>JAPVLO010000224.1:0-1200000 GCA_027257055.1 Cephalopachus bancanus
CCCTGCTGTCTTGTGGCAGTTTCTGTAATTGTTCCCCTCATCTACTTCTGTACTGTTTCCTGCAGAGCTTCTGCCTCATTCACTATCTCCCCACTGTCTGGTCCATGGAAGGAGGAGGGCCAATGGGTGTGGGTGTGACTGAAGTCCTCCCCTCAGGAGGACTACCCAGCCAGACCTATCCTGGAGTGGTCTTCCTATTGTGACTTACATCCAGGCTTCATGTAGGTTCATCCAGATTTCACATGGGTTCATCCCTCTCACTCATGTGGGTCTAACATTTAGAGGATTGCTGGGGTGGAGGAGGGTTTGATTCAGCCCCGGACTCACCACTGATCTCTTTGGAGGTCTTCCTCATCTTTTTCTGGCCACACCCTTTGTCCTGTGGCTGAATCAGGGTAGAGGGTGGGGCACCTGAGACTCAGCACTCATCCTGTCTCTCCAAAATTTGTGCTTTCAAGATACTCCCTCCGAGTCACAATCAACCCCTGTCTAGCTGATCCACTGGTCACAGAGATTGGGTCTGTTGCTCCATGGTGAGTAAGTCAGAGCTCTTTCATGTCCCATTTTTAAGATGGTGGCAGGGTGCCTCTTTTGTCTTCTCCATTGGGGCTCTGCATCTGGGCTCCCTCCACAGCCCTTGCTGCCAGTGTCTGGCCAGGTACTGCAGTGGTGAGGCAAAGCTTGGATCTGGCAGCCTCTCCCACTGCAGTGGTGAAGCAGAGCCTGGAGCTAGTAGTCTTTCCTTACTGCTTCTTCCCAGGAGAACTTTTGTCAGTGAAAAAAAAAATGGCGCTTGACTTCTGTAACCCAGGATGTGCTAGGGACCAATCAGAGCAGCTGCAGCAACAGCTCCTTCACCAGGAGAGCTCTGGCCACTTGCTCACAAGTTCCCACTTAGTCTCTCCCAGTACCTCCTTCCCAGGAAGGGTTTTGTTGATTTTTTAAAAAAATGCCACTTGGCTTCTGTGTCCCAGGAATCACTAGAGTTCAAACCCAGCAGCTGTGGCACCAGCTGCTTCACCAGGTGAGCCCTGGTCACTTACTCTCAAGCCCTCATTCAGTTGGCCACTCACACACACAGTCACTGACACGTACACAGTATTATCCATACACTCACACTGGGACTCGCATAGTCTGACTGGCTTGCTGCCATCTTCCTCTCTCTGCTACTTACCCTTAATTTCTATTTTCCATGGAAGTTTTTACTTCTAAGTAGAGCAAAAAAGGAACCTTTTAGTTAGTAAAGCCTTACTTACCTTCCTGGGCTCAGTCCTCTATTTTTAAATTTCATTTTTGTTTTACTCATCAATTTATCTTTCTCTCTCTTTGACCCCACTAATGCCTTCTCCAGGGCACTTTCTTTGCTTTTATATGCCACGGCTTCTTAACAGTAACATGATGTTTTCTTAACTGTGCCATTCCTTACATTTGCAATTTGAATATTTTTATGAAACAATCATTTCTTTACAGCTGGTATTTCCACTTCCCCAACTCATACTCACTCCTTAAACTTTTAACAAATGACTCTTTTCACCCTCAGTTTTATTGGGATATACTGATAAAATTGTATGTATGTATTTAAGGTATAGAACATGATATTTTGATATATAGATACATTGTGAAATGACTTCCAAAATCAAACTAATTAATATATCTTTCTCCTCACATAATTATAATTTTTTTGGTAGTGAGAACAATTAAGATAATCTCTATTAGCAAATTTTAAGTATATAACACAGTATTATTAACTATGGCCACTATGCGTTACAGTAGGTTTTCAAAATTTATTCATCTCTCTGAATTGAACTTTTATATCTTTTAATTCATTTCTCTATTTTTTTTAAACTCTACCCACTGGCAACCACCATTTTACTTTCTGCTTTTATGAGTTCAACCTTTTTAGACTCCACATATAAGTGAGATTGTGGAGTATTTGTCAATCTGTGTCTGGTTTATTTCACTTAGCATAATATCCTTCAGGTTCTTCCATATTGTCACAAATAGCAGATTTCCTTCATTTTAAGCTGGATATTATTCTATTTTATATATGTAGTGTGTTTCCTTTGTCCATTAATCTATAGAGGAATACTTAGGTTGTTTCAATATCTCAGCTATTATGAATTATCCTGCAATAAACATGATGGTGCAGATATCTCTTTGAGATACTGATTTTATTTCTTTTGGTTATAGACCAGAAGTGAGATTGCTGGATCACATGAAAGTTTTATTTTTGATTTTTTGAAGAAACTCTGTACTGTTTTCTATAATGACTACGCCAATTTACATATCCACCAGTAGTGTATAAGAGTTCTATTTTCTCCACACTTTTGCAATATTTAATTTTGTTTTTTTTTTTTTTTGGTAATAGCCATTCTAATATATGTAAGGTGATATCTTAGAGTAGTTTTAATTAGCCTTTTCCTGATGATTACTGATGTTGAGCATTTTTTCATACACCTGTTAGTCATTTGTAAGATAATGTCTTTTTTTTTTTTTTGAGTTGGAATCTCGCTCTGTCACCTAGACTGGAGTGCAGTGGCCACTCCCAGCCACCGCAGCCTCGACCTGCTGGGCTCCAGCAATCCTTCTGCCTCAGCCTTCCTAGTAGCCGGAATTACGGGTGCATGCTACCACGCCCAGCTAATTTTTTGATTTATTGTAGAGATGAGGTCTCGCCTGCCCAGGCGGGTCTCCAACCCGCGGGCTCAGGCAATCCACTCACCTCAGCCTCCCAAAGGTGTGGGATTACAGGCTGAGCCACCGAGCCTGGCTCATTTGTATGCTTTTTATTTTTGGTATGTGTTAATTCGGGTTATTAACCTGTTTAGAAATCGTTTTTCTTTTTTTGTTATTTGAGTTTCTTCTGTATTTTGGGTATTAACCAGTTATCAGATGTATGATTTGCAATTTTTTTCCATTTTGTAGGTTGCCTTTATATTCTGTTGATTGTTCCCTTTGATATTTGGAAAATTTTTAGTTTGGTGCAATCCGACTTTATTTTGGCTTTTGTCGCCTGTGCTTTAGGGGTCATATCTAACAAAATCATCACCCAGGTCAATATCAGAAAGATTTTTTTCCTTTGTTTTTTTTCCTAGCAGTTTTATTGTTTCATGTCTTATGTTTACTGAAGGAACTGAATACCATTTTGTATTCTTGGCATCTTTGTTTATTGAATACCATTTTGTATTCTTGGCATCTTTGCTGAAAATCAGCTGACTATGCTTATTGGATTTATTTCTTGGCTCTTTATTGTGTTTCCATTTATCTATGCAGTTTTTTTTTTTATGCCAGTGTCATGTGGTTTCAATTACTGTAGTTTTATAATATATTTTAAAATCTGGAAGTATGGTCCCTTAGCTTTGTCTTTTTTGTTATTGCTATTTAAGATTTATTTGGCTATTCAGAGTCTTTTTTGGCTATTCAGAGTCTTTTGTTGTTCCATATGAGTTTTTTTATGGCTTTTTTTCAACTTCTGTGAAGAGTGTCATTGGGATTCTGATAGAGGTTGTATTAAATTAGTAGACCGTTGGGATAGTATGACATTTTAACAATATTAGTTCTTACAATCCTTGAACATGGGATATATTTTCATATCCGTGTCTTTAATTTCATTCATCAATGAATAAGAGATAATTTTACTTGTTCCTTTCTGATTTAGATGCCTTTTTATTTATTTTTCCTGTCTAATTCCTCTGGTGAGGACTTTCAGCCTTTTTCTGAATGGAAGTGGTGAGAGTGGACATCATTGCCTTGTGCCAGATTTGAGAAGAAACAGTTTTATTTTCCTCCATTCATTGATTATTATGTTATCTTTGGCCTTTTAATATATGACCTTCAGTGTGTTGAAATAAGTATCTTTTATACCTATTTTGTTGAATAGATGTTAAACTTTGTCAAATGCTTTTTCTACATCCACTGACATATATGATAATATAGATTTTTTTCTATCATTTTGTTAATGTGGTGCATCACATTGGTTGATTTACATATGTTGAGCCATACTTGCATCCCAGGGATAAATTCAACTTGGTCATGGTGCATGATATTTTTAATGTGCAATTGCAATCTGTTAGTATTTTATTGAGGATTTTAAGATCTGTTTATCGGGCATATTAGCTCATAGCATTCCTTCCTTTTAGTGTCTTTTTCCATCTTTGACATAAAATAAGTTTGGACATGCATGTTCTCTTTTCTTCTATTTTCTTGGAAGAGTTTAAGAAGGATTACTTTTAATTCTTCTTTGAATGTTTGGTAGAATTAAATTCTGAAGCCATCTCTCCTGATCTTTCATTAATTGTGAAGGTTTCTGATTACTGATTATTGACCTGGGTGATGACTTTTTTAGATCTTATTTGTTATTACTCTATTCAGGCTTTGTATTTCTTCTAGATTCAGTTTTGGTAGGTGGTATGTTTCTAGGAATTTATCCATTTATTATAGATTATCCAATTTCTTAAAGTATAATTACTCATAATAATTCCTTTGATCTTTTAATTTTGGAGACATTCATTGTAATGTCTCTTCTTCAAGTTCTAATCTTTCTTTGAGTCTTTTTTCTTTTTCTTTTTTTTTTTAACTTAGCTAAGACTTTGTATATTTCATTTTTTCCTAAAAACCAAACTTTTAGTTTTGTTGTTTTTTTTCTGTTCTTCTTTATTTATTTTTTCTCTAGTCTTTATTTATTTATTTTTTTCTGCTAATTTTGGTCTTAGTTTGTTCTTTTGTTACTATTTTCTTGAATGTGTAAAGCTAGGTTGTTTATTTGAGATCTTCTTTTTTAATGTGGATGTTTATTGTTATAAAATTTTATCTCAGCCGGGCTCGGTGGCTCAGCCTGCAATCCTGCGCCTATGGGAGGCTGAGGTGAGTGGATTGCCTGAGCCCGCGGGTTCGAGACCCGCCTGGGCAGCGAGACTTCATCTCTACAATAAATCAAAAAATCATCCGGGCATGGTAGCGCATGCCTGTAATTCCGGCTACTTGGAAGGCGGAGGCGGAAGGATCGCCGGAGCCCAGCAGGCGAGGCTGCGGTGGCCGGAAGCGGCCACTGCACTCCAGTCTGGGCGACAGAGTGAGACTCCAACTCAAAAAAAAAAAAAATAAAATAAATAAATAAATAAAATAAAATATTATCTCGATACTGCTTTTTCTGGATCTTATTAAGTTTCATTATGTTGCATTTTTATTTTTGTTCATATCAAAATATTTTAAACATTCTTTTTTATTTTCTCTTTGATCCAATAAATGTTAGAGTATGTGTGTTGCTTAGTTTGCACATATTTTTTCAATATTCTCATTTTCTTGCTGTTGATTGGTTTCCATTTTCATTCCATTGTGTTCTAAAAAGATACTTGGAATGAGTTCAACCTTCCTGAATTTGTTAAGACTAGTTAAGTGTCTTAACTTGTGATTTATTTTAAAGAATGTTCCATTTGAAATTGAGATATATATATATGAGTCTGCTTTGGGTTAGAATGATCTGTATATGTTGGTTAAGTTCATTTGGTCTATAGTGATGTTGAGTTCTGCTGTTTATTGATATTCTGTTTGTATGAGCTATCCATTATACAGAGTGGGGTATTAAAGTCTCATACTATTATTGTATTGGTGTTTCTTTTCTTTTTTTTTTAGGTCTGTCAATACTTTATATATTTAAGTTCTTTGATGATGGGTACATATATAATATTAATTGTTATATCTTTCTGTTGAATAAACTCTTTTGTCATTATATAATCATTATATAATGACCTTCTTTGTGTTTTGTGACAATTTTTTAGTTAGGCTGCTTCGTGTGGTGTAAGTAAGCCATCCCTGCTCCTTTCAGATTACCATTTTCATGGATGTGTTTTTTTCATTTCCTCACTGCCTATATGTGTCCTTAAAGCTAACATGAGTTTTTCTAGGCAGCATATTGTAACATATTTATTAAGCCATTCTATGTCTTTTGATTGAAGAGTTTAACTTATTTACATTTAACATAATTATTGATAGGTAAAAACTGACCCTTGACATTTTATTGTTTTCTGATTGTTTTCTAGTCTCTTTTTTCTTGCTTCCTCTATTCTGTCTTCCTTTGTGATTTGATCTATCTTTGTAATGGTATGCTTAGATTCCATCCTTTTTCTTTCATGTATCAAGTAGAGATTTTTCCTTGTGGCTACTGTGAAGTGTAAGTAAATTGTCTTATAGTTATAACACTCCATTTAAGTTGATAGCAACTTAAATTCAATGATATACAAAAACTACATTTCTACTCTTCCCACAGATTTTATTGATGTTACAATATATATTTTTATATATTTACCCATTAACAAATTATTGTATCTATAGTTTTTTAATACTTTTAAAACTTTTATAATAAAGTTGTTTATATACCACCATTGCAGTATTAGAGTATTCTGAATTCGACTATATACTTATCTTTACCAGTGAGTTTTATACTTGCATATATTTTCACTTATCTAATTAGTGTTCTTTTGTTTCAACTTGAAGAATTCCCTTAGCATTTTTTTTTGTAAGCCAAGTCATAGGTCTGTAGGAAGGGTTGACTCTGGACCATGGTAGAGGAGGGCTAGATTAGGGTCACAGAGCCACTTCTGGATCTGCAGTAGGACCTGAAGTCAGATAGAGTGCCACCAAGGGCTCAGTGGGTGTGTCTCTTGCCTCCATCCAGTTCCCTGGGTGGGCAGGGATCCCCTGGGGTGTGGCAGGGTGGAGCTAGAACTGAGTCACAGGGCTGCCTCTGGATTTGCTGCTGTGGGCAAGAACTTGTCGACAGGACTATGGACAGGTGTGGCTCTTCCCCTAGAGTCTGTGGCAGATAGGGTGGATTGCAGGACTGTAACCAAGTAGGGCTGGAGTCAAGTCCATAGGGTGATGGTGCTGCTTTGGATCTGCAGCTCTGACCATGTTTTGTGAGCCTGCCACTGGGGCATGATCCTGCCTTCTCAAGTGGATCTCCTTGGTTTTGGGTTTCACCAGGGTTTTTCAACTTCTTACTTGGATCCTAAAGCCCCCATAAAGGCATGTGGATGTGGATGCTTGCTAGGTTAATTTTTGGGTGAGTGGATGCAGACTGGGGACTTCCTGTTCTACCATACTACTGATGTCACTTTGACATACGACTCTTGCCTCATCATTCTGGTGAGAGGTGGGTACTTAGGTGTTTGTTCTAATATTCTTTTAGCTTTCTGGTTTAAAAAAAATTCCATGAAGTTAAGTTTATCCAGGATCATCTCAGTCTTTCCCCCTCTTGAATTCTTCATGATCCTTCTGGAAGCCTTCTCTTCTCTTGACTTCTGTTGCAGAGTCATGCTGATTTCTCCTCAATTTCCTCTCATCTGTCCTATTTGTAGCTTTCCCAGGGAGCAATTTTTGCCCATTTTTCTTCTCTCTCTGTATTTTCCTTTTCAGCTATGTTATATGATCACTCAGGTTCAGTCATAGATCTATATGCAAATGAATATCAAATTCACTAACTCAAGCCCTGACTTCTCTCCCAAATGCCTGACTCATATTTCCAAATGCTTGCTAGAGAACTCTCCTTGGTGTCTGTAAGTACCTCAGAGCCAGCATGGTAAAAACTCGATTGATAATTCTTCCCTGCTTTTTCTCCCTCACCTCCCACACATACTCAGCTCTCCCTGCTCCTTCTTTACTTGCTCTTCCTTATATCACCATTATCCATACTATTCAGGCTCAAAATTTAGTAATCAGAGTTGATTCTTTCTCTCACTCCATAATCAGTGCCTAGCCTTTATATCCTACCTATGATTCCTTGCCAGTCAGTGTCCTCCTTTTCTAGTTCCACCATCTCTATTTTAGTGTGGAGCTTATTACCTCTAAATCCTAACCCTTTGCAATATCCTAACCCATAATTTCCACACCTGCAGTCTCCGTTCTCTCAAATCATAACCTCCCTACTCTGGTATGATTATTCTTTCCCTCGGACTTATCATTGACTTCCCTTACTGATAAAATTAACTATAGTCTGAAATTTAAGGTCCTCTATATATCTTAACCACCATTAATAATAGTTATTAATAATAGTATGAGTGAGTGCATACTCTGGAGCAGGCACTGTGCTACATGATTTTAATAGCACTACCAAATAGGTACTAGTTTTATACTTTAATAATTATAATATTGATTATGTACTATGATCACAGAGTCAGTAAGCATTTGAGTCTAACTGAGGTGACTCCAGAATCTGTAACCATTTTAATGTTCTATTGGCTTATCACCTACTTGTACCATATGAAGCTTTAATCTGGAATTTTAATGCATTTGCCATGGACTACTGCCTCAGCTCCCTCTGACTGGAATGTTTTTCTGCAGATGTTGTATTTGGAAAATCTTCTCGTTTACAGAGTTTTTACTGGTTTCTGCCACCTATTTGAAATTGAACATTATTTACTTTGTACTTTTATATACAATTCTATTCATTTTTTAGTATTATGTGCCCCTAGCCTCTCGGTTCTCATATTTATTATCTTTATAAAGATAGGAATTTTTTTTCAATCACTTTTTTATTCTTTAAGTTACTTAGAAGAATACCTTACCTAAAACATGGCAGGGTCAGCATTGAAATTAAATTGACTGGTAGCATATTAAATGTCAGATCTTATACTAATTCAGTATACCAATCTTGCTTTTATGATGATTACTTCTAGCACTAGTGTTTAGACAACCTGAAAGGACCTCATATATATATTTTATTCATTTATACATAAAGAACTATCCTAAGTAAGGGGAAGAAAAAAGCCTCATTTGACAAGAGATAAGTGATGATAACTAAAACAAGAACCACACCAAATTTCATAAAGATGGAAATTTTAAAAAATTTGATTAATTAGAATTAATGGCCTGATTTTGATCTTCTACATTATATGGAAGTGATTCATCTAAGCTATTCAAGTCAATATGTAAAGGTCTGAACTCTTTTTTATAGAGAAGTTCATTTTGAAGAATTCATTTTGAGTTGAGTCCTTCTGATTCTAAAATCTTTGTCAGGGAAAACTGATGAGAATGTGATGAGTACTTGACTACTTTCTATAGATTCCCATGTCTTTGTTGCCCAAGGTGAAAGGAGGCAGTTGTCTCAGCAACGGTCTGCAAAACTGAATTGAAATTGACCATTCGGGTAGCCCTATTTCAGAGAGTGAGTGATGGAATTTTTGCTTCTCATATGTGAAACTCATTCTTGCATTCTCTCTCTGCATTATTTTTCTGTTTGCAAAGCTGCCTGGGATTATTCATACTTCTGATTTTTTATCCCTTTTCTCACTCAACCCTTTGATTTTTTTCTCAATCACACCCGTTAGTTTTTTCACTTCTGCTTTCTAAGAGCCTTTAAGCTTGTTTGGTGTGTGATGAATAAATTTTTTTTAATGTTTTGTGACAGAACATTTCTGGGGTAAGGGAGTGATAAATATCAAATCAAGTAGAGACCAGAAATTTAATTTTCCCTATCAGGGCCAATCTGTGCTTCGTTTTAGCCTGACAAAAATTGATATTTTATCCCTGTGATAATGGAAGACTCTGATTGCAGTGCCTTTTATAATTTTTTAAAAAAATCTTTTTCTTCCCCCTGAGAAACTCAAATCAAAGCAGAGTGGATTCTGTGTACATTGTGAAGAAAGGCACCTGATATTCCTTTAGCCCTTTGTGTCCTCAAGCCTAGCAGCATGTATTTCCATAAAGTTTTTCAGGTTCTTGATTAAATGTGTTGCTTACTTGGTTAATCTCTGGGCGTTCTCAAGAAATTTATCTAGCAAAGGCTGTGACAGGATCCTTCCGACTTTCTTCATTCAGTCCCATTTCTTAAATTGAGTAGGACCTGAGGAGTCTGAAATGATGTCTGAAAACTGGCCTTTTTAAGTTAACGTGCTAGAATGTGGATAAACCTAGAGAGGAAGAAGGAAGTACCTATTTAACAAATGCTTAAGAAGAGCTTACTCTGAATTAGGCAATGTTGCAAGGGCTCTTTAAACAGTAATTCATTTAATGATTATAACATCCTATGATGTTGATCCTATTTTTATTTCTATTTTACAGTTGAAGAAACTGAGGCAAAGGGAGATTAATTAACATGACTAAAGTTACCAGCAAATGGTAAAGCCATAATTAAAATGTGGGCTGCCAGGATCTACGCTTTATCACCTTATTATGTTGCCTCTATGTTAACTTGTTCAGTTGAATGTGCATCTACCCTAGTATCATCCATCTCTCGCAGTTCTTTATTGAGTCTCTCGACTACTCTTTGACTTAGCATTGCTGGCCTGGGGCAGTGGCTCATGCCTATAATCTCAGCCCTTTGGGAGGCCGAGATAAGAGGATTGCCTGAGACCACGGGTTTGAGACCAGCCTGGGCAATTTGGTGAGACCTCATCTCTACAATAAGTCAAAAATTAGCCGGGCATGGTGGCACATGTCTGTAGTTCCAGCTACTTGGAAGGTAGAGTCGGAAGGATTGTCTGAGCCCAGTAGGTCAAGGTTGCAGTGGCCGTGAGTGTGCCACTGCCCTCCAGCCTGGGCGACAGAGTGAGACTCCAAATCAAAAAAAAAAAAAGAGCGTTGCCAATTGTTACACTGCCCAATAAGTTATGCCAGAATATTCAGGAAATGCCCATATTCCCAAATCCTAGAATAACTTCTGTTTCAGAGGTACACTCTCTGCTCTGTCAGAAACAAACTGTTTGATCTTGGGGGAAGAACAGCTACTCCACTGTCTTGTGCACCTAGTATGATAAGATGAAGCTGGGCTAAGTGATTGCTTCTGTTCTAGCAGTAAGGTGTTAAGATCCTAAACATAATCCACATTCTTTGGGAAACCTGGGTTTGTGGACCATGCTTAGAAATATGTCTCAGACTTGGATACTATCTTCTGGGTGTGGGAGTTGGAATCAGATTAAAACTTTCCTAGAAATCTGTCTCTATAGAGCCTGTTAGTAAACTGATTGCCCTAGTTCTATGTCATATTAGAGTATTCCTATGTCCTTTTGACAGCCTCTCTTATCATATAACACACTTAGGTATATATAACACCTAAGTATATATAATAGTGTATATAATAGGTATTTATAATAGTATAGGCTATGAGGACAAAGAGGTAAATGTGTTATGCAGTCATCAGAGACTAACTTAGTGTGATACACAGAAGTTTTTTTGGGTATGCCACCAATACTTTTTTTTAAAAAAGTTTCTTAATTTGGACAAAATACGTGATATGAAGCATGGTCCTGAAACAGAACACCCGGAGTGGGTACTTAGTGATTTCCTTTTTTTTGAGACTCAGTTAGGTCTGAGGCTTGTAGAAATATATTCAATGCAATGCTCCTTGGTGGCATTCTCTGAGGAACCTGGATAATTTATATTTATAGGCTTTGTCATCTGGAGTAGAATCTATAAAGAGAAAATGTGTTTTTAAGTCACATGACTTCTTATTTCTGATTATTACATCATGTTCTCCTAGAGCTAAGTGTCCTTATGCTAGACCAGTAGGGTTCATAGATGGGTTTCATTCATCTGTGAGTGCCTTAAAATTATATACATACAATGTATATATATGTGTGAATTATGTGCCTTTTAATTTCATCTCATTCCATGAAAGTCTGATCATTAGTTAAGATCACTTTAGAGCCGGGCTCAGTGGCTCAGCATGAAATCCTGTGCTTTGGGAGACTGAGGTTAGTGGATTGCCTGAGCCCACGGGTTCGAGACCTGCCTGGGCAACTTGGCGAGTCCTCATCTCTACAATAAATTAAAAAATTAGCCGGGCATGGTAGTGCATGCCTGTAGTTCCAGCTACTTGGAAGGCTGAGTGGAAGAATCGCTGGAGCCCAAAATGTGGAGGCTGTGATGGCCAGGAGCAGCCACTGCACTCCAGTCTGGGCAACAGAGTGAGACTCCAACTCAAAAAAAAAAAAAAAAAAAGATCATTTTAGAACCAAATGACAAAACTCCATTAGAAATGTGTAGGCTCACTTTATACCAGAAGTTCAGAGAAAGGGAATTTTTAGGCATGGTCTTATCCCAAAATTAAACAATGTCATCAGAATGCAGTCTTTTGCCTTAGGTTTTCCTCTGTGCTCTTCTCTGTGTGGGATTCATTTTAGGAAGGGAATTTCTGCACATTGACCCCCTTTTACTCCTGAATATCAAGGTTTATATCTAATTAGTAATTGCAGTGTGAAGGTAAATTACCTTTTCCATGAGATCAAATACAAATCCTAGCATTTGGTGAACAATGGATTTAGGTGCCAGTTGTTTTCCAATTGTCTTGATAGGGAGGGGTGATGATATAATATGCAAGTTTCTTGTGCTTGAAACCTAGCTCATATTAACCATGTGAATTAAACATGGGGAAGCAATGGTTCACCAAAGAAAATCAAGATTTTATTAACAGAAAAAAGCAGATAGATGGGAGAGGGGCAAGAAAAGTCAAGATATGTCATCTTTAGGATGCAATGTACAGCCTCCTTCTTTCATAATTATAAGCACTATTTAAGAATAAGTCTTTCATGATACTTTCCTCATATTCTGAACACATGGATTTGATAGGTAAAAAATATAAAAATTTACAAAGCCAAGAGAACATAAACTCAAAATAAAATAAGTGGGGATCTCGAATGGATCAGAAATTCAAAGCATTGAACAAGGCTTAGGTCAATGGCCTACTGGTCTGAGAATCAAAGAAGTCTGTATCAGCTAGCATTTTACTCCTAAAATATTTCTGCTAAAACTGATCCACATGAGCTGGGGACCTAGAGTCAGCTCACTGCTTGATATCAAAAGCTGAAGCTGGGTTCTGTTTATCTCTCACAAAGAAAAGTACAGTGAACAAAACTCATGATGGTCTAATGCTTAGAGATTTGGTTTTCTGGAATCTGTGAATCTAGAAGATCAGAAGGATAAAGATAAATACAGGAACAGCACCAAGATGCCATAGTCCTAATATCACCATAGGTAAAGAGCCCTCAAATATTACCAGTCTGGGGATCTAGAGGTGAGGGGAGGCAAACACAGTTCCACTAGATAGGTACGGTGATCACAGAGGGAGAGAGAAAAAACATAAAGAACAACCAAGTAAAACCTAGTATTAAAATAAGCCTAAAATACAACTTTGAAAATATGTGATGAAAAAGACAACTAACAAAGCCAGTAATAAAAGCAAAACTCTATCCCATGTGTTACCAAATATATAAAAATTTCATATGAAGATGTTAAAGCTACTACACTTAGAATGCTCAAAGTGATAAATGAAGAAATAATGCCAATTAATACATACAATTATATATGAAACAAGAATTTAAAAATAGATGGGTATGAGAAATAACTAGTTTAAAACCTTGTAAATGAAAAAAATATAGTTCATTAAAAGAAAGTAAATGGTATCAATTTAATCCTAGACGCTGTTGAAGAAATAGTTAATGAAGTGGAATTAATGTACTCAGAGAAGCACAAGAAAGAGTGGAATAGAATATCTGTCTGAAAGAATGGTTTGAGACATGAGGATGTATCAAAGGGCTCCAACATTTGTCTAATAGAGCTTCCAAAGAGAATAGAGAGAATGGTAGAGAAACAATATTATAAGAATTAAAAGTTGATAATTTTGAAAAACAGAAGAAACACTTGAGTCTCTGTTTTTTTTAATTTTTAATTTTGAAGATGTGGGGTACTACTCAGGATTAGGTATACAGATGTTCATTATGCAGATACCCTTGTTGATGAGGTGTGCCCTCCTCCTCTGGCAGTTTCCACTACTGCCAATCCCACCACTCCCCTCACCCGGAAATTTCCAAATATTGCCAATCCCTTTCTTATAGTATTGATAATTGTCCAAGCTCTACTTATGAGTGAGAACATGTGGTACTCAGTTCTTTGTTTCTGTGACAAATCATTCAGTATTATAGACTCTAAGTCCATCCAAGTTGCTGCAAAGTTCATAATTTTGTCCTTGTTTAAGGCTATGTAGTATTCCATCATGTATATGTACCACATTTTTAATATTCAGTCCTCTTTTGATGTATTCTGAATACCATACAAGAAAAATAAGGATTAAGCCACTCCTAGAAATGTCATGTTGAATCAACAGAATAACAGGATAAAAATAAAATTTGAAAAGTCGGGTTCAGTGGCTCAGCCTGTAATCCCGCGCTTTCGGAGACTCAGGTGAGTGAATTGCCTAAGCCCGCGGGTTCGAGACCCACCTGGGCAACTTGGAGAGACCTCATCTCTACAATAAATCAAAAAAAAAATTGACTGGGCGTGATAGCGCACGCCTTGTATTTATGGTTACTTGGAGGACTGAGGCAGAAGGATCGCTGGAGCCCAGCCGGTCGAGGCTGCAGTGGCCGAGAGCGGCCACAGCACTCCAGTCTGGGTGACAGAATGTGACTCCAACTCAAAAAAGAAAGAAAGAAAGAAAGAAAGAAAGAAAAGCTACCCAAGTGAAAAAGACAGATGACTTTAAAAGAGGCAACAGATGGAAAGAAACTGATCAGCAAAAATGCATGATGTTTTTAAAGAGAATGAATGTAAAATACAAATGTTTTTGGGTCATAAACAATTTCTCAACATAACCTTCAATAAGCGAGAAGTTAGTGAACGTACTTCAGCAAGAAGACTAGTAAACAAGAAATGGGAGGCATGGTATATAAGAAATTATGATGATCATAGGAATTAAGGCATTGTATAAGAAACTACAAAAAGTACTGGCCACAAAAATCAATTTAATGTTTAATTTGATAAAATACACCCTAGACAGCAATGCTAATATGGAAGAGTGAGTTCAATGTGTACTTAAAATATGCTAGAATTCCTGTCATGTTTGGGAGGGAGGGAATACATTGTAAAGAAATTTAAATTGTGTCCAGAAGAGTTATAGTCTAAAGATAACTGTTAAAATACAGATATAAAAATCTATAATTTTGAAACTGGTAGAGGAAAAATGAGCAGAATATATTAAACTCCATCAACTTAAGCATAGACTAGAAATTAGCGGAAAAATGGAACAAAATAAAAGATTGATAAACACAAATGAGTTGATTGAAGTGAATGTGTATGTATACTAGTGATACCAATAAATATAACTGAGTTAAAGTAAATTATTTTTGACTGAAACAATCAGATTTATAAAAATGAAGTCTATCCTCATCTCTGCTAACAAGAGACATACTTATTGTGACCTGCTGAAAAAGTCTGCAAATATAAACCCAAGCAAGCTTGTGCAGTAATATTAATATTAAATGAGAGAGAATGTATGGGAACCTATTAATAGGGATAAAGAAAGTTACTACATTAAAAAACAGGAACAAAACATAGCTGTATGTTCTACCAAATCTCTGCCCACAGAGCAAAATCAGATCAAATTACAAATCCATATAGTGGATAATTTAAATAAATATGTCTCAGTGATATATATAGAATTTCACATCCAACAAATAGATTTACAAAATCCATTTATGTTCTAGATCACAAAAGAGGAATTATCAGGCAATTAAAAAATCAGTCATAGGTTTCATGAGCAGAGACCAATTGATTTCCATATCAGTCATAAAAATATTTAGAAACTTAATTCCCCATTAAGAAATCACCCTGCAATTTCAAAATGTCTTAAACTAAGCGAAAACAAAAACACTGCATATCAAAGCATATGGGGCGCAGCTAAATTGGCAATTAGAACAATTTTTCTTCTCATTAAGCTGGTGTTGGAAACCCTGGGTAACATTGCCATGTGGCTTGGAGTAGGGATTCACTTCTCTAGCTACCAAGTAAGCCTCATGAATGTTCCATTCCTCAGACTCCCCTTCATTGTCCCACTATTCCTATTCTTTAATGTCTGGATAAGTAATACCTGCCCAGGTTACTCTCTCTGATATCTAACCTGACCTGGTATATACTCCTTTGCCTCTACTCCTCTGTTTTCACAGCACATCCCTGTCTTCCTCAGCGTACTGTTGTCTGTGACCATACTTAATCCTGTCTCCTCTTTCCACTAGTGGTAAAGTCTTTGAGAAAACAGATCTTTATATCCCTTGTGCCATGTAAGAGACTTGTATATAGTAGGTGGACAGTAAGTATTCACAGACTTGAGTACTAAAGTGATCACAGAGAGCACCCACACATTGTCCCTCTGCATGTGAAGGCTATTGGGTCTATGGTTGTGGAGTTCAAAGCAGAGGTCAAGTCTGAAGATCTGATCTTGAGAATCATCAGCATTCAGATAATATTTAAAGTCTGGAAATTGTTTGAGATCACTTAGGCATTGACTTTGTGAGCAGAGGAAGTCTGGGTTCAAGAGCAGAGGAGTGCCATTATGATGTGGTAGGGATTTAGAGGAGGGACTAGCTGAAGAGGTAGGAGGAGGAAAGAGGTGCATAGGTGTGTACAAACCTAGAGAAGAGTGTTTTAAAAAGAAGTCAGGCGTGCCCCATGCAGGTAATAGGCAAAGAAAAATAAGGTTTGAAAGGGGTCCACCAGAATAAAAACAAATGGAGGTCACTGGGGACTGGAGAAAAGCCACTTTCAAGGAAGTGATGGAGTCAAACACCAGACTGCATGACTTTGTGCAAGGAGTCTGCACCTGAAATGTCTTTGCCTTTACCCTCAAAATCTTACTCACAGTCTGTCCTCTGCATGTACTTTATACATACTATATATTTTTATATGTGTATACATGTATAATTTTACCACATTGCATATATATGATATATATAATATACACACATATACATAAAGTTTTACAATCCACGTCACAACACATCATAATCATTTATGTGTTGACTCCCACATCCCCCCATGATCAAAAATCTGAGGTTTGGAGGTCAATACCATTTTGCAGTGTGTGTCCCAGGTTCTAATGGTGTGCAGAAGTATGAAATATCTCCTAATAGAAAAGTTTTCCATGCAGGTGGGGGACACACAAAGGAGGTGGTGTGGTGAAAGAAGAGGCTAAAGCGATGCATGCTGCCCCTTCCTCCCCTCCCAGGCCCCACCATAATCTGTTTCAGCACAACCAGGATTGAGTGTGGTAAAGTAGCAGAGCGGGTTTGCTTGTTCGTAGGAGGAAAGGGGCTTGCAGTCCCTTTGGCAGATTTGCATGCAGGGGAGGGTTCCTAAGCACCCCTCAGACATTAATTATGTTCCTCTGCCCTCCACCCCACCCCCAAGTATTTCCTGGAAAGGTGCTATGCTAATAGATTCATAGCTGCTAGTATTTTCTACTGATGAGCCTTTCACCCTGATCTAATGTGGCCTGCGATGGAGCAGAGATGGCTGATGGGACATATCCTCACCTTCAGTGATTTGCTTGGGCACTGTGTGAATGTAAATTATTTACAGACTGCTATATTGTGCTTTTCCAGGGTCTAGAATGAGAATGTTCCAATTCAGTCAAGAGTAGCACCTTCTTTCTTGGCCTCAACTCTAACATAAGGTCAGATGTAGATGTCTTTTCTTCTTTCCCTCCTTTCCTCCCCCCTCCCTATTCTATCCATCTTTCTCTCTCTCGGTGTCTTTCTTTCTTTGAATGTTTCTTTATCTACCTTCTTTTCCCTCTTGTTTATCCTTTATGCATTTGTTCCTATTCACACACACACACATGCTTGCATAAATGCAAATATGTGCTTATATCATTCATTCAGGTTTGGAATCCAGACTTAGGGTTCTTTCTCTTATGATTGCAGTTTTCCTGGATACCTCTGCATTGTCAGCTGGTATCAGTGTCTGAGAAATTGTCACTAAAGGGGAGGCTACTCTTTCTTAGCACAGTCCCGGACTGACTGGCTAGATTCTAGATGCTGCAAAGGCTTCTTTTGAAATTAAAAGCTAAGGACTAGGCCCCACAGGTTTCTGAGCAGAAGGCATCAAGGTAGTGAAAGAGAGGTCCCTCCAGCCCTTGTAGCTTCTGCATACTAGTGAATCCAGCTGTTCCTGAGTGCGGAGGGCAGGATTTAAATCCCAAAATTGTAAATTTTTGTTCAAATGCTGGGCAGAAGATCTAACCCTTCTACCCCTCCTTATCTTCTTTTCTTTTATTTCTTCTTTCCTTTTATTTGTTTACAGTTTCTGGCATGTAATTAAATGTTCAAAGCAATACAAATGTTTGAAACTGGTCCCACAACCCTTTCAAATAGCATGCAGTCTAATGGATTATTACCTTTATAAATATACCTCCATTGACCCTCACCTAATTAACTCATTGTGGTTTAATCAACACATCCTTAGGAAAAGGTTGGTGATATTCTGCTTGCAGTTCTCTGGGCTAAGTTTTTATGCGTAATTTGCTTTAAGAATATATGCCTCTTATAATGTGATTAATTACTTTCCTCCAGTGAGACTTTGGCATCCTTCCAACATTTAGAAGCTCTGCTCCCATGGGCAGAGAAATCACCTTGACATATTGGGGCATGAACAGGGACAGAACAGAAATGGCCTAGCATGAGGCAGAGGGTGGGGCTGGTAGTAGGCTTGCTGTGAATGTCCAGGGCCAGTGGCTTAACTGTATTGGATAGGAGTGTTGAAAAATACTGTATGTCAGAGACCCAATCTAAGACTTTTAGCAGATCTGAGAAAAATAAGGGACACTAGGCAGGCAGGTGGACATCAGGCAGGAGTCCAAGGAGAACAGGATCTAGAATGGGAATTCAGACCAGAAGACCAGGAAAGAAAATTGAAGATCCAGGTAGAGATTCTGAACATATCAGGGTCAAGAACCCTTGGACAAAGACAAATGTAATGGAAAAACTGTAGGCAAAACACAGCATATTGAAAAAAACAGATGGAGACTTCTGACAAGATGGTGATGGGGCAATCTGGTCTATGAAACCCTCTGCAAAGGAGAACGCAGAGGGTCTCTGGCTCTCTCCCTGAGGACTGCGGACCCCAGTGTCAGCAGCCTGCTCTTCACATGAAACTTGACCGTCACCACCGCTGGGGCATTGCAGCGGTCTGGACAGCTACTGCAGCCGCAGACACAACAGACGCCGGTGCCACCATGGCTTCTGTGGCGGCCATAGCGCACTGCGCCACCTGTGCCTGAGGCGATCCACGACTTCAGTCCTTGAAGCCCCTGCAGGCAAGATCTGGGATCGCTGCCACCTCTGCTGCCACCGTGACATCCTGCTGGCCGTGGGTCTCCTCCCTGTGTGCCCTGAGGCAGGCTCCCATCTCCGGCCTCTGCCCGACTCCTGTCCGGCTCCATCGCCTCTGGGGCGAGCAGCTGAGATAGCACCACCTGCTGGAGATTCAAGTTAACAACACTGAAACAGGAGAAACAAGCTTGAAAAACAGACACAGGCCAGATTTGAGTGGTGAACGGAGGGTGATCTGAACTGTCCTTCACAGCAGGCCAGGGGCAACTGACGCTAACCACGAACTAATTTACCAGTTTGAAAAGACAGCTAGAAATCAGAGCTGAAAGGACATTGGACTTAAACAAAAATCTCAGAGTGTGCTCGATTGGTTCTGTTAGTTTAATGACTTAATTCTATTCCTGCTGGTTTTTTTTTCTTTTCCTCTTCCTTTTCTTCTCTTTTATCCTCTCTGTGAATCATATTTTTGTATAGAGGAAAAGCACACCAATAAGGTGGTTGGTCAGCTTGTATGTTAGCATCATTGTATGGTTTATCTTTTTTGTATGGGAGCTGGTTAGTCTGTAGCCGTGGTCTATTGGTCTTATCTGTTTCAGTTTAAGTCTCTCTCTCCATTTGTTGGTACACTCGTTTGTTTCCCCCTTACTCCACTCTCTCTCCAACCCCCTCTTCCACCCACTGTCTGCTCCATTCTCTTCCCTCTGCTAATCACATTTTATTTCAGGGAGTAAACCTACAGCCCCACTGCATGGACAGATTCCAAGGCAGTGGGAAGTGGGTTTCAGATTATCCATACACCTGTCGGTGAATACCAGAACCTGCAGATAGATTTTGAATCACAGCTCCCCCTTACGTAAATCTCAAAACTGCAAAAAGGACCACCCCCAACCTACAGTTGAACAAAGTTCAACTCCAGAATTGAACAAAGTAAGAGGACATACATAAAGAAGAATGGAGATTAAACATACAGAAGTAAAAGCAATCCCTCTACACCTGAATAACAGAATTAAAGAAGACAGTGATGTGGAGAGAAGGAAAAAGTAGGGAGGGGGGAAAAAACCACACAAATGAAGAAAAACCAAAAGAAGAATATAGTTCTCCCACAGAACCCTGGGAGATCAGACACTGAGAAAACAGATTCTGTAGCACAAACAATTAAGAGCCCCCAGAATGACTGATCACATGCAACAAACCCAGACATCAAGACATTAATAGAGAGAATTTAAAAAATTGAGGAAAGACAAGAGGAAAATAGGAATAGCTGATGTCAGAAATAACAGCAGTAAAGAATACTGTGATGGAAATAAATAACAAACTAATAAGCATGGAAAGCAGAATTAGCCAAGCAGAAGAAAGAATCTCAAAGCTTGAAGACCAAAACAAAGAACTAACCCAAACTGTCAAAAGCATAGAAAAGAAGCTCAGAAAGACAGAACAAAACCTTTAAGAGATGAATGATCACTTCAAGAGACCGAACCTAAGAGTAATTGGCCTTCCTGAGGCAGAGAGAGAAACAAAGGCCACACTGGAACAAACATTTCATGAAATCATTCAAGAAAACTTCCCTCATCTCATCAAGGATGAAAAAATTCAAACACAAGAGATTCAGAGAACCCCTGCAAGACAACAAATGAGAACCAACTCCCAGACATATAATAATTTGCCTAAACAAAGTAGGTATAAAAGAAAAAATCCTAAAGGCAGCAAGAGAAAAAGGTCAGACTATGTACCAGGGAAGACCAATTAGAATAGCAGCAGATTTATCTACAGAAACCCTCTAGGCTAGGAGAACTTGGAGCCCTATCTTCAAAGTTCTAAAAGATAATCAATTTCAGCCGAGAATAACCTACCCAGCCAAGCTAAGCTTCATCAGTGAGGAAGAATTGAAATCTTTCCCAGATATCCAATCCCTAAGAACCTATGCTGCCACAAGACCACCTCTACAAGAAACACTTATGAAAGTATTGAACACAGAGGAAAAGGAAAAAAAGAACAACAATGTTCTTCACAAGAATACAGGCAAAAGATGAAAAACACACATGATCCAACTCTAAAACCAAAAGAAAGACAACACACAAACAGGAAGAACAACAACTCTGTAAGAACATTATGATAGGGATCAACTCTCACATTTCAATAATTAGTTTGAATGTGAATGGACTAAGTGCACCACTGAAAAGACATAGAATGGCAAAATGGATAAAATATCACCAGGCAACAATCTATTGCCTTCAAGAGACTCACCTCACTAGAAAGGACACTCACAGACTCAAAGTAAGAGGATGGGAAACAAATTTTCAGGTGAATGGAACACAAAAGAAAGGTGGAGTTGTGATCTTAATCTCAGACAAAATACCCTTTAAGCTATCAAAAATTAAAAATTACAGAAGGTCACTACATAATGATAAAAGGTTCTATCCATCAACAAGAAATATCCATCCTAAACATATATGCACTAAACATAGGAGCACCAACTTTCATAAAGCAGCTCCTAGATAAACTAAAAAAAGATATCGACTCCAATACCATCATAGTGGGGAACTTTAATACCCCACTCACAACCCTAGACAAATCATCAGGACAAAAAATCAGCAATGAGATCCAAAACCTCAATGTGACTCTTGCTCAAATGGACTTGATTGATACCTACAGAACCCTCCATCCAAAGACCACAGAATACACATTCTACTCATCACCGCATGGAACGTACTCTAAGATTGACCACATACTTTTTTTTTTTTTTGAGTTGGAGTCTCACTGTCGCCTGGACTGGAGTGCAGTGGCTGCTCCCGGCCACTGCAGCCTTGATCTGCTGGGCTCTGGTGATCCTTTCACCTCAGTCTTCCAAGTAGCTGGAACTACAGGCGCACGCTACCATGGCTGGCTAATTTTTTGATTTATTGTAGAGATGAGGTCTTGCCTGCCCAGGCGGGTCTCGAACCCGCGGGCTCAGGTAATCCACTCACCTCAGCCTCCCAAAGGCACGGGATTCCAGGCTGAGCCACCGAGCCTGGCTTCGACCACATACTTGGCCATAAATCAAGCGTAAGCAAATTTAAAAGGACTGAAATTTTATCATGCACCCTCTCAGACCACAGTGGAATAAAAATAATCATTAACACCAACAAGGTCCCCCCAAAACCCACAAAGACATGGACAGTAAACAGCATGATGCAAAACAACTCCTGGGTCAATGATGACATCAAAACAGAGATTAAAAGATAGCTGGAAACAAATGAAAATGAAGAAACATCTTACCAAAATCTCTGGGACACCATGAAATCTGTAGTAAGAGGGGAATTTACATACCTACAAATGCACATGAACAAAATGGAGGGATCACAAATTAACAGCCTAAGAAGCCACCTAAAAAAGCTGGAAAAGCAAGACCCCAAAAACCCTAATTTCAGCAGAAGCATCCAGATCACCAAAATAAAAGCCCAAATCCAGGACATAGAAGACAAAAAGATAATACAAAAAAATCTATGAAACAAAAAGCTGATTCTTCGAAAGGATAAGATGATCGATGATCCCTTAGCTAGACTGACCAAGAAAAAGAGAGAAAAAGCCCAAATAAACACAATAGAAACACAAAAGACGAAGTCACATCTGATCCTGAAGAAATACAAAAGATCATTAGAGACTACTATGAACACTTGTATGGAAACAAACTTGAAAACCTTTCGGAAATGGAGGACTTTCTGTCATCACTCAACCTGCCTAGGTTGAAACAAGAAGAAATTGAGACCTTAAATAGACTAATAACAATCAAGGAAATTGACTATGTAATAAGAAAACTGCCTACAAAAAAAAAAAAAAAAAAAAGCCCTGGACCAGATGGCTTTTCAGCAAAATTCTACAAGACATTTAAGGAGGAGCTTATGCCAATCCTACTGAAGGTATTCCAGGCAATTGAGAAAGACAGAACTCTTCCCAAATCATTTTACGAAGCTAACATCACATTGATACCCAAGCCAGGTAAAGACCCCAAAAAGCAAGAGAAATATAGGCCAATATCTTTGATGAACATAGATGCTAAAATTCTCAACAAGATCCTAGTGAACCGGATTCAACAACACATCTCAAAAATCATCCATCATGACCAAGTAGGCTTCATCCCTGGGATGCAAGGCTGGTTCAACATTCATAAAACCATAAATGTAATTAAATACATCAACAGATGTCAAAAAAACCCCACATGATTATATCATTAGACACAGAAAAAGCTTTTGATAAAATCCAGCACCCCTTCTTGATAAAAACCCTCGAACAGATAGGCATACAGGGAACATATCTCAAAATAGGAAAAGCCATCTACGAGAAACCCACAGTCAGCATACTCCTAAATGGACAAAAATTTGAACCATTTCCCCTGAAAACTGGAACAAGACAAGGATGCCCACTCTCACCCCTCCTGTTCAATATAGTACTGGAAGTCCTGGCTAAAGCAATCAGAGAAGAGAAGGCAATCAAGGGTATTCAAATAGGAAAAGAGGAAGTCAAGCTATCTCTCTTTGCAGATGACATGATCGTATACCTTGAAAACCCAAGAGAATCTGTCAAAAACTTCCTCGCACTGATAAAGGACTTTGGCAAAGTCTCAGGATATAAAATAAATGTGTAAAAGACAATCGCATTTCTTTACACCAATAATAAACAAACAGAAACCCAAATAAAAAGCACAATTCCATTCACAATAGCCACAAAAAAAATGAAATACCTTGGCATCTTCCTAACCACAAAAGTAAAAGACCTTTACAATGAAAACTACAAAACACTGCTCAAAGAAATCAAAGATGACACAAACAAGTGGAAAAATATCCCATGCTCATGGAACACAGGAATTCCAATGGAAACACCTACGACCAGGAATAGCCAGAACAATCCTCAGCAAAAAAAACAAAGCAGGTGGTATCACATTACCAGACTTCAAACTTTACTATAAAGCTACAATCATCAAAACAGCTTGGTATTGGTATAGGAACAGGCATATAGATCAATGGAATAGAATTGAGATTCCAGAAGCAAAACCTCAATTTCTCAACCAACTCATCTTTGACAAAGTCTCCACCACCTACCACTGGGGAGAGGAGAACCTATTCAGTAAATGGTGCTGGGAAAACTGGCTGACCACATGCAGAAGATTGAAACAGGACCCCTATCTATCCCCATACACAAAAATCAACCCCAAATGGATCAGAGACCTAAATGTAAAACCTCAAACCATAAGAACCTTAGAAAATGAAGGACATACCCTCATAGAAATTGAAACTGGCATCCAATTCCTGAACAAAACCCTAAACCCACAGGCCATAAGAGATTTGATAGACAAGTGGGATCTCATTAAACTGACAAGCTTCTGCAAAGCCAAGGAAACCATCAAGAGAGCAGGGAGACAGCCTACAGACTAGGAAAAAGTATTTGCCAACTCCAGGTCTGACAGAGGCTTAACATCTTGGATCTACAAGGAACTCAAGCGTGCTGAAAAGAAAAAAACAAACAACCCCATTATAAAATGGGCAAAAGATATAAACAGACACTTCTCAAAAGAAGACATCTGAGTAGCCAACAGACACATGAAGAAATGTTCAACCTCACTAATCATCAGGGAGATGCAAATCAAAACCACATTGAGAGACCACCTAACTCCAGCCAGAATGGCAATTATCAATAACTCAAAAAATAACAGTTGCTAGAGAGGGTGTGGCGAAAAGGGAACACGTCTGCACTGTTGGTGGGAGTGCAAAGTAGTGCAACCTCTGTGGAAAACAGTATGGCGATTCCTAAATGCTTTAAATATTGACCTCCCATATGACCTCGCAATCCCCCTACTGGGAATATGCCCTGAAGAACTCAAATCACTCTATAAAAAAGATACCTGCACATGTATGTTTATCGCAGCGTTGTTCACAATAGCAAGAACCTGGAGGCAACCATGCTGCCCATCAAAAGAGGACTGGATTAAAAAAATGTGGTACATATACAAGATGGAATACTATGTGGCCATAAAAAATAACAAAATCATGAATTTCGCACCAACCTGGAGAGAACTAGAGTCTATTATACTGAGTGATCTCTCACAGAAACAAAGACCTGAGTATCACATGTTCTCACTCATATAGTGGAGCTTGAACAACCAAATGTAATACTATAAGAAAATGACTGACAGTGGTGGGAAACTATGGGGGGGAGGGGAAGGGAGATGGGATTAACAGTAGTGTATATCTGTCTGGGGATGGGGAGATACCTCTTATCAACAAGGGTGCCTGAACGAAGCATATTTGTATACCTAACCCTTAACTGTACCCCACAATATCATAATAAAAAATATTGATTAAAAAAAAAAAAGAAAAGAAAAGACCAGAAAACTTTCATTTCAGGTCTGGGTTCAAATTCTTGTGTGATTAAAGGAGCATTTTAACATCTGCCAACCATTTGTTTTCCTCAAAGTGGAACCAATAAAACTCTTTTCTTTGTTATGGTGAGAGTTAAGTGAAATTTGTATATAAAGTACTTACTATGGGAGGGGTTTGGAGGGGATTACTACATGGTAGCTGTTAATAGCTGATGATTAACTTACTCCTGTCCTAGGCAAGGCCCTGTGGCATGAGTTGTAGGAATGGAACTTGGCTCACACCAAGGTTAGAAGGTGAGAAAACTCGTTTCCACACAACTCTGACTTGGTTGCAGATTTGGATGGAAACTCAAGCTCAGAGTGTTTACTTGACTCAGTGGAAGTCCTTGTAGTGGTTGCTAGAAACCAAGCCAGAAGTATAACTCAACTCTTATAACTTCTAATCTATATGCCAATTAAGTGTGTAAATACTTACAGATATCAGTTGATATTTTGGGTGAAATAAGATTTGTATCTTGGTAAGGAAGTGTCTGTGGATTTATTACAGAGCCTATGAAGATAAGTATAATTTTATGTTTCAGGGATACATTTTTATGGATGCCCCAGAGGCCTGCATTTTGACTTTAATGCTTGCATTTACCTAAATATTATAAAAATAATAGGAAGACCATATGAAGGAGATGATAAGAGCCAGGCAGTACCTTCTTCAGGGCATGTGACTTGGCTTGTTTATACACTGGTGTTGATGGGTCATTCTGGTTTATCCACTTTTCCGTCCCAATCCCTCTGGCCAGTGATTGGAGTTAGACAACAGTCTGTGAATTGGGTTGTGTGTTTTAAACCTGTGAGTTCAAGAGTATCGGTCACACGTATGCCTCCTGCATCTGTCCAACCAAAATGTGACCCTTGGAGTTTTTGACACTCCTTTAAGTTCTCAGCTTGTTCCATGGGTCCCTTTCATGAAACTACCTCTTTGGAAATGTAGCAGGACTTCATTAAGAATATGGCACTCAGGAACCAGACTGTCTATGCTGGAATCCAGCCTTTACAACTTGCTTTCTACATTACCTTGGGCCAGTTACTTAAATATTTTGAGCCTCAGTTTTTTGATCTGTGAAATGGTGCCTACAGTAGCACCTTTATTATGAGCTGACTTGAGGATAATTTGTGTTAAAACAACCAGAGAGCTTAGTAATGATAGGCACACAGTAAATGCTCCTTAATTTGTTATCTGGTCCCAAAGCTGCTAATTCTTGACTTCCCTTCATGGAATCTGCTATACCTTCTCCCTATTCAGCTACTTGGGATCAACCCTTGTTCTTGTTTTTTGGACAAACTTAAGGCAACCTGTCTGACCCCTGGTGAGATCACATTTGTCATGGATTTGCCTTGGGGGCGGAACTTATGATTTTGATTTGTAGCATCATTTTGAACTCCCTGAACTCTATTATTCTGATTTTATGTTGGCCTTTTCACTAATCCATCTCCAGTGCCCTACTCATGCAAAGAAAGTGCTCAGCATGTGCTAACCACATTAATTTGGATATACATGTCACTGTACAGTGAAGAAACACAGTCTCTTTTGTAGCCCTGAGTTGACCCTAACATTTTGTATTTAGAACTTCTGTTTCTTCTGTGTTCAGTTACTTTATGTTTTACTGAGTTGCAGGAAGGGGTAGATGACCAAAGTATGGGGGCCATGGATAATGGAGAAGTGGAAGAATACCTAAGGACATGCACTCCTTTGGGCCCTGGCCAATGTCAAGAAGGGCTCATGCTGGGAACAGAATGGAGTCATATTTGACTTATTCACATTCTCAGAATCTGGGTAAGCCAGGTGGCTGCACTGCTCTGCACAAGGTGGATCCTGCATCAAGTTTAATCTGAGCATTTATCTAAGGTGGCTTGTGACTATGTGAGCAGATAGAGAGTAAAATTATGCTACAGAGGTGCCAAGATTTTATTTGAGGATATGGTATGTGTTTCAAGTCTGGATGCTTAAGTCAAGCACTTAATAGGACAAAAGAGAAGGATGTCAGAATCTTTTCATAAAGATGTTGCTAATGTCAGAACCAGGAAGGTTTATCAGCTGGACAAGAAGAGGGTCGGTGCTAGGAAAATTTATTACCTAGAGTTAGCCAAACTTTAAAGTCTGAAGGAACAGTTCCCACAAGACTACTCCCACTTTGACACCAACTGCAAGTTTGAGAGCTTCCCAAAAATCATTCTCAGGTGAATAATTTGCTGAAGGACTCCAAAATTCACTGAAAGTTACTATAATCTGTGATAACTTATCACAAAGAAAGGATACACACTAGAACCAGGCAAAGAAAGAGATGCATAGGGCAGAGTCCAAGAGGGGTTGAAATGTGGATATCCACTCGTTTTCTCCCTGTGAAATCCTGGCTAGCGTTATCTCTACCCTGCCATGCTGTGTGACAGTAGGCACAAAGTGTTGCCAACCAGAGAAGCTTATTCAACTCTGGGTGTCTAGAGTTTTTTATTGAGGCTCAACTGCTCCGAGGTCTCCAGCTCCTTGCAGAGATTGAACTAATGCCTTTTGTTTCCAGTGTCTTCAGAAATTGGAACTAATGAACCATGGCCCAAGCTTTCACCTTGAGTCACGTTGTTAGACAGTCCAGTGGCCAAAATATCCAGGCAAATATGATCTGATCAGGCAGGACATTCTAGGGGCCTGAAGCTCTCCAATATGTAGCCAAGGGAAAGGGCCAGACTTCTTTTTGGGTAAAGTTGATTCTACACTGTACAGTTATTAACTCTTAAGTTTTGCTTTTCTGAAATCATCCAGTGAATAATGCCACAGGGCAAAAGCAGATTACAGGGACTATGCAGAGCCAGACTATATTAATTTTTGACCTTCTCTTTATGGAAAATCCAGACAGAGTGGGCCTGGTCCTTATGAATAAGGATTATGCTGATTGAGGTTTTTTTGGCTGAGTCTACCATAGATCCAGCCCCAGCCTTTATTTTGCAGCCTTAGAAACTTGATTTTATCCATTCATCCAGGTGGATTGGATTATGTGGGCTAAAGTCACAAGAGATGGATTTTTAAAATCACCATCAAATTTATTAATTTATAATTAAATACTCACACATGTGCAGACCTTTACAGAGAACCAGAAGAGTTTACCCACACACGGTGTCCCGGTTCTATTGAGGCAATTCACTTAGAACACCAAAATGTATCACAGAAGGCAGCCTATCCAGCACAAAATCAGAGCAAACGGAGCCTAGTGTTGAAGATATGGTTATTATCACAGCCTGATGGACTGGTCTTCCCACCTCTAGCAGCAGTTTGGGTCTAAATAACTGTACCAGACTCGTAAAACGACAGCACAGTTTCTCCTGGTCAGTGCTGACAGGTCCCACTTTTCCAACTCTCCATTTTCATTATTTCTTATAAGGTCCCAAAGGTTTCTCTCATTACATTATTTTATGTTACAATTTACAAGCTTATTTTATGTAAGTGACATCTCAGAGTAACTGGTTCCCGGCATGTTAATCTCACTAAGCTAGTTCTAAATCACCATGAGGAGTGGGCTAGTACCACTCTTGTCCAGTAGGGGATTGCCGTGCTCGCTAGGTCCAGGGAACCAGACATCCTCATCTCCTCCTCCCTACACCGGGATGCCAGGACATGGTGATTTGGGGGTCAACTTTGAGTCTTCCATCCTCATTCTCCAGAGATACGCCGGCAGACATGATTTGCATGATTGTCTGGAAGAAAAACTCACACTTGTGAGATGTATCTCCCGTGATAGAATATAAACCAGAAAAAAAAATATTAGCAATCGTATGAAAAAATAAATTGTTATTTCTGGGTGGGAATTTTAAGCTCTGGTGTAATATCCAGCCCTTAGAAACCAGGGCTTCACACTTTGCCTATGAACTGACTCTGCATCTAAATGGGGGTCACACCACAGTGTGTACATATGTATGTATAATACAAATATATAACCCTCTGCATAATACCACAGAGAAACAGTGGGGAAAATTTCAGAGTTTAAAATATAGTATCGTTATCTTTTTAGAGCTGAAGTCACCTTAATGTGCTGTCTGCCTCACTCAGGCAAACTTTAAAATAATATCATATTTCATAAAACCCCATTAAACTGTCACATAAATTCCCTGTATTTCCTTTTCCCGTCAATGCTGATTACCACAGAAGATATTTCTGTGTCAGTGGAAATTCTTTCCCTTCCCATCAGCCTCCTCCTCCTGCCTCTTTTTTGGGGGGGGGTCTGTCTCCAGAGGGGCAGTATCCTAGAGACCCCTTTGCCTCTCCAGAATGGAGGAAATACAATCACCCTCACCCTGCCAACTCCTATAATTCAGTGCTGTGTTATACATAAGTACTGAGTAGCTGGGGCTTTCAACTGGGCTGTTTTGAGAGAAATGCTGACTCCACAGGGGCTTACAAATAGTTAATCTTACTGAGCACTTCCTATTCTGGTGACCAGCTGTATCGGTTTGTCTGTCCAGGAAGGAGGGTTCTTCCTGGACATGAACTTTCAGAGCTAACACTCAGACCTTCCAGGACAAATCAGGAGGATTGGTCACCATAGTTTAGATCTCAGTCTATTTGATGGCCTGAAAACCCTTGTTCTTAACCATTAAGGATACTGCTTGCCCACATGGAGTAGAATATAATACTATCATGTACATTTAATACAATACCCACTGTTCTCTAGTCCCCTCTTTCTATATTTTTGTGTTTCAGAGAAAACTTTTTAAGGTCAAATTTGGATGTTTCTCGTTCAAACTAGATGTGGCCACTCCAGTAATTTATTCGTTTATTCATTCATTTGTTTGATTTACTATAGTCCGAATAATGATAATAATATAATTCTCCCTAATAATATTGTCAGTAATTATAAAACTTAATTAATTACACTTATTGAGTAATTAATATGTACTATATACTTTGCAAAATGCCTTACATGCATTATCATATTTAATTTTGACAACAATCCAATGAGACAGACACCATTATTTTCCCCAGATTTGCAAATAAGGTCCTGAAGCTCAGTGTATGCTATGATGACTAGTTCTGGAGAGCATGCAGAGCTATGACTCGAACCCAAGTCTGAGACCAGTCACCTCGCTGACACAGGACATACTGCATGGAACACAGCTTTTTTGTCCTCCTCCACAGTTTCAGAGCTGCTTCAAGTGGTTTGCAACAGAGCAATCCAATCTTACCCATGTAACTGTGTCTCGCTTCAAAAACAACTGTGAGAATTCTAACTTTTCAAAAAGATTCATAGCAGGGTGCTTCAAAATTGAGAGCTCTCAAAGTAAATTTAAATGATGACTTGATTTATAAAATATCCATTTACATGAAATCTGTAAGGCCCACCTCTGGCACAATCCCTTAGCATGGCTTAGGGGATTGTTTTACACCAAGACACTAGTGATGTGACACTCAGTTTGTATTAAATGACTTCCTGGGGACTTTTAAATCTATATACTGCTTAGGAAACACTGAAGCCCCCAAATTCTCACATGATATAATACTTTAGGCTCACAGATAGATACTTTGGGCATACAGTCTTTTCCCTTTTCTTCTCTTCACTCCTCCTCCCTCTCTTCCTCTCTTCCTCCTTCCCTCCCTTCCTCTCTTCCTTCCTCTCTCCCTCTCTCCTGTCTCCTCCCTTCTTCTTTTCCTGCCTATTGCCTCTTCAGCTGTCTCTCTATTTCGTTGGTGTTGTCTGTCTTTGTCTCTGAAAGACAAAAAAAAAAAAGCATTTCATTAACTTCCTCTTCATTTACAAGGCCATCCATGTGCCTGCATGAATTAGAAATCTATTTTATTAGGCTCCAACTTTCAAACTGTGTCCTTTGAGGCTACTCATCTCCATGTGAATCCACTATGGAACTATTTCTCTTAATAGCAGTGGAGTAGAACTTTAACATTTTTTGTTTTTAATGCCTGTCTGATTCTCAGGATGACATTCTTCTCACAAATCATTGTTCTTCTGATCCACATTATTTATAAGGCATATGTGTATGTGCCAGACAGTGTGCTTGTTCATGATTCCTGGGGAAACAAAATTGAGTTAAACACATATCTGCAGGGTCATTTTAAAATCTTTTTAGAGCTGAGATACTTTAAGGATTAGAGGCCTCACCATAGGTCATATTTTACATAGTAAAATGCTATTGCATTCCACATTAAGTATCTTTTTTGTCATCAAATCTGAATAATTGCATGTTTGCTTTTATAATTATTTGGCTATGGGTGATATGTAATTTAAGAGTGACTCTTTTGACATCATTGTCTGTAATTGGGAATTCTTGTGAAGTGTGGAAATCTCACCTACAAATTGCTTTCAAAGGCAATGACATTTTTATGAATACTAAATTTAACAATTAATGAAGTTGACATAATTTTCTATTTTTTGGACAATTAAGCATCTATTCCAATGTATTAGTTTCTTTTTATATTTAGGAGCCAATACATTTTTTTTCCAGGTCTCAAATACTATTTTAAATCTTAGAATGTGTGATGGCTTCAGACACTGTGACTGGGAACTTATATAGGACTCTGTGTCCCCTCTGCCTTGAGGCTTGGTCCAGCTAGAGATAGATTAAGAAAAAATCTAGAAGTACAAGGTAGGGTGGACTGAAACGATCCATGCTATGGTGTAAATATATGCCAGGCAGCATAAGAGCACAGGTTTGGGATTACTTAATTCAGCCTTGGAAGGAGGTAAGAAGGGTGGCCATTCTGGACTGGGTAAAACTTGAGCTGAACTTGAAATCCAAGGGAACTTGTCTAGAAGAGAGGTTATAAGAGAGCACTCCTGCAGTGGAAGGGCCTGTGTAAAGAGGAGGAACAGAACAGAGCATATCAGATAAGGGTGGAGTGCCAGTGGGGGCTATGGCTTAGGGTGATCATCTCTCCATCAAGAAGGCAGATCATGGAGCCCCTTGTGCCTCAATAAGAAGTCTTAATTCTATCTTGAGCACAATAAGGAGTCACTGAATATTTTGAAGGAACAAGAATGGAGAGAATGAAAAGTATCCAAAAAGGATTTAGGAGGTAGAAGTGGCAGAACTTGGTAACTCTCTGGATGTGGGGTTCCTCTGTGATGTGGATGTCTGGTGAGACCCTCAATTCCATATGAGTTGACTAGAAGCATGGTGGTTCAGGGCACCTTTCCCATGCCAGGCCCCACTGGGCAGCAGCAGGCCCCACCCCTGGGCAGGGGGACACACCTCTAAGCTGTCATCTCTGGCTGCTGCTGTGGCCCATGCTACAAAGACCTACAGGAAGATTTTCGGACAGGAGAAGGAAACATTGAAAAGAGAGAACCAGAAACAACTCTTTAATCTGGGTAGGAGCTCATTTGGAAGCAGCAAAAGACTTTGTATGCTGATCTCAATTTCTCATTTTCAGGCCTAAATGTATAATATTTTCTGTCAGGCTCTCTGACCAGACCCACTCCCCACACACTCTGTTGATTCTACACTTCCTGGGAGCTCTGGGCCTGCCAGGGGCTCTTTCTTGTTGCCCAGTCATCTGTGAATATACCTAATTCAAAAGGTGAATACATTTAAATGGCTTAAACATAAAAGGCAGGTTGCCAAGCAACTGGGAATCTGAAATACCCTTGTCAGGTTATGTAAGTGGAGAACTGGCAGGCCACCGCTGTAGTCATTTTGAGTGGAACAGCAGCAACAATAATAATAATAATCCATTACCTTTCTTTTTATTTTTCTGTTATTCCTTTCCCCCTCCCTTCTTCCATGTCTTACTGTAAACCAGCAGCTCTGTCTTAATTTTAAAATATAATAGTTCCATTTAAAATAACATATGCCCGTAACAGCTCTTAATTCTGTTTGTGGAGTAACCAAGCAGCAAGATTACTTTCCTATTGCTGACTTTCCCCCATTCCTTGAACACCTCCAGATTTCCCAAAACAACCTGTACTATGCCAACCCTTTGGAGAGTAAAAATTTCCACATCTCAAAGCAAGTAACACAGCTATTGAAATTTCCTGGCACGGTTTCAGTTTTAAACGGTTGTTCTCCGGTGTCAGGTGGTGACATCTGTTTTTGGGCTTCAGACTCTTACATTTTCTCCTCCTACTTTATTGGTTCTTATGACTCAGGACCGTAATTTATTCATCGTGTGTTCTCACTTGGTGGTTTTTCTGCTGTCTAGATGTCAGCTGTCTTAAATAGCTGGAACTGGAAATGGTTTGGGGAAGCCTACGATTCCTGAAAGATGTTACACAACAGAGAGCAGGCTTTCAGGTTGTAAAAATAATGATCTATTTGCTTATTTAAAACACTCCATTGCAGGTGAGTTCACATTTCCCTCCCTCACCCTTCTCGTCTTTTCCTTCCCCTTCTCTGCTAATATGTAATAGCATCATGCAGCCAAAGTGACCCAGCAGCCCTCGGTAACACTTCAGGGGAAGAAACTTAGTTTCTGAAGGAAACTCTCTGGAACCCAGAGCCTGCCTCCTCAAGGGTTTTGGAGGCTTTCCTTGCTCAGATACCTTTTTAGGCAAATGATGTGGGAAAGAGTATGACAAGAAACTATGTGTGACCTGAGAACAGAATTATTCACTAGAATTTATTCTACAGTTTTCTGAATGAAGTCAGCTTTCTCTTTTTTAAAGGCTTTAATTTTTTGGTGCTTTAAAATGTGTCTATACCTGAAATGTAAATAAAACATAACAGGGAGGGATGTGTTACGTGTCTTCATGGACCATGAAAAGGTGACCTTACCATCTCACTTTGGTTATGTTTCTAGAGGTTATTGTGATGCCTGGGATCTGTGAAGACAGTGCTTAGACCAGGAGCTCGGGAAAGGGAATGCCTGAGCCTTGGCCATGTTTTCACAAGACATTTATTCAGAAACAGCCAGAAGTTATCTGGCCCCACGCTCAGTGACTCTTAGGTGCCAGGAGGTTTCCTGAGAACTCCCAAAGCTTGAGGGAATCCATTAAAGCTTTAATCCAGGCAGCATTGATTCCATTATGGAGATCTAGGGCAAACGATACAAATGTAGCATGGGATACAAATGAACAGGCAGGTCTGAGGCACAGTTGCAGACATCCCTAACTGAGATCAGCTGAGAGACTGGTGGGGGCGGGTACACAGCATCTGTCTGCAATTTTCCTGATGCGATTACACACTTCTCCCAAGTGACTGCCGTTTCTGTGTGTAGTAAATTTCTCAAACTCAATCCAAATACTTCATTATTATACTGTATATATTATGTATCATTATAGCACAGATGTATTATTTTTTATTTCCAACGTATTATCATATAACAAAATCTCCAGAAAAATCTGTACAGTTTAATGCAGATGAGGAAATGTAGATGAATTTGCTCATATTTATGCAGAGTCTAAAATTGTTATTGCAGCCTCGATTACACCACTTCCTCTTGGTTATCTGAAAATTGCCCAGGAATAGATTTGCAGATTTTCTTTTCATTTATACCTATTATGTGAGCCCACTTTCTTATGGTTCAGAGACAGAAGAGTACAAAATAGGAAGGTAAGATTACCCTTTGCAAAGAAATATGAGTTTGTAATATTTCAAAATTGGATTTTTTTCATGAGAAAGAAGGCGATGAAACAGAATGTTTTGTTTTGAGGAAAAAGCTTCATTTTTTAAATTCATTTTCTCAATATCTCAACTCTATTCCATTGGGATGTAATAAACTTTAACTAGTAAGTATGGTGAGGGGTTTTAGTTAGAAAGTTGACAGAATGTCTAGGGCTGTGCTGTTCAATCCAGTAGCCACAAGCCACATGAGGCTATTGAGCAATTAAATGTGGTAGTCCAAATTGAGATATGCTGCAAGCATAAAATAGACATCAGATGTCTGAGGACTTAGCTCAAAAATGTAAAATGTCTCAATCACAGTTCATATGATCACACATTGAAATGGTAATGTTTCAAATGTATTAGGTTAAATAAAGTTTATTATTAAAGTAGTTTTACTTTAAAAAATGTGGCTACTAGAAAAAATAATAAAATTACCCATGTAGCTTGCATTATATCTCTGTTTGGGGAGAGTTTGCTACTCAAAAGTATGATCCCTCAATTGCAGCATCAGCTGGGAGCTTTGTAAAAATGCAGAGTCTCGGGTACTATCTCAGACTCATTGGAACAGAATCTGCATTTCATCAATATCTTCAGAGGATTTGCAAGCACATTACAGTTTGAGAAGCACTACTCTAGTTGAGGAAAGTTTTTAAAAGGCTTAACATTTTTCAATCCTAATAAGTATCTCTTGACTTCCCATGTAATAACTGGGAGTTCCTTGAAGTCAAGGACTTTGTCTAAAACTCCTTGACACCCACAGTGTTTGGTATAGTTTTTGTCACACAGAAGATACTCAATAAATGTTGAATGAATGGATGGAAACTTAATCTTTCCTGCCACATCTTGGATGGAGACTTTCATATAAAGTTAAAGATTCTGATGGGCAACCACTGTCAAAGGCAAGTAATTTAAAGTAATGGCATCATTTGGCTATCTGAAGCACATAAAAATGTCACATGTTAGGAACCTAACTGATCTCCCTCTCTGGACTTTTAAAACATGAGTCTGGCTATGGTATGGAAAATTTTCTATAATGGAGCAAAAGTATAAATTAGATCATGGTATGTGTTTGGTCCATGGTACCCTCCTCCTCACATAATTTATTACATCTTCTCTTAAATTTATTCCTTTTTTTAAAGTGGCCAAGTTTTCTCAATCCTGAGAGGACTCTGATTACATGTTAACTCCTCACAAAGCCCCCTTTTCTGAAATGATGACCCCAGCCCTCCACTGTCATTTCCATTGCCTCCCTCTGCTTTATTTTTCCTCTTTGTACTTACATGATGTTATTATTTCCCTTCCCCACTAAGTGGTAAACTCATTGTTGGCTGAAATGTTGACTCTTTCACTTATAGTTTCAGTCCCTATTATGGGGCAGGTTGCATCCAAAAACTCAATAAATATTCTTTGAATGAATGAATGAATGAATAAATGAAAATATGAGTGAATATGTTGTGATATAACTGAGCATGGAGAAGTTAATTACAGTTAATAATACCTGCCTATTCTGCAAACATTTTCTGAATAATCTTCACACACACAACAGATAAATAAAATACAGAAAGCAGACATGGTGGTGAAAAAGGCCAAATATGAAAAAGAACCATAGGGTCACATGGTGAGCTATATATTGATGCAAGGATGATGTGCCATGGAACCCAGAAGAAGGGAGCTATTCTTTCTGCCTGGGGAGTCAAGGAAGGCTTAGGGGAGAAGGACAGAGGAAGTAGAGATAAATTGGAAAGGTGGTGTATTTTGGGAATAGGAAGAAGCAGAGTGAAAAATATTTGTTTCAGAAGTGAAAGGAAATGACACTAGACAGTTGAACTGGGGCCAGCTGGAACTTTCAATGAGGAAACAAAGGGTGGAGATTCTACTACAGTGTATTATGTGGGAGGTGATGCCATCAGATTTGGGTTTTGTTTTCAGATAACTTGGGATGCTGTGTGGCTGGACCAGATCGTGAGGAAGAGTTTGTACACATGCAGTGAGAAGGAGAGGGGGGTTTTATGTTAAAGAAAGAAAGAAGGAAAGGGTGGGGATTTGGGAGTCATGGGTATTAGTGGGAAAAATACCATTTTATTTTAAAATGTCTTTTCCTGCTGTGTGTATTACTTATAATTTATGAAGAAGCTTAAAAGATTTAAGAAAAATATTTGTAGGTTGCCAATAGGATGATCATGATCCCTCAGTCAATTTCTATAGCTCATCAGCTACAAAGGGCCTATGGTCGGCCTTTGCTTCCATGGCTTCCTCCTTGCTGCCCCTAAGAAACCCCAGGGAGGTGAGTGGGGCCATCAGAATATATTTCCCCCGTCTGTCAGTATATGATGCCTCACATCTTTTTGGCAGAAACTAAGCAAACTCTTTACAGAAAGAAGTCAGAGTCTCTTGGGCTCCTTGACATTTGGGGACAATGGAGGTCACACTTCAGGTTTTTGGAGAATGGCAGAGTACAATGTTCTGGGAGAGACAGGCTCTGGGGTCACTTCTTAACACAGGAGGAGGGTCAGGGTGAAAAAGAGCAATTTCCTGCAAACCTAGGATTTTACTTCAGCATTGGCAGCAACCTTGAAGGCAAACAGTTTGAAAACTACAGTCTGGTCAATTTCTTATTCTGATGGTATATGGGTCAGAAAGATCATAGTTTAGAAGTTTGTAAAAGAGGGACGGGGAGAAACAGACCCTGCTCATCTGGGTGGGAATTGTACCAAAGCAGGAGAGAGCCAGCCCACACTTTATTGTTCTGCAACTGATTGCTGCAGCGATTACTGGCACTTTCTCCCTTCTGCTACCACCCGACTTTTGACAACTTCCCTGTTTATTAGCACTTGCATCTGAATATTGGAAAAAGATGAGAGAGACAAAACTCCATGTAATTTAGTTTCTTCTTAGCAGCTCTATAAAAAGAATACAGAAGATTACAATAGAATTAAAGGCGATTGAAACCATTGACTAAAAAGTTTAATTTTCATCTACCATGTTTCACATTGCCATTGATCATCATTAAAGTTAGTGCTACAAAGACTTAAATGAGCTTAGCTTTTTAGGTCAAAAACTGAAGATTGTAATTTCCCCAAATCCATTCACTTAGTAAGAGGCAGAGCCAGACCTCAAACCCAGGTCTCCCAATTCATAGTTTATATAGTATTTGTTTTTACCTCAGTAGATCATGTTTTGTCTCAATAGAGTTCATTTTGGCCTTCCTCTTGAATATATACACACAGAATAACATATGATAAAATGGAAAGAATATGGGGTTTTTATTCAGAACACCTAAGTTTTTATCTCACTTTTTCTCCTTTCTAGCTTTATAAACAAGAGAGTGATAATACCTACCTTGCCTACTTCACAGATTTACTCCCAGTACTGAAGAGATAATGTAGGTGAAAGTGTCTTTTCAGCTGCAAGGTACTATAGATTTGTCATGAATGCATTTATGTATAATCTCATACATTTTCACAGAACTGGTCAAAATTATTTGTTAATCTGTCAGATATCCTACAGTGGTGCTCAAAGAAATCAAAGATGACACAAACAAGTGGAAAAATGTCCCATGCTCATGGATTGGAAGAATCAACATTGTGAAGATGTCCACCTTACCTAAGGCAATCTACAAATTCAATGCAATACCCATTAAATTACCAGCAACATTCTTCTCAGACCTAGAAAAAACAATACAGGAATTCATATGGAACACAAATGTCCAAGAATAGCCAGAACAATTCTCAGCAAAAAAAAAAAAATAAAGCAGGTGGTATCACAATACCGGACTTCAAACTTTACTATAAAGCTACAATCATCAAAACAGCTTGGAATTGGTACAGGAACAGGCATATAGATCAATGGAATAGAATTGAGATTCCAGAAGCAAAACCTCAATTTCTCAACCAACTCATCTTCGACAAAGCCTCCACCACCTACCACTGGGGAGAGGAGAACCTATTCAGTAAATGGTGCTGGGAAAACTGGCTGACCACATGCAGAAGATTGAAACAGGACCCCTATCTATCCCCATGCACAAAGGTTAACTCCAAATGGATCAGAGACCTAAATGTAAAACCTCAAACTATAAGAACCTTAGAAAATGAAGGACATGCCCTCATGGAAATCAGAACTGGCATTCAATTCCTGAACAAAACCCGAAACCCACAGGTCATAAGAGAGAATATAGGCAAGTGGGACCTTATTAAACTGACAAGCTTCTGCAAAGCCAAAGAAACCATCAAGAGAGCAGGGAGACAGCCTACAGACTAGGAAAAAGTATTTGGCAACACCAGGTCTGACAGAGGCTTAACATCTTGGATCTACAAGGAACTCAAACATGCTGAAAAGAAAAAAACAAACAACCCCATTACAAAATGGGCAAAAGTTATGAACAGACACTCCACAAAGGAAGACATCTGAGCAGCCAACAGACACATGAAGAAATGTTCAACCTCACTAATCATCAGGGAGATGCAAATCAAAACCACGCTGAGATGCCACCTAACTCCAGTCAGAATGGCAATTATCAACAACCCAAGAAATAACAGCTGCTGGAGAGGGTGTGGTGAAAAGGGAACACTTCTACACTGTTGGTGGGAGTGTAAATTAGTGCAACCTCTGTGGAAAGCAGTGTGGCGATTCCTAAAAGCTCTAAATATCAACTTTCCATATGACCCCGCAATCCCCCTACTGGGAATATACCCTGAAGAACTCAAATCACTCTATAAAAAAGATACCTGCACACGTATGTTTATCTCAGCATTGTTCACAATAGCAAGAACCTGGAAACAACCATGCTGCCCATCAAAAGAGGACTGGATTAAAAAAATGTGGTACATATACAAGATGGAATACTACGTGGCCATAAAAAAGAACAAAATCATGAATTTCGCAGCAACCTGGATGGAACTAGAGTCTATAATACTGAGTGACCTCTCACAGAAACAAAGATCCGAGTATCACATGTTCTCACTCATATAATGGACCTTGAACATCCAATGTAATACTATAAGAAAATGACTGACAGTGTGGGAAACTATGGGGGGGGAGGGAGATGGGATTAACAGTAGCAAATATCTGTCTGGGGACGGGGAAACACCTCTTATCAACAGGGTGCCTGAATGAAACATATTTGTATCCCTAACCCTTAACTGTACCCCACAATATCATAATAAAAAATATTGATATATATTAAAAAAAAGAATTTAAAGGACACTTTTTTATTTCCTAGTATCGAGGAAATTCTAAGAAAGTAGACATGTATCAGGAATAAGAGATATAACCTTGAAGAAAAAGAAATTATTATTTGCAGGTATTAGGATTATCTTATAGGAAATTTTAAGAGAATCGCCTGAAAAGATGAAAAAAAAAGTGAATAAGAAAATACAAGAGCTTGGAAATTTCAATAAAAGCTTTCTTTCTTCTCTTAGAAAACATGTAAAAAAAAATACAACAAAAACAGAAAGCACACATTTCTATTTCTACAAAATGAAAGACAAATTTCTAGGTACTTTTGAAGACAGTTAAAAGCCACTAAGTTTTTGCAGGAATATGGTGGGAGAAACATGGAGAAAATTATAAAAGGGAGAGTTCATGAGCAGGGATGAAATGATTCTAGGCCTAGCAAAAGTATTTTTCAAAACTGAAGATAGAGTGAGTTCATTTTCAGACGAACAAGAAGCAGGAGTGTTCAATGCTAATAGATCTATACCAGAAGAAACACACAAGGGTGATGTTCAGGCAGGAGGAACATGAAACCTGATTGAAGTTTGTAGATGCAGTAAGAAGAGAAAAGTAATTAAAAGGTAAAATGAGTGGTTTAATCTTAATTAATATTGACTTTATAACACAATAAATATACCTCTCCTGTGGATTTTAGGATATATAGTGGAAATTTAAATATAGATTATATTATGTCAAAAGTCAAAGGTGCATCTTGTAATTATTAAGGTAACCAATGAAAAAATAATAAAAGTATATATAACTACTAAGCTAATAGAGGAAACAAAAGGAACATTGGGAAAAAGAATATCCAATCAATACAAGGAAAAAGAATCAATCATAAGATAGCTAGGACAAATGGAGAGCAAATAATAAAATGAGCATTAAGCTCACATACATAATTAATTACATCAGATGTAAATTAATTGCTTCAATTAAAATAAAATAAAATGTTAGACAAAATAAAATACAATATCCAACTATATTGTGCTTCAAGAGACAAATACATGTTGGAAAGTTATGAAAAAGTTGAAAATAAAGAGATAAAAGATATGCAACCAAAAGATATACAACTAAAAGAAAGCCAGCATAGCCATACATTTACAGACAAAGGTGACATTAAGGTAAAATGCCTTAGGAGAAATTACAAAAAAAAGTTAACAATGATTAAAAGTTCAGTTAATCAGTGATCTGTCACAGTAACAACGAACTGAGTACCACATGCTCTTACTGATAAGTGGACCCTGAACATTTATCATATTACTACAAAAAGGGGATTGGCAGTAGTAGGAAATTGCTGAGATGTGGGGGGAGGTAGGAGACATAACATCAATAAGGGTACCTGACCTCAAACCAGGCAAAGTGGGGACAAAAGAGTGGCCCAAACTTTACCTGTATAATGACCACTTGTATACCCATCCCTGAATTGTACCCCACATCTTTAAAATAAAATAAAATAAAATATATTTTTTAAAAAGTTCAGTTAGAAATATAATAATTTTGATCTCTATACAGTTATTAACATAGCCTGAAAATAAAGAATCGACAACATTATATGGCACAGTAGACAAATCCAAAATCATCTTTGGAGATTTTTAACATACCCCTCTCACTAATTCATAGAACAAACCGATATAATATTAGTAAGAATATAGGAAATATCAACAATGTGACTAACAAACTTGACCTAATTGGTGTGTATGGAACATTGCGTCCAATAGTTTTGATCATAACAGTTTTATTCATAACAGCCCTAAACTGGAAATAACTCAAATGCCTATCAAAAGATGAAAGAAAAAACAAATTGTGGCATATTCATTGCTATGTTATATACTGCAATACAATTAAACGATTAAAAGGAACAAATTATTGATGCAGTTAACAACATAGATGACTCTCAAAAGTATTACTCTCAAAAGTATTATGCTAAGTTAAGGAAGCCAGACAGGAAGATTATATATGATATAATTCAATTATTATAAAATTCTAGAAAAGACAACTTTGCAGTGATACAAAGCAGATCAGCAGTGTTCACAGGCTATGGGTAGGGTGAAGGGATTGCCTGCAAAGGGGAATGAGGGAGATTTGGGGGATAATAATGATGTTTTATATCATGATATTGAGCTTTTATAGCACTGTATGCATGTGTCAAAATTTATTAACTGGCAACATTCAAACTGGTAAAATTTATGTAAATTATATTATAATAAAGCTAATAAAAAGGTGGATGCATCTTTTTGTATTGATAAGAAAATATCTCAAAGCTTTATCGGTAAATAAAAATGCACAGTACATCCCACCTTTTGCGGGAAACGTTAGTATAATGTATCTTACGTAGTGTTTACAAATTTTCCTACCACACCCCTTTTCAGTTTTTTTTCTCTTCTCAGAGTCTTCTCTTTTGCTGCCACTTGCTTTTTGACTCCCGTTTCTGTCTCCTTCCTTCCTCACCCCGTTGTTCTTCCATCAGGTCATTTTCATATATTCTCTTCCAGCTTGCAGGACTTGTTAGCTGACTTCACAATCTGAAATTATAATCTGCTCTCTTGACCATTTCTTCTACCTCTTAACTGCTGTCTAACTCTCCTGCTCCAACCAGAAGCCCCACATGATCGCATCTTTGCATAATGATTTTCGATGGTGCTTCCAAAGCTTACACGAGTGTTCCCAAACTCTAGTCCATGTTGCCAGGGGCTACAGAGGTAGGCACAAACTCAGCAAACTCAGCTTCATAGTTTCATTCCTTTCTTGCCTTTCAAATAGCCGGTGCTACAGTCAGATAAAATCACTTCTGTCTTCTTTAGGTATCATGTACTTTAGGACCTTAGTAGTTTGCAAACTGATCCCCTTTGCAGACAATTTTGCAGTTATATTGGCGAGTTAAGGTTATGAGACCATTTAGGCCTTAAAAAAAAAACAAACTAGTCCCTTCTTTCCTTTCTTCACCTGGCAAACACTCAAACTGCACAACTAGACCAAATGTTACCTCTTAAGTGAAAATTCATTTTTTAAAAACTCTTCTTCTGTGGTGCCTTTCTATTTAAAAATATGTTGCCTTTATGACAACTGATATAGAATTATTATTTTCTGAAGAGGCAAACACTCCAGATGGAGATAAAGAAGACATAAAAATGACCCAAATGATCTGTATTTACAGATGTATCTCTATGTATAGATACCTTAAATATTACAGCTACACACCAGTGAGATCCTTCTGTGATATATTTTCCTATTTTTCCACTCACCATTATGTCACAGATATCTTCTTGTATCAACAGAAAAAGACCTACATGTCATTTTTAATGACTGTGTAGTACTCTGTTTTACATATCATTTTCTTAACTAGTGTCATGAGAAGGCAAACTTAAGTCATTTCCAGTTGCTTGCATTAGTATAAATAATGTTGTAATGAGTATTCCACTGTGCTTGAAATATCTTGACAAATGTCCCTGATCACATTGTATCTTAATTATCTGTTTGCTTGTCTTTCCTAACAGACTATGATTAGTTCCCTGAGAGCAAAAACCATTATTTCTTTTGGAATCTGCAGAACCCCACAGAGTGCCAGTAGGAGCTTAATATATATTGTTGAAAGAAAGAGGGAATAAATGAATGGATGTTTATATAGTTGGGTACACATGTATATCATCACACACGTCATCAGTTTTTACTCAACTTTTAGTTGGCCTAAAGGCCTGATATCTCTTAGGCATTATTCAATCCCCTCCTTGTTTCTAATATCTCTTTACAGATGACATAAATTCAATATGTAGCTTTAAATATTAAAATGTGACCAAACCATAACTCCCCCATAAATTGTGGTGGTCTTGGGAATAGATTGTATAAATCACAGAAAAAAATTAAGTGCGGATACTTGACACTTTTTGCCTGACCCTAAGCAGAGATGAGTTACTAAGACTGAATTTGTCAATTACAAGAAAAAAAATACATGGTTTGTGTGATGCATACTATCTACAGCTGTTGTCCATTATGAATGTTCTGGAGTATTATTTGCTACTACAACTGAATGGTCTCATAACCTTAACTCACCAATATGACTGCAAAATTATCTTAAATCACAGAAGGGAAGGGAGAACATCAACTTGAAATGGCTAAAATACTGCTTATGTCTTCATGAAAATCCACAGTTTTCCCCAGTTGCTTCTTCATTATGCTAGAACAGCCTGGAAAGTCTTGTGGAGTATTACAGTATAGCAGATTATCAACCTGACTTTCCAGAGAAAAGAAACACATTGTTGATGTCTTTCTGTTAAGACTTGTATTTGGTTTATTGACTAATGCATTAAAGTGCATTTGGAATATCAGGCAATGGAAGCCAACTATCCCAGACAATGAGAGTGTTCAGTTGGTGTCAAAACTTTACAAGAGTTTAGCTGTTTTTTAATTTCATCTTCTTGGGGTGGGAACAATTTCTATTGTCCAATATGCTGCAAATGAACATAGTTCAAAGATCACAAAGAGGGTGATATGGAATTATAGAGATGAAAATAGGAAACTGATTGGATACAAATTCATCAAGCCTCTAAATTTGTTTTTCTAAACACTTTTTTTTTTTGGAGTGGCAACATAGCTTGCTTTGAAAGGAATAAAGTGACTGTGAACAAATGATATAGGGGGAAAGTTGACCTCCAGTTAATTTTAGTTGTGCTCAGCTAGGTATCTCTTTCCCCCAACATGCTTATTTAGAAAGGTTCAGTTAGTGAGTCATTAATCTTACGTGCAGAACACCTAATCTGCAATGAACTTAATGTTTATGTTTTCCCCAAATTCATATGTTGAAATCCAAACCCCCTAGTGATAGTAGTAAAAGGTGGGTCCTTTGGGAGATGAGAAGGTCATGAAAGTAGAGGCCTCATAAATGGGATAAGTGCCCTTATAAAAAAGGCCTAAGGGAGCTCAGTTGTCCCTTCTATACCCAAAGACACAGTGAAAAGGCAATCAAGGTCTAAGAACCAGAAAGTGGACGTTTACCAAACATGGAATCTCCTGGTACCTTAGTCATGAACTTTCCAGCTTCCAGAATGTTAAGAGACGCATTTCTGTGGTTTAAAAGTCACCCAGGCTATGGTATTATTTTATAGCAGCCTGGACAGACTAAGACAAATCCATCGCTCAATTTCTTCAGAAACTTACATAACTCATCTCAGATAGAAAATGATGTGACTGGAATTTGAACCCTGGAAATATGACTCAAAAAGTTGTTCTCTAATCCATTATGCCATACTGTCTCTAATTAGGCAAATGTATTATCCATAATAATGTCAGAATTGTTTTTCTAAACCATCATCTTTGGCATGTCTTTCTCCTGATGAAAAACAACCATCAACTCCCTTTTTCTTAAAATAATGGTTCTCAGCTGTTCATTTCTGAAGCATACATTTCTGAAACATACGTGTCAGATATCATTCTCATTGCAACTCACTCTTTCAGTCTTTTCTCCCCACTGTAGACAGGATACCTGTATGCATGCCATTCAAGGTAATATTCTTATAGGGATGACTTTAAATCTTCCTTTATGTTCATATGTTAGACTTGCATTTAACAGGATGCAACAAAATCATGATGACGATGAAGTAACCAATGCCTCATCCTCCCTCTTTCTTCCCTGAGTGTATGGAGGACAGACATCCCTAATCAATCCAAACACGATTTCCACAAGAGCCCAGTCATTTCCTCAGAATGCTTCTAACACTATGATGCTCCACATGTCTTCTGTCAACAAAGAAAGGAAGACAAGCCTATCCTTCCCTCATCAATGCGTTCTTCATATTGTATGAATGCATTCTGTATATTGTTCTCAAATATCCAGAAGTAATTAAGAATCCAGTGAATGTGTGATGCAGTTGCTTCATTTGTCAAGAACGCTGACTTTTTTTTTTTAATCTTGTGATTGCCATCCCTAACATGTGATTTTGATTATCATATTGGCTTTCTCACCTGAAGATATCAATCACATCTACGTGCAAAAGGAAGAAGAAAGGCAAAGGGCAAGGCACAAAAACCAAATAGGCATACATCAGATAAAACTATTTCCTTTAATTAGTTTCCAGAATGACTCACCCTCTGCTAACATTTATATCTCACTGACCACAACTGTGTCACATGGCTACTCCTACCTACAAGAGGATTCATGAAGTTGAGCATTTTAACCTGGGAGATTCTTTTCTCCTCAAAGTTAGGGCTCAGGTAATTAAAAAAAGGGGGAGAGGGGGAGAAATACTGTTGGGTGGAAAACCAACAGTTTATATATATATATTATTATAAACAAGTTTATATTATTATAAACCAGCAGTTTATATATATAAACAAAAGCAAACATTTTTACTTTTGTTGGTAACTGATGATTCTGCAGTAGACTCCATCGTTAATTGCAGGATACCAGTGAGACACTGCCTCCATGATTGAGAACCCCTACCCTACAGGATAATGTTAAATCCCTAAACAAAATATATAAGAAGGGATCTTACCAGTTTGACACCAGCCTACGTTTCTTTTTTTGTTTGTTTGTTTGAGTTGGAGTCTCACTCTGCCGCCCAGACTGGAGTGCAAACTCACGGCCACTGCAGCCTCAACCTGCTGGGCTCAGGTGATCCTTCCTCCTCAGCCTTACAAGTAGCCAGAACTACAGGCACCATGCCTGGATAATTTTTGATGTGTTGTGCTACCATGCCTGGACAATTTTTGATGTATTGTAGAGATGAGGTCTCGTCAAGTTGCCTGGGCTGGTCTCGAACCCGTGGGCTCAGGCAATCCATTCACCTCAGACTCCCAAAGTGCTGGGATTATAGGCTGAGCCACCGAGCCTGGCCCAGCCTACATTTCTAAATTCATGTTCTGCCATCTTTAGTTCTTTGCTTCAGTCACACGTAACTTTTCTTTGTTTTGGGATGTACTTTCCTTCCTTTGTGTTTTTTGTATGTATCTTGTTCTTTGCTTAGAAGACCCTTTTTGCCTTCTCTATCTGGTAAATAATAGTTATTCTGCAAGACTCAGTCCAAATACCATCACATTCTGGAAATGTCCTTAATTCTCTCAGTCAGATTTATTTTGGGTGCTTTATATACACCTCCATTAGCTTACTTGTCATTATTTGCTTGCATATTTGTCATACTGACAAATGCTATGGCCTCTTAGAGAACAAGGACTATAATTTATTTAACTTTTTCTACCCAGTACTTCCTGCAGTTCCTGGAAAATTCTCAAGACACCTGCTTAAGGGAAAACATAGCAGAATATTTCCTCCAATTGTATATCTCCAGTGTATAGCTCCTACAAAGAGCTGAAGTGATCTGCTCTCACCATAGTCAGTGAAAATGCACTGATCTACACTCCTTAAATCATTACTCAGTGGAGTAATGACTGTCAGTAAACATATGAAAGATAGTGTGAACTTTTTTTGGTCTTATTTGATCATAGCACAATTCTGTGATTTAAAATGTATTTCTTTATATCTTCTATTGCTTGTTCTTTATCTCTGTTATCAAGTTATTTGGGGTGTGTGTGTGTGTGTGTGTGTGTGTGTGTGTGTGTGTGTGTATTTGAGACACAGTTTGTGTCCTCAAAAAGACTACTATTTGTTAGATTCTACATGTAAGTGAGGTCATGTGGTGTTTGTCTTTTGGTTCCTGGCTTAATTAACTTAACAAAATATCCTCCAGGCTTATCTGTGTAACTGCAATGACAGAATTTAATTCTGTTTTATGGTTAAATAGCATTTCATTACATATTATAAATATGTGTATAAAAACACACACACACACACATATATAGATATATCTCCCCCACAAATATATATACACACATCACATTTTTTTATCCATTCATCTATACTTCTACATTTAGCTTAATTCCGCCTTGCTATTGTGAATAACATAGGAGTTGCAATAAACAGGATCGAGCTGTCTATGATAAACATGGGAGAGCAGATAACTCATTAACATACTAATTTTGGATTGTATGTTAGTTCTATTTTTAATTTTTTGGTGAACCTTTTTACTGAGTAAAATGGTTACTAGAGACTGGGGAGAGTAGTGGGAAGGGAGAAACAGAAGTTGATTATGGGTACAAAGTTACTGTTAGACAGTAAGAATAAGTTTTGCACAGGAGGGTGACTATAACAAATAATGCAGTGCTGTTGAGTGGCTGGGGTATTTATACTTGGAAATACATAGTACTTGTCATTAGAGCAAATTTAGGAGTAATAAAGAATTGGGTGAGGATATAGAAGGAGAAGAAAGAAAAACCCCACAAAATTGAACAAGAGGTTACATAGATATGGCGACTTCCTGGTATGATGCCTCATCCTTCCCCTTTCTTCCCTGAGTGTATGGAGGACAGACATCCCTAATCAATCCAAACACAATTTCCACATGAGCCCAGTCATTTCCTCAGAATGCTTCTAACACTGTGATGCTCCACATGTCTTTTATCAACAAAGAAAGGAAGACAAACCTATCTTTCCCTCATCAATGCATTCTTCATAAAGTCTATTCATAGCACTGTACTCCTGTTAACTGGGCAAAGAGTGCTTTCCTGACTCCCTTTGTGAAGTTGTGACTCCAAGATTGAGTTTACAGGTATTTTACTCTTCTGTCACATCTCTTTTAAGGATTGGGTTCAGTGACTTAGCGAACTGTGTCATAAAGTTCCCAAGACATCACTTCTGTAAGTGCTTCCTTGTCTGCTAGGAAACAAGAAGGATCATCTTACCTACAGAATTTACAATTGAAGAAGGAGAAAGCTAACATGTACTGAATGGAAGACAATATACAGAGTGCTTTATATTTATATCTTTTTGTTTTTATAACTACTACATGAGGTCAGTATTATTGTTCCCATTTTATAGATGAGAAAATAGCCTCAGAGAAATTAAGTCAGTGCCTGAGATCTCATAGCTGGTAAGAAACAAAGACAAGATTCATTCTCAGATGGCTGATGTCCAGAATCATCGTACTGAACTCTGGAGAGCTAGGTTTTTCTTTGGTGATCTTGATAAAATCTGCTTATTGGTTTCTTTTCATACCACTGAGTACTTACAACAACATTCTTGAGCTTGAGCTTTATACTTTCTTGAGTTTTGTAGCCCACAGAGATAGATGAAAAATAGGTAAATGTAAATCACATATGCATTAGAAACAATCAACCTATTTAAGACTTCATACCAGTCAGGTGTAAATCTGGTCCCCTGGAGACCATGTAGGTAGAAATAGAATGCATATTAAAATGTACTTGCGTTCCTTTTTTTCTGCAGGACGTCGTCCATATCAGGTGATCACTGCCCGGGTTCACCCAGGAGAGAGCAATGCCAGTTGGGTGATGAAGGGGACCTTGGAGTTCCTGGTCAGTAGTGACCCCGTAGCTAGGCTCTTGAGAGAAAACTTCATTTTCAAGATTATCCCTATGCTCAACCCAGATGGTGTCATCAATGGCAAGTATGTCAGGCATCTGGCCCAGCCTAACCTTCATTTACGTTACCATAGTAATGCTATCATTTCATGCAATGGATGTAATGGAAGTGGCCTTTACTCTGGTAGAAATAAAATCTCTCAATCTCCTGTTATGTGGAATGAATAACAATGTACTTCCCATGCACATTGATACAGTCTCTCATTTTCTTTGTATACAAAGGCATAGAATCCTAGGAAATTAATGCCAGAGGAAATAATCTAACTTAACACCCTTCTTTTAAAACGGAGGGATTTGGTGTCCCAGGTAATCCAATAATTTGCCCAGGTCACATGGTGGGTTTATGGCAAAGTTAAGGTTCAAACTCATTTCTTCACAGTTAAGACCAATACTTTGATTTATTTATTAGTGTTTACTACAGATACATCTTTATTCTCAATTGCATTTTATCTGATTCTGGATACAGCTATAATAAGGGTATTGCCCTAACTAAATGAAATATTAACTGAAAAAAGAGAAGATTGGGGTAGTTCTCTTTACCCAGCCCCTACATGCCTTTTAGGAATGTGTAATAAGAAAGGTAATTCCCATGTCTGGTAAAGTCTGCTTAAAGAGTCAGCATTCCCAGGGTTTGTGAACCGAGGCCCAGGTATCAGATGGGGTGACCAGTAGGTGGGAGGAGCAGGATTAACTTTTACAAACACCTGTTTACAACTGTGTGGACAAAGCATAAAGCCCATTCCTATGATAGCAGATGATTACTTTTACTACAGAAATGAACATTATATTCTATGGAAAAAGATAAACTGAAACTATAAAATAAAATGACTTCAAAAGCTACAAATGAAAATTGTATTTATAATAAAAAATCAGTATTAAGCAAAAATACAAGTTTAGAAAACAGAAAATAGAACAATATTAAAACAGTGAAATGGAAGAGATTAAGAAGCATAAAGAAGTACTAGAAAAAAACCCCAAACTTCAAGGAGATAACATTAAAATGAATTATAATAAACAAGAATGATTTAAGAAAGATGAAATAGTAATTAATTTTTAAAGAAAGAAATTAAATGTTAAACATCTGAGAAAAGACTAGCTTCAAAGCACACAATAAAGATAAGTTAAAATGGTTAAAAATGTGAAGGTGATAAAATAAAAGAAGAGGAACAGCATAAATTCCAAATTATGAAATATGTTAAACTATGCTAAATGAAAGCAAATTAAAGCTATAGACTGTAAAAATAAAAGTAAATAGATACACAAAAACATAAAGAAAAGATAAATAAGGCACCCTTGCATTCCTAACAAAGTCCTCCTAGCTCAGAAGTTTCCAGAATTCATTTCATTTTTGTTTTCCAAGGAGATTGTTTGAGGACAGAGAATGTTGGGCAGGGAGCAGGGGTCTTCTCTTTTCCTATAGTGACTGGTTGGCCTGTAAGTACATGGGAAAACTGGCAAGCCAAGTCCTTTGTTAAGAAGCGTCAATCAGACCTTTCCTGGTCAAGCAGAACTCAGTTGGCTGCTGCTATGTGCTCCTTTAATTCCAGAGAACAGCTCTGGGACATCAATGAATGGCTCCTCCCTGATTGAGCAGCCAAAGAATTTACTAGCAAGCTTTCTCAGCCTAAATGGATAGAAAACAGCTATGAAAAACATCCTGAGGGACTGGATCCCATTTGGACATTTTATCATCCAAGTTGGCTGTTTTCTGAAGTCTCTCCTTCCATAGAAATGTCTGGGGTCTGGTAGAAAATGGAAAGAGCACTGGGTCTGGTGTCATAAGTTTAGTTTGAAATTTTGACTTTTCCCTTGCCCTGCTCAGTTTTCTCTTCTGTTGGAAGATGAAGACAGTGTGCTCCCTTATGACCTTTCTGGGATAAAGTCTCATAAACCTAAGGCAATATTCAAACTCAGGGATTACGTAGTGTAGTTTCTTCCATTTCATATGCTCACACCTCCAAATTAGGGGCTAGGTCCAGGTCTCTTATTTAAAGGTTAATGTGGTCTCAGTCACTGAGTAGCCTCCTACCTTGGACACTCAGTATTTCTGGCTCACAGCAGGTTGCTTTAGGCTCCCAAGTGGCAGGCCAGCTTCTTCTCAGTGACCTGGCACTCGTCATCATTACTGTTATTTATTATGACTAAAATTACCCTTCTCATTTATGTTTTATTTTTAAGTCAGAGTCTCACTCTTTTGCCCAGGCTGGAATGCAGTGGCATGTTCACAGCCACCTCAGCCTCAACCTGCTGGGTCCTTCCACCTCAGCCTTCAGAAGTAGCTGGAATCACAAAGGCATGTGCCACCACACCTGGCCAATTATTTTGATTTATTGTGAGATGAGGTCTCATCATGTTGCTCAAGTTGATGTCAAACCCCTGAGCTCAGGCAATACTCTTGCCCTGGCCTCCCAAAGTGCTAGGATTACAGGCTTGAGCCACTGCACCTGGCCTACCCTTTTCATTTATATAGCATCTTTCATCATGGAGCTCAAGGCACTTTGTAGACCACTTGGATCACCCAAGCAATTTTGGCTAAAAGGACTTGGAAATCATAGTGTTGTTCAACTGAAGGGAAAACCACTGGTCATAGCACTTCATTATGAAAACACTTGAGACTGCCTTGGATGTATAATGTCTCATAATAAAAGGGCTTAAAAGCCTCAGTCCCTGAGCCCTTCTGAGAACATACCGAACACATGGTTTTTCTAACTTGGACTTGAACTATTTCTATGATTGATGTTGTATTCAGGGCGTGCCCATTCTATTACATATAATTAGGTGGATTTGTGTTGTACTGTGTTTTGATCTTTGCCTTGTAAGCTTTCTTCATTTTAGGCATTCTTCTCTTGGGGTACCTCATGAATAAAATCTAATACCTCTTGTACATGCCTGAACTTCCCTGTGTAAAATCCTTTCCAAGCTAGATGCCTAGCATAACATTTTCTATGTGATATTGTTTTTGATGTTCTCATCTTCATTGACTTTTCTCTGAATACACTCTTGTTAATAGGCTTCTTAATGGTGATAGAACTTACCTGTGTATTGCCTGAGCAACAAAAAGGCAATCCTTGCATAAAGATTAGATAACCTAAATTTGAACTTTGCCTATTATACTTTTTAACCCACTGGACTATACTTTTCCTTCACAAGTGATCATAGGCCTCCAGGGAGTTTGCAAAAGAATATGTAAAAGTAGAGTAGTATTTTTTTTGTGGTGATGGCAATGGAACCTCTGAGAATGGCTGGGAGATTTTGATAACAGCAGTCAGAAAGACAAATCCAGGATTTTCTAGCAAAAATGTAGTGTGTCTTGCCAAGCCAAGGATCTCTTAGCAACACAGGTTTGAAGAGAAAAACAATCTACAAAGATGGATGGTTATGTTAAGTTCTGAAAGAATCAGTTTGTTGTCCTGGTAGTTTGTCTGGAAGTAGGCTGAGTTCTAAATAAATCAGGAGGACTGAAGCAGTGGTTGGTCCTGCATAGACATTGACTCTTGTAAGTTTCCTGAAGGTGGGATAAAATAGAATGGGAAATCAACAAGTTAGGTGACAGCAGCAGTGATAATGGTGACTTGATTAGAGTGGGAAGTGGGGACACGTTGGGTGATTCCTAAACTTCTTTAAATAGGTAGACAAGATGTGTAAATGGAGACAAGATAAGGGAGAAGAAGTCAAGCGTAATTCCCAATATTTTATTTATTTATTTATTTATTTTATTTATTTTATTATTATTTTTTTTGAGTTGGAGTCTCACTCTGTTGCCCAGACTGGAGTGCAGTGGCCGCTCCCTGCCACCGCAGCCTCGACCTGCTGGGCTCTGGCGATCCTTCCGCCTCAGCCTTCCGAGTAGCCGGAATTACAGGTGCGTGCTACGACGCCCAACTGATTTTTTGATTTATTGTAGAGATGAGGTCTCGCTGCCCAGGCGGGTCTTGAACCCGCGGGCTCAGGCAATCCACTCACCTCAGCCTCCCAAAGGCGCAGCATTACAGGCTGAGCCACTGAGCCCGGCTATTTTTTTTTTGAGTTGTAGTGACAAAATAATTTTTACAAAGTCGACATGCAGCCTAATATTTTGTTTACAGAACATATTGATTCTTATAGTATATACAACTACAAACTTGATTATCAAGGTCCAAGGTCATTGTGGGACAGAAGCAAACAACAATAAAGGGCAAAAGACCTACTATAAGTAAACACACCAAGGTATTAAGAAGTAATAGCTTAATGCACTAGAGGAAAAAATCAAACTATAAAATCCAAATTTAAAAACTTGACAATTTTAACTATGTAGAGCAATTTAAAGTTATTGCCAAGAGCCTTTTACTCCACTGAGGGTTGTAAAGGCTTTACTACAATAAGAGTACTCACAGAAATTATGTAAAAAATGCATTCAGCACCTTTCTTGGGCCAAGAAAGAATCTAGTTCTTTTACATGTATTATCTTATTTAATTGTCACTATAGCCCAACAAATGTAGGTCTCCTATGTGATTTATAGATTAAAAAAACTTGAGCACACAGGGGCTGTCTTGGGTGCAATTTAAATGGCTAGTGTTACAGAGTCAGCACTAGAACTCTTGTCTATTCTATACTAGTTTGCTGTAGAGATTTAAGGAAATTAGAATGAAAGAATCTTAAAATGTTCTAGCTGGGCAGGTTCTCGTATATTATTTAGTCTCGGTCCTTCAAATGACAAGGAAACACCACCCATGCCTAAGGTTATATGCCCAGTTTCTAACTGATCTGGGGTTTGAATCTAGTCTAATTCCAAAACCCTTGCTCATTGTAATCTATCAGATCTTCCCATTCTTGGATGGAGATACAGAGAGAGTCTCAGTTCAGTAGGTTGGAAGACTGAAATTAGTCTTGTTGACCCAGACACTTATATCCAGGATGACTGGGATGAACCACAGCATAGCCTTGTCCAGATTTCTGCCATTTTGGCACAGACTGAAAGAATTGGTTCATCCTCAATTCCTAGCTTGACCTGGGCCTGATAACTCTACCTTGACCTTCCACCTTTTTCCACCAGAGAATATGACATCATTCCCTATTATTTCCAGGCTTTGGCTATAAATACTACCCAGCTAACTTTGAATACTTTTTTTTTTAATGGGGTTCCTATTCTACTGCTCATTCTGTAATATGTTTTCACTTAACTTTTCAGGATCACAAAGGGCTTAAATCAGCCTCATTATGCTCACTTCATCCTTGGGCTGAGTCATGCCTCTTCCCTTCCTTCCATGTTGACCTCAACTCTACTCATTAATGCAGTTAAAGTTTCTTCAAGATCATAACATGTGGAAGTTGTCCTCAAAATTTGGGATTTCACAAGTTAGTTGAATTTAAATAAACAGAGTACTGATTAATAAATATGTCAACTTTTTTTCTTTGAGCAAGTAGGAGTGGAATATAATGTCTAAGCTTCCAAATGGCAAACTGGTAAGAAATTCAAACTCAGCTGCTGCTGCTTCCCTACCTGTAAGGGATCATACAAGTAACCTAGGAGCATGGGATGCTGGATCTGTAGATCATGACAATGAACATACTTGCTATTTGTGCTGTGACACATGCTGCTGGCACCCATGAAGGCTTCTCTGTGGGTGGGGGCCAGCATGTAGTCAATGAGTGGATTGGTTAGGCGCATTGTCAGTCATCTCGAACAGGAAAAATCCTAAAACAGGAAAAGGTGGCTGCAAATGGGCCCTTGGGGGAAAGAGAATATTCTCCTGAGCTTTAAACTGGGGGAGGCTCTAAACAGAGAGTTCCTTTAGGTCATAGAGGACAGATGGCATCTGTCATGTGGAAGAGGCCAGAAGAGACAGGCGGCCTCTTAAGGATGAGAACAAATATACTAATAATAAGTTTACAGGTTTTTTTTTGAGTAGTTATCTTCTGCTGTATTATTGACTGTTTAGTTAAGTGTTAATAAGTCTTCTAGTCTTGTTTCAGCTATGCTACTGAGATTTAAAGTGTCTAAGATTGGTGAAGGGGAAAAGTGGCAATTGTACTTACTAAAATTCCTAAGGGAACAATGAATAATAAGTATAATAGCCAATATGTTTTAAGAGTTGTTCTCAGTAAAACTAGGAGATTAAAAAAATAAAATAGACTTGTTTTCTAGTTATAAAAAATGATGTATAACCTAGCCAAAATAATAGGTGTATTTTTCTTCAGAAAATGAGAAATTGCTTCGCTCAGGTGGTGGAAGTCTAAAAGTTCAGGAAGGGGGATGCTAAAGAAACTAAAAGATTAAGAACTGCAGGGGCAGCTACTGCCTATAAGGATGGGGGAAGGAAAGGGAAAAGGTGGAGTTATCAGAGCTCAGGAGCATGAGGGGCTCCATGATGCTGGTACTTGGAGTTCGGAGGAGGGGACTAGCCTGTCTAGGGCTTTAGTGCACAAGGCAGCACAGCCTAGAGGGTGAAGGAGTGTAGAGTCCCCTTCTCTGTATCCAAATGAGAAAGAGACCATTTGGTCTCTCCTACTTCTCATGACTTTGAGGGAGTGCAGCAATGTTGGTGCTATGAGAACTCAAGATGCAGGAATTGACCCACTAGCCTGCGGCAACTCTAACCGCATTATCTGGAACTGGGAAACAGGAAGGGTATCTCTTTCTCCCTCTTCTATTTTCCTATCTCTTTCTAATACCTCTTCTTGGTAGAACTTACTAGGAAGCCAATTTTCAAGGGAATCTGAGCACTGTAGTCTGCAGAAGTTTTAAAAACAGATTAAAATAAATGCAATACATCTATTTACTGAGTGCCTGGCATGTACTAGCATGGTACTTATCAAGGTGTCTGTGTATCTTTGTTTTCAAAAAGCAAAATGGTTATATTGTTTCCAGTGAGAATATATCATTATTATAAAAAATTCCATATGTATTAAAAAAAGCTTAAAGAGGAAATTCAAAGGCACCAAAATTCAGAACTATTACATCACATAATTTCCAAGGGCATCATTCACATTATAATCTATTATAATTACATAGTATTTCTAGAATTTTGTGACATGGAGGCTCTTCCTGAACCAAGCTGCTCAAAGGAAAACACTATTAATGAGTTGGAGATTATTTAGTCATTTGTATATACATTAACAGCTTCAGGAATATTAGCTATATCTTTAAATATATTTCTATATCCATACCTATTTTATCTTTCATAAGATAATATATTTCATAGTATAATCTATAAACTAACAACATCTTCCTGTGGAAAAAAATTACAAATAATATAATCAGTTTTAAAATAACAATAGTATAGTATTGATGGACCATAATTAGTTTAATAATTCTCCATTATAAAAAGATGAATATTCTTGTTATATTCGAAGTGGATATTTTTGGTCGTTTCTTTTAGACATGCTTTTTTTTATTTTAATTTTTTAAATTGTTCATCTAGGAAGGATTTATTTCTGTTTACAAATGTTTGCAAGTTGAGCTTTCTGTTGCTGCTAAATGGCAGGCTGCTTAGCAGGTGGGTAGGAAGGGAGAAATTGAGGGAGGGAGGAAGGGAGGGTGATAGTTTGCTAGGGTGCCACAACAACATAAGTTTATTAGAACCTAGTCTTATAAACAACAGAAATTTATTTCTCGCACTTCTGGAGAACGCAAGTCCAGCATGGTCAAGTTTTGGTGAGGGCTCTCTTCTGGACTACACATTGCAGATTCTCATTGTTTCTTTATGTGGTAGAAAGACTAGACAAAGTTTTTAAATAGTCAGTTGAGCCAAATGTCGTGCATATTTTATATTTGATATATATGTTGTCAGATTGTCCTCCACAGAGTATGTTCCTAGTACTGATGGATAAAAGTGCTTGGTCCCCATCCCATTTTTGACATTGCATGGTATCAACATTTTAATTATTTTTAGTTCAATAGGATAAATATATTATTTTAATTTTAACTTTTTAGGCTTATAGCTTCTAATTATTATGACTAACTGAAAAAGTAAATATTTTACTCCCATTTTGCAGACTAAAAATAAAGAAAATTGAGGCAAAAGGCTATTGAGTGATATACTCAAGGTCAGTCACACATCTAATAATCAGAGTCAGAGTCTCTCTTCTAGGTATACAGCCCCACTATGTCCAGGCTTTCAGGCAATCATCCTGGCATCTCTCCTCTTGAATGTTTCTAGCATAGTGTTTGTAAAGTAGTTAAGCGCCAAATACGAGGGAGGGCCCCAAAAGAAACTGGAATCATTTTTTGGGCCCCTTGTGGTACAGGCTTCCCCTGCTAGGTAAATGTTTTGGAATCCATTGGTATCAAGGTACCATTTAGCATTGTTGAAAGGGGCTTCAAGAAGCTTCTGTGAATGTTTTTTGGAGATTCTTTCAATGCTTTGCCAATTTTATGATGGGTAATTTCCGAGTGCACCTGCTCACATGGCACTAAATGTTCAGCAGCTTTTGACCAAAGATGGCATGACCCTGTGCTCTACCCTCCCTATTCACCTGATCTCCCCACAAGCAATTTTTTGTTGTTTCCCTGGATGAAAAAAACCCTCAGAGGGAAATGTCTTGTCAGTGTGGAAGAAGTGAAACAAAAAACAGCAGTAACACTAAAAGGCATCAAAATTAATTCGTTTAAAAATGGTTTTGAGCTGTGGAAAAAGCATCTCGATAGGTATATTTTATCAAACGGAAAGTACTTTGAAGGGGACTGAAGTTTAAGTATGTAAGAATAAATATATAATTGTTTATAAATCAATTCCATTTTTGAGGGTTCCCCCCTTATATATGTGTGTTAAGTCTAACTGAAGTTTGACTTGATCTTTATTTTTTAACTTTTAATTTTTTTATTTTAAAGATGTAGGGTACAATTCAGGGTTAGATATACTAATGATCATTATGCAGGTACCTTTGTTGATGAGGTGTGCCCCCCTTCCCTAGGCAGATACCCACTACTGCCAGTCTCGCTTCTCTGTCCCCCTTCCAGCAGTTTCCCACTACTGCCAATCTTTTTCTTATAGTATTATGATAATTGTTCAAGGTCTGCTTATGAGTGAGAACATGTGATACTCAGTTCTTTGTTTCCGTGAAAGAGCACTCAGTATTATAGACTCTAACTCCATCCAGTTTCTGTGAAGTTCATGATTTTGTTCTTCTTTATGGCTGTGTAATATTCTATCATGTATATGTACCACATTTTTTTAATCCAGTCCTCTTTTGATGGGCAGCATTGTCGGTTCCACGCTCTTGCTACTGTAAACAATGCTTCGATAAACATACTTGTGCAAGTACCTTTTTTGTAGGGTGATTTGAGCTTTTCTGGGTATATTCCCAGTAGGGAGATTGTGGGGTCATTTGGAAAGTCGATTTTTAGATCTTTTAGGAATCACCACACTGCTTTCCACAGAGGCTGTACTAGTTTATGCTCCCACCAACAGTGTAAAAGTATTCCCACAGCCAGCATACTGCTAAACAGACAGAAATTGGAACCATTTCCCCTGAAAACTGGAACAAGACAAGGATGCCCACTCTCACCTCTTCTTTTCAAAATAGTTTCAGAAGTCCTAGCTAGAGCAATCAGGCAAGAGAAGGAGATCAGGGGTATCCAGATAGGAAAAAAGGAAGTCAAGTTATCCCTCTGTGCAGAAGACATGATTCTGTACCTCGAAAACCCAAGAGAATCTGTCAAAAAACTCCTTGCACTCATAAAGGACTTTGGCAAAGTCTCAGGTTATAAAATCAATGTGCAAAAGACAGTTGCATTTCTATACACCAACAATAAGCAAACAGAAACCCAAATAAAAAGCACAATCTCATTCACAATAGTCACACACAAAAAAATCAAATATCTTGGCATCTTCCTAACCAGAGATGTGAAAGACCTTTACAATAAAAACTACAAAAAACTGCTCAAAGAAGTCAAAGATGACACAAACAAATGGAAAAATATTCCATGCTCATGGATTGGAAGAGTCAACATTGCTAGGATGACCTTCCTACCCATAGCAATCTACAGATTTAAAGTAATACCCGTTAAATTACCAGCAGCATTCTTCTCAGACCTGGAAACGGCAATACAGGAATTTATATGGAAATATAAATGAACATGAATCACCAAAACAATCCTCATCAAACAAACAAACAAACAACAACAACAGAAAAACAAAGCAGGAGGTATCACACTCCCAGACTTTAAACTTTATTGTAAAGCTACAATAATCAAAACAGTACCTGATCTTTCCAAATTCTCTTGAAATATATCTCCCAAAGTAAGTTTATTGCAGCCCGGAAAAAGGGCTCTAAAATGTTTGAAAGTGGGCTAGATTGTAAGGCAAAGTTTGTATCCTACCCTTTTGAGGTTTCATTTTTGTTGAACCTGTGGGGATCATAATCATTTAATATTTCCATTTCCTTTTCTTTTTGTTGACCTTTACTCTCTGTAAAGAACTACTGAGGACTCACTGGAAAACCTGCTTTTATGCCTGGGCAGTCTCCAACAGGCTATGGTTTAGTAAGCATAAGGTCTGTGGATCTTTCCAAGCTAGAAGGATTTATGCTTGTAGGATTCTTGGATCATGCTGGGAATGATTGCCTCTTCCATAGATTCACTGATCCATGTTTGGCTTCTGAAAGTACATTCCCTGTATGCCTGTATGCCTGTATGCAGTGTGCAGGGAAGACCAGCAAAGGCAGAAGAAAACTGTCAGATGGGTGGCCCCCCAGCAGGGGTCTCTTTGTTTCTATTTCTCTCTGTCTCTCTCTTTCTCTAACTCAGCAGGCATTGTATTCCCCCCTCTGAAGGTTTAGATAATCACAAGCCGAAGAACCTGTAAGAAAACGTTCTACATGTTCTCTGGCCTCTGGAAAATGAGTAATTCTGTCCATATTTTTTGGACATTAGCTGATGGTGCTAATGACATGACATGAGAGTAATACTCCCCTGTGAATTCTCATGCCAAGGTTTCGGTTCCAAACTTCTCCTTTCAAAGAAAGGCCAGGGCAATCCAAAGCTCTTGTTGTGGCATCCCTCTGTGAAATGTTTGCTATCTAAACATCATAATCTGTTAGCAGTTAAGGCTTAACCTATAGCAATTATCTGTTCCTTCCACATGAAACTCAACTGCTTTTCCTGGGAACTGACAAAGGAGATTAAACTTGCAATCATGTTTAATTTCTCACTTTTTAATTTAGATTGCTTTGCCATTTTGTACTGTTTGGAACGGAACAGAGCATAGTTGTTGGTAGGCACAAATTTTTGCTTTGTTTTTTAGGAAAAAAACACAATTTTTTAGACATAGAGAAAGGTTGGGTGTTTGAATGAAAATGTCAGTCTGGGTTCTGGTTTTACCTTTTTTGTGCATCTCTGTGTCAAGATGCTCTGAGGAGAGACAGGCAAAGGATATTCAATCTTTTTCTCTTTGCTTACATTTGAAAATGAAAAAGAAATTATTACTCTGGTTCAGAAGAGACCTGAGAACTATAATTTTTCCCATCTACCTCTTGCCCTCACTAGAAAAAAAGTAGGAATGGAAGTCTCAGGCATTTTGAATGCTAAGCTATTCTTCTAGGAAGAAAAAAAAAGGAAGAACATTTAAAGGAATATTTTAATCTCACAGCTTTTGTATACAATGTTATAAAATGAAAGACACACATTTAAATTTTTAAAAAATATGCAGCAATAACTGTTTTTTTCTTTTGGCTTTAAATTCTTTCCTTTCAAATGCTTCTCAGTACTTCTCAAATAATGATCTGGAATTTGCAGGACGTTCATGATGCCTCTTGGAGGAGATAGAGAAACCTGTCAAGAACATGGTATTTGGCGCAACTGTGCAGTCCCCTGTATATAAACCATAGGAATAGCATGGACTCAGAAAGCACTGAGGGTCTTGGTTGTAGAGGGAAATGTGACACACAATCTTGCTGATGAACTTGTTCATCGAAATTAGAATGAAAATTATTTGCTCTGGGAACTCTGAAGGTCCTGCTGCTAAGTTATTTGCATAGTATTCAGTGATGCATGGTGCTGGGGCTGAGTTCTGGGAGTAAGTTCCCGAAGGCTTCCTCACTACACCCCATTCTACAACTGCCTGCACATAGAAAGGGAGTCAGGAGCTTGAGGACTCCATTTGCCTTCTACAGACATTACAGTTCTGAATAAATATTACTATTTATTATTCCCAAATTTAGAGTTATTAATTATATCAGCATAAACCTAATTTATGCCATCATAAACAGCGATAATAAATGCTGCCAAATGCTAATACCCAACTCTTGCCAACTGTGCCTGTAGTTGATGGGTTCCCCCTCACTTCCCAGAAGCATTAAATTAAAAATGATTCAGTGTTGCAGAATCATTGATCAAGTTGGGGCTGAGGCTTCTGGGGAAATGCACTTGTTTTGTTAAATGCTTTGCTCTTTCATTGGCTGGGCAACTTCTGATGTCTGTCTGCATTCCAGTGTTTCTCCTTTCCCTTCTCTCCTCCTTTAGTCCTCCTATAGGAGAAAGAAATCTGGACAGGGATGGAGGGAGGTATATGAGCATCTGTTCTTCCTTCTCTTTATTTGCCCTTTAGACAGCTCTCTTCTTAGCATTCCCACTCCTAACTTTTTCTTGCAACATATACTTGGAAGTCTTTATACAGCAAACCATTGGGTATAATACAGACATGTTATTCCTCAATTTGCATCACATCTACCATGTATTTAGAGATAACTATTACAAGTCTTCCTAAAATACATGAAAGTATATAACTGGAAAAAGGAAGCACAGCTCTGGCAACCTGTGCCGAAACTGAAGATGCTTTTCTGATTTGCTCTTAGGGGTGCTCTGCTTTTGCAAAGGAAAGAGGGAGCACCTCTCCTCTTGTTATCAGAGCTGTAATACAATCTCCCTGTCTTTGATAAAGGGAAACCATCTTTCATTTTCCTTCATTCCTCCCAACTCTTTTTTTTAACCTGTGATAATTGTGATGGTGATATAGTAAAAATAATTCTGACCAGGTGATCAGAAAACCCAGTGTAGGTCAAAACTGGCTTTCTTCCAGCTGTGTGGCTGCTTTGGACAAGTTACTTAACCTCTACTCCTGATTCTTACACTTATTAAGGGAGTAGTGAGCTCTAACCACTACATCTCACTTGATTAGTACCATGATCAAATACCATAGTACTTCAAAACTGTTAAGCACTGTACTTAAGTAAGCATTCCTCTTATTGCATTCTGATGCCTAAATTTCAATGGTATGGTATCAAAACTCTTCCCAATGGCCAGGCCAAGCAGGCTTAATGATCTTTTTCCTCGCTTTTCATTTCTCAGATTTGCAAAGAGATCCAGGATACATCATGGTGGTGGGAAAGAAATTCTGCAGGGGGAGGGACAAGGTAAAAAGTGAGAAAGGTGAGAAAGGCTTTGACTGTCCTTGTGATTTGAAAATTATGGAGTGGGCCATTGCTTTGCTAAACTCTAGTGCTTCCATGAGCTATGGCTGCCATATTTTCTAGCTTTGGCCCCCTCCTCTACCTTGGGGAGGTAAATCTTCTCTCTCACTTTCTAGTTTACTTTCTAAATAAACTTTGCCTGCAAACTTAAAAAAAGAAAGAAAGAAAATTATGGAGTGGGTACAGGGCTGAATAAATTGTACAAAAAAATGTAGCAGTAGAGAATGCTTGGAACTGGGGAGTTCAGCTAGTGCCCTTTTTCCTTCTCATTCTTAGTGTTTAAATAGATTTAGTTAGCTCATTGGAATGGACAAAACCCCTGGCTTCTTGCCTTTGGAAATCAGTCTACCATCAGCCTCCATCGAGGTCTCTCCAACAGCTTTGCAGGGTGTCTGTAAAGAGCAGCGTCTATGGCCCCTGGGGTCTGTCTTCACCAATCTGGGATTACAAACCTGGGATGGGCACCCAACCCTTAAGATCACAAAAACCCAAGTTCCTAGAAAAGTGTGCCTCATGAGGAGCTAGAAGGAATTGTACCTCTAAGACAGGCACTGTGAAACTGCCTCAGAGCTTTATGCTCTCTAATACCTGGCAGGCCAGAGTTTATAAACAGGGAAGTCAAAAGCAGCACATATACTTTGATAATGCAGATCCACCCTCCCCTCCCTGCCCTGACTCCCAGGTTGCCTTTTTCTTGGTTATTTGTCTCTTTGATCCACCTAACCCCTTTGAATTATTAGCCCTATTCCTTCATTGCCCAGCCTCCTTCTTGCAAATATACTCCCATACATCTTCACTCCACAGGAAACACTTTCTTCTCTATTTACAGCTTCTCTCTGCTCCTCCACCCTTCCCTCTGGCCCAATAACTAACGGCCAAGAAGATAAATAAGAAGCATAACTCTTTTTGGCCATTATTTTTTTTGTTACTCTGCTCAGTAATATATATAATAACAAGGAAACAAATCTTATTACTAAAGTAATTACAATAAATAAAAAATAACTGAGAGTGGAGCATGGAAAGGGGGCATGTCAGGGGAGTGATTGCAACAGGATTTAAAAAATTTAATTTACTAGTGCCAGTCTCTGCTGCTCTGTTGATGCCCCACATAGGAGATTGTGTCTAATTAGAGAATGTTGTTATTGCTCTTTGAACACACCCACCGCTAGATGACTTATGCCTTGGGTCTTTAAAAGAGAAATTTGGTCCAAGGAATCCCTTGAGAAATCTCTTTGTCAGCAGCCCAATGTTGGAAACAGCAGTATTTAGCATGTTAAGTTGTATCATCATCAAAGCTTAGGAACTGCAAAGAATTACTTGGCATTTTTCCCTCTGTAGATAAAATTCCCTTTAACTAGTCTGCACAGATGTGCACTCACCCCATCATCTGTGGATCTCCAAGTAGAGGTCACAGTGCATCTGTCTGTAAAATATGCTGGTGCTGACCAATCTTAGACTTAAAATGTTTTTCTTTACAGCCGATCTAATTTTATCCAAAAGCAATTTATGTTCATTTGTTCTTGTGCGGGCCACAGTGGAAATGTGGAACAGTTATTTTTCTTCATTAATTATGACTATTATCCTATTTATGATAGCCATCTTTCCAAGTCCTTTTGGTATTTGAGTCACTTCTCTTTTTTCTTGAAACTAAATCATGTATGATTTGTGTTTAGCCCCAATACACAGTATTTTAACTATAGTATAACTGTCACCATTTGATTTACTTAACCTTCTTCAAGTTACTCTTGAGTGTAGAAGGACAAGGCATGTAATAATGGCCTTACCATGTCTTTTAGCATCATTCTTCAACATCATCACTTAAACGTCAAATGCATTTTTTAATCATAATGCATTATATGGCCTTGTGTTCTTTGAAGTTGTTCTAGTCAAGTGGTCTTAGTCATCTACATATTTGAAATCTAGGACAAATAAAGAGCTTAGACACAGATATTATAGCACTTCTTCCCCTACCACCACCATCATCACCATCTCTACTATTATCACCACTGTCAATGACAAGATAATGGCAAATATTGAGTGTTTAGCACTTGCTTGACAATGCAAAACACTGTACATATATTTTAATCCTCTCAACCCTCTGTGGTAGATATTAATAATATGATTTTACTAATGAGAAAACTAATATTTTCAGAACAAAATAAGTGTCCAAGGGCATACAGAACTCAGATAGTAATTGGGTAAAGAGGGTATTGAATCCATTTTTTTTCTCTTTTTATTGTGATTCTAGACCCTGCCTACTTACCATTATATTATATATGAAATCAGAAGTTATAGAATTTGATGTTAGAGTTGAAAGGCATCTTACATGTCAAAAACTCATCGCCACCCTTTCTTTCTTTTTTTTTTGAGTTGGAGTCTTACTCTGTCGCCCAGACTGGAGTGCAGTGGCCGCTCCTGGCCACCGCAGCCTCGACCTGCTGGGCTCTGGTGATCCTTCTGCCTCAGCCTTCCGAGTAGCCGTAATTACAGGTGCGCGCTACCATGCCCAGCTAATTTTTTGATTTATAGTAGAGATGAGGTCTCGCTGCCCAGGCGGGTCTCGAACACGCAGGCTCAGGCAATCCACTCACCTCAGCCTCCCAAAGACACGGGATTACAGGCTGATCCACTGAGCCTGGCTGCCCCCCTTTCTTTATAGAGGAGAAAAAATTATGATCAATGAGGTGACAGTAAGTTCTTAAATCCCCAAAATGTTAGAGCTGAATTTAAATTACAGTCCTAAAACTTTCCCCCACTAAATGGCCGTTACATGCAAGGACAATTTATTTTCAGTCTATGCAGGCATTTCTGTATACTCATACATAATACTATGACATTTGGGCATGTAAAACAAAGATAATTACTTCATTAAGATAAAGAATATAAAGAGTTCTATATGGAAATATATCAAATGTCAGAAACCCATAGCCTATCTAAGTGGCTTCTCAGAGGTAGTTGGAAATCAGAGGGAATTTAAAAAGGGGAGACAAAAGCACCTTGGAAGAAGAGTGATGGTGTCTTCAGGCCAGCATTTCCCAAACTGGTTCTGCTGGGCACTAGCAAAAATGTGCTAATAGATATTTCACATAAGAGGATATTATGGTTGGAAATGTTTAGGGAATTTTGAGTAAACACTTTTTAATTGCAGATTTTATCAGTGCCATTGAACTATTAATATGCATGGAGAATTTACAAGATGGGCTAAAATATGTGACATTTCCTGAACTTGTGAACAGTGTCATGTTTACTGGTCTACATCCAGGATATCTAGAGGAACATTAGTGATCCCTTAACTTGTGCAACATTGCTCTAGATTTCTAACTAAGATGCAGACATAAAATGAAGCCAACTTTTAAAAAAGCACATTAGCACAGTAGCTAAAAAACACTTAGAATGGAGCTAGATTGCTTGGGCTTGTTACTTATTAGCTGTGTGACCTTGGACAAGAAACTTTTCATAGATTATATTATTTGGGAAACACACTGAGATGGAGATTTGCTGCAGGAAGTTAATTTTACTATGGTTTGGGGAATAACACCTGTGAGGGAATGAAGAAAACTGGATTGGGCATAGGGTAAGGTTGAATTGTGATGCAGTTGTTATTACAGAGGCATCAGATGATCAGTGGGGACCACTGTATCTGGGATGCCTCTCTAGCCAGTGGTCTTTCAGTGTCCTGAATTAAGGCAAGTAGACTGAGCCTTTCCTTTGAACTTTTCACCAATTCCTTGAATATATGCTGCCCCCAGGGAGAGAGTATAACCCTGAGCAGGAGGATCCCTTTGACTGAGGGCAATTCCTAGGGAAGGTACTCAGCTGTGAACCTCAGCAGGCAACAGTAGCTGAAGAAAGAGCTTTTTGATCTTAAAGAGTTACTATGAGTGATATACCACAGTGTCTACTCTGTTTCATTTTTTCTCATCTATAGAATGGGAATAACCATTATACCTTTTATAATACCATCATTATGAGGTCAGTTATTATTTAATATGTCAGATATTTAGTAGTCCTCTATAAGTGTTAAAGTAATAAGATTTAAAAATAATAATTAAGATACATGGTAGTTATTTATCATGGAATTCACAATTATAATTAAGTCAATAAAAACAAAACTAATTGAGAGAATATAGTCTTTATTCCTAGTGAATTACAAACAAGTTAAGTGCCTGTATGTCATTGTATTTTCACATGACTTTTCAAAGTCTTTTCTTAGGCCTGGACAAATAGGTTATTACTATATTTTCTGGTATGTTCTTCCTTTAATAAAGTAAATCTCTGTGATAAGACCAGGCCACACTTTCAGAAGGCACCCCTCAAACAAATCATATAGTTGGTAAAAAAGCAAACAAAATTTAGTCCAAGCCAAGATGTAAGCTGAATAGAAATTATTAGATATTGACTAGTTACTTGTGATTTTGACATGGCCTAAAGGGAACTGTATATCAAGAGATTTGATGCCAGCCTAGCTGAGACCAAGTTTTTTTCTTTGTTTCTTTCTAAGTGCAGTGTTAAGTGAAAGCTTGAGCTGTACTTTCCAATGTCAAGGCAAAAAATTCCAATGTTTGTGAGTCTTGATTAGGTTGGGCCTCTCTCCAGGAAACTGTAGCACATTAATAACTGTCATTTGTGGTAGTAACTCTGGAAACTCAGACAGTAAGACTCCCTTCAACAGTAATCAAGGCCATTGATGTCCATCTGATCTAATGTGGCAAAGACTTTTTAAAAATGTAATTCAATATCTAACTATTAATCTAACCATCTTGACACTGAGCTATTGGGTGCCCTAATTCAGTGGATTTGGTCACTGAGAGACTTCTCTATAATGAATGTAATGTAATGGATATCATTTGAAAGATAAGTTATTCTCCTTGGGTAGGTCATTGAAAGGCATTGGATAACATAAAACATTATATATTCATAAGAGTATTCCAAATCATTTGGTTCAACTGAGTTTTTCATGGTGTAATAAATAAATAGACTTAGAGATGTGTTGCTACTTATAAGAATTTACCCAGTTTCCTGGCATAGATGAGATTAAGCAAAAGATAATGGATTTGTCCATTCTACTGATATTTAACTGAATGCAAATTTTTTTGGACAAAGATTTTAATCTCTGTTATTCCACAGAAAAAGATAGTTATGATCCATAGATAAATATATTTCTGTGCCTTGATTATGCTACTGTGGAATGTTAGAAAATTTTTTTGTCTAGTCCAACTTCCACTCCTGTGCTTGAAATTACTTTATAGCATTCATGACATGTGACCAAACAGCCTGTGCTCTACTATGTCCATCATGTATGAGTGTATTTCCTCTCATGGAAACTTAATCGTTGTTTGGTAGTCCTACTAAAAAGTCATCTCTTGAGCCACATTAAAATATCTCTCCTCAAAGCTTCTATCCTTGATACCATGTAGATTAAGTTGAAGACTCCCCCCATGAGTTTTCCTTTCTCCAGGGTAAGCATCTGCAGTTTCTTCAGCCACTTGCCTGGTGATGTGTTTCTTGGATTTTCCCATCATCCCAATTACTATATTGATTACCTCACTCATTAATCAAATACATGTTCATTGAATATCCCCTGGATGAAAACATTGCTAAACCTGTGGATAGTGGTAAACAGAGCAAGCTGTTCACAATATAGAGATGGAAATAGATAATTAATAACAGCATAATATAGTGTTAGAAGTGATCAATGGCTGTTAATTATAGAGCTGCTCAGAGAAAAAGTGTCCCATTTTGTCTTAGGTTACAAGATGACTTTCTCTGGCATCCTCATTGAGAGCTGAAGGAAGGATTATCCAGCAGCAGAGCATGTGTGTGACAGTACATGTAGGGAGGTGTGAGAGCTTTCAGTAGTAAAAACCAGCATATTCAGTAGCCAGAAATACCTAGGTCCCTGTTATGGTGGGATTCCCACAATGACCACCATTATTCTGAAAACCCAACTGCTATTCATGAAGCATGAAACCCTAAGCTCTTATGATGATCTGATAATATTGCTAACTCACTTTAGGTTTATTGTTAAATAAAGCCCCTCAGTCCTTTTTTATATTAATTGCCATAAACCTTAATGTTTGTGCATCTGTGTAGTTGATCTTGATGGATCAAGTCTTTAACTCACACTTATCCCAATTTTATCTAAATAGATTCCACTATTATGAGACCATTTTGGATTTTTGAATCTGCCATCTCTTCTATTTGGGTATCTCCTAATTTTTTTTTTTTTTTTTTGAGTTGGAGTCTCACTCTGTCACCCAGACTGGAGTGCAGTGGCCGCTTCCGGCCACCGCAACCTCGACCTGCTGGGCTCCGGCGAACCTTCCGCCTCAGCCTTTCAAGTAGCCGGAATTACAGGCATGCGCTACCACGCCCGGCTGATTTTTTGATTTATTGTAGAGATGAGGTCTCACTGCCCAGGCGGGTCTCAAACCCGCGGGCTCAGGCAATCCACTCACCTCAGCCTCCCAAAGGTGCGGGATTACAGACTGAGCCACCGAGCCCGGCTGGGTATCTCCTAATTTACATGGAGCTTTCAGAGCTGACAAGAATTTCTTTTATCTTTTTACCATGTCATTGATACATTTATTGAACTTGAGTGAACCAAGGACAATATACTAGAAGACATATCACCAAAGGCATAGAACCATTTAGTTATGATCATTCAGCCACTTTCTAATCTATTTTAGTGCTGCCATTGAAGCCATCTTTCTTTATATAACTTGCAAGGATATCTTGAGAGACTTTTGCAAATTCCTCACTGAAGGCCTGTTAAACCCTGTCTCCTTATCTAATAGCCTGTCAAAGTGTGAAATGAAGTTGGGCTGACATAGCTGGAACAATTCACAAAGTTGTTCTTGGTGATAGGTGCTGGTTTTTATGATTTCTGCTTCCCTTTCTAAGGTATACCATGCTTCCCTGTTAATATGTTCCAGAATTCTGCTGAAGATGTGTCAAGCTCACTGGTTTCATCTTCCATTTTCTTTTTTTTTCAAAAATGGAGGGAAATTTTTCCATCTCTAACCTTTAGAATTATCTATAGATCACTGACATTGTCTCAAGCTAAGAGTTGGATCAGTGAAAGCCTATGAAGAGGAGACCCCAGAACCTAACTTGGGACAAATCAGACTTCCTGTGGGTACCTCTCATAATAGAGAACTTGCAACTTTTAGTCTTCTCTGTTTCCTGAATAGACCATTCATCATGCTTGCCAGGATGATTTAGTCTGAGGATGTGAGAACTACAATTCTTTTGACCTTAGTTCATTGAACTGACATGTTACACAAGGGTCACAATCATTGTAATTTAAGGTATTTTAATCCAGAAAATTATTTATGACACGAATCTAAATCATGTTATTTCTATTTACTTAATACTTTTAGCACCAACCGAATTTCTTCGTGGATATTAGTAGATCATAGATTATAAAGATCGAGCATTTAAAAAAAATTTATTTTAAAATTGTGGGGTACAGTTCAGAGTTAGGTATTCAAATATTCATTGTGCAGGTACCTTTGTTGATGAGGTGTGCCCCCCCTTCCCCGGGCAGATATTGACCACTGTTAATCCTGCCTCCCTGCTCCCCCCCCCGGGGCAGTTTCCCACTACTGTCAATCCTTTTCCTATAGTATTATGGTAGTTTTTCAAGGTTCACTTATGAGTGAGAACATGTGATACTCAGATCTTTGTTTCTGTGAAAGATTACTCAGTATTATAAACTCTAATTTCATCCAGGTTGCTGCGAAGTTCATAATTTTGTTGTGATACTCAGATCTTTGTTTCTGTGAAAGATTACTCAGTATTATAAACTCTAATTTCATCCAGGTTGCTGCGAAGTTCATAATTTTGTTTTTCTTTATGACTGTGTAATATTCCATTGTGTATACGTACCACATTTTTAAAATTCAGTCCTCTTTTGATGGGTAGCACGTTTGGTTCCATGTTCTTGCTATTGTGGACAATGCTGCTATAAACATATGTGTGCAGGTATCTTTTTTATAGTGATTTGAGTTCTTCCGGGTATATTCCCAGTAGGGGGATTAGATGATTAAAATATACCCTGCATGTCTTAAACACTTTTTATTGTGAAAATGTTGTCCACATGTGGTAAGCTTAGAGGGGTTAAACAGTAAAATTCCAAAATGTTAATATAACTTGGGAAGTGAATTAAATTCAATGATTCCTGCATAGTATGGGAGACATTTTCATCAAAAAGGTTTTTTTTTTTTGGTTTTCCCAGTTAAAATTCTGGTAATTTATGTAAGTAACTTTCAAATATGGTTGATTATCAGAATACTCTAAGGAACTTTAAAAAAAAACACATTGTCCAGGGCCATCCCCAATAATTTCTGGTTTCTGATTCAGAAGCGAGAGATTAGGCCTTTAGTCTGTATTTTTAACATACAGTACTAGATAATTCTGAAAGTAGACCAATTCTGTGCAATTTGTCTGTATAATCTTTCTGAATGTCGCATTGTCAGATGATTATGGAGAGGTTGTATGTATGAACAAGTGTGTGTGTGTGTGTGTGTGTGTGTGTGTGTGTGTGAGGGGGGAGAGGGAGAGAGAGAGGGAGAGGGAGAGGGAGAGGAGAGGAAAAAAACCCCATAAAAATAACATGTGTGAGATAACTAAACAACAGAAACAAGGAAAAAAATTCATTTCCATGCGAGAGGCTGCAAGCATTTTTTTTTCAGTGTCCATTAGAGTTTTGTCATTCTGTACTGTATAGTAGAATATATGTAGCAGAACACATGTAGTATAAAATAGGAAGCAATATAGAAACAAAGCTAGCTAAGATTCTGTATTTAGAACATGAACATTGAAGATTTGTAAGCTGAAAGACTAAGCATTCTCTGACGCTATTGTAAAAACTCTCATACAAAGGAATATCAGCTCTGCTATGGGCAGGTATGGGACAAATCAGTATAAGGTATGAAAAAGTTTGATGGACAACCTTCAACCATCTTCACCACAGAAGGGGATTCTGACAGATCCAGGAAAGAAAAAAATTTTTTTAGTCAGGTCTGTCAAAGGATTTTTACCTATTTCTTTGTGAATCAAGATGGAAGGTCATCCCAATGTGAGAATTATATTATTGTATTTATGGTATATATTTTGTGTATAACAGGTATTTGCTTAAGTGAGTCCTAAGAGAAAGTATATGTGGTTCTATAGTGTGGGTTTATTCACATGTGACCAATGTTGTCTAAATTCCCTTGGTCCTAACTACAAGAGTTCCTTCAAGTAATATCAACCAGAGCCAACACCTGAATCTCCAAACATGGTGGCCAGAGTGAGCAATGGACCAGAATTATGCCCCTTCTAAATGCAGTCTGAAGAGAGTCTGCATTGTTCTGAGAATGCAATATAATATGAATGCACATATTGGTTCAAATCCTCTGTAGATCGTGTACAAGAGCTGCCCAAATGGAGATGCTCACCTATTTATTTTGTCCATTTTATTATGTATTTGTATTTATTTTGTTTAATTTAGATCAAATGGTAACCCAAAGGGGGGAAAATCCTTTCATGTTTTCTTTGTCACCAAATGACTTTGTTTCTGACTGAATTTCTGGGGTAGACGTGTAAAAATATTTTTCATGGGCAGAAGGAAATAGAAGGACAGTTCATAAAATGAAATTATAAAAACTTCATTTTCTAAGAGTGATGACAAATGTGTTAGACCTTTTTGTAATATCCATAACCAAAAAACAGAAATTGCATAAAGATGAATATTAGTGTCTTTTATAAGATTTTTTTAGTGCATACTGTGTGTCATTAATTAGGCAATATTTCTATGAGTTTGAAACTAGGACATCTCCAGAGACCTAAATGACATTTCCAGCTTTATGTTGCCATTCAGTATCTTATATGCTATTTTATTTTTTCAGTCTGTTTGAAGTATTAAGACCCATAGTTTATAATAAAATATATTCTTCAATTTTAATACATAGTTTAAAGACAAAAACACCTATTGGCGTTTAGCAAGAGTGACCATTCATAAGGTTTTGATCATTCATACTAGTTTTCACAGAATGGACTCAGTTTATATATAATTTTCCAGGGTTATTATTTAATATTATAACCTTTATTCTAAAAAATGTGGATGATATATTGTGTGGCATCCCTTAATGTGGTTAACAGAGTCACTACTTGTTTGTAACTTTAGTGGCTTCTTTGCTTGATTAGGCGTGTTTTTCCCAGATGTGTCTTCTCCAGGACTTAAAACTAATGATCTCAATCTTTTTTGTGAGTGTGTGTGGGTGTGGGGGGATCCAGACATGGTGAACATAATGATAGAAGTTGGAAAAGCTTAAGGACAGATACCCTCTTTCTTTTCTTTTCTCATTTTTGACCACACAGAAAGAAGTAGCATACAAAGTGGGATGAATTCTTCAGGAATCTCTGGCCCTCCATTCTCTAGATGATGTCACTGTGATTCCGGGAGGGCATAGTGAATGTAGCCGATGAATGGCTTATCTCCTAGACCAGCATGCTATTTAATTCAATTTAAAAAGGGTCTCAAATAAACTCATTAAAAGGAAGGGATCTGAAAAACTGAGCCAAAATGAAGATATAATTTTATAAAATTCCAAGTGAAATTCTAGGTATTTAGAGCACTTATCAAGAGCAACTTTGGGTAGAAGAACTGTAAAGCAAGGAGAAAGGGTACTGTAATCCCAGTACTTTGGGAGGCCAAGATGAGTGGATTACCTGAGCCCACAGGTTTGAGACCCACCTGGGCAACTTGGTGAGACCTTGTCTCTGCAATAAATCAAAATTAGCTGGGCATGGTAGCATGCGCCTGTAGTTCTGGCTACTTGGAAGGCTGAGGTGGAAGGATCACTGGAGCCCAGCAGGTCCAGGCTGTGGTGGCCAGGAGCGTGCCACTGCACTCCAGTATGGGCGACAGGATGAGACTCCAACTCAAAAACAACAACAACAACAACAGCAAAAACAAAACAAAGCAAAAAAAAAAAAAAACAAAAACAATAAGGAAAAGGACAAAGGGAAAGCTCCTGTTGTTCTTGAGTACTAACCACAGTGCTTCGACTTGAGGAGGGATCATTCCTATTACAGCACAATTAACTACTCCAAAGAAGAGGAAATATATTAAAGAGAAATAATCTAGGGAAGGTAGATTCAAATATTTCTTTGGATATTTTCTATTTTTTCCTAATCTTTTTTCCATATACACTTAACCCTTTAACTGCTATATTCAGAAATAATCTACTTCTTAGAGTCCTTATTGTCTTGTGAACAATATCCAGTAAAAGATACCCTTTGTGTTCTTATTATATACTTAATTGTTACTTTGTGAGTTGATTTGAATTCTACCTTTTCTCTGAGAAAATCAAGCAAGAGAAAGTCTGTAATGGGGAAGATTATGGATAGAATTAAAAATTCAGGGAACAAGATGGCGATGGCATAGGTGAACTGGTGAGATTCTCTGAATGTGAGTTCCCAAAAAGGCTATTACTTCTCTTCCCCCATCCCCCAGCCCACCACCAACCGTGCTGGTGCCAGGCCCAGGAACTTCGGTCCCACGCAGGGTCAGATATTGCGGCCCCCTACTGCTGCTGTTCCACTGCCTGTGTGGGAGTCTCCGGTCCCAGCCCCCTCCAACTCCCTCCCCTACTGCATTGTCTCCAGCCCGGCATCTGGCACCAAGCCACCAGTCACACAGGGAGGCTCTGGGCACCTGCCCCTCAGAGACACCGGTCCCATTCCTGGCTGAAGTACCCTGTGGGGGGCTCAGGGCCACTCTCGCCGCTCACTGCCTGCCCTTTGGAACTTTGGAGCTCTGGAACTCTGGGCCCACCCTGGCTGAGGCACTCAGCGTGAAACCCCAAACTGGGGGACCCAGACAAGTGGAGAAAAACAGATCTGCTTAAACTGCCTCACCATTCTCCAGGCAGAGACTTCCATTGCCCTGCCCACCTATCAGCAAACTTTACTTCATTTCCTAAGGCCAGATATTGCAGCCCCCTGCTGCTGCTGTTCCACTGCGTGTGTGGGAGTCTTGGGAACCAGCCCCCTCCAGCTCCCTCCCTGGCTGCATTGTCTCCAGCCCGGCACCCGGCACCAAGCCACTGGTCACACAGGGAAGCTCTGGGCGCCCGCCCCTCAGAGACACTGGTCTTATTCCTGGCTGAAGTACCCTGTGGGGGCCCGAGCCACTCTCGCTGCCCACCACCTGCCCTTTGGAGCTTTGGAGCTCTGGAACTCTGGGCCCACCCTGACTGAGGCACTCAGTGCGAGACCCCAAGCTGGGGGACCCAGACAAGAGGAGAAAAACAGATCTGCTTAAATGACCTTGTCATTCTCCAGGCAGAGACTTCCATTGCCCCGCCCACCTATCAACAAACTTTACCTCAGTTCCTAAGGCAACAGCACGAAACAGGAGACAAAGCCCCACCCCTATGCTGCAACGAAAAACAAAAGGGAGAGGCCGGAATCAGAGATCAGAGAAGTGACTCTAGTCTGATTGCTTATTTTGACTTATGATTTTATCATTGAAACTGTTGGTTTAGATCACGTTTTTTGTTTACCTTCTGACTTACACTGTTTCTCGATTTTATTGGCCTGTCTCTGTGTAGCTATCAGTACTCTTTAGGGAATCTTTCTTACGTGTCTTTCTTCACTTCTTCCCGGCCCTATGTCTCTTTCTCACCTGATAGTTGGTATGTATATCTGTTTTCCCTCTCGCACTTCTCTCTTTTGCTTATTTTGACTTATGATTTTATCATTGTAACTGTTGGTTTAGATCACGTTTGTTGTTTACCTTCTGACTTACACTGTTTCTTGATTTTATTGGTCTGTCTCTGTGTAGCTATCAGTACTCTTAAGGGAATCTTTCTTACGTGTCTTTCTTCACTTCTTCCCAGTCCTGTGTCTCTTTCTCACCTGATAGTTGGTATGTATATCTGTTTTCCCTCTCGCACTTCTCTCTTTCTAACTCCCTATTGACCCCCCTTCCTCCATTATTTTCCTCTTTTATATGCCCCCTTTTTAAATCTAGGGACCGACTACATACTGCTGAGTAGACAGCCTGTAAAGCAGAGGGAAAAGTGAACAAAGCCAGAAGATCCTCATAAGGAAGAACAGGACATTGCAGAAGAGAAATAAAAGAAAACCCACCTTCCTCAAAAACAGAATTGAAGAAGGGGAGGGAAAAAGGGGGAGAGGGAGAAAAATCTACAGAAATGAAGAAAAATCAAAAGAAGAGTATGGGGCTCTCCCAGACGCCTGGGAGAGCAGACACTGAGAAAACTGACTTTGGAACGCAAACAATGAAAGACAATAATGGAGAGATTAAAAAGAATTGAGGAGACACAAGAAGAAACTAGGAAGGAGCTGATATCTGAGATAATAGTAATAAAGAATACTGTGAATGAAATAAATAACAAACTGATAAGCATGGAAAGCAGAATTACCCAAGCAGAAGAAAGAATCTCAGAGCTTGAGGACCAAAATATAGAAATAAACCAAACGCTTAAAAACACAGAAAATAAGCTAAAAAAGACAGAACAAAACCTTGAAGAGATGAGTGACTACCTCAAGAGGCCTAACCTAAGAGGAATCAGACTCCCTGAGGCAGAAAGAGAAACAGAGACCACATTGGAACAAACTTTCCATGAGATCATTCAAGAAAACTTTCCTTATCTAATCAGGAATGCAAAAATTCAAACACAAGAGATTCAGAGAACCCCTGCAAGACAACAAATGAGAAGACCAACTCCTAGACACATAATAATTTGCCTAAATAAAGTAGGCACAAGAGAAAAAATCCTAAAGGCAGCAAGAGAAAAAGGCCAGATCACCTACCATGGAAGACCAATCAGAATAGCAGCAGATTTATCTACAGAAACCCTTCAGGCTAGGAGAGCTTGGAGCCCTATCTTCAAAGTCCTAAAAGATAAACAATTTCAACCAAGAATAACCAACCTTGTCAAGCTAAGCTTCATCAGTGAGGAAGAATTAAAATCTTTCCCAGATATCCAATCCCTAAGAACTTATGCTGCCACTAAACCATCTCTACATGAAACACTTAAGAAACTACTAAACACAGAAGAAAAGGAAAAAAGAACAACATTCTTCACGAGAATACAGGGAAAAGAATAAAATATACATGAACCAACCCCAAAACCAAAAGAAAGACAAAAAAAAAAAAAAAAAAGAAAAAACCAAGTGGAAGAACAACAACTCAATAAGAACTCCATGATAGGGACGAACTCTCACATTTCAATAATTAGCCTGAATGTGAATGGACTAAACACACCACTGAAAAGACATAGAATGACAAAATGGATAAAATATCACCAGGCAACAATATACTGCCTTCAAGAGACCCATCTCACTAGAAAGGACAACACAGACTCAAAGTAAGAGGATGGGAAACAAATTTTCAGGCGAATGGAACACAAAAGAAAGGAGGAGTGGCGATCCTAATTTCAGACAAAATACCATTTAAGCTATCAAAAATTTAAAAAGATACAGAAGGCACTACGTAATGATAAAAGGTTCACTCCATCAACAAGGAATGTCTATCCTAAACATATATGCACCCAACATAGGTGTGCCAACCTTCATAAAGCAACTTCTAGGAAAACTAAAGAAAGACATTGACTCTAACACCGTCATAACTGGGGACGTTAATACAGCACTCACAACCCTAGACAGATCATCAGGACAAAAAATTAGCAAGGGGATCTGGAACCTCAATGAGACTCTGGACCAAATGGACTTAATTGATACCTACAGAATACTCCATCCAAAGACCACAGAATACACATTCTACTCATCACCGCATGGAACATATTCTAAGATCGACCACATAATTGGACACAAATCAAGCATAAGCAAATTTAAAAGGACTGAAATTCTACCACGCACCTTCTCGGACCACAGTGGAAAAAAATAAACATTGACACCAACAAGGTCCCCCCCAAAACCCACAAAGACATGGCCACTAAACAGCCTGATGCTAAACAACTCCTGGGTCAATGATGAAATCAAAACAGAGATCAAAAGATACCTGGAAACAAATGAAAATGAAGAAACATCTTACCAAAATCTCTGGGATGCCTTAAAAGCTGTAATAAGAGGGGAATTTATATCCCTACAAACACACATGAGGAAAATGGAAGGAACACAAATTAACAACCTCACAAGCCACCTAAAGAAGCTGGAAAAGCAAGACCACAAAAACCCTAATTTCAGCAGAAGAATCCAGATCACCAAAATAAAAGCCCAAATCCAGGACATAGAATACAAAAAGATAATAGAAAAAAATTAATGAAACAAAAAGCTGGTTCTTTGAAAGAATAAACAAGATCGATGGTCCCCTAGCTAGACTGACCAAGAAAAAAACGAGAAAAAAACCAAATAAGCACAATCAGAAACACAAAAGATGAAATCACATCTGACCCTGAAGAAATACAAAAGATCATTTGAGACTACTATGTATACTTGTATGGAAGCAAACTTGAAAACCTTAAGGAAATGGAGGACTTTCTGACATCACACAACCTACCTAAGTTGGAACAAGAAGAAATTGAGACCCTAAATAGACCAATCACAATCAAGGAAATCGACTATGTAATAAGAAAACTTCCTACAAAACAAAGCCCTGGACCAGATGGCTTTCCAGCAGAATTCTACAAGACATTTAAGGAGGAGCTGATACCAATCCTACTGAAGGTATTCCAGGCGATTGAAAAAGATGGAACACTCCCCAATCATTCTACGAAGTCAACATCACATTGATACCCAAGCCAGGTAAAGATCCAACAAAGAAAGAGAACTACAGGCCAATATCTTTGATGAACATAGATGCTAAAATTCTCAACAAGTTCCTAGCAAACCGGATTCAGCAATACATCTCAAAAATCATCCATCATGACCAAGTAGGCTTCATTCCTGGGATGCAAGGCTGGTTCAACATTCATAAAACCATAAATGTAATTAAATACATCAACAGATGTCAAAACAAAAACCACATGATTATATCATTAGATGCAGAAAAACCTTTTGATAAAATCCAGCACCCCTTCTTGATAAAAACCCTTGAACATCTAGGCATATGGGGAACATACCTCAAAATAGTAAAAGCCATCTATGAGAAACCCACAGCCAGCGTACTCCTAAATGGACAAAAATTAGAACCATTTCCCCTGAAAACTGGAACAAGACAAGGATGCCCACTCTCACCCCTCCTGTTCAACATAGTATTGGAAGTCCTGGCTCGAGCAATCAGAGAAGAGAAGGCAATCAGTGGTATCCAAATAGGAAAAGAGGAAGTCAAGTTATCTCTCTTTGCAGATGATATGATTGTGTACCTTGAAAACCCAAGAGAATCTGTCAAAAGCCTCTTACACTGATAAAGGCCTTTGGCAAAGTCTCAGGATACAAAATAAATGTACAAAAGACAATCGCGTTTCTCTACACCAATAATAAACAGAAACCCAAATAAAAAACACAATTCCATTCACAATGGCCACCAAAAAAATGAAATACCTTGGCATCTTCCTAACCAGAGACGTGAAAGACCTTTACAAGGAAAACTACAAAACACTGCTCAAAGAAATCAAAGATGACACAAACAAGTGGGAAAATATCCCATGCTCATGGATCGGAAGAATCAACATTGTGAAGATGTCCATCTACAAATTCAATGCAATACCCATCAAACTACCAGCAACATTCTTCTCAGACTTAGAAAAAACAATACAGGAATTCATATGGAAACACAAACATCCAAGAATAGCCAGAACAATCCTTAGAAAAAAAAAAAAACAAAGCAGATGGTATCACATTACCAGACCTCAAACTTTACTATAAAGCTACAATCATTAAAACAGGTTGGTATTGGTATAGGAACAGACATATAGATCAATGGAATAGAATTGAGATTCCAGAAGCAAAACCTCAATTTCTCAACCAACTCATCTTTGACAAAGCCTTCACCACCTACCACTGGGGAGAGGAGAACCTATTCAGTAAATGGTGCTGGGAAAACTGACTAACCACCTGCAGAAGATTGAAACAGGACCCCTATCTATCCCCATGCACAAAGGTTAACTCCAAATGGATCAGAGACCTAAATGTAAAACCTCAAACCATAAGAACCTTAGAAAAGGAAGGAAATGCCCTCATGGAAATCAGAACTGGCATCCAATTCCTGAACAAAACCCAAAACCCACAGCTCATAAGAGAGAAGATAGACAAGTGGGACCTTATTAAGCTGACAAGCTTCTGCAAAGCCAAAGATACCATCAAGAGAGCAGGGAGACAGCCTACAGATGGGAAAAAATATTTGCCAACACCAGGTCTGACAAAGGCTTAACATCCTGGATCTACAAGGAACTCAAATATGCTGAAAAGAAAAAAAACAACCCATCATAAAATGGGCAAAAGATATGAACAGACACTTCACAAAGGAAGACATCCAAGCAGCCAACAGACACATGAAGAAATGTTCAACCTCACTAATCATCAGGGAGATGCAAATCAAAACCACACTGAGATACCACCTAACCCCAGTCAGAATGGCAATTATCAACAAGTCAAAAAATAACAGCTGCTGGAGAGGGTGTGGTGAAATGGAACACTTCTACACTGTTGGTGGGAGTGTAAACTAGTGCAACCTCTGTGGAAAGCAGTGTGGCGATTTCTAAAAGCTGTAAATACCAACCTCCCATATGACCCCGCAATCCTCCTACTGGGAATATATCCTGAAGAACTCAAATCACTCTATAAAAAGATACCTGCACATGTATGTTTATCGCAGTGTTGTTCACATAGGAAGAACCTGGAAACAACCATGCTGCCCGTCAAAAGAGGACTGGATTAAAAAAATGTGGTACATATACACGATGGAATACTATGCAGCCATAAAAAAGAACAAAATCATGAATTTCGCAGCAACCTGGATGGAACTAGAGTCTATAATACTGAGTAACCTCTCACAGAAACAAAGATCTGAGTATCACATGTTCTCACTCATATAATGGACCTTAAACATCCAATGCAATACTATAAGAAAATGACTGACAGTACTGGGAAACTATGGGGGGGAGGGAGATGGGATTAACAGTAGCAAATATCTGTCTGGGAATGGGGAAACACCCCATATTAACAGGGTGACTGAATGAGACGCAATTGTATACCTAACCCTTAACTGTACCCCACAACTTCATAATAAAAAAAAAAGAAAAATTCATATGTCGATAACTGGGGTTGTCAGTCATGAGGAAAGATTAACAACAGAGTTCCCAGAATTATATCTTAAGGTCATTAGCAATATCTTGGATTTCTACCTTCCTGAAATGAGTTGGGGATAAACTAAGTTTTTCTGGAAGCAAAGGACTGTGAAACCCTTTCTTGCCTTTTGATTAAGTAACTGTGCCCTTTTGGAGACTCATGTTCTCATCTATCACAGAAAAGAACAAGAAAATAATTGAAAGGTTCACCTCCTAAGAGTTCTGATTCATGGTGTGTTCCAGAAGAGGTAGCATCTTTGAGACCAATGTTCTTTATGGACAAGTGAACATTAAGAAACAGCATAGACGTGGGAAGGAGTATATGGCTGTTGGCTTTAGAGGGTTCCAGAAACACATAGATAGTGACCTTTCTTTTTACTCTGCCCTCTCAAAAAAAGTACTCAAAAAGGTACCCATCCCTTGGTCATTAGGTCATGAAGACCTTAGGTCTAGAATAGGAAGCAGAGTGGTCTGTCGGAGTGGGTCCTATCAGACATTGGATGATGGAAGACAATATGCTCTTGTATTTCTAAGAAATGTGTCAAATGTGAGAGCTTTACCTCTGCCTTCTGTCAGGGCCTATCTTGTGGCAAAGCTGCATGCAGTGGGTCTATTTGACCACACTGAGATAGAGAAAACTCCAAGACTCCACCTTGGCAACCTGCATGTATGATGAATAGAAAAGAATAGGGAAGCTGTGATTTTTCTTTGAAAGTAAAAGTTTAAAAAAATGTGTTGAGCATAATAGACTGTCAGCCACGCTATCAAACTTAAAATTATAGCTGGGCTCAGCAGACTTACAATGTAACTTTGACAGATAGGGCAACAGGCAAGTGTTGCACAAATGCTGCCTGGGATCATAACTTCAATTCATCTCTGAGGAATCAGCATGAAAGGTCTACTCTCCCAGGTACTCATAGCCTTGTAATTTCAGGCTCTGTTTTCACCATGTGGGTGAATACAACCTTGAACCATGTCTGCATTTTTCATTTTATTTCAGGCAAATGAATTCTTTGCAGGACTTGTTTGTGAAATCAGGCATCCTTCCTATCATTGCCTTTGAGCATTGCTCCTTATAATTCCAAGAAAGTCAGAGACATAAATAAAAAGGAACCCAAGAAAAATCCATGGTTGAAACAAATAACAATACATTGACATTGATGAATATTCTTTACCTTTCCCCCACTGGTCTGGAGTTTAGGCAGCTCTTTAGCTTTCAATGATCAAGGTTGGGGCTCCTCTTCTGGGGGATCAGTACAAAACAATCTAGCCTATTTCAGTTCCAGAATTTTAGAGTGGCCGGTTTGACTTAGCCGATCTTTGAATTTCCAAGACATTGCAAATCAAACCATACTATTAATGGTATTATATGTTGGGAAGAACACTTAGAAAATGTAAATTATTATTTTAGTATGTATGTTTTAGTTGTGATATATATGACTTTCTTAACAAGATTTGCTTAACACCCTAAGGCAGAACTCAGTGATTAAAAATATGTATGCACAACTACACACACACACACACACACACACACACACACACACACACACACACACACACACACGCTATATGTATATGTAACTTTTTGCCAAGTGCTAAACGCTGTTCTAGGTTTAAGAAAGCAGAGTTATAAACTTGTCTTCAAAAACACACAATCAAGCTTGAGAACCACCACACATAGGATACATGATTTAATATATGCATCAAAAAGTTGTTGTGGAAACAAAGAAGAGGTACACAGAGAATTAACTTTGCTCCAGAGGAACAACAGGAGTATCACAGTTTACAGGTAATAATTGGAGTTTGAAGTGGAGCTTTGAGAAAATAAATACTTTATACTTTTCACTTTTAAGAAAGTAGATTGTATTATAGTGTAACTTTGTTATCTCTCTATCATCTGTCTATCAATCAATCAATCAATTTTACCTATCTTTAAATGGATTGTTAAACTGAGCATTTACTGTGTAACAGGAATGGTGCCTAGCATTTTACATTACAAAATCCCTTTTAATTCTTGTGACAGCCATATGGAAGAAGTAATACTAAAATCTCTTTTACAGGCCATTGCTTTGCTAAGCCATGGTCTGACCATGTGACTTTTTGAGCTATGGCCACCATGCTATCAAGCTTTGGCCCCCTCCCTTACCTCGGGGAGGTGAACCTCCTCTCTCTCTCTCTCTCTCGCTATGTATATATACATCTTTCTCTCTAATTTACGTTCTAAATGAACTTATTTTCCAATCCAAAAAAAAAGTCTTCTACAGATAAGGAAACTAGGACTCTGAGAGGTTAAGTACTTAACTTATTATAGCTGCCAAGTGTTGGAATAGGGATTGGAACCTGGTCTGTCTTGCTTCAAAGTCCCTATATTTCAATGGACCTATTTGCTTGTCAGCAGTGACCTTGTTAATTGTTAAACCCTATGTGAGATTCCATGATAAACAGTTTCCAGACTGGGCCTGATACCATGACAGTGCAGAGCAGTGCCTGATTTGGCATCTGAGGACTGTTTCTCTGTTTCTGTGTCAGCTTCGGTACTCAAGTAATTTTGGACAAATCACATAAAGCTGAATAGCCCTACTTCCTCATCAGTAAAATGAATTTAACAATCTCTCCATTATGAAGTATTTAGTAGTATTAAAGGAAATTATACATGTGAATGGCTTAACACAGTGTGTGGCACATAATATGGTGTCCACGAAAGTGTCAGTTACTACAGAAATTTCTGAGTAATTTACAGTAGAGCAATTCAAACTATCCAAGCCTTTGCATTAATACTATCTACAACATTTGCTTCTGTCTCTGTAGAACAAAGTAAAAGAACTACGTGTAAAATATTTCTGTAACCCAGACTGACCTTCATACTAATTAGTTTTGGCTAATAAGATTTTATTTTACTTCATTACTAATCCTGAGTGTTTATGCAGTGTCTGATAAACCAGAGGATTCCACATGCATTTAAAAATGTTAATGCTTACTTAATAGACTGTATCAACTTTTGGACATAGTTGTGGTCATTTTATTAGAATTCTATTATAGTGCTAGCAATGTTATCCCCTCTTTGACTTCTCTGACTCTACCTTCCATGACTTCTCTTGATTGAGGCTCCTGGTTGCTCTGACACAGACCAGAGCATTTTAAAATAGCCTCAAATGCCTCACCTCCCTGAGGCAGATCTGGATATTCTGGAGCTTTTAGGCTGTGTTCAGGTAGCCACAATTGTTTTGAATCTCCTTTCCCACCAGCCAAGGATTCACCTCTAATGCTCCCATCCTTCCCCTATGCTGGGTCCCTCAGTGATGCTCAGCTCCTTAGTTTCCAGTGTTGGTTTTAGCTTTGTGCCTCAGGATTCCCTTTATCAAGGGCCTGGCACAGAGGCTTGAGTTCAGCTTGCCCTGGGATCCAACCTTCAGACAAGCAACCACATATGTGTCAAACTGTAATTAATGCAAACTAATTTTAATATATTATTATTGACTAAAGCCCATACTTTATTCAGATGTTCTTAGTTTTTACCAAATGTACTTTTGTCCCAGAATCCCATCCATGACACCAAATTACACTTGGTCATCATGTCTCCTTAGACTTCTCTGGGCTGTGGAAGTCTCTTGAAATTTCTTTGTTTTTGATGATCTTGATAATTTTGAAGAATCTTGATCAGGTATTTTGTAGAAGGTCCCTTAATTGGGATTTGTCTAATGTTTTTCTTGGGATTAGACTGGGTTAATGTATATTTTTGGGAAAAAGACCACAGGTGTAAAGTGCCATTTTTATTGCATTCTATTAAAAGTAAGTACATCGATGACTTATCACTATTGATGTTGACCTTACTGAAGTAATATTTGCTGGGTTTCTCCATTGTGGAGGAGTTACCCTTCTTCCCCACCTCTGTTTTATATTTTACTCTTTCTGGCCAACCTTTTTCACTAAAATAATATTAGGCCACCACCAAAGATAGCCCAGGTAAAGAGAAGCTTATACGAAAGCCTGAAGGAGGTAGGGCAATCTAAAACCTGAGAATTTTCTGCTTTGGGTTAAGTTTTTTTCTTGGATCCAGTAGCATGAAAAATTGAAAGATGTTTTCTTCACTTTGAGGACAACGAGGAGTGGTCCCTGGCAGGTGGCTATAAGCTAGTATGTTAAAACAGGAACTGGTGACACTAAGGAGTGGCTCTTGTTCCCATGTACCCCTCAGGGTTCTAGCAGGGCCCAGCTTCAGGGATGCTAGGGGGCCATGCTGGAGGTCCAGTCCTCGTGATCACATCAGGGCAAGCATTTATCTTCAAAGTGCTAGAAACAAGGTGCCCAAGGGTGACCCAGCTGTGCTCAGATCAGGGCAAGTGTGACAGGCAAAAGCAGGATAGATGCAGGAGCAAAAGCCAAAGTTCGGCAGCTGGGTAGGACTGAGGAGGAGTGGCCCACCAGTGTTGGAGAGATGAGGATTTTGAGTAAATTCCTTGAAAGAAGATCAGGATCCGTTTGTTCCCCTTTTTCTGAAGGGGTTTTGGGGAGCATTGGACATGCATTTAATGGATGAGACGAGGATATTTAAATAGAATCAGACAGGTGGCATCATTCTAAATGGGGGAACCCCCCAAATGGAATTTATTTATAAAAAATGGTGTATTTATTCTTATATGTTTAAATGTCAGTCACCTTCAAAGTACTCTCCATTTGATGCAATACACCTATAGAAACACTTTTTCCACTGCTAAAAAGTTTTTGAACTTTTCGATTTTGATGCCTTTTAGTGCTTCTGCCATTTTTGTTTCACCTCTTCCACAACTGAAAAACATTTCCCTCTGAGGACTTTTTAAATCTGGGGGGAACCAAAAAATGTCAGCTGGAGAGAGATAGGATAAATAGGGAGGTTGGGGCATGGGGGTCATGCTGGTTTTGGTTAAAAATTGTTGAACACTCAGTGTGGTATGGGCAGGTGTGCTTATAAATTATCTCTCATGAAATGGGCAAATGTGTTGAAAGAATCTCCAAAATAAAAAAATTCCCTGAAACCTCTCACACTCTCTCACAACAATGCTAGCTGGTACACTGATGCTGGTGGGTTCCTAGAACACTTACCTAGTGGAGGAAGGGACTCTCCCAGCAAAATAATTCCACTTTTTTGGGGAGAGTTCCTCCTCATATATGACCTTTTTTAGCTCCTTCAAAAAGGGAAAGATGGCAGCTCCTGTTCCAAGATATTCCTTGGAAATTATGTCAGTGTTTATAGTGCAAGGAAGACTGAGTAAAACATTAAATGAATGCATCTATTTGAGGAAATCAGTTGCTCCAGTATCCCCTTCTTGACTCACAGAACAGCAATATTTCTTGGAGGGAGAAGTTTAAACGTCCGGGATTCTACATTTAAAGCCCAATAGGGATTTGTCCCTTGAGAACTCTGGCAGGTACTATGTGGTAGTTGGTACCTCCAGGGAGATGCCCCCAATCTAAACTGCCAGTGGAACATCTACTCAGTCTTCAAGTGTCAGTCCTTCTTTGTTAGATTTGGTGAATTGATTAATGTGTCCACTAATACCATCCATAAACCAATATTTAGTGAGTGAGTGAGTAGTTGGTGGAGTTATAAGAACATCTTTCTTGGATAACTCTCTTCCTTTCTCTTCTGCTTACTGGAATGTGTTTCTGTGGCGTTTTCCTCTAAGAGACAATGATTTAAAGAAACACAAGCTATTGGGACCCAGTTAAAAGTTTCCCACTGTCCCACCATCCAAAGTGGAGCACCTGCAAGAAATTCCAGCTGATCCACTCAGTGGAGGAAACTACAAGAACCAGCACACCCAATCAGTCCTTTTATTGTGACTGAAATATTGGATCATTTGTTTACCCAGTCATTTCAGCTTTTAAAAAAATGAAGTCTAGATTGTTATCTAACCAAATTAACCTTTTTGATGACGGTACCAACTACCTGGATGAATCACCATGCTGAAAACAGTTGTCTACACAACCAGAGTTTTATGAGTCTCACTTCCTTTGACCTTTATTCTAACCTCTCAGTTATCTGACAGCATGTGTCTAAAAAGTGAAAAAGGTCTACTTGCTTTACACTGAATTCAATAATGTCTGACCTTGCTCCTCAGCTGAGAGTATATTGTTTAGATCATGAAATTGATGAGGCGAGAAGAGATGCTGAGAGGAAAATAACTAGAATGCAGGGATATCAGAGGAAAAGCCTCATAGTGCAGTTTGCTTACATTTAAATTAACTGATGCTAATTTATTTACTTATTATATTTATAGGATGCACCCATTGCTTATTAGCCCCTGGATGCATTTTAAGAGGATCATAAAAAGAGACACTCCTTGTCATTATGGCTAATTAACATTCAAATTGACTAACTAACTAACATTTAAGCTCTAAGAGTAAAATTGGTCATGGGCCAGTCAACATTTTCATCAAATGTCCTTAAATAGAATCCATTAGTTGGTCCCCTCTCCGCTACTTTTCTATCTGCTGCCAAAATACCTGGCACCAGAGAATGTAAGAATTGATAAGGGAATGATTTTGGTACCACTGCAACAATTTGTATCCGATGTGTTTCTGGACTCATACAAGATAGTATGCAAAGTTTGATTGAGTAGGCATGGCTTCTTCTCAGAAGAGGTTTATAGTCCAGCTGTAATTGAAGGAGAAGAAATGAACATATAACAGTCAGGGCTTATATGTCCTATTGTTCTGTATTTGTTTTGGATAGCCACAGCAGTGACTAAAGTTTGTAAATTAGGATGTGTGTCCAATAGTAAGTTTCTGTGATTGAATATATATGTTGAAAGATCCTTGACCTACTGTAAATTCATTCAGTTGGAACATACACAGGACAGGGAGAAATACTGATTGGATGACTCAAATGGTTCTTTTCATAATTTCTAGGAGAGGAATAGAAAGGGAAACAAGTACACTTTTTCAGTCATTAACCCAACAAGTAAATCTCTATATAAGCACATATGAATTCCACACTAAAAATATGTGCACATTAAATTTTCTATTCATTTTTCCATTTATGTTCATTCTTTTTTTCCACATTTTTCACTCTGAGTTGAGGTTATGTTAAAGGCAGTTGAAGACCAAGACCAGCCAGGGGGAAGATAAACTGGATTATGATAGTTTTTTGCTGAGTATTGCGGGAGGCTTATTTTTGCTAGGTGAGAACCACAGATATCCTTTGATGAAAGTTACTATTTTCACTTTAATTAGACTTTTGGTAACTTCATATTTTTAAAGACTCCTAAATTTTAGGTAATGGAAAGGTGTTCCATTTAGGTTAAATTTTCAAGAATCAATTCCATGTTTACCAGTAGTTCAAACCAATAACAGACGTATGAGTCTGTATCATTTTATTAAGACTTGATGGGCTGCTTTAGAATTTGGAGCATCAAATAGGATCCAAAAACACATCTCAAAAATCATTCACCATGACCAAGTAGGCTTCTTCCCCAGGTTGCAGCTGATTCAACATCCGCAAGACCATAAATGTAATTAAATACATCAACAGATGTAAAATCAAGAACCACATGATTATATCATTAGACGCAGAAAAAGCTTTTGATAGAATCCAGCATCCCTTCTTGATAAAAACCCTCAAACATCTAGGTATAGAAGGAACATACCTCAAAATAGTAAGCTCCATCTATGATAAGCACACAGCTAGCATATTGCTAAACAGAAACTGGAAACATCTCCCCTGAAAACCAGAATAAGACAAGGCTGCCCACTCTCACTCCTCTTCTTCAAAATTGTGTTGGAAGTCCTAGCTCAGGCAATTAGACAAAAGAAGGAAATCAGGGGTATCCAAATAGGAAAAGAGGAAGTTAAGTCATCCCCCTTTGCTGACAATATGATCCTATACTTTGAAAATCCAAGAGAATCTGTAAAAAACCTGTTTGCACTGATAAAGTACTTTGGCAAAGTCTCAGAGTACAAAATAAATGTGCAAAAGACAGTTATATTCTTATATACCAACAACAAGCAGGCAGAGAACCAAATAAAAAGCACAGTCCCATTCACAATAGCCACAAAAAAGAAAAGAAAAATATCTCAGCATCTTCCTAACCAGAGAAGTGAAAGACCTTTATAATGAGAACTACAAAACACTGCTAAAAAAAATCCAAGAAGACACAAACAAATGGAAAAATATCTATGCTCATGGTTAAGAAGAATAACCATTGTTAAGATGTCTATCCTACCAAAGGCAATCTACAGATTCAACGCAATAACCATTAAATCCAACATCATTCTTCTCAGACCTGGAAATGACAACATAGAAATTCATATGGAAACATAAATGATCACAAATAGTCAAAACAATCCTTAGCAAAAGAAAGCAGAATATATCACACTTCGATACTTCAAACTTTACTATAAGGCTACAGTAATCACAACAGCCTGGTGTTGGTACAAGAACTGGCATATAGACCAATGGAACAGGATAGAGATTTTGGAAGCAAAGTCTCAATTTCTCAACCAATTCATCTTTGACAAAACCTTCAACAATAACCACTGGGGAAAGGAGAACCTATTCAGTAAATGGTGCTGGGAAAACTGACTGATCACATGCAGAAGATTGAAACAGGACCCCTATCTATCACCACACACAAAAATTAACTCTAAATGTATCCAAGACCTAAATGTAAAACATCAAACATAAGAATTTTAGAAAATGCAGGAGACACCTTAAGGAAATTGGAACTGGCAACCAATTCCTGATCAAAACTCCAAGTTCCCATGCCATAAGAGATAAGATAGAAAAGTGAGACCTCATCAAACTGACAAGCTTTTGCAAAGCAAAAAAAAAAAAAAAATCTATTAAGAGAGCAGGGAGACAATCCACAGAATGGGAAAAAATATTTGTCAACTGTATATCTGACAAAGGCCTAACATCTAGGATCTACAAGGAACTCAAACATGCTGAAAGGAAAAAAACAAGCAGCCCTATTAAAAGGTGGGCAAAAAACATGAATAGATACTTCTCAAAAGAAGATATATGGGCAGCCAACAAACACATGAAAAAGTTCAGTCTCACTAATCATCAGAGAAATGCAAATCAAAACCACATTGAGATACTACCTAACCCCAGTAAGAATGACCATTATTAATAAAACAAACACCAACAGATGCTGGCAAGGATGCAGAGAAATAAAGAACACTTCTATACTGTAGGTGGGAATGCAAACTAGTGCAACCTCTTTGGAAGACAGTGTGGCGATTTCTGAAAGAACTAGAAATTGACTTTTCATATGACCCAGCAATCTCCCTATTGGGAATATACCGAGAGGAACTCAAGTCATTTACCAAAAGATACCTGCACATGTATGTTTCTTGCAGCTTTATTCACAATAGCAAAAACATGGAACCAGCCAGGCTGCTCATTGAAGCTAGACTGGATAAAAAAAATGTGGTACGTATATAACAATGGAATATTATGCAGCCATAAAGGACAAACATATAGACTTCACAGCAACTTGGATGGATTTAGAATCTATGATACTCAGTGATCTATCACAAAAACAAAGAACAGAGTACCATGTATATGTTCTCACTTATAAATGGACCTTGAATAATTATGACAATACTATAAAAAAGAGATTGGCAGTAGTGGGAAACTACCAGGGGTGGGGGTGGGATTGCCAGTTGATGGAAACTTCTAGGGGAGGGAGGGGCACACCTCATCAACAAGGACACCTGCATAATGAACATTTGAATACCTAACCCTGAATCTTTAAAATAAAATTGAGTTAAAAAAAAAAGAATTTGGGCATCATGGAGTTTTCAGGCTGGTCACTTACCTAGTGTAGAATATAGGTGAGCAAATAGGCTCTGGAGTTAGAACTCTAAAATTTCCAACCTGGTTGGTAACCTTGGACATATTCATCAGTCTCTCAGAGGGTCATATTTCTTATTTGTTAAAGTCATGAAGATAGTGTAACCTATCAATGAAATGAGATAATCATGTAAAGTACTTAACATTCCACCAACATATAATAAATGCTCAATAAATCTTAAGATATTATAATTATCAATATTATGACAATATGATAATTATAACAACTATATATTAACAATTATATCAGCTTCCAATTTGGCTAAAATTCCTTCTCACAGAGGTTCGTCAATCTAAATAATTTATTTTTTGAGTCATGGTCTCACTCTGTCTCCCAGGCTGGAGTGCAGTAGCACAGTACAGCTCACCACAGCCTCAACCCCCTGAACTCAGGCAATCCTTCTGCCTCAGCCTCCTGAATAGCTGGGACTATAGGTATGCGCTATCATGCCCAGCTAATTTATTTTTCATTTGTTCTTTTTTGTAGAGGATTCACTAATTTGCCTTAGTCTGTCTCAAACTCTTGAACTCAAGCAATCCTCCAACCTTAGCCTCCCAAAGTGCTAGGATTACAGGTGTGAGTCACCATGTCCAGCCTCTAAAGAATATTTAAGTTGAGTTTCTTCCCTTAAGAGGGTACTTTGGGGTGATTGCAATGGAGCTTCTTAACTTTCCCTTCAAGCCCTCCCTCTCTCCCCCTTGTTGGTCCATTTCTTAGTGACATTATTAATTTTATTTTGCATGCATATAGATAAGATATTGTCTTACCCTTCTTTTGGTGGTAAAGGTGTGTGTGTGTGTGTGTGTGTGTGTGTGTGTGTGTGTGTGTGTGTGTGTGTATAGAAGGACTCTAGTAGTGTCCTGTTGGGATTAAACTTGTTGGAAGTTCCATCTTCTGCCTAGAATTGTGTTTCCCTAGAGTTGGGGTGGTGAATGGAAGAGAAAGGGCAAGTCTTCAAGAAATGATACACCAAAGAAGAGATTCAAAATAAGTAACAAAATAAGTAAATATGTAGAATCATAAATTAAGGAAAAAAAGACAAAAATGGGTTTGTGTGTGTGTGTGTATGTTCTTGTTGAGAATGGTAATCTTGTCTAGGACTACCTTTATGTACAAGAAGAGTTTGAGGGCCAGAAAATTCTAACTTGTTCTATTTAATGTGTTCCCACTAGGTGACAAGTACTGTGCTAAGCATTGTGTATAGAGTGACAAAGACCAGAACCATGACCTTTGCTGCAATGACAATTATAGTAAGTTAATGGGAAAAATTATATTAGTAATAATTAATATTAGTTGACAACCATGATTTCAAATTTATTTTACAAATAAGCAGAGCAGCAGCTGTTAATAAGGAATAGGTACCCAAAGTTAATTAGTTTAATGGATTAGCTAAGGAAAGACTAAGGATGTATGAATAGTTTTTTTTAGAGCATGCCTAAGGACCTGCTTATCATTCTGGAAAATAACTACAGTCTATAAAGAATAAATAATCACCAAAGTTAGGACTTTGCAACTCACCAAAATAAGATAAACTGGCCTTACGAAATTTTGAAAATGTATCATCACGCAGACAGATTTGAGAAGGGCTTTTATTTTATTTTTTTTTATCAAATGACTTCATATTTCTTGAGAATTTTCCATTAAAACCATCTTTAAAACAGTCTTTCCCCTAGTTACTTTCACCAGAGAGGGTGACTCTGAACTGATTATTGATTTTATAGTTTTATAAGTTAGCTCAATTTGAGGACACTGAATGTATGTATTAAGGTATACTAGAGAGTCTAAATGAGACACACTGGTAATAAGTATTGTTGTTAAGTATTAGAATTCTAAGTATATTTGTGCTCTGACCAAATCTCTCCTCCTCAAGGCTTGGTATTTATAGAAATAATTTTGGTTTTTTGTGGAGTGCTAGTCCAATTATCTGCTATTTCTTTTCCCAATAGAAACAGGAGAGGGCGGTAAATAAGAGGAGGCACTTTGGCTTCAGGGCTTCATTGTGTTATCATTATGCTACATTAATTGAGCACCATAATTTGAAGAATCAGAGTGAGATGTAGTTCCTTTCTCGCAGTCTCGCACTCTCGTGGAACTACCTTTTCAGTTCCTTTTTCTCCCAGTATCCCTGTTGTTCCCCAAACTCACCTGCGTCCTGATACCTAGTCTGTCATCAGCTCAGCTGATCCTAATCCTAATTAGTAACTGATAGGACCATTCCTTTTACAAGTGCACCAACAACTTCAGCTAGTGAAATTGAGCACTTTGGGATGAGGCAACAGGACTAGTGATAAAAAGCTGAAAAAAGTGCAAATTCTCCTTTCAAGAGCTCCCAGTCTCTTTAATTGTCTTCTCCAATCCTTCTGTGCTTATCATAAATGGCTACGTAGAGTGAAGGTTAAGATCACACTATGCAGCCATCTGCAATCAAACCCAGGCTCTCCCAGTTGTCAGCCAAGTGTCAGTGAACAAAGTACATGGTCCAGATAAGCCTCAGTTTTCTCACTTATAGAATGGGAAATATAGTAAGTGGGTTATGAGAAAAAGTAAGCTAATCTAGGTAAACTGTTTTGTTTGGGATATAGCACAAAATGCTCAATGAAGCTAAGTCCTTGTTTTTATTATCTCATTATCTCCTGGTACTCTCCAATCACATATTCTGAGCAGATTGGAACAGTCCCTCGTTCAGGATTTTCCTTTGTCTCTTTCTCTGTTTTCTTTTTGGTAACATTCACTTTATCAGAAATGACTTCCTCATTCCCCAAACTCTCTACAACCATCCAGGGTTATCAGATTTAGCAGGTAAAAATGCAAAGCATTCAGTTACATTGGAATTTCAGATAAACAACCAATAGTTTTTTAGTATAAGGATTTTGCATGGAATATTTAATGGGATATGCTTATCCTAAGCACTTATTTACTATTTAAAATTCAAATTTAACTGGAAGTCTGTATTTTATTTGAAAACTCTCTCCTTCGTCCATTCCTTTCTGCCTATCAAACCCTATTAGCTATTAAAAATTGGACTTGGGGGAGGCACACTCAAATATGTCGTGGTCAGCCTGCAAATACTGATGGGTGGAAGAGTCTTGGTGAAGGTGTCATAACTGGGCAGTACATATAGGGTAGCTGGTTGTTTCTATTTGTGAATATGAGACTCATGATGCTGGATGTCTCCAGTGTTCAAGAATCATTGGAAATTTAAAAGTATGTGCTATCTGCCAATATTTACATGTTAAAATTAGTTAAGCATTTCAAAAATCACACATGGGTCACAAAATTTGAAAACTCTGGCCAGGATAATTATATTTCCCCCCACATAACTTTCTCTGGCATGCTACACTGAGAAATGGCATGTCTTTTAGCTTGAACTCTATGGGTAGCTGCATTCTTGTGACTCAGTATTAATAGCTCTGTATGGTAGATCTTAATTTTTCTGTTAGACAATAAAGCCCAAGATAGTATGGACAGTGTTTATCTTTGATTCTTTTTTTTTTTTTTTTGAGTTGGAGTCTCATTCTGTCGCCCAGACTGGATTGCAGTGGCCGCTCCCGGCCACCGCAGCCTTGACCTGCTGGGCTCTGGCGATCCTTCTGCCTCAGCCTTCCGAGTAGCCAGAATTACAGGCGCGCGCTACCATGCCCAGCTAATTTTTTTATTTTATTGTAGAGTTGAGGTCTCGCCTGCCCAGGTGGGTCTCGAACCCGTGGGCTCAGGCAATCCACTCACCTCAGCCTCCCAAAGGCACAGGATTACAGGCTGAGCCACCGAGCCCGGCTATCTTTGATTCTTTAGGAATCGATATTTAATGCATTATCAGTTGAAAGCATGAACGAAACAACGGATTCATAAATGAATAAGTACATTTCAGTTTAGCAGGATTTGATGAAGATTATTAACAGGGCCAACAAGAAGAGCAAGGAAAAGGCAACCCTGAGAAAAGCACAGACATCTATGGCATTTCAAACCACGACCAAGGAGCAACAACTTGATTCCATCTTGATGTTTTCTTGTTGTACTCCATCATATACATTCTCCCCAGGTGTTATGAAATGAATGATTGCCTTCTCTCTCCAACAGCTGCCCTTTCTCAGGTCACAGTAGAAAGGTTGTATAAACAGAAGCATATCCAGCTTACTTAGGAAGGATCCTTATGTCATTGTACACAGCCCAGGTGAGAATAGCCAGAGAGTCTCTGAAGGGACCTCAGTTGGTGCCCTATCTAGTTTTATATCTTTAGCAGTAAATTTTGCCCTGAATAGAAATTAATTTTAAGTTCCTCAATATTAATAACAGCATTAAAATTGGCATAATAAAAGTTTATTGACTAATTTTCCATTATAATTTTTCTGTGATTCCCGTGCTACCATATTATATTTTTATGAAATGGAAACACTGTGTTCATTGGCTATGTAATAATGGCAGAAGAAGAGCAAATGATACTTTGAAAATCATTCATTGGGATCTGAGCTTATTGGGGTTGTGAAACAATGCTATTTTCATGGATAATGTGTAGAATAGTTTAAAAAAATGATATGGAATCTGCCCATCTGGAGAAATGCTAAAGAGTACATAATACACCCATAGTTGGTTCATTTATTATTTGGCTACACTCAGAAGTAGATAGTAGTCGGTAAAAAGCCTTTTAGATCATCAGGAAAGACAAAATTGAGATTATGATCAAGAATTTGTTATTAAGTGCTAAATTGACATGTGTGATTGTTCCTCTTATCCCTGCCATAGGATGGAGAGTAATAATAATTGTGAATGAGAGTTGATCACATACTTTATTTCAAGCACTATGCTAAACATTTTATACATACAATCTCATTTATTTCCCATAATCATCCTCTGAAGTCTGTTTTCTTACTATACGAGGAACTGTTTCAATATTTGGCTCCAAGATATAATTAGTGAATGACATCATTGATACTCTAACCCAAGATGGAGCACTCACCCACTGTGATTTAACTTGGCCTCCTGCTGTAATACTGCAGCATGAATACAGTAGGAATCAGAGTCAGGGAACAGGCATTTATCATTAAAGAGCCCTTTAAATTAGTCAAATCCAAATCTAAATTTTTTAAAAATTGGTGTTTGCCTTTGGAACCAAAATCTTTACCATTTCATGCTATGGAAAGAAAAACAAACAAACAAAAAAACCCCAAACCAATCAAACAAATAAATCCAAAAACAGCAACAAGAAAACTCCAGCAACTCTCTCCAATTCCTTCTAAGTCTATGCCCTTTTTAGCAGGGACGAGCACACATAGTGAACTGTTTCTGCTGGCTAGTTTTGTTTAATAAATGACTTTGAGAGTCATAGACAATGACGTGAGAGTGGGTGTGTCAAAAATATAGATGTGTGTTTAGGAGACTACTATTTAGTTACCCGTGCCGATAGGGCCATGGCAGGGCCTCACTGTAATGTCTAAAGGAATTAAATGGCTAAATGACAGTGTTCACACTTACTCATGGGGCATTGTATCCCTGTCATTGGAAGAGTTGGGTAGTTTTTCTTCCCTAGACTCTAACCATGGCAGTAGTTCTACCAAAGGGTCAATTCAATGCGATGAATGAAATAATGTTGGAATTGGCAGTGCGAGTTAAGCCAGAGTCTTCTGTTTGTGGTGACCACAGTGAAGAAACATGTCCAGCAGGGATACCAACCCAGCAACCCAGCATCCAGTAGACTTCTCAAGCATTGAAGTGAGATCAGTCCTTGAAGAAGGCAGGATCAGAAGAGCTTAAGGAAAGTTATGGTCATACTCTAGAGAGCTCTGTGTGTCAAAAGGAAAGCAGTCAAATACACAAGGGCAGGGGTTGAGGGTAATATAGTAGATGAAGTTGAGAACATCAGGAGCCCAGTACCCTCAGGAACTGAGAAAGGAGCAAAGAACCAATGCAGGGGCAGAGTCTGATTCAAGACAACTGTTTGTATGGAACCAGGAGGTGTTAGCTTACTTTCACTGGATACCAGCCATGTGGTATGTAGTCCTCAGGTAGGTTTAAAGGCACTTGGTCAAGTCAGGGAAAGAGAAAATTTCTGGCTTCAAATCTGAAGGAGTAGATTGAAAGTGGAGATGATGTTTTCCCTTTTCTCTAAATATACCCAGAGCTATAGTATAATGGGATGAACTTGAGCTTCAGAATCAGACAGACCTGGTATCAAGTTCTGGTTTTATGCCCTGCCACCTGTATCATTTTGAGCATTTACTTCTCCTGCCTAGATGCCACTTTCTTATTTGTAAGTGAATACAATCATATCTACTCCACAGTGGTTTTCAAAAATTCGTTAAGAATGTGAAGCACAGAGCCTGACTCAAAATATATTTTAATATTGCCATTAATAACAGCAATAATCATAATAGAGGATCATTTTATATTTTTCATTGTTGGTAAGTCACTTTTTCTTCCTTCATTCAAACTACCATTATGGCTCAAGGAAATGGGCCAGAATGAGTATGACTTTGGAAAAGAATAAGATATAATAGTGAGAAGATCAATTCTGGAAAGCAAGAAAAGTAAAAAGTCACCTCTTGTATCCCTGGTGGACTATGGGTGGGAAAAGAAGAACAGGAAAAAAACAAATACTTTGTCACGTGCACCCTAGCCCCCACTCTCAGGGTTGAAGTTTTTTGAGAGAATATGTTAGAGAGGGATGAAGAGGAAGCAGAGGAGACTGATGTTTCTCTCTATATTAGAACCCTGGAAGAAAAAGCAGAGAGGTGAGATTGCTGGGCAGGAGAGTACCTCTGCAAGGCAAGATGGTTGCTGGAAAGTAAAAGTGACAGAGGCAGTGTCATGGCCATTACTTCTGTCCTATCTGGATCCCTCTTACTGGCCTGTGCATATCTCCCCAGATGTTGTGTTGTCTGGCAACAAGAAGCCATTGCCCTTTTCTCCTGAGAGTTCTTCTCAGCTAGATACAAGTCACTGAACCAAAGAGACCCAGCAGCTTTCTCCCCACTTGGCCCCTGTGGCCCTTGGCCAATGACCAGCTGTAGCATGGCACACAGGACCCCAGCTGGGACTCATGCCTACTGATGATGCAATTTGTGCCCTCAGTTTTACTGTGTGATTAGATGGACAGGTTTCTTCTGTTGAGGCCATATATATTTGGTAGTTTTGTTTTTCTTTTATTATTATTTTTAATTGGTGTATAATAATTGTACATATTTATGAGGTACAATGTGATATTTTGATATGTGTATACAATGTATACTGATGGAAGCAGGACAATTAGCATATCCATCACCCAAACTTTTATCATTTCTTTGTGTTGGAAACATTCAAAATCTGCTCTTCAAGCTGTTCAGAAACATACAGTAAATTGTTACTTACAGTCACCCTACAGTGATATAGGGCACAAGAAGGTATTCCTCCCATCTAGCTGTAATTTGTGTTCATTAAGTAATCCCTCACTATTCCCCTCTTCCCTTGCTTCTTCTGGCCTCTATTTACTATTATTCTATACTCTATGAGATCATCCTCCTCTAACTTCCTGTCATTTATTGATTTTGCATATTTTCTTCTGATACATACATATTGTTTTATATTATTACCTCTTTCAAAAAATATATATTGCCTTCTCTTCCTTCCAGAGAACTCCTTGAGTATATGAACTTGTCTTCTCACTCCTGATATCCCATGCTGGGTCTTAAGTAGCCCTAGCAACTACTCAATAAGTAGTATTATAAGAATCATATGTGTGGTTGACATTAATTTTGGATTCTCTACCTATTTAGCTTCCTCATATGAATGAAAACATGCAGTCTTTTTGTGCCTAGCTTATTTCACTTAATGTCCTCCAAGATCATCCATGTTGCCATGAATGACAGGATTTCATTCATTTTTATGGTTTAATAATATTCCATTGTGTAAATATGCCACATTTTCTTTCCATTCATTTGCTGATAGACAGTTGGGTTGATTTCATATCCTAGCTGTTGTGACTAGTGTTGCAATAAACATGGGGATGCAGGTATCCCTCTAATACACTAATTTCTTTTCCTTTGGATAAATACCCAGTAGTTGGATTGATGAATCATATGGTAGATCTTCTTTTAGTTTCTTGAGGAATTTCTGTACTGTTTTCCATAGTGGCTGTGCTAATTTACATTCCCACCAACAGTGTACAAGTGTTTGCCTTTCCCCATATCCTTGCCAGCATTTGTTATCTTTTGTCTTTTTGATAATAGCCATTCTAACTGAAATAAGATGATGTCTCATTATGGTTTTGATTTGCATTTCCCTGACGATTAGTGCTGTTGAGCAATTTTTAATATAATCTATTGTAGAACAAAATCTTTCTAACTTTTCCCTTCACTCTTGCTGGCTTTCCTGCCCTTTTCTTACAAAAATGCCCAACCTCAATAAATTCGTTGGTTGGGAATTTTTGCCTCAGTGGTCAGGGAGAAGAGAGCTGAGACTAGCCCTCCCTGGTCTCACTCATCTTCTACGTAGTGGGAAAGGATCTGGAAATTTCCATGTGACTTTCAGAAAGGGGACAGTCCTGGGAATCTGACTAGAGAGTTTGCCAGAAGTATAGGCCTAGGGTAAAAGCCTACCTGGGGGCAGACTACCTTGCCTAAGTCCTGAGTGGAAGACTTAGGCACTGAGAACCAAGTTGGCCATTAGAATCTTTGGGAGCATTATCTATACCCTAAAAGCAGAGCTGTGAACAAGAAAATTAGTTGTGGCTTTGAGCAGCAGAATGAGGAAGTGGGATTCCTAGGGCCAACAGCTCACACAAAGGACAGCTCAGCCCTTTGTAGCCAAAGGACCAGCACAAGACTGAGGGCTACCTGCTTCCTGTGCCTTTAAGGCCTCTTGACAGCCACATGCTATCTTGGGAAAAAGGAGGGAGGGGAGAAAATAACTCTATCAGAAAGTTACATTCTGCGTAACTTAGTTTTATTTTTCTTCAACAAAGTTGTTTTAACTCCAAAATCATCTTAAAACAAAAATTGAGATACTTTAAATTGAACATTCAAAATGTTCCTTATCCAGTAGGCTGGTAGCTCATGTATGTGACAAGACAGACACCACATTGTCTTTGCATGTCTGAATTGGAGTGTGAAAAAAATTGTGAGTGTTATTATTGTGTGCACCATCCTATCTACTTCCCATGGGAGTGGATGAGGCTTGAATCAGAGGACTCAGAGGTCAAGGACATTCACAGTGGCACTTAGCCTGACTTGAAGCCTATCAGCCTCAGGGGAGATGCGACCCCTTGGCAAGCAGACAGGAATAGCAAGTCTTTCATTGGGATCAGGAGAGAAAGCAATTCATAAAGTGTGTGAACTTTTGATAGCCTTTGGCGCTTACAAAGATGTGACTTGTTGCTAAGGTGATGCTTCTGGGATGAATGGGTTATAATGGGAAATACCCCCAAATTCTTTTGCTTCAGCCAAAGCAGGAGCCGCCACAAGCAAAGGCTTGGTCAGGGGAACTTCCTTTATGATTGATGCAGTAACTTCTCCTCCTTTTGGGGACACAGCAGGGAACTCCCATGTCAGTTTGAATTTATAGAATTTTAATACTGAGCACTCCTCATTGTCAAGCATGGTGGACAACCCAATCCATGGAAAATAAGCAAGTGCCTGCCAGGGAGTGTGGTAATATTATTTCCTGCCTCCCACTCTACATATACCTTCCTTTTTTCTTCCAACCTGGTACTCAATTCTGTGGGCGCTTTTTCCTTCCACCTGACCTCAGATGAATTCATTCATCCATTTATCAGGAACAGGAGCCAGTTGAAACAAATAAATAAAGTAGAAAGGAAAGGAAGCTCAGTGTCCCAAACCTCTCCATTGCGCTGTGACTCAGGAATTACAGCACATTGTATTAAACCATTTCTTTTTGATGCATTAGGGCGTGTAAAAGTCGACAGTGACATATGGGAAGGGCCCTGTTAGCAGAATTGGGGCTGTTGTGTGATAAATGACACAATATGTCAAAGAACATCTGTTATCCATCATGCCAGCTTCCTCAGAATGCTTGGGATGAAGAGAGAGGAAGAAGAAGGGAGAGCGACTGATGGAGGGTGGCTGAGAGGTGGGTGAATTAAGAGGAAGCAAGACTATGCACAGCTGGAAGAAGATAGGAAAAGGACCTGCTCACCTTAGGGAAGCAAAAATGATTCAAGAAGATGAGCCAAAGTGAGTCCCTCCAGCAATCTGCCACTTTCCTGTCCTTTGCATCACTCTTCTCTTTATGTTTTCTTGTTTGTTTAAATTTAATCGGTTGAGCATATTACATTGCCATGCAGGCAAATGAAGCATTGGAGCTGACTGTACAGTTGTTCTGTTTCATTCTCCAGACATACCACTCTGGTGTTGCGTAGGATCTCTCCAGGGCCAAACTCGATGGAGCATTTTGCAACTTCACTGGCATGGCAGCTATATTAGAATTGCTCAAGTGAATGCACTGAAGCTGGTGGTTGAGAGCAGGTTTTGTGCTAGGAGGGAACTTTCATTTTGGATTTCTTAACATTTCATCTTTCTAACATTCCTATCATAGTTATGCAAATGTCTGTCTTCCCTGTCTGGGCACAGAGTTTTTGATTATTTTGTATCATCAGAAGAAACTTCCTTTTATATTGAATTTTTCTTTATGATATCGTATATATGGCTCTCTCGGGATGTTGCTGGGGCACCCAGGAGAATAGATTCCTACTCCCTTCAGAGATGCATCTGCTCATCATGCTATCAAAAAGAGCAAATCTGTGTTTGTGAGTCTGACAGATCAGAATCAGACATCCCTGTAGCTCGTATGTCTTTATTTTGGAGGAGGTTGGAGTCAGAAATGCTTATTGAAAATAATTACACTTTCATATATACACAGTCGCTTTTCTTGATGCTTGCATTTATTTCCAAGTACTATTTTATATCTTTTAAATATGTATTTCAATTATTTTCTTGTGTCACAGAAGTGAATCAAGAAAAAGACTGGAGTGAGTTGCTTTGAGCTCACAACCTGGATCACCTAGATAGGTTTTATAAAATGCAAATCCTAGACTCCAGAACAAGATTCTGATTCAGAAATTTTGAGGTAAATCTGACTTTATATATTTATCTAGTGATTCTGATGACCAATACAGTAAACATATTGGTTTCAGCCTAAACATCAATTTGTCCCTTTTACTCCTCTTGTACCAAGATTTCCTTCTGTATATTTAATTCTCGCTTCCTTTCCACCAAGTTGTTATTTTTTTTAGAAAGACCTTTCCTTAAACCATTCAGACCAATTGTAGAGAAATTCTGAGAGTTAGATCTCCTGCAAAAGACTCTTTTCCTCTGAAGATGGTGGATAAAGATGTGATCCTTAGAATTGTAGTGAACATTTTGTTACAGCCAGGGAAAGCCTTTAGCTGTTGGGTGCTACTGTGTGCAGCCTGTGAATAAAGCTGACACCGTGAAAAGCAGAGCGGAGAGATGGAGAGAAATATGATCCTTGATGAATCAATTGAGTTTCTTTTTTTTTTTTTTTGAGTTGGAGTCTCACTCTGTCACCCAGACTGGAGTGCAGTGCCCGCTCCCGGCCACCGCAGCCTCGACCTGCTGGGCTCTGGTGATCCTTCCGCCTCAACCTTCCGAGTAGCCAGAATTACAGGCATGCGCTACCACGCCCGGCTGATTTTTTGATTTATTGTAGAGATGAGGTCTCGCTGCCCAGGTGGGTGTCGAACCCGCGGGCTCAGGCAATCCACTCACCTCAGCCTCCCAAAGGCGCGGGATTACAGGCTGAGCCACCGAGCCCGGCTAAATTGACTTTCTTGATGAGCTTGTCTAATTTGATATCTATTTCTAGATGTTTCAATAACATCAACCAAAGTGTTTAAGTCACAATGAGTTGGGTTTTAAATCACTCAAAATCTAAAGAATCCCATCTGATACAAATAACCATACTTAGAAAACCTCTAAATCTCACTCCAAATAGGTAGAGAATGCAAAATTATCATCAACCACACATTAGATTCTTTTAATACTACTTACTGAATACCTGCTAGGTCTACTGAAGACCCAGCATGAGATATCAAGAGTTGAGAAGACAAGTTCTTATACTCAAGAAGTTCTCTGAAAGGAAGAGAGGGCAATATATATTTTTAAAAAGAGCTAATAATATAAAATGACATGTATGTAACAAAAGAGAATATGCAAAATCAACAAATGACAGGAAGTTAGAGGAGGATAAACTCATGCTCACTATGGGCCAGAGATGTAGAGGAGATAGCATGTGAATTTGTTTCTTTGTCCCCCCCACCCCAAGCCATCCATATTCACTGTTTACTGAAATTGGTTCCTTGTCTCTTTTTTGGGCTATTCTTTGGTAACTCCTATGACTAAAGAGAAGGTAAGATGGAGATCATCTCAGGTTAGGCAGGTGCTTTCACTCAATTAAGCAAATTGATGCCAAGATTGAGTGCAGAATCTTGTGTATATGACTAGTACATATAGAGGAGGCTAAGTGAATTTACTGAATTTCAAGACCTAAATTCCCACCCTTTGTCAATTAAGGAACAACACTTTTAATTTTTAACAGTGTACTGATCTATCTAGGAATATTAATGTGGCAGTGGTATCTACAGTGTATTAGAGGTAGGTGACTTAGAACAAAGATCCCTCAAGAATCTACTAAAAACTATTTATTCTACAATTAATGTCAATATTTTTAATTTTGATATTGTGGGGTACAGTTAAGGGTTAGGTATACAAATATGCTTCGTTCAGGCACCCTTGTTGATAAGGGGTGTCTCCCTGTCCCCACACAGATATTGACTATCATTAATCCCACCTCCCGTCCCCCCCCCATAGCTTCCCACCACTCAGTCCTTTTCTTATAGTACTACAATGGATGTTCAAGGTCCACTTATGAGTGAGAACATGTGATACTCAGATCTTTGTTTCTGTGAGAGGCCACTCAGTATTATAGACTCTAGTTTCATCCAGGTTGCTGTGAAATTAATGATTTTGTTCTTTTTCATGGCTGCATAGTATTCCATCTTGTATATGTACCATATTTTTTAAATCCAGTCCTCTTTTGATGGACAGCATGGTTAGTTCCATGTTCTTGCTATTGTGAACAATGCTGCGATAAACATATGTGTGCAGGTATCTTTTTTATAGAGTGATTTGAGTTCTTCAGGGTATATTCCCAGTAGGGGGATTGTGGGGTCATATGGGAGGTTGATATTTAGAGCTTTTAGGAATCACCACACTGTTTTCCACAGAGGTTGCACTAGTTTACACTCCCACCAACAGTGTAGAAGTGTTCCCTTTTTGCCACTCCCTCTCTAGCAACTGTTATTTTTTGAGTTATTGATAATTGCCATTCTGGCTGGAGTTAGGTGGTATCTCAGTGTGGTTTTGATTTGTATCTCCTTGATGATTAGTGAGGTTGAACATTTCTTCATGTGTCTGTTGGTATTCTACAATTAAATATGGGGAAATCAGATAGGTAAAGAGGGACTGAGATACAAAAGTATTTAGCAATTGGTAGATTGTAGAGGGTAAAGGAAGATGTGATTTTGAAAATTTTTAACCTAAGTTGTTAGGAAATTTAGTGTACCATTAAAATTGAACTCAAAAGAAAAAAACAGAAAAAGAAAAAAACTGATTTGGAAAAAATGGAATGACTTCAATTTCAAATATTTTGAGTTCAATTGACTGGCAAGATATTTATGTGACTGTATTGCTGGTAAGTACATGGGAAATAAGGATCAGATAAGGCAACAAGAGTTTGAGATTACAGGTACAGTTTTGGGGGGGTAATACACAAAAAGCGATAGGAATAGATATAAAGCCCAATAAAGAGTACAGAGAAAGAAAATATGAGGATCAATGACAAAACATAAGTAAATTTGCAGGGTGAAAGGAAGAAACAGAACTCTGAAAATAAATTGGAACAAGCTAGTCAAGAAAGCAGTGGTAATAACAAAAATAACAGCTACAGTGATAATAACTAATTTACTAAGTGCCAGACACTATGCTGTAAACTCTACACAAACATATCTCAGAAGGATCAAAAGCACTTTTTCATCCAAGCAAAGAAGAAAGGATTAGAGCATACATATAATTACAGAAAAATTCAGTGCAACTCATACTGGCTGTCTTTGAAGTGGGGTGTGTGATCAGCAGCTGGTAGAATACGAGTCCTTCCCTTGAGAAGCATATTCAACAGTGGTTGAAAGTCTGTGCTATGGGACCAGCAAGACCTGGGATCAAATCCCTGCTCTACACTTACTAGCTGCACATTCTTGGCAAGTGACCTAGTTTCTTCCTCTGTAAAAATGTAAAGAATATTTACCTATCACAAAGCTCATGGCAAGGATTAAGTAATGAATAGTACATAAAGACTTCAGACTACGCCCGCTGTAGTACTCAATATAAGATGTCTCTTAAAAATGAGGAAAAGGCAGAAATCTCCAGTAAGAATAGGCAGCAGAACTCTGCTGCATGTCCAGTTAGGGTGGCCTCCTGGTGTTCAGTGAGGCATATTCCGAAATGCTATGCACATGCCTGAGTGGAATTCTCAGAATAGCATATCCAATCCTCATATGCAGAAGAACCCTACTTTGGTTTGCTCTTATGGTCAGTGATATCCATGGTTCTGTACAAAGAGAAGGAAGCCACAACTAAACTTCCTCTGTTTTTTATTGGCTTATTCTAAAACAATTAACAGTGTAATTGTGGCATTTCAGGGCGCCATTCTGTGTGCCATCTACTCACCTACCCATGGTCCTGTGTGTCAGCTTGCTCCAGTAGCTGTACCCCTGCTATCAATGCCCAGTGACTTCTGACTTCCTGAACACTGGTCTAATGAAAATCATGTCGCTACATGTCTACAGAAATGAATTGTGGTATAAAGTTATGCAGTTCAACCACCTTCCATGATGCATGGGGCCCATTTCGTGATGGATTTTACTGTCAGCTAAATAAAGAAATAATGCTCATTCTTGACTGTCCAGTAGACTCCCCCAAAGGAGGTTTATTCTTTACTCCACACTTTTTCCTTTTTGTCAAATCTCTACTTCAGTCCTACTGCGTTAGAATTTCTAAATAAGAGGTTGGGGCATGTGTATTTTTGTAAAGCTCCCTGGGTTATTCTGGTATATAGTCATTGGTAAAAGACACACATTTAAGGAGAAAAGTCTTTGGAAACTATAATGAATTTGTTTGTTGTTTCTGTGTTTGGGATCACATACTTCCTGTTTCCTAGATTCAACCTACAGAAATTTTAAACATTATTCATTCTATTTAATCAGACTAGAGAGTCTGAATCCCCAACTTATTTTTTTAATTGTTATTATTTGAGAACAGGATCAAAATAATAGATTTTGGGTTAGAATTATAGTTACTGACTAATCAATAGATGGTCTTATTGTACTATACTTATAATATCCCAGATATTTGTATATTTAAATTTATACATTTTTCCTCAGGCCTTTCATCAAATAATAAGATCTAGGATATGCATTAATTAATTTTAATTATTACTTTGAAAATGTTAGTTTGCAGACTAGTACACATATGTACAGGTATACACAAAGGAATTAATTATTAACTTACTGTATGTAGAGGTTCATCACTTAACGGTTTTTTTATGCCTTAAGATTGTGTTTTCACCATACCTCAACTGGTTAGATGCTTTCTTTCTACTCACCAGATTTTCAGCATGTGTGAACTTTTTCGGGACATTTTTGGCATCCTGTTGCCTTTCCTATTTCATTCTATCATTGTTGGTAATGCAGGCTAAGAAGAGAAAAAGTATAAATGAGGGCAGAGGGAAAGAAGAACCTCAGATATTTCTAGAGTATAAAATGTTTGAGGATAGGAGACCATGTTCTTTACAATCTTGTATGCCCATATAGTTGTATAAAATAAATGCTTGTTAAATTGAAATTGTGCTAAAATTCATCTTTACCAAAGTCTCTCAGAAAACAGCCTTACAAGGTTTCTAAATATTTATTTAATTAATTTGTGTTTATACATGTGGCTTTGTGTCCAATCTCTGGCCAGGGAGGGCTTGGAGTTCTGATTAAGGCCTGTATTAATTCTGCACCCTATGGATGGAGGCAAGTCTTCCAAAGGAAAGTCCAGTTTACCAAAAGAAGAAATGGGTAGTGAATGACAAAAGTCATTTGTGTCTCCTATTCTATCTTATATTGGCTACGAGCGCTGTCTTCTCAGTGTCTTTTACATTTCCTATTTTCTCCAGACTTTAGCCACTGTTCTGATGTGGTTTCCTATTTTTCTTCTGTTTCTCCTCAATTCTGGTATGTTTTGCACATGTCTGTAAGATTAAACTCTCCAAAAAACCTGTTTACCATATTTTAAAGCTTTCAGTGACTTCTAATCCTCATTACATAAAGTTTGAATTCCTCTGCCTGCCATTCAAGGCCCTACAAAATCTGTCTTTTACTAACATTTGTGGTTTTATTATTCAGAAATCTCTATTCGAAATAGCTGCTCAGTGAATAGGCTCTTCTATCCTAAGGACAGCCTCTTCACACTGGTGGAGGAGCCCTATCCCAGCCAGAGCAACTTTGTCTGATCACATCTTACAGACTCTGTTGTATTCCTCATCATGGGCATGCCCTGTATGCCCATCATGTTGAAAAACGTACTTATAGGTCTCTGGGTTAGCCAAGTGGCCACAATTTATTTCTCTGTACATGCTGTTCTCCTCCCTGAGTACCCTTCCATAGTCTCTTTCCAAGATTGATCACCATCACCTGCACATTCGCCTCAGGAAAACTTCCCCTGACTTCTCTCAGAGAGTGAAAGGTGCCTCCCATTTTAAACTCAATAATGCACTGTATATTCCTTAATAACACTGTCATGTACACATTTGTCTGCTCTTCCTGTTTCGTTTATACTAGGAACTCCTTTATGGCAGAACTGGCCTTCTGGGTCTTCATATCCTATGTCTAGCACACACTTAGCTACTGTAGATGTTCAGTGATGTCATAAACTTTACCTGGCCTGTTTACTACTTGTTGTATCCTTGTGCATAGAGGAAAGCACAAGGAGACACTCAACAAACAAGTGCGTCAATGTTTCTTGCTCAATCACAGTGAACATTAATGCTCCTTCTAAATGAAACAAAATAGTCTATAAGAGGTGACCTCTGCTACTCTTCTGTCCTCATCTCTCCTCATACTCTCCCTGACCTAATGAAGCTGATTCTGCTCATGGCCTTCTTGCTCTTTATGGAACATAGTAATCATGTTTCAGATTCATTTGCTTTACACTGGCTGTTCCCTCTGCTGGAATGCTCTCCCCCCGATAGCTACACGGCCTGCTCTGCACAACCATCTCTGCTCAATTGACACCTTATTAGAGAGGCTTTTCTTGATCATCTGATCTTATAAAGTTCTTCTAATACAGCACACTCTATATGCCTTACCCTTTTTTATCATTTCCACAGCCCTTAGCCCCATATGACATGATAGATGTTCAATGTCATGTTTATTGTTTGTCTTCTTTCTCTTTGGTAGTTCTAAGAGGGTAGAGACTCTGTCTTATACACTGCTTTATCCTCAGCTCCTAGAACAGTGTCTAGCACATAGTAAGCATTCAATTACTGTTTGTTAAATAAATGGATTTGTGCTAAATAAATGAGAATGTAAGGGAGCACAAAGCATGTAAAATAACTGTGCTAAATATTATTGAATATGGGTAGCTATTCCCACCAGTCATCCACATTCCCCTTTCCACAGAAACAGACAGACACTTAAATTAAATATAGATGCATGTTCCTGAATCTTCAAATCCAATACAGGCACAATGGTATTAATAATACAAAATATATCGTGTCTAGCATCACTTTGTGTATGAGATTGGCAGAGGAGAGGAGAGGGCCTGAACACTCCTCCCTGCAGCAATCTCATACTCCTCTTAATAATATTTTGGTAGTTTGATAGAGGCATTTTATCCCAGAAAGCAGCCTGACATTTATCCAGGATTGCCTGAATTTACTGCTGCAGTTACCAGCAAAAAGCCATCAGGTTTTAGAGTTTTCTCATCCGTAGAAAGCTGGTCAATTCATTTTATTAGCATCTTTTCCAGTGCCTGACCCTAAAATAACTGATTTCAGTGTTTACATTCTTAGTGGTGAGCTAATGAAGAAACTTTGGCAGCTGTAGCCAAGCCCTGGATATCTGAGTAAAATCTGATAATGACAGCAACAACAAAAATCCCCAAACTTACCCACTGGGAAAAAAAAAAGTATGATATTTTATTTTTTTTTATTTATTTATTTTTGAGTTGGAGTCTCACTCAGTTGCCCAGACTGGAGTGCAGTGGCTGCTCCCGGCCACCACAGCCTCGACCTGCTGGGCTCTGGTGATTCTTCTGCCTCAGCCTTCCAAGTAGCTGGAACTATAGGCGTGCACTACCATGCCCATCTAATTTTTTGATTTATTGTAGAGATGAAGTCTCGCCAAGTTGCCCGGGCGGGTCTCGAACCTGTGGGCTCAGGAAATTCACTCACCTCGGCCTCCCAAGGCGTGGGATTACAGGCTGAGCCACCGAGCCTGGCCAATGTATGATATTTAAGAAATATTATATTGGCTTTGTGATTAGACAATTAATCTTGTAAATTTTGTGGAACTTCTCTTTCTCTTCTATCTTAGTAGTTGATAGGTGATAGGTATAACTTGCCTTTTTTTAGGATAGTCTGCTATTTTTTTTCACTCTTTCTTGTTTTTTTCAATTTCTCACACCCATCTGTGAGACTTTTTCTTTCTTCACTTGAAGGAAAGCCTTTACTGAAGGCTTTTTGTCATTTCTGAATCTGTGGAGAAAACCTTTGAAATGTTTCCTTAAAAGTGCAAGGGTGATAGCTTCTGAGAGTCCTGTGCCTGTCAACATGGAGCCTTTCAACCTGGTCACTAACAATTCTGTCTATCAAAAATGAACCCAATTATTGGTAAGGATGTAGAGCAATTGAAACTCTCTTACACTGCTGGTGGTAGTGTAATAAGTTACAGTTACTTAGGAAAATAATTTTGAAGTTTCCTTAAGTTTATAAATACACTTGTCATATAATTTAGTAATCCTATTCCTGGTGTCTACACAAGAGCAAATAAAAACATGTCTACATGATTGTTTCATGGCAGCTCTACTCATAATTACTGGAGACTGGAAACGACCCAACTGTTTACCAACAGATGAATGAATAAGCAAATTGTGGCATATTCATACAGTGAAGTACTATTCAGTAATAAAAAGGAACAAAATATTGGTACATGCTACAACATGGATGAACCTCAAAAATATTATCCTTAGCAAAAGAAACCAGACACAAAAAAGACCATTTTTTTGGTGTGGTTTCTTTTGCTAAGCATAATATTAAGACCATTTTTCTGTTGTATGAAATTGTCTAATAGTCAAAACTAATCTAAAATAGATTGGTGGTTGTCTTGAAACAAGGGTGTGGCTATTGACGCAAAGGAGCATGATAGAAGTTCTTGAGATGACTAAAATATTTTTATAACTTGATTGAGGTGGTGATTGCAGAGATTACACTTTTGGAAATGCATAATGGATACATTTAACTATATATAAGTTAAACCTCAATAACATTTATTTAAAATAAAAACAAAAAAATTAAAGCAAACAGAACTTGTGTTTAAAGTCTATTCCCATCCAAGTCCTTCACCTTGGAAGTCCTGTTTTTTGTTTTTGTTTTTTTTGAGTTGAAGTCTCACTCTGTCGCCCAGACTGGAGTGCAGTGGCGGCTCCCAGCCACCGCAGCCTCGACCTGCTGGGCTCCGACAATCCTTCTGCCTCAGCCTTCCAAGTAGCCGGAATTATAGGCATGCGCTACCATGCCTGGCTGATTTTTTGATTTATTGTAGAGATGAGGTCTCGCTGCCCAGGCGGGTCTTGAATCCGCGGGCTCAGGCAATTCACTCGCCTCAGCCTCCAAAAGGCGCGGGATTACAGGCTGAGCCACCGAGCTCGGCTGAAAGTCCTGTTTTTAAAAGGGACTCTTGCCTTCCTAAGACTCCACTGACTATCACATACCCCTCAAGAAGATTTTAGAAAACTATTAAATTATTATAAAAAGCAAACTTTAAATTCCAGACCCAGTTCTGCTAGCCTTTTCTGAAGAGAATAGAGACTAATGATAAGGCACTAGAAATGGTGAATATTTGTTCATTACTTGGAATGTCAGTATTTGTAAGACTGTACCACATTAGGAGGTTTTGAACACAGGGCCTAGTGCATAGGGATCACATCATAAATATTTGCTAAATAAGAGAACAAACCTTATAACAATGTTACAATGAATATATTGTCATTTTTGTCATTATTTTATAAATAAGAAGCTGAGGTCAGATAGGATAAGTGACTTTTCTAAAATCTCTGAGCTAATAGTTGGCAAAGTCAGCTTTCAAACCAGGTCTCTAGCATTTGGCTTTCCATTAAATTAAATTTGAATTAATACAATGTAACGTGATTTCCAGTTGATTGCTTCTTACATAAAATTGTTATATCTAAATCATATGCCTGGATTGACAAATAATTTAAAATGTATGAACCATCTTTGCAAACTCTAAAACTTTGTAGAAATATGAGATATAAGCAACATGATTTAGCATAGAATTTGGCTATCATTTTTCCTATCATAATAAGAGCAAACATTTGTACTTAAAATGTACCACACACTATTTTAATTGCTGTATAGTATTTATATAATCAGTTAATCCTCACAAAAACCCTATGAGGTAGGTATCTTCTTCACAGTCATCATCTCCATTTTGTAGCTGAGAAAACTGAAGTTCATGTAACTTTTCCCAGAGTCATAGAAGCAGTAAGAGGCAGAGCTAGGGTTTGGATTCAAACAGTTTGAATTCAAATTTCTCATAATCATTATCCTGTGCTTTCTCATTTATCTATCTGCCCCATTTATTCATTCACCCATTTATCCATCCATCTAGTCATATTCAGAGCAATAGTTTTTAGCATTTTCCCTTGCAATATAACTGACAGATAGTGCTCATTCAGTGGTAGCCTCATCTTATCATTCATGTTGGTGGACTGTATACATTAACAAACTGCAAGTTTTGTACAGTTTTATGTATGTCAGTTGAAATGTCAACCCCTTTTAAAATTCAGTATAGAAACTGTTGCTCTAGATTAAAACAATAACAGAACAAACACAACTGTGGAATGTCTTGACTTTTATTGCTGCCAACCTGAGCTGGGTAAATTTAGCATTAGTAATTCATATCATATTTACCTGAATAATGTCATCGTAAACTGAAAAAGCTCACAGAGGGCTGGTTTTTCCAGAAAGCCATTCTTCCCATTCCATCCATACTGCTTCTTTTTTTCCTTCTGTTAAAAATCTGTTGACATAGTCTATCACAGGAATAGAGAGAAAAACAAAAAAATCTGTTGGACAATTCTACCATGGGATCACGAAATTTTGACTCTTCAACTCAGTGATTAAAGGGCTCATGGCCAACAGTTTATTAGCATTTTTTCTCAAGGACTTGCAGCACTGGCATAGTAGATGATGGTGTCTTCCAGAAAAACTGAATAAAATAACCTTTGGCTGGTGCATTATTCAGAGGAAAAGCCATCAAAGGGCTGGAGTGGTATATTCTTCAGGTTGGCATGCATGTCTGCAGGCTGGATTTTGCATTTGGGGTAAGATTCCCTGATGAGAATGTGTTCAGAAGAGGTCTGATAAAAACCACAAATTGATTAAGATATTTTAGTGAGAAGACTGTGACTAAGCATGCCACTAAGGCAAACAATTTAATATATTTCATGATAGTTTTGGTGCATTAAGACAGGAATTGTTGCATTCTTATGTATGCCAGTTTTAATGAATTGGTTTTATAAAATAGAGCAAAACTATAATGCTTTCATGTTTTGACTTTATAACCTTTGCTATTGTGTTGACTGAGGTGGAATGGCCAACACTTGAAAAAAGAACTTCAAAACTCTTCAAAAAAACTATCTATGCTCTGAAAATGAACACATTTATTCAGTATTTATTACTGATTCATTTAAAATATATATAAAGAGATAAAGAACACACTATGTTTAGTCTTATTAGTAAACTAAATGGATGATATACTTTTCATCATGAAGCCTAGACAAAATTGCACCATTTTTTATTTCTTAGAAAGCTGTGCAAAGAGAAAGAAGAAAAATATATCTTAATTTCTGTATTATTTAAATTTAGTTGTACATGCTTTGCATTATGAAAGCAACTTCCTTCTTACAGGTTAATACTTAACATAATCATTTGACCTATTAGCCATGCAACAAACCTAAATTTTTTTGTGGGCATGTACAAAAAACTTTTTGTTTGTAATCAGGCTATAGTTGACACCTCAGGTTTTTATCCACTGTCAGGTGAAGAGGAGGGTCACTCAACAGCTTTGTGCCAACTTCTTTGCCTAAGAACCTGCTGAAATCTAACAGCTGAAGTCCAATAGCTGAAATCTCTGCTTTCTGAAGGGACAGCAGATCCAGGGAATACTCAACCTAAGAAAGAGCATCATAAAATTTTGTCTTAATTTATTCAGGAGAATCTTAGAATCAGGAAAGTGTGACCTAGGGAAAAGTATCTCCATTATGCTTCAAACTTCATATTTTGTAGAAAGGCTTAAAAAAAATCTTGAAGCAAAACAAGATTGGAAGTGCTCTGGGGAAGATGTCCAGGATATGTCTTCCCAATAGCCATATGATGCAGGATCATGCAGATTGGTTGGCTTAGAAGATATCAAGAAATTATATAAATTATCCACTTAAAAAAGTTCAAAACGGAGGCTAATAATCTGCCAGAAGAAAGGGCAATGCTGGAAACACATACTATAGCCATTGATTCTCATAATCCTTTCCCGAGCCTGGGATTAGTGAGTGCCCCAAGATTCTTTCAGTGGGGCCTTTGACTTCTTTCAGCTTTCAGTGCTTTCAATCATAGGGATAGTGTGACATAAATGGAATAAAAATGGGGACAATGAGAGTTGAATAGAAAGAGAAGATTGTCCTACGCTCTTTGTTAAAAGACAAATAGATTGCTTCCTTATACTGCCATTCTAAAAAAAATGAGTTAAGTATACTTGATAAAGACTCCGGTGTCTGACCTAAGTGAGATCAACTAGTATGACTAATTAACAATATAAAGAAATGTATGAAAATCAAGTCAGTTTTTCCCAACATTGGAAAGATAGTTTTTTAAAACATAAGAATCAAAACTTTTAAAAGTAGACTACAAATTAACCAGGTGTGGTGGCACGTGTCTGTAGTCCTAGCTACTCAGGAAGCTGAGGCAGGAAGATCACTTGACCCTAGGAAGTTTAGGCTATAGTAAGCTGTGATAGTACCATTGTACTCCAGCCTGGGCAATAGAGCAAGACCCTGTCTAAAAAAAAAAAAAAGGTAGACTACAAAATAAAAATAATTATAATGGACTTTATTATAGGAAACAAATATTATAATGAATATATCATGTAATCTACATTATAATATATTATAATAATTTGCATTTGTGTACCAAGCATTGAGCTATCCACCTTACATCATTTTTTTTCTTTTCTGAAGGATGTAATGTAAACTGATTATGTTATAATCACATCTAAAATGTAGAAACACATTTACCATTCATTCTGCAATCTGTTACATTGTCTGTTTCTGTCAGAGCTATCTTTTTTTGTGAATGGAGATGAAAACTAACACGGTTTGTCACCAAGCAGGCTGAACTCTTTGCTTTGTAAATATTCTGTCAGCATCAATTTTCTGATTTATATTTTTCTCAATAATTGTATGTGAGCAATACCCTTATTGTCCCATTTAAGAGATGAGAACATTAAGGCAGAGAAATGTTATGCAGCTCACCAAGGGCACACCATCACAAAGTGTCTGTTGCAGGTTGATTACTCTAGGTTGCAGACAATGGAGAGAACTTTTAGGTTTATCGCAGGCTATCATATGTAGTGAGTTATTATGAGAAAAATGAGACCAAGAAAACAAAAATTGCAACCTTTTTCCAGTAGAAGCAAGCAGACATATCAGGGTCTCACTGAGCACTGCTCAGAGCCTTTATGAATTAATGATATATTACATGGTTAATTAATTACTAATTTATCATTGTAGTCACCTTTTACCTTAAGAGCTTAGTAAAGTCCCATATGTATCTTTAAATGAATTACTGCTCCTCAGTGTACTTGCTTACAAATCATAGCTTGACTTTAGAAAACTGGGGTGTCCCACTTGTCTTCACTTATGTTGATCTGTAGCTTTAGCCTTCTTAACCAGTGTATATGCAGAATTATGGGAACACAACAGGCCCCCTTGAACAGTGTCCACCTCAGGGAGAACAGCCATATTGTTGTGATTTTGGGTGTTATTTCACATTTATGGCACTTGCTGCCAATTTGGTAAGATCAATAGGAGTTGTACTTTTATGCCCTTGGTTTTCCTCTGGTCTCATTTCATTTTGACCATGGAGCATGCATTCACATTCTTGAGGGAAACAGAAGCCACAATCCGTGACAAAGTTCATTTGTCCCCAAGAATTAGACTGTAACAACAGTGTTTCTTGCCATAGTTTCAGCTTGCCTAGAATCATGTGGTGATGAAATCTTTATTCAATATACTTGTATCAAGCAATGAATAAATTTCATATTTGTTATTCTCATACCCACTTTGGATGGAGAGAAAGATTTGGGGGTAAAAAGTTCGAGATCCTATGAAATTTTACCCAGTTCAAACTTTGATTCTGTTATATAACCTTACTTGCTTTCTTAGGAAGCAATCATTATAATGGAATCAGCTTATATAGCTACAGTGCCTGGTGGTTTGCTGCATGATGGAAGCTCCAGAGAATTTAAAAATGAGGAAAGAATTTAGGATCAAGGCTTGAACATAATTAATGGCTAAAATCTTCCAGTTTCAGCATAGAAAAGAGCTCAAAATTTGGACTATTTTTGTGTGTGCGTCAGGGGTAGGCCAAATAGATTCAGAAATAGAAGAGTGTTTACTTGACACTTGATTCAACTTGGTCTCCTGGTCTTGGGAGTCAGTTGCAAACTGCTTAGATATCAAAGGACAAATTGTATCATTAAATGAGTATTTGTTAAACATTCAAGTATAGGTTCCCAAGTGCCTCCCCTGGAGACTGGGATTCAGGGGACTCAGATGGCACTTGGGAAAGGTTTAACAAATACCACAGGAGATCCTTACCATCAGACATGTTTGAAATACTTTGCCAGGACAAAGAATATTTGAGCTGGCAGAATTAATTGGCTTTCCTTGCCCCCTTTTAAAAAAAATGCTTGTCTGATTTCCTGGTTCCTTTACTGCTAATTCTGCACTGTTGACTTTTAATCTTAGCACCACCTTTCCTGGGCTCCTAGCAGCTGCTCCAGTTCTCTGCCCACCATCCTGCCTCCTGGGTCACAACCACTTGCTATTTTCTACTATTAACCTTGCTTTTTGTTTCTGTCAGATATGACCCATGTGAGAGAATTGACAATTTAGTGTCCAAACCAACCATTTATAGCCCAGAAGATTAAAGAATGATGACATTTTATTTTTTTTGTCTGTTTTTGGATGTGTCCTAAGAAAATGCATTCTAAGGCAGTCCTCTGGGAAGCGTTGCAAAGTACCTTGGTGATGGTGATGGTGATGATGAATCCGATTCTGATATAATTGGTTTGGGGCGTGGCATCAGGAAATTTAAGGGCCTATGTACCCTAATGTACCCCCTAGGGTGAGAACCACAACTCTAGAAAGTCCTGCAACTACTGTATTAGTCCTCCAAAGAGAAGAACTGGCTTTATAACAAACCTTTGCTTTATCTAGGGAAACCTCTGAGCCATCTTTGAAAGAAATCAAAGTAGCATATTGCTCACCCCAAATCTTTTATCTAAGAAAGAATTTGTAGTGAACCCTTTTTATGTCTAGCCACCATTCTTCTCTAAACCTTGTCTGAGAAGAACATGTTACAATGTCGTATTTATATAGCACTTGTCTCCCTAGAGCACACACACCATGCAGATGTTTTAAGATCTTGTTAATCCTCAGAGTTTTTCTTTAAGATTTCACATGAGTACCACACCAGTACATAAATGCTGAAAACACTATTTTAAGTATATATATATGCACCATATGATTTTCTAACTTAATTAATTTAACTTATTGGGCATTCATGTGTGTGTGTGTATGTGCGTGTGAATGATACATAAAATACCTATAACGTATATAAAACACAAACCTCCTAAGGTGCTTGGATTTATCAACATTTCTTTTCAATGCCTTTTTTTTTTTTTACCCTTTGGTGCCTCATGTTTTTCTTCTCCTTCCCTTTGCAAGAATTTTCATCTTTCTTTATTGCTAAAATTCCCATGGCTACACTTGTGGTTAGTTCACCCACTGTGTTTGCTTATTTCTCACACATTTGTAGTGGCAGTTGCATCATGGTGATCAAACTTCTGCAGCATCCAGTGCTTGAAATAGAGCCCTTCCCTGCCTTATGCAGCCCATACAAAGTGTTAACTCTGTGGTATTCCTTTTCCTTTGACAGTTACTTTCAAACTCTGAGTAGTCCCATCTGTTGGGAAATAAAAAATGGCAACTCTGCCTGGCAGCATCTATTTCCAAAGACAGAGTCCTGCAGGAATTGAGACTATACACTTAGGGGTCAGTCAGATGTGGGTTCAAATGCTACCATTTTCAGAACACATATTAGCTTTCTGAGCCTCTCCTGTTGGGGAATTGTGAATATTAATTAAGATAATCATGCATTGTGTGGAGGGCAATGTCTGAGACATGATGAGTAATTAATAAATGGTGACATTCTTATTGTCAGTGACATTCTTATTGTCAGTGACCATCATCTACACAGCCAAACCTTCAAGTCTTAGCCCAAGTTCTTTTCCTTTTTGAAGTTTTTTTCTGACTCCCTTAGGAAGACTTGTTTTCCTATTGCATCATTTCCACTGGTTTACTCCTCCTTATCAAAGTCCTTTTTTTCCTTTTACTAGCATTTTTCTGACCCTTGGACTGTAGAATCTTGAGGACAGCATTGTGACTTAAATAACTGTGCTTCTACTGCCAAACATACAGGCATATCAAAGAGTATGGAGGCAGGGGAGGAACTTGCTACCCACAAATCTGTGGCTAAATTACCCTGAGGCCTTGGGCAAAATCTGCACGTCAGTTTCTTCATCTGCCATGTAGGAAGAAAGAGTTAGACAAGACATTCAGACCTTAACCACCTTTTTCTAACTGGTCCTAAATTGGATCTTACCTTGCAAGGTCTAATTTTAAAAATGGAAATCTAAAAACTTGTTTATTGCGCAAAATTTTAGCATGTTGAAGCTTAAATTACTGAGTTCCCCTAGAGTATATGAGTAACACAGTTAAGCCCAGGATGTCATTTTCCAGACCCTACTGCTGGAATCTGCATTTCAAGCACTTGGCTCCCTCATTTGGTTCAGGGTAATTCCACCTGACAGTCACCTTCTCCCCAGAAGGGCTTGAAAACATCTGTTATGGACAGATACCCTTACAAGTTTGCTTTTCTTCTGAAGAGAGAATTATGTTGTGTGCCTTAAGTGATCTCATTATCAGCCCTGGCTGGAGCTTCCTTTCTGACTGGATCTGAATTGGGCTGAGCACTCACTAATAAAGCTCCTGTGCTTATTTGTATCAAATTGTGGTGTTCATGTTTATAGCATTTCTCTTCTTCACCAAGGAATAATGAGTAGAGTTTGTAAATTCTTTGGTTAAGAATTCAGCAATTATGGTATGAAGAGAGTGTTTTACACAATGGATATGAGGGGGTGTGTGACGGAATTAGAAGAGATGAATTATTAATCTTGAGATTGAATGCAAACAGACTTTTGTTTTGTCTCCCCTTCTTGAATCTAATTTGGCTAAATAGAGTAGGCAGAGTGAATCATAATGATTTTTTGTCTTTATTGAGATATAATTGACAAATAAAAATTGTGTATATTCATGGTATACAATGTGATGTTTTGATATATGTGTTCATTGTGAAATGATCACAGTCAAGCTAATTAGCATATATTCATCATCTCACATAGTTTTTTTTGTGGTGAGAACATTCAGCATCTACTCTGATAAGTAATTTTCAGGTTTACAATATATTATTATTAACCATACTGAACAATAGAGCTCCAGAACTTATTCATCCTGTCTAACTGAAGCTTGTACCCTCTAACTAACATCTCATTCATCTCCTTCCCCCATTCCCTTACCCCCTGACAATCAACTTTCTACTCTCTAATCCTATAAATTAGATTTTTTTTAAGATTCCACATATCAGTGAAATTATGCAGTATTTGTCTTTCTGTGTCTGACTTATTTCACTCAGTATAATGTCTTCCAGGTTCACCCATGTTGTCTCAAATTATGTAATTTCCTTCTTTTCTAAGGATGAATATTTTGCCATTGTATGTATGAAGCACATTTTCTTTATCCAAGCATCTCTCTATGGACTCTAGATTGACTCCATATCTTGGCTATTGTGAATGGTGAACAGGGGAGCATAGACATCTTCTTGGACATACTTATTTCATTTCTGTTATATTTATATGTGTGTCTACCCAGAGGTAGGACTGTTGGATTATATGGTAGTTCTATTTTAATTTTTTGAGGAAGCTTCACACTGTTTGTAGAATGCCTGTACCAATTTACATTCCCACCAATAGTGTACAAAGGCGATATCTCATTGTGGTTTTAATGTGCATTTCCCAGATGGTTATAATGTGGAACATTTTTTCATAGACTTGTTTTCCATTTTCGTGTCTTCTCTTGAGAAATATCTATTCAACTCATTAACCCATTTTAAATATCAGGGTTTTTTTGTATCTTGCTATTGGTTTGAGTTCATTATGTATTTTATGCCTACTTATTTATTGCAAATGCAGGATTTATTGAGAGGACAGAAAAGCTCCTACAGTGGGAGGTAACCCAAGTGGGTTGCCTCATTATATATTTTAGATATTAGTTCTTTATTAGATGTATGGTTTGCACATATTTTCTCTCACTCTCTAGGTTGTTTCTTCACTTTGTTGAATGTTTCTTTTTCTGTGCAGATACTTTTTAGTTTGATGCAATTCCACCTGTCTATTTTTGCTTTTGCTGACTTTGATTTAGGGATTATGTCAAAAAAAAAAAAAACCAACCAAACAAAAACAAAACATTGCCAGACCAATGTCAAGAAGTTTTTCTCTCTCTTTTCTTTTAGTAATTTTTTAGTTTCAAATCTTAATTTTAAGTCTTTAATTCATTTTGAGGTGATTTTTATATATGATGTGAGATAATGGTCCAATTTATTTCTTTTGCATGTAACTATCCAGTCTTTATAAAATCATTTATTGAAGAGACTATCTGTTTACCATTGTGTGTTCTTGGCACCTTTGTTAAAGATCGGTTAACTGTAATTGCATGGATTCGTATCCAACTCTCTATTGTATTCCACTCATTCATATGTCTGTTTTATGCCAGTACTATAATGTTTTGGTTATTACAGCTTTGCGGTATGTTTTGGAATTAGATAGTATGATGCCTTCGGTTTTGGTTTTTATGCTCAAAATTATTTTGGCCATTTGGGGTCTTTTGTGATTCTGTATGTATTTTACGATTGTTTTTTTCTATTTTTGTGAAAAATGCCATTGGGATTTTGGTAGTGATTACATTAAATCTGTAGATCACTTTGGGTAATATGGACATTTTAGCAATATAAATTATTCCAATTCATGAACACAGAATATCTTTTAACTTATTTGTGCCTTTCTTAAGTTCTTTCATTGACACATTATTGTTTTCAGTGTATACATCTTTCAACTCCTTGGTTAAATTTATTTCTAAGTATTTTTTGCTGCTATTGTAAATGGGATTGTTTTCTTGATTTCTTTTTTGGAATATTTATTTGTTAGTGTATAGAAGCACTATTGATTTTTATGTTAACTTTGTATCCTGAAACTTTACTGAATTCATTGATTAGTTCTAACAGTTTTTTTGTGGAGTCTTTAGGGTTTTCTATATATAAGATCATGTAGTCTGTAATCTTACTTCTAAAATCTACAATTTTGCTTCTTTTTAAATTGTGCACCTTTAGCTTCCTTTTCTTGCCTAATTTTCGTGGCTAAAACTTCCAGTATTATATTGAATAGAGGGGATAAGAGAGGACATTTTATCTTGTTATGGATCTAAGAAGAAAATCTTTTAGCTTTCTCTATGGAGTATAGAGATAGTTGTTGGCTTGCTATATGACCTTTATTATATTATGGTATATTCATTTTATACCTAATCTGCTGAGAGTTTTTAATTATGAAAGAATGTTGAATTTTGTCATGTGATTTTTTGCATCAATCATAATGATCATATGATTTTTTATTCTTCATTCTGTTAATGTGGCTTATCACCTTTATTAATTTGTGTATGTGAGATGAACCATTCTTATACCCCAGGGATAAAATCCATTTGATCATGGTATATGATCCTTTAATGTACTTTTGAATTCATTGTATTTGCATTTTTTGAGAATTTTTGTGTCTGTGTTCATCAGGGATATTGGCCTGTGGTTTTCTTTTCTTGTAGTGTCCTTGTTTGTTTTTGGTATTAGATTAATGCTGGCCTTATAAAATGAGCTTGGAAGCAGTCCCTCCTCTTTAATTTTTTGTATGTGATTTGTATTTAAATCATGTTTCTAATATTTGGTGAGGACAGAAGATTACATTGGTAATGGCTTCTCTTTGTAAACTTTTCCCTCTTCAGGGCATCCCATTGCTTCTGTATTCAAAGGAAGGTGTGTACCAGAGTAAAGTATAGAGAAACCTAGGGCCATTTTAACGGTGATGTGGTGAGTAGAATGGTGATCCCCAAAAAGATATGTGTATGTCTTATTCTTAAGAACCTGAGATTGTAACTTTTTTAATAATTATTTTGTTTTAAAGATGTGAGATATAATTCGGGATTAGATATACAAGTGGTCATCATATAGGTAAAGTTTGGGCCCAACTTTGGTCCCCACTTTTCCTGTTTGAGATCAGTTACCCTTATTAATGTTATGTGTCCCCACCCCTAGCAGTTTCTGGCTATTGCTAATCTCTTTTTAATAGTATTTTGGTAAGTACTCAGGGTCCACTTATGAGTGAGAACATAGAGTACTCAGTTCTTTGTTTCTGTGATGAATCTCTGAGTAATGTAGACTCTAAATCCATCCAAGTTCATACGGAGTCCATAATTTTGTTCTTCTTTATGGCTGCAAAATATTCCATTGTGTATATGTACCATATATATTTTCTTATCCAGTCTACTTTTGATGGGCAGCACAGGTGGTTGCATGTTTTTGCTATTGTAAATAGTGCTGCAATAAACATGCGTGTATAGATATCTTTATTATAGAGTGATTTCATTTCCTCTGGGTATATTCCCAGAAGGTGAATTGTTGGATTATATAGAAGATGAATTTCTAGTTCTTTTAGGAATTGCCACACTGTTTTCTGTAGAGGAGAGGGTCTTTATAGATGTAATTAAGTTAAAGATCTCTAGGTGAGGTCATCCTGAATTATTTGACTGGGTCCTAAATCCAATGACAAGTGTCATTATAAGAGATGGAAGAGGAGAAGACACACAGAGAAGAAAGTCATGTGAAGTCAGAGCTAGCAACTGGAGTGATGCAGCCATGAGCCATGGACTGCTTGGAGTCACCAGAAGTTGGAAAACACTGGAAGGAGCGTCTCCTAGATGTTCTGAAAGAAGCACAGTCATGCAGACAACTTGATTTCAGATATATGGCCTCCAGAACTGTGTGATAAAAAATTTCTTTTATCACCAAGTTGTAGTAATTTGTTCCAGCAGCCCGAAGAAACTAGTATAGGTTACGAAAGAGTTTATATCAGGGAGGGAAAGTGGCAAAGTTCATGGGCTTTCATGGACCAAAAGACTTGGTTAAGGCTAAAACTTTTTTACTATGTAACTTATATGGCCTTAAACTAAGATGTCTTCTCTGAGATCTGATTGGCTAGTCAACTGACAAATTCATTTATTGGTTACTTGGTAATTTATTTAATAAGCTTATACTGACATTTTTTATGCTCCAGCCACTGTGGTAGGCACTGTGGTAAGCATTTCCTAACATTAAACAATTTTATAGGTAATGAAAAGAGACCAGCAATTACAGTATGTTCGTTAAGTTTTCTTTTATCTGACTATAAATATTTGAGTAGAAGAAAATGCTAATTGGAGAACATTTAGAAAATATAGCTAGATAAAAATAATAAATAAAGAAATAAGCCATTAGCCCAACATCAAAGTTTAATCACAATTAATGTTTTAATGGATTTATTTTCACTTATTTTATAAATAGTTATACTTTAAAAATTTAAATCGTGTATACTACTTTAGTATTATATGAAAAATTACTTTGAAATATCAGTGTAATGGCCTGACAAATCCTTTCTAGATACTATTGTTCTCTAGTTTTGTAGCATTTATGCTTTATCAAAGTTTTTTTTATACCCAAAGATAGATATGTTCAGTGGGAGTTTGTTCTAGCATCCCAGAGCAGGGACCCCAACCTCGCCTAGGAGGCATTAGGAAAGAACTGAATGTGAGGGAAACAGTGAGGCTCCCCCATCACAGGGCCATTCTAAGTGTTCAAGGAGATAATCCTGATGAAAACATCTAGTTAGGTCCTTAGGAAGATTTTTATCTATCTATCACTTACCTATTAGGGTTTTCAATAAATAAAAATTAGAGTAGAAAAGAAAAGCGTGGCACAAAGAAGAAAGCAAAATTGCCTATAGTTTTACTTCTGTGAGTTAACCACTATTAATATTTCAGTGTATAAAATTCATCATTTTGTATGTGTATGTAATATACCAGAGGCGCCCAAAATATGTATACACATTTTAAGAGATGTTATCTATGTATTACTTTTTGAAGTTGAATTAAATTACAGTAGAAATGTGTAGTTTGATGTTTACTCAAAAGATGACGTTAATCAAATGAATGCTAGGATCACCATGCAACAGGCAGGACAGTCAAAGAAAATGACAGAAGCATGGTTGTCATTGAGGAGTACAAGATCTTTTTGAAATTCGAGAATGTTGTGGAAGTACAGTGATCATGGAAGCATGAGTATGCAACAGAACCTCCAACACACCTAATAACTGCACATGTTTGTGGTAAGTTTGAGATGCATGGTACTGTGTGTGATGTGCACAAGGGAAGATCAGGGAGACCTCGCACAGGAACAAGTCCTACGGTAGTTTGCTGTAATTGGAAGTGTCTAGACACTGATGATAACCACTTTGAGCACCTCTTATAGCTGCAGAAGTCAAATGTGACTTGTGTTCATCTTTTGTTATTGGTATATATTGAGGATTATAGTTTTAATACAGTTTTTTTTTCTTAAAATGTGTAGACATTTTTGGCACCATCTGTGTAATTTTAGTTATCTTTTTTTAAAGATTATATAGTACATACTTTGTGTTAATCTGCTTATTTTCCTCATATTAAAACTATTCTGAGATAGTATTTGTAATGACTATGTAGTATTGCATCATAGGAATGGAAATAATTTATTTGACCATAATGATTTTCCAAATTGTGGTGATCATGTTTATGGCATGACTGTGCTGTTGTTAGAGTGTTAGTTGACTCCAGTTTTTCACTCTTAAGAACAACAATGCCATATAGAGCATTGTTGCCAGTCTTTACCCATACTATTGATTTAATGTCCTCAGTATTAATTCCCATAAGGGAATTGCTAGGTCAAGCCTCTGAACATTTCTCTTGTTTTTGATAAGTTGTGCCAAAGTTCCCTGTGGAGAATTGTCTTGACTTGCACTTCTACATGGAGTGTGCTAGAATGCCCATGTCCTAGTTGACTGGCTTGAATTTCGTAAGGAAAAATATGTGTTGCCGGACTTAGGCAATAAAATTGTACTGAGTTTGTTATTCATGCCAAGTGAGTAGATTTTGGATGTTCTTATCATAAAAACAAGCCTTCCCCCAAAAAAGTATAACTAAATAGTATGATGAATATGTTGTTACTTCACTATAGTAACCCTTCCTCCCCCAGTATTTTCATATGCATAACTGTACACAATAAAATTTATTTTTAAAGAATTTGTTACCAACACTCAAAGTTATTTTGTTCTTTGAGTGCTTGTGTCAGAGTTCAAATTTTTGGTCATTTTAGTCATGCTAATGGAAATTTGTGGTGAAAATCAAGAGAACTTTTGCTAGAAATAAGACAATTAAATTCTAACTTATAAACTTTCAATGAACAACAGTTATAAGCATGGGACATTATGTCTGGTTCTATGCAAAGATGAATTGTGATGTCATTCTTTTAAAAAGCATGCAGTATTAAAGAGGGGTAAAATCTGCACATACCTATGAATAAATATGCATACATAAGAAAGGGAAAATATAATATGTACTCTTACACAAATTTAAATGAGAGGAAGATAAGATGATTTTTTTTGAAGACATGGCATAGAGATTGATGTCCAAGGCTAGGCAGAGTTTTGAAAGATAGAGATTATAAAGCCCTAGAAGCAGCATGAAGGAAAGACAGAAAGTCTAGGAATATTTAGGTCATAGTAAGCAGTCAAGTATTATCGAAACGTAGAAAGAATGCAAAGGTCTTTGATCATCATGCTAAGAACTTAGAAGTTTACTCTTTTAGAAAAATTGCTACCCAGCTATTCCTGGATTATTTTTTCTCTTTTCATTTAATATTGGTGATTGTTTTCAATGGGTAGGATTTAAGTCAAGAGGCAGCATCACAAAAGAGATAGAAGAAGTACAAGAAGTAAAACACTTCCTGTGAAATGGAACTTGTGCACAATAGCTGGAGAATAGAGAAAACAAAGAAAAAGTCATTCTTCTGTTTTGATCCTCTGATGTATTTAGAGCACTGCTTGGTGGTTTATGACAATAATGATAACCACTATTTATTGAGTACCTATCATGTGCTAGATGCTTTCCTAATCTTATACTGAATGCTCCAACTTTTTCCTGTAACTTAGTGTGGAACAATTTAGGTAGATATTTTAAACCGGTTTATGAATAAGTAAGTAAATGTCTAATAAGGTCATGTGCTTTGTACCAGGTCACACATTTTTCTTTTTTTTAATTATACATCTGGGCATGAAATTTACATCGGTTGGTTCCAGGTCTCATACTCTTATTATTGCTTTATACTGAATATGTGGACTTCCAGGGCAGGACTTTCTTGGTTCTCTTACTCTTATAACACACTTATCGCTCATATCTTTGAGCCCCAAGTCATATTGGGCTTGAGTCGACCCATTCAGTGAATGCCTAACAGAGTTATTTATTTTGCACTTGATTTTCTGCAGTTTCTGTCAAAATATTGTCTTAGAACTAGACAGTAATTTAGTGGTCACCTGGCTTATTGTCCACCCTACTGAAATCCCTATTCAGCACCTCTGATATTTTCTGCTTTCCTACTTTACTGAAGTAAAAGGAGCAGCATTACACTTGAATGACTCATTTAAAGTAGCTGAGGAATGTAATGAAAGAGGGTAAGTCATGTTTGCTTCTAGAGAAGCTAAACATTGAATAGAAGAGTAATGTATAGATGCTGACAGAGATAAGTCCAATAGTGTGCTATGTGTTTCCAACCTTACACATCTTTCACAACTTAGGAACTCCTGTGCTAAGGAGACAGAAGCAATATATTCCTGACTCATAACTGTGATGAGTTAACCTACTTTGGTAATATATTTATAATCCTTTTGAGCTTCTTGCAGGAAAGATGCCATATGAATATAAAATACTAACAGGGCTAACCTTCAAGTGCTTCCTGAATGCCCAGGTGTGGTTTGAGGCTTAATGAATTTGTGTTAGTAAAATATTCTGAGATCCCAGTTGAAGGGAACTAGAAAGCACAAATGGTTATTAATTATTATTATTATCGACTCATGCCCGGAGCATGGAGATTGATGGCCTTTGCCATGCATTGTCCGCAGGAGCATAGCTGCAGGTGCCAGTCTAGTGTGCCATAAATGTCTAATCTCTTAGAAGGATTAACTCTACATTGGATTTTAAAAAAATAATGATTTCCCATAATCTATTCTGAATGAGGTTTTTTTTCCCCCCTCTTATTTCATCTTGTGACTTTTGGTATCTATAATTAAAACAAACTGCTCTAAAATCCAGGCAGAACCCTTCACATTTTATATTGAGAAGCAATGTGAAGAAGCTTTGCTCAAATTTGTATCACCTATATAACATGAGAAGAGGAAAGAGAGGAAGTAGTTTTACTTTTGCCTGCTTTATGTCTTTTGAGCATACTCTTGCCACCCAGAATATCCACACAGGGTCTGTATGTAGTCAACATAGATCAGAACATATATCAATAATTTTATTTTACATAGTTTTAGTCATTCCAACAAAAGCTTCACTTGCTCCAAGGAGGCTGGGGGAAAAGTTGATGGCTACTTAACTTTGCCCCAATCACTGTCTATTGTCATTGATCGAGAAACACAATGGAAAGATTTGGGCAGATGAAATAGTTCAAATGCATTTCCAAAGTGATTATAGAAAAGTTTCATTGGTTTTTGAGATACAAACATTTAGCTGTTAGAATAAACAAACTTCTGCATCCCTACAATTATTGCTTGCCAATGCAGATGCAGCTTGAATGAATCACAGCTCATCTTGAATGCTGTTCTATTCTCTCCAAATGAAGCTTCTTGCTATTTTAGCCAGGGAGGGAGCAGTCGGTATTCAGCTGAATGATCTCATGACAATGTCCTCCCTGTTTTCCACTCCAAGTATAAAGGACATTTCAAATCAGGTTAATGAGGACCTGCTGATTCAGTGCTGAAATAGGTTTGCTTACATCTCTCCTCTTGCCTATCCATGAAAAGCCATTCTCTTTCATCTGCCACCCAATCACAGTCTGCCAGGGCAACATCTGGCTCAAGCAGCTTCCAAGAGAGGAAGTACACTTTCTGTCCCCTCAAGCAAATAGCAAGTGTGTGTAATTGAGAACCTGTAATTGGAAGAATGCACAGACTTCGGCAGGAATAGTGAGGGAAAGCTGAGAGAGGAGAAGAAGGAAGCAGAGCAGGTTTGGTGTACTTCTAGAGGATTCTGAATGTGGAAAGAACCATACAGGGGAGAGCCGCAATTCATTTTTATCTGTGCATTGGCAGAGAGGAGTTATTGTAACCATAATGTCTGTAATGTGTCCACAATGTCCTGTGCCACTTTTTAATTAGATGAAAGTAATAAAAAGATAAATAAACCTTAATTTTTCCCAAATTGAAAATGCAAGGGATCATTTATGAATCTGAGAGACATTATTTTGATTCTATGCCTAAGCATCTCTTGAGTCCAAAGTTATTCTTTGAGGAGCCATGTATTAAGGTAGAAACTAATTTCCCTCTTCTACATTTCAGTGCATCTAGATCATCTGAGCTTGAGGACTGTCACATCCTTGGCACACTGAAATGCTGTTGCCTGAGTAGGAGATGCATTTAAAAGAGAGCCTATTATCAATTTATTCCATATCTTCTCAAGAACTTCTAAAGCTTCTCTCCCCTTTCTTGGGGTCTCTTTCCTTCTACTTTTGCAACTGTCTTATACAACCAAGATGAATTCTACACAGTAGCCATGAAAAATTTTCAAGGCTTTGCATCAGGTCAGATCAGCATTGTTGTAGGTGATTTAAAAAGTTTTCTAGATTGCTCCAATCTACTCAACCTCCTCCACACCCCCCACCTTACTGAGAACCACTGTATTTGTGAGATTCCCAACTGCTAATGGTTTATAATGCTGTCAGGCAACTACCTTTGCGCCTCTGTCATATTTGAGAACTCCTTGCCAGAGAAGAGCTGAGCACACGAGAGACCAAGAACAAATCAACAGGCAGAGTGGACTGCCGCAAGGTATTTGCTAATATGTTGATCATCCTATCAAACTTTTAGATGGGTCTGATGAAATCATGCTTGGACCAAGCACGAGAAAAATATATTATCCTAGAAAATTGAGATTGCACTTTAACATTTCATGATTTATTGTTTATAGCATGGTGATTAATATCCATTCATCCAGCCAGTGTTCACGGGATGCTAGGAGGGGAGGCTATAATGGTGAACAAGATAGACCTAGTCCTGATGGAAAATAAAATAAATGTTTTGAAGTTAATAGCAAGGGTTTCTGATGGAGAATAATTGTTCTTCCAGCAGGAGACTTATGAGCTAACTCATGGAGGATGACAGTGAGATGTATAAACTAACTCCTGTGGGAAACGTACAATTCAGGTAGCATGTTCAAAAACCTTGAGATGGTGAAAAAATTTGGTTTCTAAAGAACCAGAAAAGATAAGAATGACCCCAAATAGCAGGTGCCTTGGTTTGGGTTCCCTAGGAAGCCGACACTGAGAAAGATATTTATGCTTGGGATCCTCTGGGGAGTAAAGAAAGGAGAACTGAACAGAGAGAGGAAATGAATATCAAGACAGTAGCAACAGAAGCCTTTAGCTGATTTCTCATGTTGCTTTACAGCTAAGATAAATACTTTGCAGCACCTGGGGGCTTGCGACCCAAACCTCTATACTCCTACATAGACCAATCATAGTTTGCCTCAGAAAAAGGGCATGATCTGGGTAGGGCAGCTTTAGTGGGCTGAAAGCGATTCCCAGAGAAGAACTTACTTAAAAGCTGCCAGCACCAACACTGTCAGCAACTGGGGACATTAGTGCCTCAGTGCTGAAAGAGGAATCTGGGTAACACACCACAGCATCCATTGAAGTATGGGAAAGGGAAAACGGCACGATCTGAGGTTGGAGTGAGAGGCAAGGAATATCATGCAGGGCTTGTGGATCACAGGAAGACTTTGGGTTATATTTTAGGAACAATGACAAGACATTGGAAGGACTTTCAGCAGAGTTTTAATGATTATGTGGTTGGGCAGTATATTTGCTTTTGTTATCTACACACAACAGATAAACAGATAGGAAAAAGAGGGGATAGCAGTGTATGCTTATTTATAAAATAAAATATTAAGCCTTATTAGGATTATATTTGTCAAGGTTCCATAGTTAATAAGGGTTGGAAGAAAGATTCAGTGTTCCAATTCTATTGGGGTCTAACATTTAAAATCTTTCTAGTACATCATGATGAAACTTTACTCAATAAATCTTATAATAACAAAAAAGATATGACATCCATAGTTTATTCTTTATTGTGTACACATCTGTCTATTTGATGATGAGTATACTCCAGGAAACTTCACTTCTAATCTGCTAGCAACAGAAAAGGCTAATTTCTCTGATGACAAATTAGCAAGAACATAGGAGGACAGAAATCCAGGGGACAAAGTATAGTGACATGCTCATAACTTTAAAACTGTTTCTTCTTCTTTTCCAAATTCTAAGAACTGTCCGTATTGACTGATTTTCTTGAGTAGCTCTGAAATTTGAATTAATTTTGGTTGGAGTTGGAAAAGGATATTGGCAGAAAGAAAAATTTTAGCCAACAGCAAAGAAGACTAGGTTATAGCAGAGTAAAGATTCTCCCTTCTTTTCTATCACTGAGGAAAAATAACAGTAACATACTGAGAAAAGTTTAGATCACGCAGGCTCATTTCTGTCCATTCTGGATAAATGAATTTCGTTACAATTAATAGTTTACTCTTTCTTGCTCTATAAAACTACCTGGAGGGATTATTTAGGCTATAAAGACTGGATAAAAATTAATTTTGAATGAATGAATCTACATCACAGAATGAAAACTAAATACAGTATAATATGTACCAGGAATTGACAAACTATGGCCGGTGGGCCAAATCTAATCCATCACCTGTTTTTGTGTAGCCCATAAGGTAAGAACAGTTTTTACATTTTTTTTTTGAGTTGTCACTCAGTTGCCCAGACTGGAGTGCAGTGGCCGCTCTCGGCCCACCGCAGCCTCGACCTGCTTGGGCTCTGGCCATCCTTCCGCCTCAGCCTTCCAAGTAGCTGAAACTACAGGTGCACGCTACCATGCCCGGCTAATTTTTTAAAAAATTTATTGTAGAGATGAGATCTTGCCAAGTTGCCCAGGCAGGTCTTGAACCTGTGGGCTCAGGCAATACACTCACCTTGGCCTCCCAAAGTGCGGGATTACCGGCTGAGCCACCGTGCCTGGCCAGTTTATGCATTTTTTAATAATTGGACAAAAATCAGAAAAAGGAGAATATTTTATGATATGAAAAAATTATATAAAATTTAAATTTTAGTGCCCATAAATACAACCTTATTGGCCCATAGTCATACTCATTTGTTTAGATATTTTCTGTGGCTGCTTTTGCACTGTAATAATGGAATTAAATAGTTGGAACAGAGACTAGATGACCCCAAAAGCTTAAAATATTTACTGTCTGGCCCTTGACAGTAAGAGTTTGTTTAATCCCAGATGTATATAAAAATAAGCATCTTTTTGATATGTAAACAGTAAAAATCATAAGGTGAATTATTCTGATATTGACTTTTAGTATCTTTACTCAGACGTGGCTTCAAGCAGCACTCCTCAAACTTTGCACAACAATCACTGGAGATTTTGACAAAATGCAGGTTTAAATTTTGCAGGTCTTGTATGATGCCTGAGATTGTGCATTTATAACAGACTTCAGGTAATGCCAGAGCTACTGGCCCACAGCCCACACGTCAATAATTATAGCTTAGTGGATACTCTGTTCCCTCTTGTTCTAGTGTTATCCAGATTGTTCAGGGATGGATGCTGCTTTGGTTGGTGCTGTTTTTTCCTCAGTCATTGCAGTATGGTGATGTGATTGAACAAGTTTAGGCTCTCGAGTCATAACGCTGGGTGCACACCCTTGCTCTACCACCTACTAGCTGGGCAACATTAGACACATTCTTTAAACTGTTTGTACTTGTTTTCTCTTTGGGAATATTGAAAAAATTAAATTGTTATTTCACAATGTAATTGTGAGGTTTAAAAGAGTAATATTTCTGTAAAATGCTAGCAATATGTTCTTGGTACATAAGAATTACTAGGTCATTGTTAACTATTACATATTTGAACAATTAATACCTCCCAATAATTCTTGCTCCTTTAGCCTGCAATTGATGAAAATAACTGATTTTTTTTGTTGTTTTTTGAGTCAGAGTGCAGTGGCACACTCAGGGCCACCAAAGCCTCGACCTGCTGGGCTCAGGGTATCCTTCTGCCTCAGCCTTCCAAGTAGCTGGAACTACAGGTGCGCAATACCATACCCAACTAATTTTAAAAATTTATTGTAGAGATGAGGTCTCGCCAAGTTGCCCAGACTGGTCTTGAACTCGTGGACTCAGGCATTCCTTTAACATCGGTATCCCAAAGTGCTGGGATTATAGGTGTGAGCCATTGCACCTGGCGAAAATAACCGATTTTTAAGTTCAAAGTCTTAAATTTATATCCAGAGAAAATTTTTTCTCTCCTTTAATATGCTCTGTAAAATTTCCATCATGTATTTTACAGAATCTTCTATTTCTATTTATCATGGCATTCCTATGTAGCTTTTTTGTCTTTCTGTTTCACTTGCCTCTTTCTACTGTCTTACAAAAGAGGGCTTATACTTTTCTATTTTTTCTAAAAATGTACTTCCAGATTAGATCAAAACTGTAAGAGTATGTCTTTGGGCAGCAGTGAAGATGATATGGTACTCCTCTGGTAACCCTGCTGAGGTCAGAGATTTCTCTTTACCGTTTGACACTCATTTTAATGCAGAATTGCACAAAAAAAATTCACAAATATGCATGTCATTTAAAATAATCCATTGCAATGCATAAACAAGAAGTATGAATTATTATTTCTTACACTGCCATGTCTTAAGTCTGTGGCATTTAATTTCTTTAAGATCATGGAGTTCTTGAATAATCAGATGAAATCATTGGTCTCACCCCAGAAAAAAAGAATATATGCAAACGTTTTTGTACACAAAATTTCTGGAGGCTATTAATTAACATGGAGGTTTCATGGAGGATTATATCCTACTTGTGCTTTGTTAATCACATCTACACAATTGTTGTCATATTTTATTATGGTTGTGTGTTAGGTTTGCCTCACTGGAAGGGCAGTGAGATATGTCTTTGGAACCCAGGTACCTGGCATAGTCCATTTCCCAAAGCAGGCAAGCAATAACTGTTTGCTACATGAATGTAAGAGGTAAATATAGTAGTTGTTATAAGCGAAAAACTTGAGGGTAGCTATAAGACTCTTTTTATATTACAGACTCTCTATTATAATTTTATTTTCTTAACCTTATTCCTATAAGTGAGATATTGGTCAATACGATTAATCTCCATATGTCTTTTGCGATCTAAATGCTCTTTCTCTCCTTATGTCTCCCTGCTTGTGGTCACTTATGTTTTAGTTGTGCCTACCTATATGTATTTACCTTTCTCTCGCCATGCACTTATATTCAACTTAGAGCTATGCACACTGATTTCTGATGCTCCTTGATACTGCCTTACAAAAGAGGGCTTATACTTTTCTAGAGGCCTCGTTTCCAGCTTGGGTTTTGAATGCCAACTCTGACTGCACAGCTTTCCATGTTTTCATCTTTATGTAAGCTGGTAGATGCTTAATCTTCATTTCGGTCTATAGGAGTCAAATGGCGCTGAGTGCTTCTTGCTATGAAATTAGATAGAATCTGTAGTCACCCAGTGCTCTGTGGTACCAACCTTTCCGCTCACCATTGGGTCTGCCAGCTTTTTATTGCTCTGAACTTCAGTGTTCCCTGATCTAGAACTGGTACCAGAGGGCATTTTCATAGTCAGAAGTGAAAGGGTGGGAACGTCAGGTCATAAGGAGATGGCCAAAAGGTGCTATGAGAAACAAACTCTGCCCACCTGAAATCTTGTCTCTTTCTTATGTAACTCCTTGCTTGAAAAAGGAGCTTTGTCCTCCAAGTGCAGCTACTCCCCAGCTCATGGAAGAGGAGTGAAGCCTGAACACTGTGGTGCTGACAGTAGTGATGACTCTGTTGCCAGTGTGCAGAATGATGGAGAAAATAGAAATTCATAAGAGATGTGGTATTGTTCACTCATTAGGGACATCTTTGTACTGGACTGGATCAATGCTGAATATGGGTCTCATAAATACATTTCTTAGAAATCCAGATACCCCTGGTAATGAAATTAGCTAAAAATTTAAAAGGCCTCCTAATGTATTTGAAGGAAGATGGCTTCAGTCTGAGGGGAAATAGAAGTTCAGTTGGCAAGGAGGCCCAGACCCATGCCAGATAGCAAGTCTAACACATTTAGGTAGCCCCTCAATCTTTCTGTGAAGGACTCAACTGAATGATTAACATTATTTTTCTTTCAGTTTGCAAACAATGCTACCCTGAATTCATCCTTTCTCCAAGAAGCCAAACCTATTTATTTGAAATTAAGTCTCTGAGCTGGTGACTTTTGGAAAGCAGAGAATACCAAAAACCTGCCAAATGGAATGATGTGTATTGAGCCTGAATAACTATTGAGAGAACACTGTTTTGCAGGGCATGTCTGTTTCATATAAAGGGTGTTCAAAAGTGTCTGGATGTGTTTCAAATTTTTCTCCTTTGCTTCCTTCTAAATGAGTGGATTTCACCTGGTCAAAGCAAACCATAAGAGTGCTAAACATCGTTAACTAATCCTGAACTTTTTAACTCAGCCCCCAAATTTGTTTCCGGTCATATTGGCCCACAGTTTTACTTGTGGTGTTTCAGCTAAACAACAGCTGGGAGTTGACAGCAACCCAGCTGCAGCCTGCGAGAGCAAACACTTGAGCTCCTAAATGTATAAAAATGATAAAATGACTAGACGTATAGGCTTCTAATTGAAGCCAGGATTCTGCAGCTGGGAAGTCATTCGAAGATATATATTCTGTGTTGTAATCCAGCAATCATGCACTCCACCCCAACTGAAAAGCATTTCCCTTCCTTCCCACCCTCAAGATTGTTGCCAAAATGTGAAGTCCAGTTCCAGCTCCCAAACTGTGTTTGCTTCTCATTAGGAGCTGACCCAGCTCCAGTCTTGTAAATCTAGACATGGATCGAGCCAGGGAGATAGATCAGTTGAAGTTTGAGGGGGACATGATGGTAAGGTAATGTCAGGAAATAAGAGTCAGATGCAGGCCTAAGATAAGATCCATGGGGTTACAAAGGCAGCACCCAAATCCAGCATCACCTGTAAGACCATATATGGGATTTGGAGCAGAGTCTCATTTCCTCTCTTCAGCTTTCTGGCAGGTCCTTTTCCCTCTCCTCTTCCCCTCCTCTGCTCCCCCTCTTTTCCTCTCCTCCCTGCATATATACATACATGTCCTCCTTTCTTCAAACAACTGTCACAACTCATCACCCCTCTCTGCCGGGCCTATTCTAATGATGGGAAGATGTTTATTTTCCTTGAACTTCTCTACTAACTTCACTCCCAAGCATTGAGAGGGCTGTCCTCTTCCTTTGCAGCAGAAATTTCCCTTACATCAAATATTCATCCTTCTAATAGTTAATCTTCTAAGCACTTGTTCTTGATAGGGTAAAAGTAATCAAACTTATGTAGTATTCTTCTGCTTAAATCTGGCTTTCAAGACTATTACCTTACTGTGGATTTAAACGCTGAGCAATGATATCTTTGTTCTCTTGTTCCCTTGAGTCCTGATCTTTAGCCTCTTGGACTAAGTCTTAATAGCAGAAGAGCTGCTGGGAGAGGATATGTGATAAAGGAAGCCAAGAAAGGAAAGTACATCTGCAAGAGTCTGAACCATTATCTGGCCACAGTTTCAGGCCCTTCGCACTACACTGTTCTGGCTTGTTTGTGTTTTTGTACAAGACCAAAAGCTTCTTATGAGAAGTGGCCTTCTATTTGTCTTTATATCTCCAGGGTCTCACACAGTGCCTAGCACCTGTCATGCACTTAAAAAAATGCTTGGGCAGTGAACAGGGGAAATGAATGAACTCTAGTCAAATCTAGTTGGACCTGCTTGCATAATACTGCCTTACATTTGTGAGATTTTCCAAAGCATTTCCACTGATACCATCTTACTTGATGTGGCTATTAGTGAGTTGTCTTTCCCCCCTATACTTTCATGAATGAACCAGAAAGCACAAAAGTGAGCAAGTCCTCTGAACCTGAGAATTTAACCAGAAGGAGTAATGGCATAAAAAATGAGATACATCAGCTTCTATTTGGCCTGCTAGGGTCTAGATCAGGGGTCAGTAAACCATAGCTCATGAATCAAATTGGGCCTATCCTCTATTTTGGTGAAGAAAATGTTGTCAGAACGCAGCCATGCTCATTCATTACAGATGGTCTATAGCTGTTTTCTCTTTACAATAGCAGAATTGAGTTGTTGTGAGAAATAGGCAGCCCTGCAAAGCCTAAGATATTTGCTACTTGGTCCTTGACTGAAAAAGTTTGCTGACCTCTGGTGTAGATTTTTAAGAAGCATTTATTCAGCAGGGATACATGTAACTTTTAAGGATGTCAAGGAAACTAAGAAAAGCCTATTTGCCTTTGGAAACCTTCTCACTAGTTATCTGGTATATTCTGATTGATGACCTAAATTGTATACTTAAAGAAAAAGAACAGAGAGTGCAAGTAGAAAAGCAAAACAAAACAAAACAAAAAGCAACAACATGGAATCATCCTTTTCAGTGAATGCATAGGTAAAGGCACACTGGAGTACCTAATGTTTCACACTCATGTTGCCTGGTGTTATCTCAAGCCGCTCAGCATAAAGCACTTCTAAGGCCCATCGTCCCACAAGGCAGCTGTGACATCCTGCTGAGCTCTCCCAGTCTCCCTCCTTATCTCACGCTTTCTGTTATCTTTATACTTGAAAAGTTACTCCAGATGCAGTTCTGTTGAAAGTAACATAATTAGGTATGGGTGCCTTCTCTAGCTCTTTCATTATCTCTGGAGTGGGTACAGCCTGCCTTCACTCTGAGAACTTAATCCTCCACCCCCCCCCACAGGATCCATGCATAGAACATATGGACCTCTCACACCTGTAGGCATTTTAGCAACTTCCTCTGATGAATCCATTTGTAACTCTCTGCTCAACGACACCAAAGGATTCCTCTCCTTTTTGTAGCCTCTGAAAGATTTTTCCATTCACAGGGCCAGGAAGTCATGAGCTTTCTGGTTAAGTTGTGGGGAAATTTTTGTATTTGGATGATTTTTTTTACTTAGCTAAGTTGAGATGGATTTTTTTCCTACAGGAAGATACTTCTAATTTATCTGCATGACAACACCAATATTCTAAAACAAGTCCAACATAAGAATTTACAATTTGTTTCTTTATCCCAGCAGCTGCCACTTAGCCTTACTGTTTTTATCACTGAGTTATAGATAAGGAAACTGATTGCAAACTGGTTAAGTGACTTCATGACTAAAGTGAAATCATGCAAATAGAGTATTAAAATACCCTGTTTCTCAGCGGCACCTGCTATGTTAAAACAACATAGACTTAGAAATAAAAGAACCTGAATTCCGACCACAGCCCTACCACTTACAGGCTCAAAATCTGTGGTTCTTTTGCTCTGTAACTTTTCTGAGCCAGAAAAGTTACAGTCTCTTCCTCTGTGAAGTATAAATGAGAAGTGTATCCACTTCACTAAATTCACATCTGTTCCATTCCCTTTGACACAAATTTTATTGAACATAGCACTGTGGCCATACACAAATATAATCCTTTCTCCCTAAGAGATCACAGTTTACTGGAGAGTCAAGGCACATACAAGAATAGTTTCAACATAATTTGTTGTAGATCATATGGAGTACAATCTGGGTTTTACAGGGATACAGAAGGGGATTGTTTTCCCAGGCTGAGTGATCGGGGATATTAGTCTTATCAAGCTAAGGTAGAAGAGAAGGGTTACATAGGTAGTAACCACAGCATGAGAGGAAGCAAGGAGGCATGAAGCACCGTGGTGTGTATGTAGAAAATCCCCAAAAGTTTGATAGTATTTGATCATAGGAAGAAAGGGAGGCAGTGCCAAGGTATGTGGCTGGAGGTGCATGTGGGGACCAGGTAATGAGGGGCCTTATAAGCCTTGCTAAGGATGGGTTTCCACTTTATCCAAAGAGCTCTGGTGATTCTGTGAAGCTTTTAGGCGGGGGGGGGGGGGGATACAAAAATCACTGTGAATTTTTGATCAAACACTGTGGCTATTGTGTAGGGCACTAGTCCAAGAAGGGTGCATTTTAAAACCAAGAAACGAATCTTTCAGCTTCCCAGGAAAGAGATAGACGAGGTCTGTGGCAGAAGATGTGGAGAGAAGGGGTGTGATTTCTAGGATCCAAAAATAAATCATTTGGGGTGGAGAGAATGATTGGATGAGGTGGATGAAGAAGAAGGATGTCTATATTGAAGATTAAACAACTTAATGTGAGTGAAAGCATTGTCAAAACTATAAATCACTAGACAAAATTAATAACAATTTTTAGTCATTATTCAAAATATATTTGTTGAGGGTATGCTCAGTTTTAGATCCTAGGCTAAGTTCCCTATGTGTAAGTGACTGGGGAAGTGAGAAAGTGGGAGTACAGAAGGGAAATCATATTTATTAATAAATGATTTTACTCTAGGTACTGGCCAAATACTACACATTCATGATTTCTTTCAATTCTCAAAATAGTCCTTTGAGGTAGATTTTCACCTCTGTCTTTGGATGAGAAATGGAGGCTTAGAGATGATACTTTCTCTGCCCTCAAAGTGCTCAAAGCCTAGTGGGGGAAATTTGTGACAATGGAATCATAACTCATTGTAAAGGAAGCTATGATTAAGGTCAACATGGAGTGATGCAAGTAAACAGAAGAAAAGTGCTGAACTGTACTCAGGGAAACTTCATAGAGGAGGCAGTGCCTAAAGGTGATTACAACTTGTCCTCTAGGTGGGAGGGACCAGCCAAAGCAGTCACATGTTCAAACTATGAGGGAATATAAGCTAGGAGCAACAAATGCTTCAGTGTGGCTCCTGAAATACAAAGAAGAGAAGCAACAGGTGAGGGTCTAGGACAAGCTATGATTAGGCCTTATGATAAAAAGAGTAGGGAACCATTGATGTGTTTTAACTAAGTGTGTGTTAAGATAAAAAATACACATAAGAAAGATAATTTTGATGACACTGTGGAGAGGAAGAAGAAGATAGGAGGAAAGCAATTTCCAGGTCAGAAATGGTAGAAGCTTGAACTAGTAGGTAGAAGTGGAGATGAGTAGGATTAACATTTAGGAGGTGAAAAGAGACAACATGGTGATCAGGGTTTCTAGGGAGAGAGGAATATAAATGCCATTCAGTTTCCTGTTTAGGTGCTGGGTAGGTAGTGGACCCAAAGAAAAAATGGAGAATATAAGAAGAGGAATATTTGGGGGAGGGTAAGAGCTTGAGGGAAAAGAATGGAAGGGATTTTGGATGAAACATGGAAGAAGATACACTGCTAGAATGCGAATGGTGAGGGAAAAAAAAATTGAGGATGCCTTGGGCATGCCAAAGGACAATGGCATCATTTACAGAGTAGGATAACCTTTGGTCATATGGGATCTCCTGGCCTCTTGAAAGAAAAGAAGTGTCTTGAGCCCACATTTCTCACTTGTAGGAATCTAAAGTCTTCTCCAATATTTTAAAGATTTTTTGAAGCCTGAGTTCTCACAATCTCTTGTGTTTAGACATTTTCATCTGTAATTCTGTGAATTTTTGTATATTTATTCATATGTGAAACTATTCCTTCTACTTGTTCCTGCAAAACACACAGAGAAATATTCCTGAACGTTGTAGATGCAACTGAAAAGTTTCTGGTCATCTTGGGTAACATGAAAGAAAGCTCCAAAAATTATTTCCTTTATAAACCTGTGTTCAAAAATCTACTTGGCCTCTTCCCACCCCACAGCCCCTGCATTTGACCTCACATCAGTGCATGATTCCTCTCATCGCTCTTTCCCTTCATTCTCCTTTGTTTTCTCACCCCCTTCACTTCTTTTCTGGAGCCACATCCACCCCCTTAAACCTGTCCCCTTTGCAGCAGAATAGTTGTTAATTCACCTCTGAACTCTTAGTGCTCCCTGACATCTCAGCCCTTGTGACCATGGAGCAGGGAATGAAGGGTGTGGGATGAATCACCTTCTACTCCAAGTGTTTAGCAAGGATATTTTCCTTCAAAGATACTTTGAGTACTGGCTATAAATAGTTTATGGTCTACCTACTTTATTAGGTGGTAAATGCAAAACGATCATGGGGGGTCCTGTTTGTAACAGAGAATAACTTGTTTTATTTGTACAAGTTTTACTTGATATATCTTTGGGAAATTAATAAGTTATAACTCTTATGGTTATAGCTAATCTCTCTCCTCCTACAAACAGTAGAGCTTTATAGGTGGTTTTGTCCTTTCCTTTACGTTAAGAAAGTCAACTATTGAGTATTGACATTTTTTCCCCTTCACTGGCTCTTCCTATGTGGATTTTGTGTGTTCTGCAGGACAATGTTGTGCTTAGAAGGTTTGTGTGTCAGATTTGGGCTGAAGGCCTCAGTTTTTCCTAGTGGGTTGCCAGTGAGGATGAGATTGTAGGTTTAATATACAGACTAAGTAGTTTATAGGCTTAAAAATCCCAGTTCCATTGTCACAGGCTGTACCCTCATCCTGTAAGCTGTCTCAAAGTTCTGTGCCATTGACCACAAAGTTAGGTAGGTATGACTCTGAAAAATCTCACAACCATGGTAATATCAACCTGTTTCTGCATTAGTATATTCATTTGATATGAAAATTCTCCTTCAACTAGTAGTGGCGTTTTTGTATGATTCTTGTGACTAGAATAATAGGGTCAGGACCCTATTATTTGTAATACAAGCTCAAAAACTAGCTTATGTAAAAAAGAATCAATGTTTATGAATAAAAACATATAAGGGGACATTGGACTTCCTCTCCTCTCCTCTCCCCACCCCTCTCTTTCCACTCTTCCCATTTCTCTTTTCTAGAAATACTTTACAAATAGGAAAAAAAAAACTATCTATAGCTTCAGCCATGCATAGACTTTTAGTGCTTATGGTTTCAGAATAGAGTCCTCCTTTCCTAGATAATTTCAGCAGAAGTCCTAAAGAGAGCTTTGAATGGACAACTTAAGTCATTTGTATATCTATGAACCAATTATTGTGTGTGAGGAATGTGACACCGATTGGCCAGACTTGTGTCATATATTTAGCCTTGGAGCTGAATGTGGGGAAAGCCTCTCCTCAAGTATTGAGATTGAGCATAGCGAAACAATAGTCCAACCTACACATATATTATTCTTATGCTTGGAATCCTGATAGGCAAGATACAGCCCTGGTGGGGGTGGAAGTCAACTCCTTAATTTCTGATCAGCTGCTGTAACCTCTTCTTTTAGGGACTAGACCCTGATCCCATTCCTCCAAATTGCTGAATGTGATCCAGTAATGTGACTGCCTATAGATGCTGCATTGCCATAACTACTTGAGAACGTATATCAACACTGCACGGCTGTTGCTATAGTATCTCACCCTCCTCCTTTCCCATACTCCTACACAGTTCCTACATCTGTAATTTGATTAAGAGACCTCACTGTGCTACTGCTCTGTGGGACACTGATATAGCATGATTTACTTCTCAGCTAACCTGCTCTTGACACAGTCTTTCCACTAATTATTATTACTACATACCCATCAGCACCAAGACTTCCAAACACCAGCAATTCTTGTATTTTTGTCTAATCAACTTTGACTCAATATTTTTCTGTTAATATTTTTATTTTGAACCATCCTGGTTTAAAAAAAATAAGCCCTTTGCTTTGAAGCACTGATCATTACAAATAAGTCTCAATAATTGTTATTTTATACAAGAATATCAGGAGTCATTATTACTTGTATATTTTGTTTTATTTATTTATAGAATTCAAACACATAGTGATACACAGAGAATAATGTAGGAAAAACACTTAAACCTAATGCTAATATTAAATAAATTTGAATACTTTTACATATTTGCTTCAAGCTTTTATTTTTAAATAAGTAAAATATTATAGATAAACCTTTAGGCTTCAATTCTTACCTACAGTATTCAGAATCCAATTTCTATCCTTTCTTCCCCCAAATTGTAACTAATCCTAAAGCTATCATTAGTCATCTATTTATCTAATCTTTGCTACTTTTGAATTTTCTCTTTGCTGTCTTAGTTTATTTTTTTAATGCCTGCATATGGCTAATTTATAATCTTTTTATGGAAAGTCTTTTATTTTTTCTTAATTATGAGCAAATACAGGAGAGAGGTAAGATGGCAATGGAACTGGTCAAAGTGTGAGAGTCTCCGCAAAAGCAAGTTGTGTCCATAAAGACTCTGCATGAGTGGGTGTGCGCTGGTGGGTGCGTGAAAGTTCATCTGAGGGGAGACTCAGGTTCATGCACCCAGGGCTCTCCTCCAGAGGTGACTGCAATCACCACCATCCTGAGATAGGAGCACCCAGCATGCAGCTTTATCTGCCATTCTTGGGGCTCTTGTGAGAGGAGGAAGCAGAGAACAGCTGCTCTTCACCACCTGGCACCTGGCCCATGCCATCACCTGCAGCAGCAGACCAGGTAATAACAGCATAATGGTGGAAAAAACAGGGCATGGAAATCTGAAGCAGAGCCCTGCTGCTGCTGGTAAGGAGACACCAACCAGCACAATCTTCACTGTCCTGCTGCCAGGCAGAGACCTGCATTGCCCTGCCCATCTCTGTCCAGTCTCCAATCTGGGACCCAGAGGTTATCCCTCCACTGCTCTGGGAGAGACAGAAGCCTCGATTCCATGCTAAACCTGGCACAGACATGTCTGATCTGAGTAGGAGACATGACAGCAGCAGCAGCAGACGAAATGGGTGAGTCCAGATCTGATCCATCCTCCTCCCACAGTAGACTGTGGGGTATCTGACCCATGCTGAGACTAACCCTATCAACCTGCACTAAGAGTGGAGGGAACAGGTTGGAGACTGGAGTCACTCCCTAATGAGGAGGCAGTCAAAAGTGATGGCAGCCAAAAGTGGTGGCAGTGCTTGGGAAATGAACCTGGAGTTACAGAAATGGCAACATACAGAAATGTTTTATTTGGTTTTTTCTTCTTTCTTTCTGTTTTTGTTTACATTTTCATATTTGCTTTGTTTTTGTTATTTTAATGTTTTTGTAGATTTTCTGTTTGTGAATGGGCATTTTTAGGGCAAGTGCATCAGTGGGGTTTTTTTTTGTTTGTATGATGGTATGTTTTTGGGTTTTTTTTGCCTGTTTCTCTGTTTATTCCTTAGTACACCTGTCTGTTTTCTCTCTTCTTCTTCTCTTTTTTCTCCTTCCTTTTGTCTTCCTCCTTCCTTTAACTATTCTTTGAGGGAGTTGATAACTGAGATAACAGCAATAAAGAATACGGTAGATGAAATAAATAACAAACTGATAAACATGGAAAGCAGAATTAACCAAGCAGAAGAAAGAATCTTAGAGCTTGAGGACCAAAATATGGAACTAACACAAACTATTAAAATTATAGAACAGAAGCTTAAAAAGACAGAACAAAGCCTCCAAGAGATGAGTGATTATATAAAGAGGCCAAACCTAAGTTTGTTTGGAATCTCTGAGGCAGATAGAGAGATAGAGACTACCCTGGAACAAACATTCCCTGACATTATCTGAGAAAATTTCCCCCATCTCATTAGAAACACTATGATTCAAATACAAGAGATTCAGAGAAGCCCTGCAAGACAACAAATGAGAAGACCAACTCCTAGACACATAGTAACTCACTTACACAAAGTAGGTATAAAAGAAAAAATCCTAAAGTGCAGCAAAAAGAGAAAGGTCAGACTACCTACTGGGTAGGACCACTTAGAATAGCAGAAGACTAATCTACAGAAACACTTCAGGCTGGGAGAGACTGGAGTCCAATCTTCAAAATCCTCAAAGATAAACTATTTCAACTAAGAATTACCTACCCAGCTAAGCTAAGTTTCATCAGCATTGGAGAATGAAAATCCTTCCCAGGCATTCAATCCCTAAGAGTTTTTAATTACCTCCAGATCAGCTGTACAAGAAACACTTGAGAAAGTATTAAACACAGAAGAAAGAAAAAAAGAATGACCATGCCCTTTCCAAGAATGCAGGAAAGAGATTGAAAACAAACATAAATCAACCCAAAAATCAAAAGAAAGACAACAAACATATAAACAAGAGCAACAAAAACAACAAACACTATAAGAACTATATGACAGGGAAAAACTCTTCTTTCTCAATAATTTGTCTGAATGTGAATGGAATAAATGCACCCCTGAATAGACATAGAATGGCAAGTTAGATAAAATATCATGATGCAACATTATGCTGTCTCCAGGAGACTCATCTCACCAGAAAGGACACTTACAGACTCAAAGTAAAAAGATGGAATGTCGCTTTCAATAACGACTCTCACATGATTCTTCTGCAAGCTGCTTTTATCCCAGGTTACTACATCGTTCTTCTTCAGCTTCAGCTTCAGCTGTTTGTTTCTCTTTCCCGTGACCTTAAATCTAGTATCTCTGCCAATCAATTAAGGTAACGCGGCACACACCGATAGGCCTGTGAGAGAGGAATGTATGCTAACATTCTCCAGCTGCCTAATTAGGGCTTGTTTTGTCTTGAGGTCTGGCCGCTTCGGGCGCCATGTTAGGGCGGAGGCGCTCCACAGCTCACCCTTTTTTATTTGTTTTGGCAGGAGAGGGTAGTGGTCACAGCCCCCATATAACAAGGACCATGTAAGACAGTCTATCTCGCATGTGTAATCGCCAGACCGACTGCCCACCTGTCCGACACCAATTTTCTGGGGATGGGAGAGGCGGTGTCAACCCATATGCAGCTGGACATGCCCTCCACAGGATAACTTCTCCTGGGCCCCCGTGTGCAGTACTATTCTCACATCCTGCCCTGTTCTTATTGCCCTAACGCGGCAACCCAGACCTGAGGGGATTGATCCACCTCCATGGCAGCAAAGGCTTGCGCTAGTAGCGCACGGTCACGTGCATTGCGTTGATGCATACGGCAGAGACAATAGAGGCACAGGACACAACAAGAGAATAACAAAAAGGCTATTGAACCCATTCCCGCCCACTCTTTAAGGTGGTATGCCGCCTGGGCGATCCAGGAGGCCAAGGTTTGAGCGACTATTGGATCTACTCTGATGGAGTTGACACTGATGATTTCACGACGTAGAGCCTCTGTCAGGTTGTCGAACTCTTGGGACCAATTACCTAAAAGATGGAAGGAAAGCTCTCGAGAGAGGTTAGCAGCAGTAGTCATATTGTGGTATGGGATGCCGGTTACGCATAAAGCAATAGTGTGCCATTCACACCCTATTTGCACCATGCGCCAGAGAATGTCTACTTGTTCTTAGGAGAGTTTTAAGAGCCTGAAAAAGCGGGTGAGAGGAAGTAGTGCCCATGTTAGCAAAAAGGGGATCACCTCTACACCGAGGGCCCTTTTAGATCGCCTCTTTACCGAGGACCTTCCCAAATCGCCTCTTTACCGAGGACCTTCCCAAATCGCCTCTTTACCGAGGACCTTCCCAAATCGCCTCTTTGCCGAGGACCTTCCCAAATCGCCTCTTTGCCGAGGACCTTCCCAAATCGCCTCTTTGCCGAGGACCTTCCCAAATCGCCTCTTTGCCGAGGACCTTCCCAAATCGCCTCTTTGCCGAGGACCTTCTTAAATCGCCTCTTTGCTGAGGACCTTCCCAAATCGCCTCTTTACCGAGGACCTTCTTAAATCGCCTCTTTACCGAGGACCTTCCCAAATTGCCTCTTTACCAAGGACCTTCCCAAATCGCCTCTTTGCCGAGGACCTTCCCAAATCGCCTCTTTGCCGAGGACCTTCTTAAATCGCCTCTTTGCCGAGGATCTTCCCAAATCGCCTCTTTGCCGAGGACCTTCCCAAATCGCCTCTTTGCCGAGGACCTTCCCAAATCGCCTCTTTGCCGAGGGCCTTCCCAAATCGCCTCTTTGCCGAGGACCTTCTTAAATCGCCTCTTTGCCGGGGACCTTCCCAAATCGCCTCTTTACCGAGGACCTTCCCAAATCGCCTCTTTGCCGAGGACCTTCCCAAATCGCCTCTTTGCCGAGGACCTTCCCAAATCGCCTCTTTGCCAATGACCTTCCCAAATCGCCTCTTTGCCGAGGGCCTTCCCAAATCGCCTCTTTGCCGAGGACCTTCCCAAATCGCCTCTTTACCGAGGACCTTTTTAAATTGCCTCTTTACCGAGGACCTTTCTAGTTTTTTCCCTCCCTTGTGGGATCTACATACCAGTCGACTGCCCTGAGCAGCTGCAGTTCTGAATCCAAGGATTTCGGCTTCTTCGAGTTCCCCGTACGGGCCACCACTTGTCGCTTTCAATAACGACTCTCACACGATTCTTCTGCAAGCTGCTTTTATCCCAGGTTACTACATCGTTCTTCTTCAGCTTCAGCTTCAGCTGTTTGTTTCTCTTTCCTGGGACCTTAAATCTAGTATCTCTGCCAATCAATTAAGGTAACGCGGCACACACCGATAGGCCTGCGAGAGAGGAATGTATGCTAACATTCTCCAGCTGCCTAATTAGGGCTTGTTTTGTCTTGAGGTCTGGCCGCTTCGGGTGCCATGTTAGGGCAGAGGCGCTCCACAATGAAAAACAAATATTCAGGTGAAGAGAACAACAAACAAAGCAGAAGTTGCTATCTTAATATCAGACAAAATATCCTTTAGCTGTCAAAAATTTAAAAAGATGTGGAATATACATTCCAACCATGGAATATACATCCTACTCATCACCACATGGAATATACAACATTGACCAAATCCTCAGTCATAAGTCAAGCATAAACAAATTTTACAAGATTGACATACCTCCGTGCACCTTCTCAGACCACAGTGGAATAAAAAAAATATACATAATGTTAAAGGTTCAATCCATCAGCAAGAAATATGATCCTAAACATATATGCATCCAACATTAGAGCACAGACTTTCATAAACCAACTTTTAGGTAAACTAAAAAAAAAAAAAAGATCTTGACTCTAACACTATCATAGCTGGGGACTAAAATATTCCACTGACAACCCTAGATAGATCATCAAGGCAAAAAATCAACTTGAACCTCAACTGGACACTTGACCAAATGTACTTAATAAATACCTACAGAAATCTCCACCCAACAACCATGGAATATACTTGTACTCGTCACTACATGGAACATACAAGATTGATCAAATCCTCAGCCATAAATTGAGCATAAACAAAATTTTGCAAGATTGAAATACTACCATGCACCTTCTCAGATCACAGTGGAATAATAATAATAAAAAAAAACACCAACAAATTTCCCCTAAAACCCACAAAGATATGGCCACAAAACAGCATAATTCCTGGGTCAACATGGAAATCAGAACAGAAATTAAAAGAAACAAATGAAAATGAAGACACATCTTACTTGAATCTCTGGGATGTCATGAAAGCTATATTAAGAGGGGAATTCATATCTCTATGGACACATCTAAAGAAAATGGAGAGATCACAAGTTAATAGCCTAACAAATCACCTAAGGGAATTGGAAAAGCAAGACCACCAAACCCAGCAAAATAATCCATATCACCAAAATAATAGCTCAAATACAGACATTGAAGACAAAAACGTACTAAAAAAAAAAAAAAATGAAACAAAATACTGGTTCTTTGAAAAGATCAACAAGATTGATGGACCCCTAGCTAGAATGACTAAGAAAAAGAGTGAAAAAGCCCAAATAAACACAATCAGAAATCAAGTTCCAACTGACCCCAAAGAAATAGAAAAGATGATCAGAGATTACTTGTACACTTTTATGGAAACAAACTTGAAAACCTGAATGAAATGGAGGACTTTCTGGCATCACACAGCCTTCCCAGGTTGAAACAAGAAGATATTGAGACCCTAAGCAGACAGATAACAACCCAGGAAATAGACTATGTCATAAGAAGACTACCTACAAAAAACAAAAACAAACAAACAAAAAACCCTTGGACCAGGTAGCTTTCCAGCAGAATTTTACAAAACATACAAGGAGGAGCTGCTACTAATCCTATTGAAAGTATTCCAGGCAATTGAGAAAGAACTCTACCCAAATCATTTTATGAAGCTAACATCACATTGATACCCAAACCAGGTAAAGATACAACAAAGAAAGAGAAGTACAGGCCAATATCCTTGTTGAGCATAGATGCTAAAATTCTCAAAAAGATCATGTCAAAACAGATCCAACAACGCATCTCAAAAATCATCCATCAGGACTGGGTAGGCTTCATCCCCAGATGCAGGATTGGTTCAACATCCATAAGACCATAAACATAATTAAATACATCAATAGATGTAAAAACCAAAGCCACCTGATTATATCATTAGACTCAGAAAAAAAAATTGATAAAATCCAGCATCCCTTTTTAAAAAAAATTCTTGAACACCTAGGCATAGATGGAATGTACCTCAAAATAGTAAAAGTCATATCAAACCAACAGCTAACATATTGCTAAACAGACAGAAATTGGAACCATTTCCTCTGAAAACTGAAACAAGACAAGGAGGCCCACTTTCCCCTCCTGTTCAACACAGTACTGGAAGTCCTAGCTAGAACAATCAGAGAAGATAATGAAATCAGGGGTATCCAAATAGACAAAGAGAAAGTTAAGGAGCTCAATAATGCCAAAAAGAAAAAAAACAAACAAACAGAAAAAATACTGGAACAAATTCAAAAAGAACAATAAATGGAACACACACACACACACACACACACACACACACACACACACACACACAAAATAAAGAAATGAGGGAAAATAGAAATGATCATTGAATCCAAAATCATATCAAGTGAAAAATCTAATAAATTAGGCAAACCTTAAACAATTACTAGAAATAATTTATTCAATATCATTAATTAGGATGAAGAGACACTGTACAATTTTTAAAAGAACAATGTATTAAGAAACTCTCACAACAGTGAAAGTGTATGCCCCTAACAACATCACTTCAAAATAAAAAAGCAAAAATAGTTACAAGGATAAATTAGCAAAATCACAATTATAGTAGAAGGTTTTTTTGTTTGTTTTTAAACACACAACATCTGATAGATCCAGCTGCAAAGATAATAATTTTTGTTTTGTTTTTAATTTTAGCGATTTTATTTAGGTGGAGTGTGTATGTGTGTATGTATGTGTTTCCTTTTTTTAACTTTTTATTTTGAAGATGTGGGGTAAAATTAAGGGTACCCTTGTTGATGAGATGTACTCCCACCATCCCCTGGCACTTTCCCATCAGTGCCAATCCTGCCCTCCACTCTGCTGGCAGTTTTCCACTACTGCCAATCCCTTCCTAATAGTGTAATGATAAATGTTCAGGGTTCGCTTATGAGTGAGAACATGTGGTACTCAGTTCTTTGTTTCAGTAATAATCACTGAGCATTATAGACTCTAAGTCCATTTAAGGTTCTAAAAGTTCATAATTTTGTCCTTTATGGCTGTGTAATATTTCATTGTGTTAATGTTCCACATTTTCTTATCCAGTTCTCTTTTAAAGGGCAGCATGCTTGGTTTCATGTTTTTACTATTGTGAATAATGCTGCAATAACCGTGCACATATCTTCTTCATAGAGTGATTTCAGTTCCTTTGGGTGTATTTCCAGGAGGGGAATTGCAGGGTTGTATGGAAGGTCGATTTTTAGATCTTTTAGGTATCACCAAACTGTTTTCCACAGAAGTTGTACTAGGTTACACTCCCACCAAGAGTGTAGAAGTGTTCCCTTTTCCCTGCATTTTCTCTAGCATCTGTTGTTTTTTGAATTATCAATGATGGCCATCCTGACTGGAGTTAGGTGGTATCTCAGTGTGGTTTTAATTTGCATTTCTTTGATGACTAGTGAGGCTGAGCATTTTTTTCATGTATCTGTTGGCTGCTAGTAAGTATTCTTCCAGAAGTGTCTACTCATATCTTTTGCCCACTTTTTAATGGGGCTGTTTGTTTTTTTCATTTGGGCATGTTTGAGTTCCTTGTAGATCCTAGATGTTAGAACTTTGTCAGATACACAGTTGGCAAATATTTTTTCCCATTCTGTGGGCTGTCTCCTTGCTTTCTTGATGGTTTCTTTGGCTTTGCAGAAGGTTTTCAGTTTAATGAGGCTCCACTTGTCTATCTTATCTCTTATGGCATGGGTGCATTTGGGGTTTTGATCAGGAATTCATTGCCAGTTCCAATTTTCATAAAGGTGTTTCCTATATTTTCTAAAGTTCTTATAGTTTGAGGTTTTATGTTTAGGTCTTTGATCCACTTAGAGTTGACTTTTGTGTATGGTGATAGGTAGGAGTCTTGTTTTAGTCTTCAGCATATAGTCAGCTAGTTATCCCAGCACGATTTTCTGAATAAGTTCACCTCTCCTCAGTGATTGTTAGTGGAAGCTTTGTCAAAGATGAGTTGGTTGAGAAATTGAGGTTTTCCTTCCAGAATCTCTATCTTGTTCCCTTGGCCTATATGACTGTTCTTGTACCAATACCAGGCTGTTTTGATTATTGAAGTGTTATAATAAAGTTTGAAGTCTGGGAATGTGATACCTCCCACTTTGTTTCTTTTGCTGAGGATTGTTTTGACTATTTGTAGTCATTTATTTTTCCATATGAATTTCTGTATTGTTGTTTCCAGGTCTGAGAAGAATGATGTTGGTAATTTAATGGGTTGGTTATGGTAGATGATTTTTGAGATGTGTTGTTGGATCCAGTTTGTTAGAATCTTGTTGAGAATTTTTGCATCTATGTTCATTAAGGATATTGACCTGTAGTCCTCTTTCTTTGTTGGATCTTTACTCAGTGTGGGTATCAATGTGATATTAGCTTCATAAAATGATTTGGGGAGGGTTCCATCTTTCTCGATTGCCTAGAATACTTCCAGTAGGATTGGTATCAGTTCCTCCTTGTATGTTTTGTAGAATTCCCCTGGAAAGTCATCTGGTCCAGGCCCTCCCCAACCCCCCGCTTTTTTTTAGAAAGTGGAATTTATTGAGAGGACAGAAAAGCTCCCACAGTGGGAGGGGATGTGAGGGGGTTGCCCCCTTTTTTGCAGGTAGTTTTCTTATGACAAAGTCAATTTTCTGGGTTGTAATTGGTCTATTTGTGGTCTTAATTTATTCTTGTTTCAACCTGGGGAGGTTTTGTAATGTCAGAAAGTTCTCCATTTCATTTGCTTTTTTGTTTGTTTCCATACAAGTGTAACCTCTGATAATCTTTTCCATTTCTTTGGGATCACTTGTGACTTGATCTTGGCATTTCTGATTGTGTTTATTTGGGTCTTTTTCTCTTTTTCTTGGTCATTCTGGCTAGAGGGTTCATCAATCTTGTTTATCCTATCAAAAAAACAGCTTTTTGTTTCATTGATTTTTTTGTATTATATTTTTGTCTTCTATGTCCTGTATTTGGACTTTTATTATGGTGATTTGAATTCTTATACTGAAGTAAGAGTTTTCTGGTCTTGCTTTTCAGTTCCCTTAGATGATTTGTTAAGCTGTTAACTTGAGTTATTTCCATTTTCTTCATGTGTGTTTGTAGAGACATGAACTCCCCTCTTAGGACAGCTTTCAGGGCATCCCAGAGATTTTGGTTCTTTGTTTTCATTTGTTTCCAGGAATCTTTGAATTTTTGTTTTGATTTCCATGTTGACCCAGGACTTATTCAGCATTCTGCTGTTTTGGGGCCATGTCTTTGTGGGTTTGGGGAAATCTTTGTTGGTGTTGATATTTATTTTTATTCCATGTGTTCTGAGATGGTGCATGGCAACATTTCTACCTTATGAAATTTGTTTATGCTTGATTTTTGACCGACAATGTGGTTGATCTTAGTTACATCCCATGTGGTGATGAGTAGAATGTATATTCTGTGGTTGTTGGGTGGAGTGTTCTGTAGTATCTATTAAATCCATCTGGTAAAGTGTCAAGTTGAGGTTCTGGATCTCCTTGTGATTCTTTACCTTGATGATCTAAGGTTTTTAGTGGGGTAAATCAATCCCCAGCTATGATAGTGTTAGAGTTAATATCTTTTTTTAGTTTGCCTAGAAGCTGGTTTATGAAAGTTGGTGCTCCTATGTTGGATGAATATTTCTTGTTGATGGATTGAAACTTTTATCATTATGTAGTATCTTCCATATCTTTTTAAATACTTGATGGCTTAAAGGATATTTTGTCTGATATTAAGATAGCAACTTCTGCTTTCTTTTGTATTCCATTCACCTGAAAATTTGTTTTCCATCCTCTTTGAGGTCATGAGTGTCCTTTCTGGTGAGATGAGTCTCCTGGAGACAGCATATTGTTGCATCATGATTTTTCATCCAGTTTGCTGTTCTGTGTCTTTTCAGTGGTGTATTTAGCCTATTCACATTCAGGTTAATTTTTGAGATGTGAGAGTTTATCCTTGTCATGAGGTTCTTATAGAGTTTGCTGTTGTTTGTTTGTTTATTTATTTGTTGTCTTTCATTTGATTTTTAGGTTGATTTACGTGTGTTTTTAATCTTTCTCCTGCATTCTTGGGAAGGGTGTGGTGGTTGCTTTTTCTTCTTCTGTGTTTAATACTTTCTTAAGGGTTTCTTGCAGAGCTGGTCTGGAGGTGGTGTAAACTCTTAGAGATTGAATATCTAGGAAGGATTTTAATTCTCCATTGCTGATGAAGCTTAGCTTAGCTGGGTAGGTAATTCTTGGTTGAAATTGTTTATCTTTGAGAACTTTGAAGTTTGACCTCCAAGCTCTCCTAGCCCAAAGTGTTTCTGTAGATAAGTCTGCTGCTATTCTAATTGGTATTCCCCCGTAGGTAATCTGACCTTTCTCTCTTGCTGCCTTTAGGATTTTTTATTTTATACCTACTTTGTGTAAGCAAGTTACTACTTGTCTAGGAGTTGGTCTTCTCATTTGATATCTTGTAGGGGTTCTCTGAATCTCTTGTGTTTGAATTGTAACATCTCTGATGAGATGAGGGAAGGGTTTTTGGATAATTTCAGAGAATGTTTGTTCCAGGGTGGTCTCCATCTCTCTGTCTGCTTTAGGGATTCCAAGTAAACTTAGGTTCGGCCTCTTAATATAATTGGTCATCTCTTGGAAGCTCTCTTCTGACTTTCAGAGCTTCTTTTCTTTGTTTTTTTTTTAGCAGATTATGTTAGTTCCATATTTTGGTCCTCAAGCTCTGAGATTCTTTCTTCTGCTTGGTTAAGTCTGCTTTCCATGCATATCAGTTTGTTAGTTATTTCATTCACTGTATTCTTTATTGCTGTTATCTCAGTTATCAACTTCTTCATTCTCTCCTCTTGTCTCTCCTCATTTCTATTTATTCCCTCTATTAATATCTTGATATCTGGGTTTGTCATTTGAGCCCAGTCATTCTAGGGGCTCTTTATTATTTGAGTTCCAAAGTCTGTATTCTCAGTTGCTATCTTCCCAGGGTTATGTATGGGACTTGTGTTCTTCCATGATTCATCTTCATTTATGAAATGTTTCCTCCTTCTTTTATTCCCCTTGTTAATTTTTTTGTTCAGTGTTTGGGGATAAGCTTTCATTTTGTTTGCTCAATCCCTATTCTTTCTTATGTAGATCCTCTGTGTTTGTTCAGTTTTGAAGCTGAACAAGGATTGAGGGGCTGTGCTTTTTGCAGTTTTGAGATTTGATTAAGGGGGGAGCTGTGGTTCAGAATCTGTCTGAAGCTCCCAGTATCTGCTGACAGATATGTGGGCTTCCTGGAATCCATTACCCACTGCCTTACAATCTGTCCATGTGGTAGGGGTATATCTTTGCCCCTGAAAGCAAAACGAGTTAAGAAAAATGAAAAGAGTAGACAAAGGAAGGAGAGAGAAAAAAAGGAACGGTTAAGAGCGAGAAGAAGCAGAAAAGTAGATAGGCACACCAACTAACGAATAAACAAAGAAACAATCAAAAACAACAACAACAACAATAAAACCCCTCAAAAACATACAAACTATCATACAAACAAACCAAAAAACCCTGTTGATGTACTTGCCTCAAAAATACCCATACACAAATAGAAAATCTAAAAAAACTAAAACTAAAATTAAAATAAAATAACACAAAGTGAGTATGAAAATTTAAACAATAACAGAAAGAAAGAAAGTATAAAAAAGAGCCCCCTCTGTGACCCCTCTGGGACTTCAGGTTCCTTTCCCAAGCACTGTTGCTGCTTTTGATTGCTGATGCCTTTGGCCACTGCTGCATTAGGGAGCGGCTTCAGTCTCCAGCCTGTCTGCTCTGCTCTTAGCTAGTGTAGGCCCATGGAGTTGCTTTCAGCATGGGTTAGATATCCAGCAAACTGCTGTGGGAGGAGGGTGAATCAGATCTGGACTTACCTGACTGCTGCTGCTGCTGCCAAGTCTGCATCTCAGATCATGTGTGTCTGTGTCTGGTTCAGCATAGGGAAGGGGTATATGTCTCTCTGTGTCTGATGGTTGATCCCAGAGGAGTGCAGAGATGACTCATGGTCTCAGGGTGGAAGCTCAACAGAGCTGGGAAGGGCAAAACAGGTCTCTGTCTGGTCCCAGGACAGATAAAATGGCAGCAGTTGGTGGTTACTCCTCACTGGTGGTGGGGCTTAGTTCCAGATTTCCTTGCCGTACCTTTTCCATGGTTTCTGCTGCTAGCACCTGGCCTACTGCCTCCGGTAGTGGCATGGGTCAGGTGGCAGGTGGTGAGGAGCAGCTGATCTCTGCTGCCTCCTCCCAAGAGACTCCCAAGAATGGCAGATGATCCTGTACACTGGAGGCTCTGATCTCAGGGAAGTGGTGGGTTCTAGTCATCTGAAGGAGAGCCCCAGGTACTTGAACCTGAATCTCCCCTCAGTCTTTCACTTAACCACTGGCACACACCCACTAATTCAGGCATTCTTTTTGGACACTTGCTTTTGCAGAGACTTTCACACTCCAAGCAGTTCCATTATCATCTTGCCTCCCTAATTCTTGTATTTCAAAAGAGCAAAACATTATGCATTTTAAAAATATATCTTTTTGCTTCCAGCTTTGATGAGGTATAATTGACAAACAAAAATTGAATATATTTATGGTGTACAACATAGTGTTTTGATATATGTATACATTGTAAAATGATTGCCATCATCTAAAATAAATCTTTACTTTTAATTTTATTTCTTAACATTATCTAAAGTTATATTGTATCTCTGTACATTTTCAAATGCTATAAGGACATTCGCAAAGCAAATTTAACCAACCATCAAACATTCTTTTCCATATTCCTTTATGTTGTTTTTAATTTTATTATCACTTATTTGAAGTGCAGAAAGTCAATTGTTTTATATTCAGTAGTTATGTAAATCTACCAGTTGCATTTCACTTCCTCTGTCTCTGCCTTTTTTTCTTGTTATTCAAGTACATTCTTTAGTTGTTCCTTCATTACTAATTTATGTGAAGTAAATCCTAAACCTCATTTTATGTCTTTACTTCATGTTCATTTGAATGATACTTCATCTAGATACAAATTTCTTATTTAACAATCGTTTTTCCTCAGCTCTTTAAAATTCTTCTCTAATGCTTTTTGTTATTTATTGTTACTAATATTAAACCTACTCACAATATAATTGCCAATGCTTTGAAGGAAATGTGTCTTTTCTATTTGATAATTTTCAAGAATCTTTCTTTTGATTTTCACTGTAATGTGCCCCCTGTTTTTATTATGGCATCTCACCCTTCCCCAGTGGTGCTTGATGCTTCTGTGTTTGTAGGCTGTATGACTCAATTGTTTAAGAATAAATTTCCTATGTTTCTAAGTGGGAGAGGAAGAGAATATTGCTTAGTTTATAATCTGGAGGATAGAATCTCAGGATCTGATTGTTCTTAAGAAGACTTTCGACCAATCCTTCAGTGCTTGAAAACTGTCTGTATGTCTCACATTCAGAGCTACTTAGTGCACCCAATTTCTGATCTTTTTTCTCATACAAAATGGCTTGCTTCCTTTCGGCACAAAAATCTGTGGGATCTTTGAACTGCCAAATTACACACTGCTAGATCATCTGCCCTCAATCTCTCAGTATTTAGATGTTTTGTCTTTTGTCATCTCCTTCCCTATTTTCTTATGTGTTTGAAGATTTATAACTATTTAAAAATCCTTTACAGTAATTTTGAAAGGGGATTCCTAGCAGTATGATGGAAGAGTGCATGTATTCAATCTTCTGTGTTTGAACAAAAATCTTTTCCATTAAGACTTTATAGATATTGGAAATTCTGTTAATAGAAGATAAAGTCCTTCATTCCATAATTGGAAATATGGCAGCGAGATGTAACACATTAACTTATAAATGACTGTATTCTTTCTTCTTCATGATTGACCCTCAATTCAGAATTAATTGCTTCAATATCCCTGCTTTGTCTCTTTCACATATTTATGGTTGGCCAGTCTCAAAAACTAGATCGTAGATTGTTTGGGATTATGTCCTAGATACTGCTGTATTTCAGTGTACCTGGTATCTGTTGAAGTGCCTGGTACAGAGGTTGCTGCATAAATGTTTCTTCAAGAAAACGGAATAATTTAGAAAAAGAATTAACATAAACATTTTCAGCTATGAAAAGAGTGTTTCTCACCCATTGGTAAGAAATTTAAACCATTTGTTGACTATGTTACCAGACTTTTCTTCCAGACTTATCACATGATTTGATTGATTATTGGGTTAGAGAACACATTGTAAAAGATGAAAACTTCCAGTAATGCTAAAATAATAATATTGCTTTGCCTTGGTATAATCATTTTATTATTTAAGGTGTTTCTATACCCATAAGTTTTAAAAATGTTGAGGTATATCCTTGATATTTAGAAGAACTGCAAGGTCTATTTTACTTTTTTTGTTTATTCTTTTAAAAATACATGACACTGACCAGGCATGGTGGCTCACACATGTAATTCCAGCATTTTGAAAGACCAAAGCATGAGAATATTTTGAACGCAGGAGTTCAAGACCAGCTTGGAACATAGCAAGACCTCATCTCTCCAAAAAATAAAACAAAATAATTTGATGGACATGTGGTGTGTGCCTGTAGTATTAGCTGCTTGGGAGGTGGAGGTGGAAGGATTGCTTAAGCCCGGGAGTTAGCGGCTGCAGTAAGATGTGATTGTACCCCTGTACTCCAGCCTGGTGACAAAATGAAACCCCAACTCAGGAAAAACACAAACAAGCAAAAAAAAACACACCAAGATACCGGGGGGGGGGATAGTCAGGACCAATGTTAAATATTCTCTTATTTAACATTGTTTTATGTAAAACTATAAGGACCAAAGGCAGGAAGTTGGGAGAAGTGTTTTTTAAAGGGATAAAAAAGTTTGAATCACCTGCCAATTGCCAAAATAAAGGCCTGAATTTTCCTTCCCATATTACTCTTTCCCTAAGGGATATAACCATATAGTAGTTAGCACACCCATAATTTTTGAAGAGAAATTAAAATGAGCTTGGTTCAAAATGTTTCTGTCTACAGAAATGGTCTTTTTACTAATAGAACTTCCTTCTACGCAGAGAGGCACAGACACACTTCTTTATCCAAGCCCACATTCCAACATAAAAGGACTGCAGCTTTAAGCTTATTCTCTCTAATATTTTAATTGGAAGGAGTAAAAGGACCTCTTTTTCTACAGAGAAAATTAGTAGACAAAATTATAAGTATCCCAGAAATTCTATGCCTATACAGATACTTGACAACCAACAGTTATCAGCAAAGGGAGTAATGGGGTTTTTTTTGCCTGGAACAGAAGCACTTGCCATTGTTAATGCTAAGAATTGTATAATTTCTCCTCAAGCAGCAGGAGGTCTGGAGATTCTGGCTTGACTGGGGTTCTAGCAGAAAATAATGATAGATTTGAAGTGGGTTGAGGTCTGTGTCTATTCAATTTTGAACAAAGTGAAATGGAACTAGGAGAGCTGAGCTTAGATAAGGGAATATTTTAAAGGTTAAGGAAGAGATACCAGAGCAAGAATTGGATCTATGGAAAGAATTACTGCACAGATATTGCCTGGTAGTTACTTTAAGGAGTGCTGATTCAGACCAAAAAGAAGAATTGTACATTGAATGCAAGTTATTTATTGTGGAATGTCAAACAGTGATTGCAACCTATACTAATTGGTATTAGAGTTCAATTCTGGACTAGTTCTGTAGAATGAGGTTTTAAATATGGATTCAGCTAGTAGGAAGTGTGCATTTTAAATGCATTAAATGAAACTAAGGTTGTAAATAAATCATTCTGCCATCTTAAACTGCCAGCAAAGTGTTCAGTGAAAGTAGTGATCTGGTTAGGAGTCAGCCAACACAAGTTTTAAGTGAACAGCAGCAACATTCTATTGCTACATGAATGGGGAGAGCATGGGACCTTTTCAGAGAGATCAAATTAACTAACATCATATCATGGCATCAAGGATACCACCTGTGAATACCTAGTGGCTTTTCAGGTGTGACATCCTTGGTTATTGAGAGAGCTTGTCAGTTGCCAATTTGAGTTACTTTTATGTCAGCTGTGAGAAAACAAAAATTGCTGAGTTTATGGTCATGGTGACTTGCCAGACAAAATGGACAACTGAAGAAGATGGTGCTATTTTCTTCTTCTAAAGAATAGACAGATACCCATACATGACATAGGTGGAACTTGAGAGCTTTATGGAGCTGACTTATAGAGTGAGTACTGGAAATTTCTTTTATGATGCATAGGTTTGTAAAGGGAGTCTTTGTTTTATTATTTCTTGATGCCCATTTGGCTTTGGAGAACTTACTAACACATTGTGCTTGGCTGGAGATTCACACAAAAGGCAGGAAATTTAAGAACAGGTTATTTCAAGTTCCAGTGTGTAAATAGACATAGACTGAAATAAAAACTTTGGCTGTTAAAGGGCTGATTAATGAGGTATCTAGAATATGGAATATATTTTTATAATTTTTGTTATAGCATTTAAAAGTTCAGAATATAATTCACATACCATACAATTCAGTTATTTCAACCATATAATTAAGAGTTTTTTGATATATTCACAAAGGGATGCAATCGTTATCTATTTCATCAGTATATTTTCATCACCTCAAAAGAAAGGCATTAGCAATCTCTGTCCATTCTCCCCCACACTCCAGTCCCTAGCAATCACTAATGTATTCTACCTCTATGAATTTTCCAGTTGTGGACAGTTCATATAAATAGTATCATAGGAGATATGGCCTTTTATTTCTGCCTTTTTTCACTTAGCTTAATGTTTTCAAGGTTTCATCCATGTTGCTGATCATACCACTACTTTATTTAATTCTATGACTCAATAATATTCCATTGTATGGATATGCCACATCTGTTTATCCATTTATCAGATGGACATCTGGCTTGTTTCCACTTTTTGACTGATCTGAATAGTGCTGCTGTGTACATCAATGTGTAAGATTTTATATGGACATATGTTTTTAGTTCTCTTTGATATATATCCAAGAGTGAAATTTCTGGGCCATATGGTGCTGGGTTATGGGGATTCTATGTTTGAAATTTTAAGGAACTGCAAACCTATTCCTAAGTGACTGAACCACTTTGTATTCCACCAGCAATCCATTCACATTCTCTCCATCACTTGTCGTTTTCTGTTTTATTTTATCCATCTGAGTGGGCATGAAATGGTATCTTATTATGGTTTATATGTGTATTTTCCTAATGACTAATGATATTGAACATCTTTTCATGAGCTTATTGGTCATTTTTATATATTCATTGGAGAAGTGTCTATTCAAATACTCTGCTTAGCTTTTAAATTAATTATTTTTCTTATTAGATATAAGATTTAAAAATAGTTTATTCCATTCTGTAGGGTTGTCTTTTCACTTTCTTGATGTCCTTTAGTATCCCATATTTTAAAATTTTGATGAAATTCAGTTTTTCTCTTTTTTTTTTGGTCAATTTTGCTTTTGGTGTTAGATCTAAGAAACCGTTGCTTAATTCAGGCTTACAAAAATTTACCCTCACATTTTGTTCGAGGAGTTTTATAATTTTAGCTCTTACATTTAGATCTATGATTGGTTTGGGATAAATTTTCATTTATTGTTTGGGGTAGAAGTTCTCATTCACTCTTTTATATGTGAATATTCTCATACTACCATTTGTTGAAAATATTATCTTTTCTCCATTAATTAGTCTTATCATTCTTGTACAAAATCAATTGATCAAAATATGCAGGTTTATTTCTGGGTTCTCACTTCTGTTTTCATTGATCTATGTCTATCTTTATTCCAGGACCTTCTGTTCTGATAAATGTAACTTTGATTTTGAAGTTGAGATGAGTGAGTCTTGCAACTTTGATCTTCTCTTTTAATACTGTTTTGTATATTCTGTGTTCTTTGAATTTCCATATGAATCTTAAGTTCAACTTGTCAAATTTTGAATAATGAAAGCCATCTGGAAATATGATATAAGTTATGTTGAATATAAAGATTAATCTGGGAAATATTGTTATTTTAATAATACTAAGTCTTCAAATCCACGAATATAGGGTATCTTTCCATTTGTTTAGTTGTTCTTTAATTTCTTTCAACAATGTATTGTGCAGTGTATAAGTTTTAGCTTTCTTTGGATAAATTTATTCCTAAGTATTTTATTGTTTTTAATGCTGTTGTAAATACAATATTTTTAAATTTAATTTTCACAATGTCCATTGCTGGTGTATAGAAATATAATTGATGTTGGTGCATTGATCTTTATTTTGCAGCCTTGATGCACTAATTTACTACCTCTGTTTTTTTTATAGATTTATTTTTCTTTATACAATATTTTTATACAGGATTATTTTCTTAGTTTTTTGTATATATATTTATTTATTTTTATTATGATATTGTGGGGTACAGTTAAGGGTTAGGTATACAAATACATTTCATTCAGGCACCCTTGTTGATAAGAGGTGTTTCCCCATCCCCAGACAGATATTTGCTGCCGTTAATCCCATCTCCCTCACCCCCCCCATAGTTTCCCACTACTGTCAGTCATTTCCTTATAGTATTACATTGGATGTTCAAGGTCCATTATATGAGTGACAACATGTGATACTCGGATCTTTGTTTCTGTGAGAGGTCGCTCAGTTTTATAGACTCTAGTTCCATCCAGGTTGGTGCGAAATTCATGATTTTGTTCTTTTTTATGGCTGCGAAGTATTCCATCATGTATATATACCACATTTTTAAAATCCAGTCCTCTTTTGATAGGCATCATGGTTGCTTCCAGGTTCTTGCTATTGTGAACAATGCTGTGATAAACATACGTGTGCAGGTATTTTTTTAACAGAGTGATTTGTGTTCTTCAGGATATATTCCCAGTAGGGGGATTGTGGGGTCATAAGGGAGGTTGATATTTAGAGCTTTTAGGAATCGCCACACTGCTTTCCACAGTGGTTGCACTAGTTTACACTCCCACCAACAGTGTAGAAATGTTGCCTTTTTGCCACACTCTCTCCAGCAGCTGTTATTTTTTGAGTTGTTGATAATTGCCATTCTGACTGGAGTTAGGTGGCATCTCAATGTGGTTTTGATTTGCATCTCTCTGATGATTAGTGAGGTTGAACATTTCTTCATGTGTCTGTTGGCTGCTCGGATGTCTTCCTTTGTGAAGTATCTGTTTATATCTTTTGCCCATTTTATAATGGGGTTGTTTGTTTTTTTCTTTTCGGCACTTTTGAGTTACATGTAGATCCAAGATGTTAGGCCTTTGTCAGACCTGGTGTTGGCAAGTACTTTTTCCCAGTCTGTAGGCTATCTCTCTGCTCTCTTGATGGTTTCTTTGGTTTTGCAGAAGCTTGTCAGTTTAATGAGGTCCCACTTGTCTATCAAATCTCTTATGGACTGTGGGTTTAGGGTTTTGTTCAGGAATTGAATGCCAGTTCCGATTTCCATGAGGGTATGTCCTTCATTTTTTAAAGTTCTTATGGTTTTAGATTTTACATTTAGGTCTCTGATCCATTTGGAGTTAATTTTTGTGTATGGGGAAAGATAGGTGTCCTGTTTCAATCTTCTGCATGTGGTCAAACAGTTTTCCCAGCACCATTTACTGAGTAGGTTCTCCTCTCCCCAGTGGTAGGTGGTGGAGGCTTTGTCAAAGATGAGTTGGTTGAGAAATTGAGGTTTTGCTTCTGGAATCTCAGTTCTATTCCATTAATCTATATGCCTGTTCCTAAACCAATACCAAGCTATTTTGATGATTGTAGCTTTATAGTAAATTTTGAAGTCTGGTAATGTGATAGCACCTGCTTTGTTTTTTTTGCTGAGGATTGTTCTGGCTATTCTTGGACGTTTGTGTTTCCATATGAATTCCTGTATTGTTTTTTCTAGGTCTGAGAAGAATGTTGCTGGTAATTTGATGGGTATTGCATTGAATTTATAGATTGCCTTAGGTAAGATGGACATCTTCACAATGTTGATTCTTCCAATCCATGAGCATGGGATATTTTTCCACTTGTTTGTGTCATCTTTGATTTCTTTGAGCAGTGTTTTGTAGTTTTCATTGTAAAGTTCTTTCACGTCTCTGGTTAGGAAGATGCCAAGGTATTTCATTTTTTTGTGGCTATTGTGAATGGAATTGTGGTTTTTATTTGGGTTTCTGTTTATTATTGGTATATAGAAATGCGATTGTCTTTTGCACATTTATTTTGTATCCTGAGACTTGCCAAAGGCCTTTATCAGTGTAAGGAGGTTTTTGACAGATTCTCTTGGGTTTTCAAGGTACACAATCATATCATGTGCAAAGAGAGATAACTTGACTTCCTCTTTTCCTATTTGGATACCCCTGATTGCCTTTTCTTCTCTGATTGCTCGAGTCAGGACTTCCAGTACTATGTTGAACAGCAGGGGTGAGAGTGGACATCCTTGTCTTGTTCCAGTTTTCAGGGGAAATGGTTCCAATTTTTGTCCATTTAGGAGTATGCTGGCTGTGGGTTTCTTGTAGATGGCTTTTACTATTTTAATGTATGTTCCCTGAATGCCTAGATGTTTGAGGATTTTTATCAAGAAGGAGTGCTGGATTTTATCAAAGCTTTTTCTGCATCTAATGATATAATCATGTGGTTTTTGTTTTGACATCTGTTGATGAATTTAATTACATTTATGGTTTTACGAATGTTGAACCAGTCTTGCATCCCAGGGATGAAGCCTGCTTGGTCATGATGGATGATTTTTGAGATGTATTGCTGAATCCGGTTTACTAGGATCTTGTTGAGAATTTTAGCATCTATGTTCATCAAAGATATTGGCCTGTAGTTCTCTTTCTTTGTTGGATCTTTACCTGGCTTGGGTATCAATGTGATGTTAACTTCGTAAAATTATTTGGGGAGAGTTCTATCTTTTTCAATCGCATGGAATACCTTCAGTAGGATTGGTATCAGCTCCTCCTTAAATGTCTTATAGAATTCTGCTGGAAAGCCATCTGGACCAGGACTTTTTTTTGTAGGTAGTTTTCTTATTATGTAGTCGATTTCCTTGATTGTTATTGGTGTATTTAGGGTCTCTATTTCTTCTTGTTCCAACCTAGGTAGGTTTTGTGATGTCAGAAAGTCCTCCATTTCCTTAAAGTTTTCAAGTTTGTTTCCATACAAGTGTACATAGTAGTCTCTAATGATCTTTTGTATTTCTGAAGGGTCAGATGTACCTTCATCTTTTGTGTTTCTGATTGTGCTCATTTGGTTTTTTTCTCTTTTTTTCTTGGCCAGTCTAGCTAGGGGTTCATCAATCTTGTTTATCCTTTCGAAGAACCAGCTTTTTGTTTCATTGATTTTTTTATATTATCTTTTTGTCTTCTGTGTCCTGGATTTCGGCTTTTATTTTCGTGGTCTGGATTCTTCTCCTGAAATTAGGGTTTTTGTGGTCTTGCTTTTCCAACTTCCTTAGGTGGCTTGTTAGGCTAATTTGTGTTCCTTCCATATTCTTCATGTGTGTTTGTAGGGATATAAATTCCCCTCTTACTACAGCTTTTAAGGCATCCCAGAGATTTTGGTAAGCTGTTTCTTCATTTTCACTTGTTTCCAGGTATCTTTTGAGCTCTGTTTTGATTTCATCATTGACCCGGGAGTTGTATAACATCATGCTGTTTAGTGTCCATGTCTTTTGGGTTTTGGGGAGACCTTGTTGGTGTTAATGTTTATTTTTATTCCACTGTGGTCTGAGAAGGTGCATGGTAGAATTTCGGTCCTGTTAAAATTGCTTATGCTTGATTTATGGCCAATTATGTGGTTGATCTTGGAATATGTTCCATGTGGTGCTGAGTAGAATGTGTATTTTCTGGTCTTTGGATGAAGTGTTCTGTAGGTATCAATTAAGTCCATTTGGTCCAAAGTCACATTGAGGTTCTGGATCTCCTTGCTGATTTTTTTGTCCTGATGATCTGTCTAGGGTTGTGAGTGGGGTATTAAAGTCCCCAGTTATGATGGTGTTAGAGTCAGTATCTTTCTTTAGATTTCCTAGAAGTTGCTTTATGAAAGTTGGCGCACCTATGTTGGGTACATATGTGTTTAGGATATATATTTCTTATTGATGGAGTGAACCTTTTATTATTATGAAGTGGCCCTCTGTATCTTTTAAAATTTTTGATAGGTTAAATGGTGTTTTGTCTGAAATTGGAATCATGACTCCTCCTTCCTTTTGTGTTCCATTCGCCTGGAAATTTGTTTCCCATTCTCTTACTTTGAGTATGTGTATGTCCTTTCTAGTGAGATGGGTCTCTTGAAGGCAGTATATTGTTGCCTGATGATATTTTATCCATTTTGCCATTCTATGTCTCTTCAGTGGTGCGTGTAGTCCATTAATATTCAGGCTAATTATTGAAATGTGAGAGTTCGTCCCTGTCATAAAGTTCCTATAGAGTTGTTCTTCCACTTGGTTTTTTGTCTTTCTTTTGGTTTTGGGATTGGTTCATGTATATTTTATTCTTTTTCCTGTACTCTTTTGAAGAACATTGTTCTTTTTTCCTTTTCTTCTGTGTTTAGTACTTTCTTAAGTGTTTCATATAGAGGTGGTTTGGTGGCAGCATAAGTTCTTAGGGATTGGTTATCTGGGAAAGATTTTAATTCTCCCTTGCTGATGAAGCTTAGCTTGGCCGGGTAGGTTATTCTTGGTTGAAATTGTTTATCTTTTAGGACTTTGAAGATAGGGCTGCAAGCTCTCCTACCCTGAAGGGTTTATGTAGATAAACCTGCTGCTATTCTGATTAGTCTTCCAAGGATAGGTGATCTGGCCTTTTTCTCCTGCTGCCTTTAGGATTGTTTTCTTTTATGTCTACTTTGTTTAGGTGAATTATTGTGTCTAGGAGTTGGTCTTCTCATTTGTTGTCTTGCAGGGGTTCTCTGAATCTCTTGTGTTTGAATTTTTGCAACACTGATTCTATAAGGGAAGTTTTCTTGAATGATCTCATGGAAAGTTTGTTCCAGTGTGGTCTGTCTCTCTTTCTGCCTCAGGAAGGCCAATTACTCTTAGGTTTGGTCTCTTGAAGTAATCACTCATCTCTTGAAGGTTTTGTTCTGTCTTTTTGAGCTTATTTTCTGTGTTTTTAAGAGTTTGGGCTAGTTCTATATTTTGGTCCTCAAGCTCTGAGATTCTTTCTTCTACTTGGGTAATTCTGCTTTCCATGCTTATCAGTTTGTTATTTATTTCATTCACAGTATTCTTTATTACTGTTATCTCAGATTTCCGCTCCTTCCTAGTTTCTTCTTGTGTCTCCTCAATTCTTTTTAATCTTTCCATTAATGTCTTGATATCTAGGTTTGTAGTTTGAGGCCCTTCATTCTGGGGGCTCTTCATTGTTTGCATTCCGAAGTCAGTTTTCAGTGTCTGCGCGCCCAGGGGCCTGGGAGAGATCCATACTCTTCTTTTGGTTTTTCTTCATTTGTGTAGATTTTTCTCTCTCTCCTCCTTTTCCTCCCCTTCTTTAATTCTGTTTTTGAGGGAAGGTGGGGTTGCTTTTGTTTCACTTCTGGAATATCCTGTTCTTCTTTATGAGGGTCTTCTGGCTTTGTTCACTTTTGAGGTTGGAGTGTTGTCTGCAGACTGTACATTTGTGCAGTTCTTAGGTTTAGTTGAGGGGGAAGCTGTGGTTCAGAATGTATACGCTGATTCTAGCATCCACAAACAGGTGCATGAGCCCACTGGAACCTGTCTCCCTCTGCCTTACAATCTGTCCATGTAGCAGTATATAGTCCTGGTCCCTAGATTAATATGGGGGTATAAAAGAGGAAATGGAGGAAGAGGGGTCAATAGGAAATTAGAGAGAGAGAAGAGCGAGAGGGAAAACAGACATATATACTAACTATCAGGTGAGATAGAGACACAAGGCCGGAAAGAAGTGAAAAAAGACACGTAAGAAAGATTCCCTAAAGAATATTGATAGCTACACAGAGACAGACCAATATAATCACGAAACATTGTAAGTCAGAAGGCCAACAACAAAAGTGATCAAAATTAACAGTCAAAATGATAAAATCATAAGTCACAATAAGAGATCAGATTAAAATCACTTCAGCTCTGATCTCCGGCCTCTCCCCTTTGTTTTTCATTGCAGGCAGCTAGATTTACTTGCAGTTTGGGTTTGGCTGCCTGGGAGTTGCTTTTATCTGATTCAGCATAGGGGTGGGCCTTTGTATCTTCATTAGCGATGTTACCTTGGGAACCAAGGTGGGGGTTGTTGATAGGTGGGCGGGGCAATGGAAATCTCTGCCTGGAGAATGGCAGAGGCAGATTCTCTTTCATAGATCCATTTCTTTTTGCTTGTCTGGGTCCCCAAGCTTGGGGTCACGTGCTGAGTGCCTCAGCCAGGGTGGGCCTGGAGCTCCAGAGTTCCAAAGCCCCAACGGGCATGTGGTGAGTGGTGAGAGTGGCCCCGGGCCCCCCACAGGGTACTTCAGCCACGAATGGGACCAGTGTCTCTGAGGGGCAGGCGCCCAGAGCCTCCCTGAGTGACCGCTGGCCTGGTGCTGGGTGCCGGGCGAGAGACGATATAGCTGGGGGTGAGCTGAGACCTGAGACTCTCATGTACATGGTGGAACAGCAGCAGCAGGGGGCCACAATATCCGGCCCTGCGTGGGACCAAAGTTCCCCAGGCCTCAGACCAGCACGGCTGGTGGTGGGCTGGGGGATAGGGGAAGAAAAGTAAGAGTCTTTTGGGGAACTCACATTCGCAGAATCTCACAAGTCCACCTATGCCGTCACCATCTTGCTCCTCTCAGGATTATTTTCTTTATTCAAAATTTTTTCTTTATACAAAAGATTATATTTTGTTTATACAAGATTATTCATCTGTCAATAAAAATAGTTTTACTTCTTTCCCATCTGAATGCTTTAATTTCACTTTTTTGCCTAGTTTCCCTGGTTAGCATCTGCAATACAATGTTGAATAAGCTTTTAAAATGTATACTTTATTAGGTTGAAGAAATTCTCTTCTATTTCTGGTTTTTTTTTTGCATGTTTTCATTATGAAAGTGTTCTAGATTCTATAAAATATTTTTTAGTAACTCTTGAGTTGATAATATATTTGTTTTTTATTCAATCAATATGGCATATTACATTGATTGGTTTTTATACATTGGACAAGGTTTTCAATTCTGAAATTAATCCCACTTGTTCATGAACAACATGTGTAAGTTTTTAAATTAGTTGTTAGATTTGGTTTTCTAGTATTTTGTTGAGAATTTGGGTTTTATTTTAATATTAGTCTGGAGGATTTTTTATCTATGATATCTTCGTTTTTGATATCAGGTTGATACTGGACTCACAGAATGTTTGAAAAGTGTTTCCTCCTCACCTGTGTTTTGGAAAGTTTTGTGAAAGATTGGCTTTAATTGCTCTTTAAGAGTTTGGTAGAATTCACCAGTGAAGCCATGTGGTCTTAGGCTGACTTTTATGGGAACTTTATTGATGATCAATTTAATCTTTTTATTTGGTATAGGTCTATTCAGATTTCTCTCTTTCTTCTTGAGTTAAATTTAGTAGTTTGTATCTTTCAAGATTTTTGCCCATTTCATCTAGATTTTCTTATTTGTTGTCATACAATCATTCATAGTATTTCCTTAAAATCTTTTTATTTCTGTAAGGTCAATAATACTGTCTCCTCTGTAATTTTTGCTTTTAATAATTTGCATTTTTCTATCTTTTTAAAAAAATTAATTTTGCAAAAGGCTGAATACTTTTCAAGGAATCAACTTTTAGTTCATTGACTTCTCTATTGTCTTTCTATTTTCTGCTTCATTTATTTATCTTCTAATCATTAATTCTTTTCCTTTGCTTGCTTTATGTATAATTTTATCTTCTGGTTTCTTCTTGAAAGGCTAGGATGTTGATTTGAGATCTTTATTTTTTAATACAGAAACTTGAAATATGCATTTTTTCATATATTGCTTTTGCTGTATCCTGTAAGTTTTTATTTCCATTTATCTCAAAGTAATTTCTAAATTTCACTTTGTTTCTTCTTTGACCCAGTGTTTGTTTTAGTGTATTGTTAAATTTCCATGTATTCATAAATTTCTGAAAATTTCTCCAGCTTTTGATTTCTAATTCAATATGCTTTGGGTCAAAGAACATACTTTGTATGATGTAAATATTTTAAATTTATTTATATAGCAATTTTTTTGAATTGGGGTCTCATTGGAGTACAGTAGTATGATCATGTCTCAAACCAATCTCTAACTTCTAGACTCAAGTGATCCTTCCAACTCAAACTTCTGAGTAACTGAGACTACAGGCACACACCACTACACCTGGCTATTTATTTATTTATTGTAGAGACAGGTTCTTGCTATGTTGCCTAGACTGTTAAAACTTGTTTTATGGACTAACGTGTGATCTATCTTGGATAATATGTTATATGCATTTGAAAAGAATGTGCATTCCTCTGTTGTTGGATCAACTGTTTTATAGATGATTGTTAATCTAATTGCTTTATAGTGTTATACAAGTCTTATGTTTCTTTTTTGATCTGTCTAGTAGTCCTATACATTACTGAAAACAGAGAATACAATCACCAACTATTATTGTTGAAGTGTCTGTTTCTTGTTTCATTTGTTTGTTTTTCATTCATGATATACTTTGTTGTTAGGTGCACACATATTTACAATTGTTATAGCTTCTTAATGAATTAATCTTTTATCACTGTATAATATCCTTCTTTGTATCTTGTAACTGTTGATAAGTTATTTTGTCTAATAGTAGTATAGCCATTTTCCCCCTCTTTTGGTTACTGTCTGCATGACAAATATATATATATACATATACACATATATATTTTTTTCCTATTCTTTTACTTCTAACACGTGTCTTTGAATCCATAGTATATTTTTTGTAGCCAGCTTGTAGTTAAAACAATTTTTTAAAAATCCGTTTTTCAAATCTCAGTCTGTAATTTGAATGACTTACTCCATTTACATTTAACATAATTATGGATAAAAAAGCTCTACTTATATCATTCTGCTATTTGCTTTTTATATTTCTATGTCTTATTTTTTGGTCTTCCATTCCTCTATTATTTGTGTTAATATTTAATATACAGTACTATTTAAGTTTGTTTTCATGTGGTTTATAGTATTTTTGGGTTCTTTTCTAACTCTTTGCCTTGTGTATTTACAATATTAATGTAAAACAATTTAGTTCAGAATAAAATAAACTGAATTACAATAATATGCAAAAATTTGCTTTTATATTGTTCCATTTCCTTCCTCCTTCTTTGTGCTGTTATCATACAAAATACATATTTATATATTGTATACACATCCAGCACAATTTATAGCTATTGGTTATGCTATTGTCTTTAAATCAGATAGCAGAGAAAAGTTATAATAAAAATACATTTATACTGTCTTTTATACTTACTTACCCATTTGGTATCCTTTATCAGTGGCTTTATTTTTTTCATGTGGATTCTTGTTAATATTTAGTGTCCTTTCATTTAAGCTTGAAGTCCTCCCTTTAGTATTTCTTGTACAGCAATTCTATTAGCAACACATATTTTAAATTTTTTTTTAAGAGTTGGAGTCTCACTCTGTCGCCCAGGCTGGAGTGCAGTGGTACACTCCCAGCCACTGCAGCCTTGACCTGCTGGGCTCTGGAGATCCTTCTGCCTCAGTCTTCCAAGTAGCCGGAATTACGGGTGCATGCTACCATGCCTGACTAATTTTTGATGTATTGTAGAGATGAGTTCCCGCCAAGTTGCCCAGGCAGGTCTTGAGCCCGTGAGCTCAGGCAATCCACTCACCTTGGCCTCCCAAAGTGCTGGGATTACAGACTGAGCCACTGAGCCTCACCTAAATTTTTTGTTTATTAGAAACTGTCTTAATTTCACCTTCATTTTTAAGAGGATAGTTTTGCTAGCTATAGAATTCTTGGTTGGCAGTCTTTTTCTTTCAACACTTTGAATATCATCTCACAGATGTCTGGCTTTCATTGTTTCTAATAGGAAATCAATTATCAATCTCATTGTAGATCTTGTGTGTAGCATTAGTCAATTCTCCTTTGTTACTTTCAAAATTCTCTTCATCTTTTTAAATTTGGTTATGATATATCGAGATGTGAACTCTTTGAGATTATCTTTTTGGTGTTTTATGAGTTTTTTTTGGATATGTAGATTAATTTTCTTTCACTAAATTTAGGACATTTTCACCCATTATTTTTTCAACTGTTTGTTCAGTCTCTGTCACTCTCTCTTTTTTCTTCCTCTTCTGGAACTCCTACTAGATGTATGTTATTATGCTCGATGGTGTCTCAATGGTCTTTGAGACTTTTAAAATATTTTTTATTCTTTTTCTTTGTTCATGAACTAGATAATGTATGTTAACCTATCTTAAAGTATTTATTCTGTCTGCTCAAATGTTCTGTTGAGAACCTCTCATGAATTTCTCATTTCAGTTATTGTAATTTTTAACACCAGAATTTATATTTGATTATTTTATAACACTTCTATTTTTATTAATATTCTCTATTTGTTAAGATATCATTATCACACTTTTCTTTAGTTTTTGAATTTTTTTTTAGTTCTTTTAGCATATTTATAATGTCTGATTGGAATATTTGTCAATATTATTATCTACTGGGCTTCCACACAGATAATTTCTATTAACTGCTTTATTTCTTGTGTACAGGCCATACTTTCTTAATTTTTTTTCCCTGAGAAGTGTAAATTTTAAATACATAATGTTGCAATTCTGGAAGTCAAGTTTTATTTATTTATTTATTTATTTACACATGCCCTACCCTGGGGTTTGCTGTCATTTGTTCAGTTTTTTTGTTTGTTTGTTTAAATACTGTAATGTCCATTTTATTTGTCATGTGTGGCCACTGAAGTATTTGCTCGACTACACTAATAATCTACTAATAAGTAGGCAAATAGTTTTTTTGTTTTTGGAACTAATACATTTCATAGACTTTATGGGGAGGATGGCATTGTGTGCATGTTGGCACATGACTTCAACACACAGTCAGACAGTTTAATTCTGTTCTTTAATCTTTATTTCTTGCTTATGCAAAGCCTAGCAATTTGTCACAGGTGAGAACTTTTTCAGGTCTTTCCTGGACATGTACATAGTCCTGAGTGTGTACACAATCCTGAAAAAGATAGACCTTTTTCAGGTCTTTCCTGGACATGTACATAACCCCGAGTGTGTACACAATCCTAACCATGCAGATCCCCAGGAATATGTTAGAGTTTTTCAAATCCCCTGTGAACATCTTTTCACCAGCTTTTAGTTTTAAGTCTGGCAGTTTGCCTGCTGTTTGCTCAGTGGTTATCTACTGCCTCAGAGAGCTATGATGTTCAGCAATTGCCTTTAATTTTTTTTTCAACAAATGCCCCTGGGGAAAAGTCTGTTTCCACTCAGAAAGCTTTGAGTTGGGCCAAATAAGGACCAGTGTTACTGATTCATTTTGCCTGTGAACAGAGCTAACACTCATCCAATAGCTTTTAAACAAAGCAACCTTAATTGAAGAGTCTTGACACAATTTGCAAGATACCACTAATTGGATTTCACTTGCCATCTGTTACACTATACCTGACAGAGCCCAGTAAAATATGAATTCAGAACTGATGACAGAGTGAAAGGAGAAAATAACTCCATCTTGATAATTGAGGTTACCCAATGTGAAACCTGGAAGGGAAGGAAGTAATAGCATCTAGAGTCTTGTACTAAAAAGATTGGCATTGAATAAATATATGCACACATTTTATTTCCCAAGGATTTATTTGATATTTTCTTACCTTGGAGGTGAGTTAAAAAGAAGAAAAGCAGGTATCATCTTATATGGGACAATTTTTCTTATGGAATATTATTTTGACAATTATTCTCTGATAAAAATACATAAAAGTCATATTGACTGTGTTTAGCTTAAAGTGTACATTTTAGCTTAAAATATTCAGTGGATTGAATAAAATGTTTTCTGTTTGTGAGAAATAACTATAAAGATGCTTTCATTTCTCACATTGCTAAAATGAGTCCCTGAATAAAAAAAATGATAATGCCCTCTGATTTTCTCCTTGGATCTTAGTGGAAATAAACTAAAGTGAAGTAACTTAAAAGTTTTAATGCAATATCTTTGAAGAAACTATACCATTGAAAATGACTAAACTTCTTTTTCAGTAAGAAAGCTGGAGAACTGACCATTTCATGGAAAACCATTAATATTGCATCCATACTCAGTCATCACTATTCTAAAAGACAAATATGTGCAGATTATGAAAATATGCTTTCCAGGAAGTAGAGGTTGGAAAATCCATTTATTTGTTCTTTATTGATAAAGTGACTTCTATGTGCTATAAATTGTTTTTGGTTCTGAGATTACTTAGTTGAGAAAAACAGGTAAGGCTTATGTTAGTGTTGAGCCTACACCCTACTGTGTTAAGTGCAGTGAAGAAAATAATACAGTGAGAAAAGAGGATCATGGACAAAAAAAATAGTGAGAAAAGAGGATCATGGACAAAAAGAAAGTAGGGAGCAGTTGCTCTCTGATAAAATGACATTTGGTCAGAAACCTGAGGGAGGAGACCATGACTATCTAGAGAAAGATACTACCAGGTAGCATGGAAGCAGGTAAGAGAACCTTGCAGTGGTCCAAGGGAAATAAAACGATGGCTTTGGCAAGGGAGTGGTAGAGTTAAAGGTGAGTTGTGCTTAGTTTCTATAAATGTATATAATATATATGGCAGAGTCTGTAAGATCTGCAGGTTAATAGGATTGGGGTGTGAGATAAAGACACATCAAAGATGACTACAAGGTATTTGAATCAAGCAGCCAAGTGATTGGCAAGGCATTTACTGAAAATAGAAAGAAGGTAGCTGGTGCTCCTTCTTTCTTTGTTTATGAAGTCTAACAATAGTGATTTGCCTTTTAATTTCTTAGAATTATGTGTGTGTGATTCAGCTGGGCAATACAAGTGGACTGCAGAGTACTTGGGTAGGATTCAAACTAACACAAAAGCTTTTCTGTAATAAAATAGTTTGAAGTATGTCAAGATAGAATAGGATCAAATAATAAGAATAAAATGATATTAGAAAAAGATTGCGCTTTAGGTAAAGAAATTTCTAGACTTTTCCCAGGCCACTTATTTTTATTTGGTTCAAGACCCAGAGTCAAATTATTGCTTGAAATATATGACTATGAACAGTTATTTACGACTATTTAAGACTTCTGAACTCTAGTTTCTTCAAATATAAGGTAGGTATTATTTTGAGAATCAAATGATAAATATAGAGTCTTCCTTCTTATTTTTTTTATTCTTATGATTTACTAAAAGCTTCAGAAAAATGCCCTATATTGATGGGCTAATTAGTCTGTAAACTTTTATATAGCAAGTAGTTATTGAGATCCATTAAATGTAGGGCATGATGATGAGTATTGAAGCAGATTCAATAAATATACAAGACGTAGTACAGAAGATCCTCAGATCATTTATAATCTATGTGTAGTTTAGTTAAGTGAAAGTTCAGGACAGTATTTGATGATAATGCAAATGTGAATGCTAAAAAGAGCTGCTTTAAAAAATGCAAGCATTTGTTCATCACTGATTGTGTGTCAAGCATTTTGCTAATTGCCTTCCTTGTCATTAATTCTAAGAAACAAACAAACAAAACTCCTGTGAGTTAGGTACTAATGTTACCCTTAGGTAGAAATCAAAAGACAGAAATATTCCTTCTGTGATATTGAGGAGCCTTAAATTTTTTTTATTTTTTTTATTTTTAAGTTGGGATCTCATTCTATCACCCAGGCTGGAGTCTGTGGCATGATCCCAGCTCACTGCAGTTTCAAACTCCTGGGCTTAGATGATCCTCCTCCCTCAGCCTTCTGAGTTGCTAGGACTACAGGTGCTCACTACCACACCCAACTAATTTTTTTATTTTTTGTATAGATGAGGTCTTGCTATGTTGCCCTGGCTTGTCTTCCACTCCTGGGCTAAAGCAATCCTCCCATCTTGGCCTCCCAAAGTGCAGGTATTAGAGACTTGAGCTACTATGCCTGACTAAATTTAGTAAAGTTAAGAAATTTGGCCAAATGTATGCAGCAAATTATATAATCAGACTTAAATACACACAGCCAGACTTTGGTGGCACACATACGCTTTTTACCATTTTGTTTTCTCAGGGGAGTTTAGAGGTTTTTTTTTTTTTTTTTTTTTTTGAGTTATTGATGATGGCCATCCTGACTGGAGTTAGGTGATATCTCTGTGTGGTTTTAATTGGCATTTCTTTGATGACTAGTGAGGCAGAGCATTTTTTCATATATCTGTTGGCTGCCCGTATGTCTTCTTTTGAGAAGTGTCTATTCATATCTTTTGCCCACTTTATAATAGGCTGTTTATTTTTTTCTTTTCAGCATGTTTGAGTTCCTTGTAGATCCTAGATGTTAGACCCTTGTCAGACATACATTTGGCAAATATGTTTTCCCAGTCTGTAAACTGTCTCCCTGCTCTCTTGGTTTATTTGGCTTTGCAGAAGCTTGTCAGTTTGATGAGGGCCCACTTGTCTATCTTTTCTCTTTTATGGCATGGGCACTTAGGGTTTTAATCAGGAATTGGTTGCCAGTTCCAATTTCCATAAAGATGTCTCCTGCATTTTCTAAGGTTCTTATAGTTTGAGGTTTTACATTTAGGTCTTTGGTGCATTTAGAGTTAATTTTTGTGTGGTGAAAGGTAGGGGTCTTGTTTTAATTTTCTGCATGTGGCCACCCCATTTTCCCAGCACCCTTTACTGAATAGGTTCTCCTCTCCCTATTGGTTGGTGGAGGAAGCTTTGTCACAGATGAGTTGGTTGAGAAATTGAGGTTTTGTTTCTGGAATCTCTAGCTTGTTCCATTGATCTATATGCCTGTTCTTGAACCAATACCAAGCTGTTTAGATATTGTAGCTTTGTAATAAATTTTAAAGTCTGAGAGTGTTTTGTTATTTTGTTATTTTTGCTGAGGATTGTTTTGACTATTCGTGGTTGTTTATGTTTCCATATGCATTCCTGTATTGTCATTTCCAGGTCTGAGAAGAATGCTGCTGGTAATTTAATGGGTATTGCATTAAATCTGTAGATTAACTTGGGTAGGATGGACATTTTAACAATGTAGATTCTTCTACTCCATGAGCATGGAATATTTTTCCATTTGTGTCTACTTTCATTTCTTTGAGCAGTGTTTTGTAGTTTTCATTGTAAAGATCTTTCAGGTCTCTGGTTAGGAAGATGCCAAGGTATTTAATTTTTTTGTTGTTGCTATTATAAGAGAGATTGTGTTTTTTATTTGGGTTTCTGTTTGTTTATTGTTGGTGAATAGAAATGTGATTGTCTTTTGCACATTGATTTCATACCCTGAGACTTTGCCAAAGTCCTTTATCAATGCAAGGTTTTTGACAGATTCTCTTGGGTTTTTGAAGTATAGAATGATGTTGTCTGCAAAGAGGGATAACTTGACTTCCTCTTTTCCTATTTGGATTCCCTTGATCTCCTTCTCTTGTCTGATTGCTCTAGCTAGGACTTCCAAAACTATGTTGAAAAGGAGGGGTGAGATTGAGCATCCTTGTCTTGCTCCGGTTTTCAGGGGAAGTAGTTTCAATTTCTGTATATTTAGCAATATGTTGGCTGTGGGTTTCTCATAGATTGCTCTTATTATTTTGAGGTATGTTCCATCTATGTCTAGATGTTCAAGGTTTTTTATCAAGAAGGGGTGCTGGATTTTATCAAGCTTTTTCCACATCCAATTTTATAATCATGTGGTTTTGTTTTTACATCTGTAGATGTATTTAATTATGTTTATGGCCTTGTGAATGTTGAACCAGCCAGACTTGCATTATGGGTATGAAGTCTACTTGGTCATGGTGGATGATTTTGAGATGTGTTGTTAGATCCAGATTGCTAGGATCTTGTTGAGAATTTTAGCATCTGTGTTTATCAAGGATATTGGCCTGTAGCTCTTTCTCTTTGTTGGATCTTTACCTGGCTTGGGTATCAATGTGATGTTAGCTTCATAAAGTGATTTGGAAAGAGTTCCACCTTTCTCAATTTCCTGGAATACCTTCACTAGAATTGGTATCAGTTCCTTCTTGTATGTTTTGTAGAATTCTGCTGGAAAGCTGTCTGGGGTTTTTTTTTGGGGAGGTAGTTTTCTTATGACATAGTCAATTTCCTGGATTGTCATTGGTCTATTTAGGATCTCGATTTCTTCTTGTTTCAACCTGGGGAGGTTGTGTGATGTCAGAAAGTCCTCTATTTCCTTTAGGTTTTCAAGTTTGTTTCCATACAAGAATACATAGTAATTTCTGATAATCTTTTGTATTTCTTTGTGGTCAGTTGTGACTTGATCTTTTGCATTTCTGATTGTGATTATTTGAGATTTTTCTGTCTTTATCTTGCTCAGTCTAGATAGGAGTCCATCAATCTTGTTTATATTTTCAAAGAACCAGCTTTTTTTTCATTGATTTTTTTGTATTTTTGTTGTTGTTGATGTTGTTGTCTATGTCCTGAATTTGGGCTATTATTTTTGTGATCTGGATTCTTTGCTGAAGTTAGGGTTTTGGTAGTCTTGCTTTTCCACCTTCCTAGGTGATTTGTTAGGCTGTAAACTTTTGATCTTTCCATTTTCTTCATGTGAGTTTGTAAAGATATGAATTCCCCTGTTAGTATTGCTTTCATGACATCCCAGAAGTTTTAGTAAGATGTTACTTTGTTTTCATTTATTTACAGGTATCTTTTAATCTTTGTTTTGATTTCCATGTTGAACTAGGAGTTGTTTAGCATCATGCTATTTAGTGTCCATGTCTTTGTGGGTTTTAGGGGAATTTCGTTAGTGTTGATATTTATTTTTATTCCACTGTGGTCTGAAAAGATACATGGGAGTATTTCAATGTTTCAAAATTTGTTTATGCTTGTTTTATGGCTGAGGATGTGGTCAATCTTATAGTATGTTCCATGTGGTGATGAATAGAATGTATATTCTGTGGCTGTTGGGTAGGGTGTTCAGTAAGTACCAATTAAGTCCATTTGTTCAAGCATCAAGTTTAGGTTCCAGATCTCCTTGTTGATTTTTTTTGTCTTGGTGAACTGTCTTGGGTTGTGAGTGGGGTATTTAAGTCCCCAGCCATGATAGTGTTAGAGTCAATATCTTTTTTAAGCTTATCTAGAAGCTGCTTTATAAAAGTTGGTGCTACTATGTTGGGTGCATTTATGTTTAGGATAGATAGTTCTTATTGATGGATTTGAAACTTTTTTCATTATATTGTGATCTTCCATATCTTTTAAAATTTTTGATAGCTTAAAGGATATTTTGTCTGATATTAAGATCATGACTCCTGCTTTCTTTTGTATCCTGTTTACCTGAAATTGTGTTTCCCCATCCTCTTAGTTTGAATCTGTGGGTGTCCTTTCTGCTGAGGTGAATCTGTTGGAGACACTATTTGTTGCCTCATGGTATTTTATCCATTTTGCCATTCTATGGCTTTTCAGTGGTGTATTTAGTCCATTCACATTCAGGCTAATTATTGGGATATGAGAGTTTATCCCTGTCATATGGTTCTTATAGAATTTGTTGTTTTTGCTGCTGTTTGTTTATTTGTTTGTTGTCTTTCTTTCTTTTTGGGTTGATTCATGTATGTTTTCAGTCTTTTTCTTGCATTCCAGAGAAGGGCATTAATGTTCTTTTTTTCTGTGTTTAATACTTTATTTTTAAAAAATTAGAGTCTCACTCCATCATCCAGGCTAGAGTGCAGCATGCTCACAGCCACCCCAGCATTAATCTGCTGGGCTCAGGTGACCCTTACACCTCAGCCTTCCAAGTAGCTGGAACTATAGGAGCATGCTATCATGCCCAGCTAATTTGTTTAAAAATTTATTATAGAGATGAGGTCTCGTCAAGTTGCCCGGGTTGTTCTTGAACACATGGGCTCAGATTATCCTCTTACCTTGGCCTCCCCAAGTGCTGGGATTACAGGCTTGAGCCAAGGTGCCTGGCTATACTTTCTTAAGTGTTTCTTGTAGAGTTGGACTGGAGGCAGCGTAAACTTTTAGGTATTGAATGACTGGGAAGGATTTTAATTCTCCATTAGTAATGAAGCTTAGCTTAGCTGGGTAGGTAATTCTTGGTTGAAATCATTTATCTTTGAGAACTTTGAAGATTGGGCTCTAAGCTTTTCTAGCCAAGATGTTTCTGTAGATAAAATCTGCTATCTTCTAACTGGTGTTCCCTGGTAGATAGTCTGACCTTTATCTCTTGCTGTCTTTGGGATTTTTTCTTTTATACCCACTTTGTATAGGTGAATTAATATGGGTCTAGGAGGTGGTCTTTTCGTTTGTTGTCTTGTGAGGGTTCTCTGACTCTCTCATGTTTGAATGGTTGCATCACTAATGAGATGAGGGAAGTTTTCTTGGATAATTTCAGGGAATATTTGTTCTAGGTGGTCTCTGTCTCTCTATCTGCCTCAGGGATTTCAATTAATCTTATGTTAGTCTCTTGAAATAATTGCTCATCTCTTGGAGGTTTTGTTCTGTCTTTTTAAGCGTCTTTTCAGTGTTTTTAACAGTTTGGGTTAGTTTCATATTTTGATCTCCAAGCTCTTAGATTCTTTCTTCTACTTGGTTAATTCTTCTTTCCATGCCTATCAGTTTGTTATTTATTTCACTCACTGTATTCTTTATTGCTGTTATCTGTTATCAACTTCTTCATTCTTTCTTCCTGTCTCTTCTCATTTCTATTTATTCTCTCTATTAATATCTTGATATCTAGGTTTGTGGTTTGAGACCAGTCATTCTGGGACCTCTTTATTGTTTGCATTCTGAATCTGTATTCTTAGTTGTTGACCTCCCAGGGGTCTATGTAAGACCCATATTCTTCCTTTGGTTTTTCTTCATTGTGTAGACTCCCCCCCCTTTTAAACTTCTTTTTAAATTCTGTTGTTCAGGGATGAGGGGTTTTTACCTCTGTTTGCTCAATCTCCTATTCTATATTTTGTAGATCTTCTGGCTTTTTTCAATTCTGAAACTGGATTGTGGGTGGGTGGGGCTGTACTTGTTGCAGTTTTGAGATTTAATTGAGGGGACAGTTGTGATTCAGAAGATCTCTGCAGATCCCAGTATCTGCAAACAGGTGTGTAGGCCCTCTGGAACCCACTTCTCACTGCCTCACAATCTGTTCATGTAGTGGTGGTATCGAATTGCCTTGTGAAAGCAAATTGAGGTATTGAGGTAAGAAGAGAGAAAATAATGGAAAAAGGGAGGAGGTGAATGAGAGAAGGGTAGAGGGAGAGAAGAAGAAGAGGGATAACCAACAAGCATACCCACTAACAATTGAAAAGAGACAAAGACAGAAAAGATAATAAAAACAAAAGCATACAGACAATCATACAAACCAACAAAAACCCTCCTATTGATGTACTCTCCCTCAAAAATACCCATACACAAACAGGAAGTCTTAAAAAAAAGCATTAGAATAGCAGAAACAAAGCAAGTTAAAAAACATAATCAAAAACAGAAAAAAAATGAGAAAAAAAGAAAAAAACAAACAAACAAACGAAAACAAAATTCACTCTGAAACCTTTCCTTGTAACTCCAACTTCCTTTCAGCTCTGGTCTCCAGCCCTCCCCTCTACTCTCAGCACAGGTTGATAGGGTTGCTCTCAGCTTGGGTAAGTTGCCTCATGGACTGCTTTGGGAGGATGGTAGATCAGATCTAGACTCACTTGGATTGCTGCTGCTGCTGTCAAGTCTCCCACTCAGTTTGGAATGGAAATTTTTAAAGGGCCTATTCACTGCTGTAATCCTCTGGATAAAAATAGTATCTGACACATAATAGATATTTTAGTTGAAAAATAGATATTTTGCCAATTATTGAATAATACATGTTTTGATATATATTTGAAAATATATATTTTTTTACCTTACATCAACTTGCCAGATATGAAGAAGACTATTAGTTTTACATATAAGAAAATTTTAGGAAAAAATGATTTGAGGACTTCTGGCAAGATGGCGAAAGGGCAACCCAGTCTGTGAAAATCTCTGCAAAGGAGAATTGCAGTGGGTCTCTGACTCTCGCCCCAGGGGCTATGGACCCCAACATCACAGCCTGCTCTTCATACGGAGCTCAGCCTTTGCCACCGCTGGGGCATTGCAGTGGTCTGGACAACCACTGCAGTGCAGATGCTGCCACTGCAGCCGCCACAGCCACCGCCACTGCCATCGGTAGCACATCGTACCACCTGGGCCAGAGGTGATCCACAACTTCAGTCCTTGAAGCCCCTTCAGGGAAGATCTGCTGGGATCGCTGCCACCTCTCCTGCAACCCAGACGTCCTGCCTGCCATAAGTCTCCTGCATCTGCCCTGAGGCAGGCAGCCATCTTGCCATCTTCAGCCCCTGCCATCCCTGTCCGGCCCCACCCCCTCTGGGGGGAGCAGCTGAGATAGCACCACCTGCTGGCGATTCAAGGTAACAACACCGAAATGGGAGAAACAAGCTTGATAAAGACATAGGCCAGAGTGGTGAACAGAGGGTGATCTGCACTGTCCTTCACCACAGACCAGGGGCAACTGACCCTAACTGCAAACTAATTTACCAGCTTGAAAAGAAAACTAGAAATCAAACCTGAAAGGACACTGGACTTAAACAAAATGTCTCAGAGAGTGCTTCATTGATTCTGTTAGTTTAATGACTTAATTCTATTCCTACTGTATTGTTCTTTTTTTCTTTTTTCCTCTTCCTTTTCTTCTCTCTGTAAACCATATCTTTGTATAGAGGAACAGGACACTAATAAGTGTGCTGGATAGCTGGTATGGGTTGGATAGCTGGTATGTTAGCATCACTATATGTTTTATTTTTGTCTGTATGAGAGTTGGTTCGTCTGTAGATGTGGTCTATTGTTTTTATCTGTTTCAGTATAGGCCTCTCTCTCTATTTGTTGGCACACTCGTTTGTTTCCCCCCTTACTCCTCTATCTCTCCATCCCCCTTTTCAACCCACTGTCTGCTCCATTCTCTCCCCTCTGCTAACCACATTTTATTTCAGGGAGTAAGGCTACAGCCCCACTGCACAGACAGATTACAAGGCAGTGGGAAGTGGGTTCCAGATTATTCACACACCTGTCAGCGAATACCAGGACCTACAGATAGATTTTGAATCACAGCTCCCCCCTTAAGTATATCTCAAAACTGCAAAAAGGACAACCCCTAACCTACAGTGCAGCTCCAGAATTGAACAAAGTAAGAGAGCATACATAACGAATAGGAGATTGAACAAACAGAAGTAAAACCAATCCCCTTACCCCTGAATAACAGAATTAAGGAAGACAGTGACATGGAGGGTAGGAAAAAAGTAGGGAGGGGGAAAAAACTGCACAAATGAAGAAAAACCAAAAGAAGAATATAGGTCTCACACAGACCCCTGGGAGATCAGACACTGAGAAAACAGATTCCGGAACACAAACAGTGAAGAGCCCCCAGAATGACTGGTTACATACAACAAACCCAGACATCAAGACATTAATGGAGAGAATTTAAAAAATTGAGGAGAGACAAGAGGAAAATAGGAAGGAGAGCTGATGTCAGAAATGACAGCAGAAAAGAATACTGTGATGGAGATGAATAACAGATTAATAAGCATGGAAAGCAGAATCAGCCAAGCAGAAGAAAGAATCTCAGAGCTTGAAGACCAAAACACAGAACTAACCCAAACTGTCAAAAGCATAGAAAAGAAGCTCAAAAAGACAGAACAAAACCTTCAAGAGATGAATGATCACTTCAAGAGACCAAACCTAAGAGTAAATGGGCTTCCTGAGGCAGAGAGAGAAACAGAAGCCACACTGGAACAAACATTTCATGAAATCATTCAAGAAAACTTCCCTCATCTCATCAAGGATGAAAAAATTCAAACACAAGAGATTCAGAGAACCCCTGCAAGACAACAAATGAGAAGACCAACTCCCAGACACATAATAATTCACCTAAACAAAGTAGCTATAAAAGAAAAAATCCTAAAGGCAGCAAGAGAAAAAGGCCAGACTACCTACCAGGGAAAACCAATTAGAATAGCACCAGATTTATCCACAGATACCCTTCAGGCTAGGAGAGCCTGGAGCCCTATCTTCAAAGTTCTAAAAGAGAAACAATTTAAACCAAGAATAACCTACCCAGCCAAACTAAGCTTCATTAGTGATGGAGAATTGAAATCTTTTCCAGATATCCAATCCCTAAGAACCTACGCTGCCACCAGACCACCTCTACAAGAAGCACTTAAGAAAGTACTGAACACAGAAGAAAAAGAAAAAAGAACAACAACGTTCTTCACAAGAGTACAGGCAAAAGATTAAAAACACACATGAACCAACTCCAAAACCCAAAGAGAGACAACAAACAAACAGGAACAACTTTGTAAGAACGTTATGACAGGGATCAACTCTTGCATTTCAATTATTAGCCTAAATGTGAATGGACTAAATGCACCACTGAAAAGACATAGAATGGAAAAATGGATAAAATATCATCAGGCATCAAATCTATTGCCTTTAAGAGACTCACTTCACTAGAGAGGACACCCACAGACTCAAAGTAAGAGGATGGGAAACAAATTTCAGTTGAACGGAATACAAAAGAAAGGAGGAGTAGCGATCTTAATTTCAGACAAAATACCCTTCAAGCTATTAAAAATCAAGAAAGATAGAGAAGGCCACTACATAATGATAAAAACCTCAATTCATCAACAAGAAATATCTATCCTAAACATATATGCACCCAACATAGGTGCGCCAACTTTCATAAAGCAACTTCTAGAAAAACTAAAGAAAGATATCGACTCTAACACCATCATAACTGGGGACTTTAATACCCCACTCACAACCCTAGACAGATCATCAGGACAAAAAATCAGCAAGGAGATCCGGAACCTCAATGTGACTTTGGACCAAATGGACTTAATTGACACCTACAGAACACTCCATCCAAAGACCACAGAATATATTCTCCTCATCTCCACATGGAACATATTCTAAGATCGACCACATACTTGGCCATAAATCAAGCATAAGCAAATTTAAAAGAACCGAAATTCTACCATGTACCTTCTCGAACCACAGTGGAATAAAAATAAACATTGACACCAACAAAGTCCCCCCAAAACCCACAATGACATGGACACTAAACAGCATGATGCTAAACAACTCCTGGGTCAATGATGAAATCAAAACAGACATCAAAAGATACCTGGAAACAAATGAAAATGAAGAAACATCTTACCAAAATCTCTGGGATGCCCTGAAAGCTGTAGTAAGAGTGGAATTTATATCCCTACAAACACACATGAAGAAAATGGAAGGAACAGAAATTCACAACCTAACAAGCCACCTAAAGAAACTGGAAAAGCAAGACCACAAAAACCCTAATTTCAGCAGAAGAATCCAGATCACCAAAATAAAAGCCCAAATCCAGGACATAGAAGACAAAAAGATAATACAAAAAATCAATGAAACAAAAAGCTGGTTCTTTGAAAGGATAAACAAGATCGACGGTCCCCTAGCTAGACTGACCAAGAAAAAATGAGAAAAAAAAAAAACAAATAAGCACAATCAGAAACACAAAAGTTGAAGTCACATCTGACCCTGAAGAAATACAAAAGATCATTAGAGACTACTACGTACACTTGTATGGAAACAAACTTGAAAACCTTAAGGAAATGGAGGATTTTCTGACATCACACAACCTACCTAGGTTGGAACAAGAAGAAATAGAGACCCTAAATAGACCAATAACAATCAAGGAAATCGACTACATAATAAGAAAACTTCCTACAAAAAAAAGCCCTGGACCAGATGACTTTCCAGTAGAATTCTACAAGACATTTAAGGAGGAGCTGATACTAATCCTACTGAAAGTATTGCAGGTGATTGAAAAAGATGGAACTCTCCCCAAATCATTTTACGAAGCCAAAATCACATTGATAACCAAGCCAGGTAAAAATCCAACAAAGAAGGAGAACTACAGGCCAATATCTTTGATGAACATAGATGCTAAAATTCTCAACAAGATCCTAGCAAACCAGATTCAGCAATACATCTCAAAAATCATCCATCATGACCAAGTAGGCTTCATTCCTGGGATGCAAGACTGGTTCAACATTCGTAAAACCATAAATGTAATTAAATACATCAACAGATGTCAAAACAGAAACCACAATATCATATCATTAGATGCAGAAAAAGCTTTTGATAAAATCCAGCACCCCTTCTTGATAAAAACCCTTGAACATCTAGGCATATGGGGAACATACCTCAAAATAGTAAAAGCCATCTACGAGAAACCCACAGCCAGCATACTCCTAAATGGACAGAAATTGGAACCAATTCTCCTGAAAACTGGAACTAGACAAGGATGCCCACTCTCATCCCTCCTGTTCAACATAGTATTGGAAGTCCTGGCTAGAGCAATCAGAGAAGAGGAGGCAATCAGGGATATCCAAATAGGAAAGAAGGAAGTCAAGTTATCTCTCTTTGCAAATCATATGATTGTGTACCTTGAAAACCCAAGAGAATCTGTCAAAAGCCTCCTTACACTGATAAAGGCCTTTGGCAAAGTCTCAGGATACAAAATAAATGTAGAAAAGACAATCGCATTTCTCTACACCAATAATAAACAAACAGAAACCCAAATAAAAAACACAATTCCATTCATAATAGCCACCATAATAGCCACCTTGGCATCTTCCTAACCAGGGACATGAAAGACCTTTACAAGGAAAACTACAAAACACTGCTCAAAGAAATCAAAGATGACACAAACAAATGGAAAAATATCCCATGCTCAAATATTAGTAGTTCTTGGAAAGCTCATTTATTTTTCACATGATGATAGAAATTTTCAATATTAAATGAAATATCATTACTATTCATCTTATTTTACATTGCAGACATGGCAGCTCATATAAAAATAAATGTTGACAATAATACATTTTTGTTTTTCTGGTGTCAGAAAGCATTTAATTGACTTCTTAATAGAATTTGATTTAACAAACATTTAAATCAAATACACTAAACACACTTGGTTTAGGAAATTTCGCAATATATAATTAAATGCCATTTTATTCATGTTAATATAAAGTTATTAAATAATTCCTGAGTGCCAGATACTCTTTCAGGCTCTGAGGACTCAGAACTGGAAAATGGATTATTTTGTCTACAAAGAGCTGAACTTCTGGAGAAAAAAACAATTATAGTAATGTAAAACAAATTCTGTGGCAGAGTTATTTTCAAATTACTTAAAAAAAATTGGAAATATCCATTTCTCTCTGGTTATTTTGCTTGTCTGTCTCTTTTTGTCTAACCTATTTCTAAGAACAAGCTCATGGAAATTAATCTTTTTTTGTTTTTGAATATTTTTAACATTTTTTCTGTACCTCTTTATGTTTGAAGATCAGTTTTACTGTATATAAAATCTGTCTCACATTTTCTTTCTTGAAATATGTTATTTAATTCATTGAATATTCCTATTCAATTTTCTTTTGAAGCACTCTCCTCCGAAACAGATACTCTAACTTTTCCCTTGTAGGTCATATTATTCTTTTTACCTAGATTCATAAAAAGTTTATTTTTCTTTAAAATTTAGTAATTTTATTAGATTGTGTCTTGGTGTTAATTGTTCTGGGTATTTTCAGGTACATGATGTACTATTTCAATATGTAGTTTTGAATGTGTAGTTCTGTTTATTTCATGAGAGTTTTCTTCATATAGGTTTTAGTTCTGATTCTTGGCTTTGTTTTCCAAGAACTACTAATATTTGTATGTTGGATGTTCTTTGCCTATCTTCCACATTTGTCACTTTGTCTTAAATCTTTTTTATCTATTTATTCCTTTCCTTAGATTAAAAAAAATTTCATTTTATATATTTTTTCTTGAGTTGTTTGTCAAGTTTATTCACGTTTCTGGTTTTTTTTTCCTAGGCTAGGTTTCATTTGCAAAACAATATTTTCTTTTTCTAACCTTTTATTGAATTGTCACTTCAGTTTTGAGTTTTTCTAATTCTTATGTGTGCTGTTTGTATTTTTTTTAATTTTTATTTGTTTATTTTATTATTAATTAATTAATTTATTTTTTTGAGTTGGAGTCTCACTCTGTCGCCCAGACTGGAGTGCAGTGGCCGCTCCCGGCCACCGCAGCCTCAACCTGCTGGGCTCCAGTGATCCTTCCGCCTCAGCCTTCCGAGTAGCTGGAACTACAGGCATGTGCTACCATGCCCAGCTGATGTTTTTGATTCATTGTGGAGATGAGGTCTCGCTAAGTTGTCCGGGTGGGTCTCGAACCCGCAGGCTCAGGCAATCTACTCACCTCGGCCTCCCGAAGCGCAGGATTATAGGCTGAGCCACCGAGCCCGACTGTGTGCTGTTTTTATAATACACTACTGTATTTCTTTTTTTCAGATAACTTTTAAAACTCTTTAAAATATTTATTTTGAAATAATTTGTCTGCCAAAAAATTACAATAATAGTTCAAAAAATTTCTGTATGTCTTTCACCCAGCTTACCGAAATGCTGACATCTTATATATCCATAATATAATGATTAAAAGTAGAAAATTGATATTAATATACTAGTATTAACTACTCTGCATATATTATTTGATTTTACCAATTGTCCCAATAATGTCCTTTTTTCCAGGATCATAATATTGCATTTAGCAGTTGTGTCTTCTCAGTTTCTTCCAATCTAGAATTATTCTCCAGTCTTTTTTTGTTTGTCATGACCTTGCTATATCTGAAGAGTACTGGTCAGTTATTTATAAAACTCCTTGATTTGGGTTTGTTTGAGGTTTCCTAATGATTAAATAGTACTTTTATATTTTTGGCAGGAATACACACAAGTGGTATTCTGCCCTTCTTAGTGTATCATATCTGGGGTGCATGATGTTCATATATCTCACTAATGGTGAAGTTAAGTTTGATCATTTGATTAAAGTGATATCTTCCAGGCTTCTCCATCATAAAGTTACTATTATTCCCTTTGGAATTAGTAAGTGTCTTGTGGAGAGATACTCTGAATCTATTTAAATATTCTGTTGCCCATAATATTTTCATTCACTAATTTTAACATCCACTGATGATTCTTGCCTGTAACAGTTATTAATGTGATATTTGCCAAATGTTAATTTTTTACACTTTTCTTTTGTGTTTATGAATCTACCACTATATTTACTAATTAGAATTCTACCAAAATTAAGAGCTATTCCTTCTTCCCCACTTATATATTTATATCAGTGTAGATTTACAAATATTTTATTTATTTTATGAGTTATAACATATTACTATTATTATTTATTTTATTGTCAAATCTTCCCATAGTTGGACATTGTTGTTCCCTTAGAATTGATCTCTATGTCATTTTTAACATGTTTCCATTATTTTTAAGCAATTCCTTATTTCTGGTGCCATGAAATATTCTAGACTAATATTCTTTCTTTTCCTACTTCTGGAACCAAGCATTTCTTCAAGCAGCCCCAATTTCTTTTATTGCATGCTAGTAATAGAAATTGAGAGCTGGGCATTAGATATGTTTCTTGCTACTGGAGTGTTATTGTTTCCAGTTCCTTCCAGTAGACAGAACTAGAAAAGAGATGTATGAACACACACACACCCACATACACACATACACAAACACACTGGTATCCATTTCTTTATCTACCTATCTGTATATATTAAACCATGAGTTTGTTCTGATACCTCTGGTTCCAATATGACAACACAAAGTTAATTTTTAATTTGTAATTCCTTTCTGTGCCAGTGAGAAACCTGGTTGTTATTATTCATAATTGATTTACCTGTTTATTCAATCCTAGAATACATAAAAAATACTTTTAGAATTGCTAGCTCAGAATTGCAGACTGCTGTGAAAATCTAATTTGTGTATTTTTTTTTTTTGTCTTTAGCTTTATAGTTTATGACCAAAATTTTGTTTTCTGAAGTTACTTAGTTCAGTTCTTCTTACTTACTTCGGTGTTATTTGTCATCGAGTTTAAGTTCATGTAAAAATGTTTTGCAATTCATTTGGGTTCTCTCCATGGCTCCCTCATGTTTGATTATATTTATTTATCCATATGAATATGTGGAACATTAATATGGTTGTAAAAGTTGAAACTATACAAAAGGTGTGCTTAGAGAAGTGTCACTTGCCACTCATCCTTCTTACCCCTTTCCCATTCACTCATTCTCCATTCTTTATACTTTACCTTATGCAGGCAGGCAGTCTTGTTAGTTTCTTATGTAGGCAATCTATCTTATTAGTTTCTGATTTATCTTCCTTGAGCTTCATTGTACAAAGGAATAGAAGCATGTATATTTTCTATCTTCTTCATTCTTTAAGGTACTACGATCACATAACTATATTTTTTAATTTTTTAAAGTTACATTTCATATAACTTTTTGTCATTTAACTATATATCTTAAAAATCACCATTCCGTATCAGTTTACAGAGATTTTTCTCTTTTATTAACAGTAACATAATACTTCATTTTGTGAATGCATCATATTTATCCGCTCTTCTACATGGAAGTTTACTTTTGTATGCTAATATTGTATCCTGTTATCTTACGGTATTCCATTATTGTTTGCATTAATCATTGGTTTTCCAGGAGATTCCAGGTATGCTGTGCTGTTATCTGCAAATAAATATGATTTCTCATCTTTTTAAGCAACTCATATGCTTCTTATTGATGTTTTTCCCTCTAAATTCATTTGATAATATTTCTAATTACAAGTTGAATAGTCATAGAGAGCGTGATTCTCATTACCTTGTAACTGATCTTAGTGGGAATTCCTCTAGTGTTTCTTTAATAAATATGATTCTTCCTTTAAGGCTTTTAGAAAGCCAGGTGTGGTGGCTCATGCCTATTATCCTAGCACTTTGGGAAACCGAGGTGAGAGGATTGCCTGAGCCCATGGGTTTGAGACCAGCCTGGGAAACTTAGCGAGACCTCATCTCTACAATAAATCAGAAAAAGTTAGCCAGGCATGGTGGCGCGTGCCTGTAGTTCCAGCTACTTGGAAGGCTGAGCAGAAGGATCACCTGAGCCCAGCAGGTTGAGGCTGCAGTGGCTGTGAGCATGCCACTGCACTCCAGCCTGGGCAACAGAGTGAGACTCTAACTCAAAAAAATAAATAAATAAAAATAAAAATAAAAAATTTAGAATTCTTGGCTGTAGGAAAATGTGTGTTTTTGTGATGTAGTGTATCAGTCATTCTTGATTGTCTTTACCAGAAATGAGTACTAAATTTTTTCAAAAATTTGTTTGCTTCAACCATTATAGAAATAATTAACAGTTCTTGATTTTCAAAAATTTTCTTGTATAATTTCCCATTCTAACAATTTTTGTGGGAATAAATACAGGATTTAGAATTTCAGTAATTAAGTAAATTATTCTTAATCATATCTGGGTAAATAATACTATGCAAAATGTCAGTAGTTGTAATCTTTGACATCCAGTAGAATTTGGCAGGTCAACCTCAGAATTGGTGGCACAGCCTAAGGTTTCACTGTTCACTTGCTTGTGTGTTTGGTAAATTCTTCACTGAGGATATTTGTTGGCCTCAAGACATAGCTTTAGAAACTTCTACCTTAGAGTATTGGCTGTTTCAAAGGAAATAGTATTTTTATTGAGTCAATAGTATATGGAGTCAAGTACTGTTTAAAAATGTAAATTAACTGATCACATATTCTTGATTAATACAAGTGATATTGTAAGAATTCCTCTAAATTTGCAGCCAGATTGGCTCACTTTGTAATCTAGTCTGGGATAATTTCAGCTGAAGTTGTCCTGATCATCTAATCTTTTAAATTGTCCTGTCTCATATTTAAATGATATTATGAAATCATACTTGTTAAGGTAACTTTGAAAAAAAACACATTTAATCTTCTCTATTGGTTTTCAAATTAAAACATGCAAGAGACAAACCCAATAGTGGGAAAAACAGTGGGAAAATGGGAAAAGTAGTGGAAAAAATGGGCTGGTATGTGTGTAGAGGGGTTGCTCCAAAGTTTTGGAGCTTGTTCTGCTCTGGATGAGATGCCAGAAATTCTAAATATCATGTGTTCTAGTTCCTGAAAGAGTGAAGGCAATAAATCCCTTTATATAGCACGTGATTCCTTTACAAAAGTTAATTTCCTTCCTTTCCTTGTGGTATAGCATAAAGCACTGCTTCTTCCTCTATAATGTGCATGCAGATTCCCTTACTATCTTGTTAAATTGCAGATTCAGGGATGGGACTCAAGTTTCTACATATTTAACAGGCTACCAGGTAATGCTGTTGGTGACCACACTTTAAGAAACAAGTACATAAAGAACAACTAGTTTATATTTAGACTGACCTAGTTTCCAGTGTTAACTTTGGATAATTTATTTAACAAAGATAACATTTGGACCCAGTGCAGTTCTTTTGGTCATCTTTTAAAGAAAGACCGTAGCTTCCCTGTTCCTGGGCTCTGGGGTGATCATGCCTCTGGTAACCCATTCCTGTGTTTCCAGTGATGTGAAGGAATACTTGGATTTGATCTTTTATCTTCCTCTGGATTATTGACTCTTCTGAGCATTTTACTTGATAAAAATATCCTTAATATAATAATATATTCCTGGCAACCCTGGTTGTCTTGAGCTTTCAACTGTGGCCTTAAAAATGAAGCTGCTCGTTCTTTTTTCCTCTTTATTTATTTTTCTCCATCCAAGTAATATTTATTTGGAAAGCTCTGGGTGCAATGTCTGGCTGATACAGCTGTCTGTTGTGTTCTTGAAGTTTTTGAGCATCTCTTTGCCTTTATAGACATTCTACTCCTATACCCTCACTCCCTCCTGTTTCTGGAATGTGTGGTGAATAGTAAAGGTACTGGCTAAAATTTTTTTTTCAGATATTAAATTTTTATTTATCATAATTATATATATATTTTATTTTAAAATTGTGGGATACAGTTAAGGGTTAGGTATACAAATATTTATTAGGGAGGTGGGATTAACTGGCTAAATTTTAAACATGCTGCCTCTCTTAAGGTTCCAGGGCTTGCTGTGCTGGAGGCACTAATATTATTAAGTTTAGCATCATTCATTCAGTCTGATGGGCACTAGCTCTCCATTTTTTCAGTCACAGAGGGGTGGGAGATTTTCGAATAATCTTTTATTCTGTCTGTAGTTTTATAGATTCTCTTTTAGGAAGTGACTCAATTTCCTCTTTCTTTTTCTGACTTGTGGTCCTTTCTTTGTGTCAGGTCTTCTTGTAGTTCAGGGTCTGTTTGTTAAGGTCCTTGGTTACATTACTTGTTTCCAAGTCTAGGTGATCCCTGTTCTTAGCAGATCAATAAGATACAAAATTAATGTTAAAAATTTTCAGTGATATAATTTTCTTTTAGACTGGCCTTTAAGGTTATCCTTTATTCAGGGTACAATGCAGTTGGTAGCTTCTATCAGTGACTTCTTAGTTAAGACTGGTGCTACTGATTCACTCTTGGACAATTTCAGCTGCTATGTTTTTGTTTGATCATAAAATGAACATGTTTTCTGAAGACCAGAAGATTTTTCTTTTTCCTTAAGGGAAAGGAGTTTTAAAGTTTAGAGACTTCATAGACACAGATTGCAAAGGCCTAAAGAGCACAGGCAGGTAATGTGTATGTAAAACAATCAGGAAAAAAATCAGTAGTGAAGGTGCCTAAGGCTCAGTGGAGTGTGATGGCCCCACCTAGAAACAAACAATTCAGTGCAAAGCAATTAGGCCCAGTTCTGGTCAAGAATTCTAGTTTTGCAATACCTCTTAGATTAGAAATCTAGACAGAGTGATCAAACATCCAGTTTGTGTTTGCTGAGAGGTTTACTGGGATGCAGAAATTTCAAGGATAAAAATGCAACATCTTAGATCTAGCATACTTGGTGCAAATAAGTTTTATCTTAAACTGTATTTAAAGCTTTGAAAAGTAAGAACTAGTTGGGTTAAATGCCTTCACTTGTGAATACTAAAATGAAGTAGATATTTTTCCCTGCAAATTTGCAAGTTTCAGAAGAGGAAAATATACAGTCATTCCTTGATATCTGCAAGGGATTGGTTCTAGGACTGGCCCCCCAACCACTGCCCCTCCATGTATACCAACATTCATGGATGCTCAAGTCCCTTATATAAAAATGGCATAGTATCCACAGAAACAGAGGGCCATCTGAGGCGCTTTATGATTTCTGAAGATCACCATTTTATGCTTCTTTTTTTTTTTTTTTGAGTTGGAGTCTGACTCTGTCACCCAGACTGGGGTACAGTGGCCGCTCCTGGCCACCTCAGCCTCGACCTACTGGGCTCTGGCGATCCTTCCGCCTCAGCCTTCCAAGTAACCGGAATTACAGGCATGTGCTACCACGCCCAGCTGATTTTTTGATTTATTGTAAAGATGAGGTCTCACTGCCCAGGTGGGTCTTGAACCCGCAGGCTCAAGCAATCCACTCACCTCAGCCTCCCAAAGGCACGGGGTTACAGGCTGAGCCACCGAGCCTGGCTTCATTTTATGCTTCTTATAAACAAAACAGGACTTCAAACTCTATTTGTGAGCTGACCCTTTTTCAGAAATCATAGGCACTGAATTCATTGCCAGCCAGTCATAGCTGTCCATCTGCTAATTTTCTCCACAAGAAGAAGCAGCTGTCATTTCAGAAGTGCTACAGTAGATAATAAGATGGGGTGCATTTCATTTTCAAATGCTTAAAACAAATCCTTAGGAAGAGCAGTAACAGTTCCTCTGACTGCATGAATCTCTGATATTATTAACACAAAATGCCAAATGGATTTGGAGATTGGAAGCAAATGGATTTGCTTTAAAAGGGAAAGTACTCAAGTTGGGTGTTGTACGTATTGTAATAATCTGCACTTGCATAGATATAGGAACTGCCAAAGCCATAGGCACACACAGAGATACTCCTAAAATCACAGTCACACATAGAGCCCGGAAGACAAATAAAATCATATGGGATTCCCAAATCCACACAACTTATGTGTACTGATGGAATGATTCATTGCCTTCACGTCTGTAAAGTACATAACAAACAAATTTTTTTCCCCGAACTAAAAGCTTTCCTAACTTCTATATATCTCATCTTGGCCCAACTTCTCTTCAAATCCTCTGTTATATATTTAAATAATCTTAGATGTCATCCTCCTTTTTATATGTTCAACAGCCACAATTCCAAGCATCAGTTTCTATTGATTATTCCTTTGCAATTTTTTTCTTAAACTGTTTTCTGTTCCTCCTACTGCCTCTACCCTAAAGTGAGCGTGCTCAAGTCAATTGGTAATTAAAACTGACCATGTCCTCTAGCTTAGGGTTTCTAGTCCAAATTATTCTCCATTTCATTCTACCTACATATTGCTACCTGATTACTCTTCTTAAGGAAAAAAATTTAGAATGACGTAAGGAACCAATGAGCATAGTCAAAGTTGTACTATGCATCCTAGAGCATCACAGGTGTAGATGAAGTTGTAGATATAGATAAAGACGTATATATAGTCATGGACATAGACACAGGTAGAGATAGAATTATATGACATTTCTTCATAGAGATATTGAAAATACATATTATTTCATTTGATGTTCAAAATAAACCAGAGAGGTACGGTAGGCATATCTATTTTTTTTTTTCACATATGAGATTATTGACTCTCAAAGAGGCTCCAAATCCCATACCTGGTGACATCTGGGAGTTGGAACTAGGTTTTGTTATTTACAACTCATGCTTTTTCTGGTTACAGCACAAAACTTTGTTTTTTCTATCTCTGGAAATTATAATGCACAATTGTATTTCTGCTATGTAGTAACCTGCTATGTAGAGACTTTTCCGTGTAGATATTGTCCTTGAACTTGTTTTCATGGAGCATAGGAAAAGAAGATGTAGAGAGAGTTGACACAGAATTGCTGACTACTGGGCACATATGATGCGTGCATTTTCATTTACACAAACAGAAATGCATTTAAAGGACATCAACTGATTTTATCACAGTCAATGTTGCAAAGGAAAAACAAATCCCCTATGTTGATGAGAATCCAGGTCAAGGCAAAGAGAATCACAGAGCAGTTAAAGAGAATCCTGAGGCTCTGGGATGTTGTGCCTGCAAGTACCTTGATTTGAGAAAAGAAATTCATTTAAATGCAGCAAATATGCTCAGGAGCAAGTCTGACCCACTTGTTTTTTCCATTGCTATCAGCATTAAAGATCTGCTTCATATTTTACCTTGATCCTTGGCCACTAGGCAGAATAGATAAACCCTATTTCTAGATGTCATTGCTATTAAAAGGAAGAAAGGAGGAAAAAAATGCAGGAAAAAAACAAAAGGGCCAGAGAGGTAAATACACAAAACCTACCATTTCTCAAGTCAAAATATATTAATGGAGAAATTGGAATAAGTGACTAATCTAAAGATTTTTGGTTTCCAGTGAACTGTAAAAGAGTCTGTTAAGCAGCAAGAAGCTAATATTTAAATATAATTTCAGAAACAAGGAGATGAAAGAGTGGTGAAAAGAGAAGGCCTGAACCTTCTTTCTTCCACATCCAAAGTTTATTGAAAACAGTAGGTTTTTTTTTAAAAAAAGTATATAGAATAGAAAAGTATATGATTCTACATTTAACTGCTCATGCATCTATTTATTCAAATTTATTTACTCAATTTCACCTATGACAATTACATATTAGGGTTTTGATGGTGACCAAGAGACTATCACTATCCCTGCTCCCAGGAAGCTCCTGGTCTAATGGAGAAGGCAAGACAAGTAATGACAAAAACCCATCCAAAGTGGTTTTATAAGGTCTCTGATTTAAGGGGACTGACAATGCTATTTCAACAAATAAGAGTAGAATGCAATGGCCTGAAAATCAGGGAAAATTTTCCTGCAGTTGTGATTCCCCTGAAAGTTGAAAAGGTAGGAATGGAGGTGATAGGGGAGTCCTGGTAAAGGGACAACAGCTCAGAGGGAAACCTGAGCAATTCCACTGGGCTGGAATATGGAAGAACAAGGGTGGAGGACTGGGGGATAGAGGGAGAACTGCGTCCTGGCAGGCTAAGTGATAGAGATACTGTACTTCTCAATTTGTGGCACTTAGCTTGTTAACCTTATTGAGTAAATAACATCATACCAAGACTGCTGGAAATCTCTCCTGTGCTGCACTTGGCAATCTATGGTGGTTGTGGGCTTTTAGGATCATTCCCCTGACAACTCGGTATCTCAATTTCCTCCCCCTGAGTTGCATTCAGTGCTATCACTAGTCAGCTGGGTAACCTTTGTAAAGTAACTTGGTACCTTCACATATGAACATCTCCATTCTCAAAATGAGGGATTTATGATTTTGAGCTCATTCTAGCTCTGATATACTATGATGGTATCCTTGAAAAAGGTATTCTGGTTCTCTGAGTAAATGTCAAACTTTCTATGTTATCTACCTGGCTAGGGAGGGAAACAGTATAACAGAAGGAAGAACATAAGTATTAGAGGCAAATAGACCTGGGTGGAATGCCTCACTCTTAGGTGACCTTGTGCCAAATATTTAATTCTTTCTAAGCCTCAGTCTCTTCACTGGCTTGCACTAATATCCACCTTGAATACTTATTGGGCCACCTGAAATATTACATGTAGTGCATCCAGTTTTATGACTTGACCTTCACTTTATTGGTAGAATTGAAGAGCTCAGAGCCTAGAGGAATTTCTTTTGTTCCCCCATGGATGCAAACAGTGGGGGACTACAGTTTTCTTTTCTTTTCTTTTTTGAATTGGAGTCTAACTCTTGTCATCCAGGCTGGAGTACAGCGGCACGCTCATGGCCACCACAACCTCGACCTGTTGGGCTTAGGCAATTCTTCCGCCTCAGCCTACCAATTTTTTTATTTTTATTGAGTTGGATTTTCACTCTGTCACCCAGACTGGAGTACAGTGGCACACTCATGGTCAGCATAGCCTTGACGTGCTGGGCTCAGGTGATCCTTTTGCCTCGGCCTTACAAGGATAGTTTTCAAACTTTGTCTTAAAATTCTGATTACTCAATATTAAGTCAAATATGGTTTCCAGTTCTTTCGGGCCTGTGATCAATCACAGAACTTTGGGAGTTTAAAGGACAGATCTGCAGCTTTCTGGACATCTGGAATTGATGCCAACTGGGCAGAAGTCAGAGGGAAGTTGACTTCATTAGTTTAATTGTTTGTCTTGTGCAGCTTTATTTTCTCAAGTAATTTTCTTCTAAATATGTATTTATTTGCTGATGTCTGTTCCTGCAGTCACAGATGCTCACTGAGAGGGGAAGATTTGAACAGACAATGGCTGTCTCCCAGTGCTCATCTCCAGCCAACCATTTACCATGCCAAAGGACTTCTCTATTACCTGAGCAGCATTGGCCGGAATCCTGTGGTGAGTCACTTCTTTCTGCCTCCGTACTCTTGGCTGGTTCCTTCTGTCTTCTAGGAGGCAGATTATTTTTTGTCAAGGCAGAAAAAAACAAAAACAAAATAAACTGGCAAAGGATAAAGACCTATGTATGACAAGATAAGGGACTTATTGGGTTCCCATGACTGTTGGGTGACTTAAAACAACAGAAATGTATCTCATGTTTTTGGAGACTAGAAGTTTGGAATCAGGATGTTATCAGGGTCATGCTCATTCTCATGGCTCTAGGGAAGAATCCTTTTGTGTCTATTCCAGCTTCTGGTGGTTGCCAGAAGTCTTTAATATTTCTTGGTCTGTGGTGGCCTAACTCCAATTTCTGCCTCTGTCTACATGAAGCATTCTTCCCTCTGTGTGTGTCCGTGTCCAAATTTTCTTCTTCCTGTTAATACATCACCCACTGGGTTAGAGTCAACACTAATTAAGTATGGTCTAACCTTAGCTTTATTATGTCCACAAAGACCTTGTATCAAATAAGGTCACATCCATAGATGCCAGGTATTAGACCTTCAACATATCTTTTGGGGGAACACAATTCACCCCACAATAGAGTAAACCATAGGTTCATACTCACTGGTAAAAAACTGGGCAAGGAATTGTATTTTATCCCATTTCATGGGTCATTATTCTTTAAAATATTTCAGTTATTAAGCAAGAAAGAAAGTGTACTTACCTATTAAATAGTGCTTGGAAAAAATCCTCTAGGTGTTTATATTCATGTTAGCTAGTACTTATTACATCTCAAATATGATTTTGGCATTGTGTTAGGTGCTTTAATATCTAGGCTGTTCTCCCAAGGCTCTGACACTATATAACTAATTAAAAACCAAAACAAACAAACAACAAAAAACCCCAGACTGTTTGAAACCAGAGGCCTTGGCTTAAGATAAGACAAAGAATTTGGCAGCCAACTAACCATGTGAAAATCCTCATTTACTAACTACAAACTGTAAACATACCTATCTTTAAAAATGTGGAGGAGCACAAGTACAAATTTAGAGGGTTACATAACCTAAGAAACTAAAAGTGGAAAAGATCACATATTGACCAAATCAAATAACCATCTCTACCATTAACAACTTTTTGAACATCTACTATGTGACCAAAAAAGCGGCATACTCAATAAATTTTTAGTGAAACAGTACACAAATACATAACATAGATTCTTATTTAAATCTCAAAAGAGATTACTAACAAGTAAACTGATTTCTATAAGGTCATCCAAAAGTATATGGCAGAATTGGGGTTCAGTTCTCATGTGTTTTTCCCTCCTGCAACTCAATCTCTTTTCATTGCTTACTCTTGAAGGAGTGTATTGGGGGTCTCTAAGACTATTCTTAGGTTTGATGATTCCCTGGAGGGACTCACAGAACTCAGAATAGCTGTGACACTCATAATTACAGTTTATTACAGTGAGGAGATATAGATTAAAATCAGCAAAGTTAAAAGATGTATATGGCAGAATCTAAGAAAGACAAGGTGCACATTTCCAGGTGTCCTCTTGCAGTAGATATGCACAGTACCAGATTCTCTAGCAACAAAGTGTATTGCCAACCAGGGACGCTCACTTACCTTGCTGTTTCCCAAGTGGCTGATCTTAATTTCTCAGTCTCCAGCTTCTTCAGAGGTCAAAGTGATACCTTATGGTCCAAGACCCCTACCACAAATCACACTGTTAGCATCAACTGTTTGGCATAGCCGAAATCTCCAGGTAAAAATAAAAATACACCCTCATCCAGCAGAATATTCCAAAAGTGTAAAGTTTATTTCCTAGAAGTTAGCCAAGGGTTAGACCTTTCTTTAGAATGTGCAACATTTGAATATCCTAGACTTGCTAAGTCAAACATTTGTGGCACAGAGAGCAAAGCACATTCCTGTCTCTTTAGAATTTTTGTTCTACACTGGTTAAAATGTACAATATTTTCATGCTAATCTCCTCCCTGCCCCCCAATCCTAAAAGGCCTGTAATCTCTACTGTTTACCCCCTGAAAGCAAGCTCATGGCTTTCATAGCAGGGAACTCATGGTGGAAACTTAAAAAAAGGGAATGTCTCTGAGGAGGAAGCTTTAGCCTCCAGGAGGAGAGAGCAAGAGAGAGAGACTTGAAAGGAAAGCACTCCCTACCTGATACACATTTATGCACGCACACATTCAGCCACAGCAAAACAGGATTCCTCTCTGCTCTGACAACCTCTAATTGAAGAGCAGAACATTTATTTTCAAGCATGACAGGTGAAAGGCTTGTTTAAAAATATAAATAAACATTAATTAGCTATAAACATGACAGCCACAGACGTGTTTCCTGCTGGGACCATCTGAGAGGTGGGTGAGAAACAGCTGAGTACTAAATGCTGTTCACAGTGTTACAAAGCTCTCTAATGGGCTCAACATCACCCTTTAGTTACCTAGGAGGCTATATTTAATGAGTCTCCTGCTGGCACCAGAAGCGTTTCCACTCATTCAGCACTTAGGCCTGTCCTGTCATGGGAAGATTTCCATTGCGGCAAGATCGACTCTTGGGCTGTATGGTTGGAGAATAACTGTGTCTCTGCCCAATCTGTTAGGCTATATGGTTGGGAATTAAGTGATTCTGCTTAATCCCTGGCTCTCCTGAAATTATTTTCTGAAGCACTGGAAAACCAGTTTGCGGGAGCTAGGAAGTTGCACCTGTTCTAGATACTACCCAGGCATTTGCCAATTGGTGGGCAAATTAATATGAACTCCAGGACCAATGAGAATGTGGCACTTTGAGAGAAAATGATGTTTTATACTGCTGAGGATTGCTAAGTACCAGACAAGTCATTTCATTTACAGGCAATATAGCAATATTCACATATTTTCTCATCCATCTACCCATCCATCTACCCATCCACGCATCCAAATTTCCATCTACCCATCCACTCATCCACCCATCCATTCATCCATCCATCCATCCATCCATCCATCCATCCATCCATCCATCCAGTCATCCATTCACATATCCATCCATCCATCCAACCATCCATCCATCCATTCATCCATCCACCTATCTGAGCAGTCATCCATTTGTCCATTCACTTATATCATGTGTGTGAAATTACTGTATTAGGTGCCAGGGATACAAAGCCAGTAAACCAGCGAGGGAGAGTAGGGGGTAAGAAAAAAAGAAAGACAGGCAGAAAAAAAGATTGTCTTTTTTTTTTTTTTTTTGAGCCCACAGTGTGTACTTTGGTAAAAAGTAGAGTCAGGTCTGCAAATAGATCAGTGTGGTACAAAAAACCCACTGTAACAAAGATTCATGTGTGGTGTTATAGGAACACAAATGAGGGCTTGAAAAATTTTATGTCATGGTTACAGAAAAGTCAGGTATTGGAGATTTGAGGTACCATATTAGCTGGACCTGAAGGATTAGGAAATCTTTCCCTTGGAATTTATTCTTGTAAGACTGAGAAATATTCTTTCCTCAAAGAGTCTACAGGTCTATGATTTTCTGGGTCTTCTGCCTTGTGAAATTAAAGACCTAGGGAGTTTTCTATGCTTGAAGTCACTGCATTGGGCAAAGGAAGATATGGTAGCAGAAACTCATCTGATATCACACAGACCTTCTTGTGACCCTTCTTTTCTTTTCTGTTTCTTTCTTTTTTTTTTTTTTGAGGATTTCACTCTGTCATCCAGGCTGAAATATAGTGGCACAATCATGGCTCACTGCAGCCTTGATCACCTGGGCTCAGGAGATCCTTCCTTACCTCAGCCTCTTGAGTAGCTTGGACTACAGGCACACACCACCATACCTGGCTAATTATTATTATTATTATTTTTAGAGATGAGGTCTTGCTATGTTGCTCAGGGTAGTCTCGAACTCCTGGGCTCAAGCAATCCTCCTGCCTCGCCTCCCCGAGTGCTGGGGTTATAGGCGTGAACCACCACACTTGTCCTTTCTTATTTTCTTGAACCCATATTTTTCTGTCTCTTTTGTTTATTAGAGTCTGGATGTTGGAGCCATATACATACACACATAGCACATTTTGGTGTATTGAATTATTATTCAGTAACCAAAATAAAAAGTCAAAAAACAAGACAAAACAAAATAATATCAATGAAGTATTGATATAGTCAATAATATGAATGAGTCTCAGAAACATTATGTTGTGTGAAATAAGTTAGACATTAAAAATACATACTCTATGCTTCTATTTATATAAAGTTTACGATCAGAAAAAATAATTCATGAGGATAGAAATTAGAACAGTGGTTGCCTCTGGTGAAGAGGGTAGAATACAGTCTAGGAGGGAACTTTCTAGATTAGTGGAAATGTGCTATATTATAATTGAAGAGAGTTACAGTAAAACTCATTGAACTGTATATTCAGGGACTATGCTTTTCACTAGGTACACATTTACTTAAATACAGAAAATAAAAAATAAATCCAAACAAAATCTTAGAGATTTAAAACGCAGCTAGGAGACAAAGGGAGCTACCCCAAATAAAACTGACCAGCATAGAGTCACACAAGTCAAGTCAAGAAAACATCTTTGCCAGGAGAGAGTAGAAAGAGTGTAGATGGTGATCTGTTTAGATGCTGAAAACATGCAGCCAGAGAGAAGGCACACAAGCAGAGAAGCCCAAAGAAGCATACAGGCTAAACTAGCAGAAAGCATTGAATCTGTTCCTGTTTTGGGCTTCCCATAAGAGCAGGAGATTCATGGTTGAGAGGGCAGGATATAGCTTCCAGAGTGGAAGCAAGATCTTAGGCTGCAGCAAGCTCTGGCGGGTGGAGGGGGAGGTGGGGGCGTGGGGAGGAGGAGAGCCAGGTGGACGGCCTCTTCTGAACTTCCGTGTTGCAGCTGGCCTGGTCCCTGTGCTGCTGTAAAGAATCAGGGCTTCAGAACTAGTAGAGATATCGATTCCTATCCTCTTGGCCCTCGCTATGTGAGTGCATGTTAGTAAAGGGATTTCAGTGCTCTTTGAAGAGCTCATTGATTTCTGTTTACAACTCACACAAACTGGGCTGCCTTCTGCCAGGGGACAGGGTGGGTATATTTTGGTTTTGGCTTTCTCTAAGGTCCAATGGAATAGAATTTTTAGCTACTTAAATGATTTTCCTGGTTTATTTTGTCCCTCCGGCACATGTTTTGAGTTAATCAGATTCTTTTAAAAGAGGAACACACAAAAAAAGAGGTAGAAAATAAGATGGTATTTCCCTTCCTATAGGAAGGGTCTTGAGATGCTTTATACACATTATTTATTTTATCTCTACTTTATTCCTCAGAAGTGGCAGAAGAACAAGTGTTATTTTTGCTTATTTTCATTGACTCATGCTAAAGTATTAATGCTAGAATTTTCCTCCTTTTGCATCTGAGAATATGATAGAGGAAAAAACAAAAGAAATCTTTGCTGTCATAGTGAAAGGAGGTGGATAGAATGCCCATGGAGATGCTGAATGAAAACAATTTAAATTTGATTCCATGTTTCATTATTTAGATTTGTTCCCATGCTATCAGTATAAATATTAAACAATGCCTCTTTCACATACCAGAATCCAAGTTTTTACTGACACAAATAATGTACATTTAATTGAATTGCTAATGCTTTAAAATACATTTTCATTGAAAAACAAAGGGCATTTTTCCTCTTTTTCCCTCACTAGTGTCTTTAATGTAACTTCTATGTACCACAGGAGCTAGAAGTCTGGAGTCTTCCATATGCCAGAAGAAGGACAAGTCAGATTTTTCAAGGAAGTCTAAACAGATTTTGTATTTTTCATTTTTTTCTGGGATAAACTTAATAGAGGAGGTAAGGTGGAGGAGAAAATAGGAGGTAATTTCCTTGATCATATTTCCCTTCAACCTTTGTGAGGGTGTCTCTCCCCAGAACCGGTGGAAATGGGAAAGAAAAGAAATGCATGAATACAGGCAAGAGGGATTAATTTTGCTATAAAGCTGTTCTCAGTGAAAGAGGGCCAGATATCAAAACAGAGGCTTCTGATGAAGATGCAGAAGGAACTTGTGAATGTCCGAGGAGGACTGATCTAGTGAGTGGAGCAAGAGAGCAGTGACCATGATCAAGGGCGTTGGACATAAGGATCAAAGGTCTAGTTTCAGAAAATGGGGATTGCCCAGAACCAAGCATTGTCTAATGTTGGGGGCAAGGCAGCCAACAGTTCTCAAAGATGGGAGTGCCAGTCAGGAAACTGAGGTAAAACCAAGGTAAGCCTCCTTATTAGGACTGCGTAGGCATGACCGTGAGTCCTTATTCACTCTCCTAACCCGCCCCAAGTGTTTACCCAGGCAACTTAGAAATCTGTTACAGATTAAAAAGAATAGTCTAGATGCCATCTTCTAGAGAAGGCAGAGGTCCTGATAACATATCTGCTTTGACTGGATTTGGTACAGAAAACAGATTAATGCGTCTACTGTGAGAGCTTCAGTACCTACAACGAAATGAGACATTGCAAAGGCCTCACCCAGGCTGGTAAGCCACAGGGACTGTGGCACCCTGGCTGCTGTTCCTTCCCCTTCAATGTCTAAAACAGGATAGGGACCCGTTTTAGCTCATGAGGAACCTGCCAGGAACTCACAGCACAAGTGTCTCCCAAGGTGTTAAGCTTACTGCTATGGAAGGAGGGCTGGCCAAGGATGGAGAGTAGAAATCAGCCAGAGCAAGGCCTTGGGGTAAGCCTGGTAGCTCACTCTCAAATTTGCTAATTAACAGCCTTGTTATATTATGCTTCATCATTGGTGGATCAAATATCTTTAAATGTTTCATTTTGGAAGACTTTCAGAACCAGACTGATCAGAGTTGGAGATGTAGCACATCACTTTTTAATGGGTAGCCATGGGCAAGTTGCTTAACCTCCTTTCACCTTAGAGAAAGTTGAACTTCAACTGTAAAATTTGGATACTATCCTCCTTTCAGGGATTTTTATACTGATTATAAATGTGTGTAAAATCTTAGCATGGTTACTAGCACATATCAGACATTTATATAAATACCAGACATTAAAATCATTACTTACCACAGGGTGTTAAATATAAAACAAAGTCATGTATTAGACTGTTGGCTTTGTGCTGATTTACATGGACTCTTTCAATATAATTGAAATATCTTTGAAAAGAAGGACATTATAACACAAAACATGGGAATAGGATGGGAGACAACTTCTTCCAGCATTTTATAAGTTTCAGTAAACGGTCTTACTGTGGGCAGTCTCATGAGCAGTTGGTTATTGGTGCATTCTGGTTTTTTTTTTTCAGGCGAAAGTATTATGTAGGTATTTATTTGAAAATTTAACTTACAAGTCCTATAAATTTCTGTTGAGTTTTAATGTGAACATTTTCTCCCCAAATGAGCCACTGGAGGGGTTCAAAACTGATCTGTAAGTAAAGGCTGCTTTTGTAAGGTCATGTTGAAACTATGGCCCAAGATGGCTCTATTTAAAGTCAAAAGCTCTCACACTGGGGAAGGGAACTGAGCATAAAATCCCCTTCCAGGTAATCATAGAAATACATCTTGCACATGCTTCCTGTGGTTATCCTCAGCCATGACTGAATGTTGCTGATAACTCAGATGAAACACTTGCTAAGGAGAGCGTATGGCTGTCAATAAAATAAAAAAGAACTAGGAAATATGGTTTTGCAAACCAGGCTTTTAGAACTTGTCACCAATATCATTTCCCTTGTAAAGATGTTAACTCCACTCAGGAACTTGGGCTGAATGCTGCTGAATATTGTGCACAAGCTGGAATCTCCAGGGTTTTAGTGAGCCTAAGTTGGTTTAATTGGAAGCGTTACTGTTTTGGATTTTCATCACATTCTCCGGAAAATGTCTCCTCCCGGCTTTAGCCTAGCCTTCTTGCCTTCATTTTCATGTGGCAATGGTATAAATAATGCAGAGATCTTGCTGCTGGAAAGCAGGAATGAGACCCAGATGTCAGGAATGAAAAACACAGCAACTTAAAGCTGGCAGAGAGAGTGATAAACACAATCAGGGCTAGGTGAGCCCTGAGGAGGAGAGGATTGGCTAGGGGAGATGTGTTTGAGATGGAGGGAGTAAACTCTTGAACAAGGGGCCTTATTCACTTGTGGAGAAACCAAAATAGGACCAAGGGATAGAGGGAAAAGATGGGGCAGGCATTTGAGAAGCATAGCAATGTGGTTCTGATCAGCCTCTTTGCTGAGCAAGAAATGATGGAACACACGTTTGCACGCATTAAATTAACCTTGCAATATAGCTCAGATGAGAATTCACTGGAAAAGGTCCTAAGAATCTGCATAATCCAATCCACACCATATACTTTGCTGAAGAAGGAACTGAGACACAGGGAGGGGAATCAGTTTATCCAAGGGACAAAAGTTCAAAACTAAGCACTCAAACTCAAACAAAACAAAATGAAAATGCAGAACCTCCAAATCTGTATCTCTTCCTGTGTTCCCAGCCTTGGGGTAAAACACAATCATGGACTATTCACTTAATCCAGGTGTTATTCTTAACCTCTTCCTTTGTGACTTCTAAGTCCATTTAGTCTCCAACTTCTATAGATTTTACATTTTTTTTTTTTTTTTTTTGAGTTGGAGTCTCACTCTGTCACCCAGACTGGAGTGCAGTGGCCGCTCCCGGCCACCGCAGCCTCGACCTGCTGGGCTCCGGCGACCCTTCCACCTCGGCCTTCTAAGTAGCCGGAATTATAGGCATGCGCTACCACGCCCAGCCTGATTTTTTTTTATTTATTGTAGAGATGAGGTCTTGCTGCCCAGGTGGGTCTTGAGCCCACGGGCTCAGGCAATCCACTCACCTCAGCCTCCCAAAGGTGCGGGATTACAAGCTGAGCCACCGAGCCCAGCTGATTTTACATTTTTAATCTCACAAAACTTCCTTTCTCTGCATACTTACATCTGCTGACTTATAGCTAGGCCCTTATCATCTCTCTTTTTGGTCTCAGTCTCTCCAATCTTAACACTTCTGTCCTAATGATCTGATCATTTTGCTCCTTCTTGCTAAATACTTTAAAGTCTTTTTCACCATCTTCAAGATGTCCAAACATCTTAAAATGATATGCGAGTGCATTAATGATCTGATGACTGTGCATTTCTGTAGACACCTAACTTATTCTCCTTCCACTCTATGTTTTTATTCTGATTTTTTGCAGTTCCTCAAATGCACAGCTCCTTCTTCCCCATTTTTTAATTGCTTGGATAGTTCTTAGTAAGATTTGTCTTAGGTATAACCTTCCTTGGGAATCCCAGGAGCACTACTTTGCAGGTCTTCAGGAGTGTCATTCATTTGGAGTGCAACGTGAATGCTGCCCCTAGAGATGTGCAACATGTCCTTATTTGGGTCCTCAGAAAACCCTATGCTTATCTTTATTTTAGCTCTCTTCTCACTGTAATACACTGACCTGTTGGTTTGTGGGATAATCTCAACAATGTAGCTCTTAGAAGAGGCAATATGGAAATGAAAATGTTTTAGTACATTGGCTCAGGAATAGAGCAAGTTGGGAGTCCCAAAATATATGCACTCACTTAATAACACTACAAACTTGGGTATGTTACTAATTTTATTGGAACTTCAGTGTTCTCAGCAGCAAAATGGCACAGTAATAGCACATACTTCTTTGAGATAATCTGTAACAAATTTTTAGCTAGTATCTACAGTCTTCAGTAAATCAACTATTTTTGCCATTATTGTTGTTGCTATGGAGAACAGTGATGTATTATATTCAAATTTTAATTTCTCTTGCCACATAGCAGGCATCCAGTAAATATTTGTTGAATCATTTGATGTATAAGCAAGATAAGGTTATTGATTAATCTGGGGGTATTGGAATGTTTTAATTGGGCACATTTCCTACTTATCTGGTACCAAATTTTACTGTAAGGAAGTATAAGTATTACATCTTCCAGTAGGAAAGAAAAAGCTTCCTCAGCTGAATTAACTTGATAATTGTCTTGTAATTGCCCCCTGCAATTTGGAGGAACACATGTTTTTTATAATTAACAGGCATTTATTTTTAGGGACAGTATTTGAGCAACAAGCAGAACTGTGTCTCCATCTCTTTCATTCTGAACCTTCAGAGGCCACCAGGAGAACCAGGGTTTAGCAGTGCTCATTCTCACTGGTGAACAGGTCTATCATGAGTCATTTACTTCAGCTTTCAGAGTCCATAAGGATTATGAAACAAAAAGCTCTTTTTTCCAGTTGAGTTCAGAATTTGAGTGCCTGTCACCAAGTAGGCATAGCTTCAGGTTTTATTGAGAAACCTGTTGCTAAGACACAGTCTTAATTTGTTTGCATACTTTTCATACGAATTGTGGGTGTTTATTCACAGAGAGAAACTGAGGTGTAAGAACTAAATGCTGGTGGAAAATTTATGATAATAAAGGATTATACCTCAAACAATTGTTTTATTGGCTCCTCTCGACTAGAGATTTTCAAAATATGGTCCCCGGTCCAGGGGCAACAGTATCACCTGGAAACTTGCTAGAAATGCAGATTCTTGGGCCCACTCCAAACTTACTTGAATCACAGAATTGCTAGGACGTGGCTTAGTAATCTGCTTTAACAAGACTTCCAGGTTATTCTTTTTTTAAAAAAAATTAATTTTATAGATGTGGGGTACAATTCAGAATTAGATATGCAAGTGGTCACTGCACAGGTAATGTTTGGGTCTCACTTTGGTCCCCACTTCACCTGGTTTGAGATCAGGTGCCCTTATTGATGTCAAGTACCTCCCCTTACCCATGCAGTGCCCCGCTACTGCCAATCCCTTTCTTATCGTATTATGGTAAATATTCAGGGTCTGCTCATGAGTGAGAACATGTGATACTCAATTTTACAAGACCGCCAGGTTATACTGATGCTAATTAATATCTGAGATCCACTGCTCTAAAGTGTAGAAAATAACATCATTCAGTCTTCATATATCAGTGGGAATAGTAATTGAGAAGACTAGTTTTCTTTTGCTGGGAAATCCTGTGAGAATCTTACTTTGGGCAAATGCCTTGAGAGAGGATGCTCATTTTCTTTAAGACCCACAACAACAGCCAGGCACGGTGGCTCACACATGTAATCCCAGCACTTGAGAGGTAGAGGCAAGAAGATTGCCTGAACTCAGGTTGAGACCAGCCTGAGCAACATGGCAAGAGCAACACTGTTTCCAACATAACAACAACAACAACAACAACAACAACATCATCCAGGTGTGGTGGGACATATCTGTGGTTCCAGCTACTTGGAAGGCTGAGGTGGAAGGATCGCCTGAGCCCAGCAGGTCAAGACTGCAGTGGCTGTGAGCATGCTATTGCACTACAGCCTGGGCAACAGAGTGAGACTCCAACTCAAAAAAAAGAAGAGAAAAATGGAAAAGACCCATAACAACTATCCCATGTTGCCTCCTAATCTCATAGCTAGAATCAAATATTAGCATAATCCTGGAATAAAAGAATACACTGTGACCCCAAAGGAAATAATTACACATAAAATAATTTCAAGATGTTAATAATATATTATCAGAAACCTGGGCAACATGTATAGAAGGGAATTTTAAAGATGTTATATTCATAAGAGCAGAACCTAATGCTAGATTTGACTGAATTCTTTGATATGAAAGTACAATCTAGAGATTCTGCATTTAATTTGTTAGCTTGAGCAGCAAGAAGTGGATCTAACAGCTTAATTGGTTAATTGGCTGAAATTTTTTTCAACACTAATCTTTGTTTAATAAAGTCAAAATGCCAGAGCTCTGATGTACTGTAGGGGAGAGTATGTAAAGTCTCAGGGAGATAGAAATGTGTACTGGATTTACCTTGTGAGACTTGCACACCCATCTGCTATCTATGAGGGAGCTCAGAAGATATTCCCTCCATGAGGCAGTGAGAACTACATTTGTGAGGAGAGCATCTTCATCCTTAAAATGCTCTGTAGTGGCTTTTCCTTGAAAGTCAGGTCTGTAGGGAATGCTACTGTTGAGATGAGGCCATTGATTTTGATGGAGATTATGAAATGTAACCACTGAAGAAAGACAAGATGGACACATCCACCATCACATCCTTTTTTCTCCCAGGTTCTGTTTTTTGCTTGATTTGATAATTGATATAGCTACTTCAGCTTTCTTTTGTTTACTGTTTTCATAGTATATATTTTTACATCTTATTAATTTTAATTTATCTATATCCTTACATTTAAAAAATCTTGATATAAATCAGGATATATGTGATCTTGCTTATTTATCCAGTATGATATGCTATATGTTTTCTTTTTTTGAGATGGAGTCTTACTCCGTTGCCTACCGACTTTCTGGGCTCTGGCAATCCTTCTGCTCAGCCTTCCACGTAGCCAGAACTACAGGCACACACTACCATGCTTGGCTAATTTTTTATTTACTGTAGGGATGAGGTCTCATCAAGTTGCCCGGGCTGATCTCAAACCCATGACTCAGGCAATCCACCCACCTCAGCCTCCCAAAGTGCTGGGATTACAGGCTGAACCACCAAGCCTAGCCCTCTATATTTTTCAGTTAGTATGTTTTCACCATTTATATTGAATGAGATTATAGATATGTTTGGATTGAAAGCTACCATCTTGTCATTTTTAATTTGTTTTATTTGTTCTTAGAGTTTTCCGTATTTTCTGATGTATCTTGTATTAATTGAGCATTTTTATGATTCAAGTTTATTACCACAATGACTTATTACTTATGTCATTTAAAAATATTTTATATCTCAATGAGTATATGTGTGCAAGTGTCCTTTTGGTAGAGTGATTTATGTTCCTCTGGGTGTATTACCAGAAGTGGGATTGCTGGATCATTTGATAACTCAATTTTCACTTTTTTGAGAAAGTGCCATACTGCTTTCCACAAAGATAGGATTAGCCTACATTGCCACCAACAGTGTAGAAAATGTGGCACATATACATGATGGAATACTACTCAGCCATAAAGAAGAACAAAACCATGTCCTTTGCAGCAACATGGATATAGCTGGAAGACAATCATTCTTAGTGAACTATCACAGAAACAAAAAACTGAACACAGTATGTTCGCACTCATAAGCAGGCCCTAAACATTGGGCACATGAGCACAAAGGTGGAAACAACTGACACAAGGCACTGCAAATGAGAGGAGGGAATGAAGGAGCAGAGACAAGGGGCACACAACCACTTACTGGGCACCACATCCACTACCAGAGAGAGAGGGACTCATTAGCAACCCAAACCTCACCTGCATGCAATTTACTTATGCAGCAAATCCTCACATGTACTCCACAACTCTAAAATTAAAAAAATAATTGACCTTCCATATGACCCAACAATCCCCCTTCTGTGAATATACCTGGAGGAACTTAAATCACTCTACAAAAAAAAATTGCTCTACAATATCTGCACCTACCTGTTTATTGCAGCACTATTTACAATAGCAAAAACATGGGAACAACCGTGCTGCCCATTGAAACGACTGGATTAAAAAAAATGTGGTACGTGTACACGATGGACTATTATGCAGCCATAAAGAAGAACAAAATTATGGACTTCCCAGTAACTTGGATAGATTTAGAGTTTATCATACTCAGTACCTTACCACAGAAACAGAACTGAGTACCGTATATTCTCATTCATAAGCAGACCCTAAACATTTACCATAAAAAAGGGATTGGCAGTAGTTGGAAACTGCCGGGGGGGTTGGCACTTAGCATCAATAAGGGTACCTGATCTCAAACCAGGCAAAGTGGGGACAAAAGAGAAGCACAAACTTTACCTGTATTATGACCACTTGCATACCTAATCCTGAATTGTCCCTCATATCTTTAAAATTTTTAAAAAGTTAATAACAAAATGTTAAATGGAAAATAAATAGTGTTTGTCCTGTTGTTTGCAATATTTATCTTTAACCAGAGTCTACCTTGAGATAATATTATATACTGCTTCTTATATGCTATAAGGAAGAGTATATTACCAATTTATTTCTCCCTTGTTTTACGCTATAATTGATACATTTACTTTCACAAATGTTAAAACATATACTACATTGCTATTATTTTGCTTTAGACTATCAGTTGTATTTTAAATAAGTTATAATCAAGAAAATTATTTTACTTTCATATGTTTCATTTCCAGAGCTTTTTCACTGCTTCAATTCAAAGAGAGAGAGAGAGAGAGAGAGAGAGAGAGAGAGAGAGAGAGAGAGTGTGTGTGTTCGTGCGCACGCACACACGCACACTGTGTGCATGTTGTTGTTGTTTTTAATACCAAAATTATCTTTGGGCTCCCCAACTTCATCATCAAGAATCAGAGAAAATAGATGCTTGGTCTTAAAGGTGATCATATTATCCAATACCCTTTTTGTGTGTGGTCAAGAATAGTGAAGGGAAAACAAGCATCTCTCAGGGGCAGAGAAAAGATCTATAGAGGAAAAAAAATGCTGGAGAGCTACTGACAGCAGAACCAGGTCCTAATCAACCAACTGGCCCTACCCAAAGAATATGGGCACCTCACAATGTCTGCACGTGAGTTTTTCAGGATTGTTATGGACAAGTGACTGCTGTGTCCATTCTGTTCATCTTCTTTCAAACGTGAGTGTTGTTAGGATATTGTTTCCTCATACAACCATTTTATGTAGATGAGTGGGAAAAGGGTGACTTGTCTTTTTGTTCATAGATCAGGAATAGACACATATAGACTTTAGAAACGATAGTGGAATTTTGGACTGAGAATCTGATATTGTAATAGAATGGACTGTGTAAAGGTATCATTTTCGGGGAGGAGGTGAGTATATTTTCTATTTGGAAGGGAAGGAAGAAAATATTTAAACTAAGATAACAGATTATTAGTATACTTGGCATTTGTTGTATTTAAAAACACAGCAAAACTTAGTGACTTAAACCAAACTGATGCATTATTTCAAACAATTCTAAATGAAAATCAAAGGTAAGCTCAGATTCCTCTTATCTGAGCCAGATTCCTCTAGTCTAAGCCAGGTTGGCCAGGGCTGGATAGTCTAAGATAGACTTGTTCACATGTCAGGTAGTGGCTTGGTATCAACTTGGTCGATGGGGATAACATTGCAGAGAGTCTCATCGTTCAGCAGCCTAGTCTATGGTTATTCATATGGCAGTTGTTGCAGGGTTCCCAGGAACAGTAACCCCTTTATAAGTCTTAGCTTGTGTCATATTTGCTCATTTTTAGAAGCCAAAAGATGTCACATGGCTAAGTCTATATTCAAGGGGTGAAGAAATATACTTCACCCATTCATGGAAGTAGAACATATTCCATTGCAAAGAGGCATGCATACAGGGATGGGAAGAATTTGTGGTCATTTTTTAGACTTTATTATTTTTAATTATTAGCATCTCTTCTCATAAGAAGAGATGTCATACCACTGTCCTTTGTCATGTGACTTCAGACCTTCTCTGTGGAAGGAATATCTTCCACACCCTACTGAAGATAAGATTGTGTGATTTTCTTTGACCAATGGAATTTGAACAGAGATGATGTTGCCATCCTTCATTAGAAGCTTTGGCAGTCACTACACGATTCTAACTTTTATCATTTTCCCTTCTTCAGCAAGAGTAGCATGTCTCAAATTAGGCTTCTCTAATTTTAGCCAGTATTCTAGAATACAGAAGACACGTAGAGCAGTCACAGCTGATCTTTAACATGAGTGAAGAATAAGTCTTTGTTTGATATGCCATTAAGTTTTGGTGGTCATTCTTTGTCACATCAGAATCTAGAGAAAAAGTATAGTGATTTATTAGCTTCTCTTTTTGTATATTTAACTGATTCATTGTAAATGGATCTTTGCCATTGATTTTCAAAAGTATTTTAAATGCCCTTGTTTTTATTTTCTTTTACAGCTTTGATCCTGTCTTCTCTCTTGTCACAAGTGAAGTTCTTTTTTTTTTTCTAACTTTTAAATTTTTAAATTTTAAAATAGTGGGGTACAATTCAGGGTTAGGTATACAGATATTCATTATGCCAGTTCCCTTGTTGATGAGGTGTGCTCCCCATTCCCCACGGAGATTCTAACTACTACCAATCCCACCTCCCTGTACTTCCCACCCCCCCCCGCAGTTTCCTGCTACTGTCAATTCTTTTCTTATAGTATTATGATAGTTGTTCAAGGTTCACTTATATGTGAAAACATCTGATACTCAGTTCTTTGTTTCTGGGAAAGATCAGCCAGTATTATAAACTCGAATTCCATCCAGGTTGCTGTGAAGTTCATGATTTTATTCTTCTTTATAACTGCATAATATTCCATTGTGTATATGTACCACATTTTTTTATCCAGTCCTCTTTTGATGGCCAGCACAGTTGATTCCATGTTTTTGCTATTGTGAACAATGCTGCAATAAACATACATGTGCAGGTATCCTTTTAATAAAGTGATTTGAGTTCTTCTGGGCATATTCCCCATAGGGGGATTGTGGGATCATATGGAAGGTTGATTTTTAGGACTTTTAAGAACTGCCACATTGTTTTCCACAGAGGTTGTCCTAGTTTATACTCCCATCAGCAGTGTAGAAGTGTTCCCTTTTTGCTGCATCCTTTCCAGCATCTGTAATTTTTTGTTATTGATGAAGGCCATCCTGACTGGAGTTAGGTGGTATCTCAGTGTAGTTTTAATTTGCATTTCTTTGATGACTAGTGAGGCTGAGCATTTTTTAATGTATTTGTTGGCTGCTCATGTGTCTTCTGCTGAGAACTGTCTATTCATATCTTTTGCCCACTTTTTAATGGGGCTGTTGTTTTTTCTTTTCAGCATGTTTGAGTTCCTTGTATATCCTAGATGTTAGGCCTTTGTCAGACATACAGTTGGCAAATATTTTTTCCCAGTCTGTGGGCTGTCTCCCTGCTCTCTTGATGGTTTCTTTGGCTTTGCAGAAACCAGTCGGTTTGATGAGGTCCCACTTGTCTATCTTATTTCTTATTGCATGGGCACTTGGGGTTTTGATCGGGAATTGGTTGCCAGTTCCAATTTCCATAAGGGCGGTTCCTGCATTTTCTAAAGTTCTTATAGTTTGAGGTTTTACGGTTAGGTCTCTGATCCATTTAGAGTTGATTTTTGTGTATGGGGATAGTTAGGAGTCCTGTTTCAATCTTCTGCATGTGGCCAGCCAGTTTTTCCAGCACCATTTACTGAATAGGTTCTCCTCTCCCCAGTGGTTGGTGGTGGAGGATTGTTGAAGATGAGTTGGTTGAGAAATTGAGGTTTTGCTTCTGGAATCTCAATTCTATCCCATTGGTCTATATGCCTGTACTTGTACCAATACCAGGCTATTTTGATTATTGTAGCTTTACAATAAAGTTTAAAGTCTGGGAGTGTGATACCTCCTGCTTTGTTTGTTTGTTTTTTGCTGAGGATTGTTTTTTGGCCAGTTGTGGTCATTTATGTTTCCATATGAATTCCTGTATTGTTGTTTCTAGGTCTGAGAAGAATACTGCTGGTAATTTGATGGATATTGCATTAAATCTGTAGATTGTCTTAGGTAGATTGGACACCTTAACAATGTTGATTCTTCCAGTCCATGAGCATGGAATATTTTTCCACATGTTTATGTCATCTTTGATTTCTTTGAGCAGTGTTTTGTAGTTTTCATTGTGAAGGTCTTTCACCTCTCTGGTTAGGAAGATGGCAAAGTATTTGATTTGTGTGTGTGTGTGACTATTGTGAATGGGATTGTGCTTTTTATTGGGGTTTCTGATTGCTTATGATTGGTGTATGGAAGTGTGATTTTTACACATTTATTTTATACCCTTAGACTTTACCAAAGTCCTTTATCAGTGCAAGGAGGTTTTTGACAGATTCTATTGGGTTTTGGTGGTATAGAATCATGTCATCTGCAAAGAGGGATAATTTGATTTCCTCTTTTCCTTTTTGGATACCCCTGATCATCTTCTCTTTTCTGACTGCTCTAACTAGGACTTCCAAAACTATGTTGAACAGGAGAGGTGGGAGTGGGCATCCTTGTCTTGCTGCAGTTTTCAGGGGAAATGGTTCCAATTTCTGTCTGTTTAGCAGTATGCTGGCTGTGAGTTTCTTGTAGATGGCTCTTACTATTTTCATGTATGTTCCATCTACACCTAGATGTTCAAGGGTTTTTAACAAGAAGTGGTGCTAGATTTTATCAAAAGCTTTCTCTGCATCCTATGATATAATCATTTGGTTTTTGTTTTTACATCTGGTGATGTATTTAATTACATTTATGATCTTACAAATGTTGAACCAGCCTTGCATCCCAGGGATGAAGCCTACTTTGTTGTGGCGGATGATTTTTGAGATGTACTGTTGAATCTGGTTTGCTAGGATCTTGTTGAGAATTTTAGCATCCATGTTCATCAAGGATATTGACTGTAGTTCTCTTTCTTTGTTGGATCTTTACCTGGCTTGGGTATCAATGTGATGTTAGCTTCATAATATGATTTGGGGAGAGTTCTAACTTTCTCAATTGTCTTGAATACTTTCAATAGGATTGGTATCAGTTCCTCCTTGTATGTTTTACAGAATACTGCTGGAAAACCATTTGGTTCAGGGCTTTTTTTTTTTTTGTAGGTAGTTTACTTATGGCAGAGTCAATTTCCTGGGTTGTTATCGGTCTATTTAGAGTCTCGATTTCTTCTTCTTTCAACCTGGGGAGGTTGTGTAATGTCAGAAATTCCTCCATTTCCTTCAGATTTTCAAGTTTGTTTCCATACAAGTGTATATAGTAGTCTGATAATCTTATGTATTTCTTCAGGGTCAGTTGTGACCTCATCTTTTGTGTTTCTGATTGTGTTTATTTAGGCTTTTTCTCTCTTTTTCTTGGTCAGTCTAGCTAGGAGACCAGCCATCTTGTTTATCCTTTCAAAGAACTGGTTTTTTGTTTCATTGATTTTTTTTTTTTTTGGTATTATCTTTTTGTCTTCTATGTCCTGGATTTGGTCTTTTATTTTGGTGATCTGGATTCTTCTGCTGAAGTTAGGGTTTTGGTGGTTGGCTCTTCCAGCTTCCTTAGGTGACTTGTTAGGCTGTTAACTTGTGATCTTTCCATTTTATTGTTTGTAGTGATATGAATTCCCCTCTTACTACTGATTTTATGGCATCCTAGAAGTTTTGGTAAGATGTTTCTTCATTTTCGTTTGTTTCCAGATATCTTTTAATCTCTGTTTTGATTTCCATGTTGACCCAGGAGTTGTTTAACATCATGCTTTTTTAGTATCCAAGTCTGTGGGTTTTGGGGTAACTTTGTTGGTGTTGGCATTTATTTTTATTCCACTGTGGTCTGAGAAGGAGCATGGCAAAATTTCAATCTTAGGAAATATGTTTATGCTTGATTTATGACCAAGGATGTGGTCAATCTTAGAGTACATTCTATGTGGAGTAGAATGTATATTCTGTGGTCATTGGGTGGAGTGTTCTGTAGGTATCAGTTAAGTCCATTTGGTCAAGAGTCACATTGACATTCTGGATTTCCTTGTTGATTTTTTATCTTGATGATCTGTTTAGGGTTGTGAGTAGGGTATTAAAGCCCCTAGCTATGATAGTGCTGGAGTCAATATCTTTTTTAAGTTTGCAAAGAAGCTACTTTATGAAAGTTGGTGCTGCTATGTTGGGTGCATATATGTTTAGGATGGATATTTCTTGTTGATGGATTGAACCTTTTATCAGTATGTAGTGACCTTCTGTATCTTTTTAATTTTTGATAGCTTAAAGGATATTTTATCTGATATTAAGATCACAACTCCTGCTTTTCTTTTGTGCTCCATTCGCCTGAAATTTTGCTTCTCATTCTCTTACTTTGAGTCTGTGAGTATCCTTTCTGGTGAGATGAGTCTCTTGGAGACAATATATTGTTTCCTCATGATTTTTTAACCATTTTGCCATTCTATGCCTTTTCAGTGGTACATTTAGTTCATTCACGTTCAGGCTAGTTATTGAAATGTGAGAGTTTATCCCTGTCATGGGGTTCTTATAGAGTTGTTGTTGTTCCTCTTTGTTTATTTTTCTTTTGATTTTTGGATTTATTCATGTGTGCTTTCAATCTTTTTCCTGTACTCTTGTGAAAAATGTTGTCTTTTTTTTCCTTTCTTCTGTGTTTAATACTTTCTTAAGTGTTTCTTGTAGAGTTGGTCTAGCGGCAGCATAAGTTCTTAGGGATTGAGTGGGAAAGATTTGAATTCTTTCTCACTGATGAAGCGTAGCTTAGCTTGTAGGTTATTCTTGGTTGAAATTGTTTATTTTTGAGAACTCTGAAGATTGGATTCCAAGCTCTCCTAGCTTGAAGTGTTTCTGTAGATAAGTCTACTGTTATTCTAATTGGTCTTCTCCAATAGGTAGTCTGACCTTTTTCTCTTGCTTCCTTTAGATTTTTTTCTTTTATACTTACTTTGTTTAGGCAAATTAATATATGTCTAGAAGTTGGTCTTCTCATTTGTTGCCTTGCAGGGGTTCTCTGAATCTCTTGTGTTTGAATGGTTGCATCACTGATGAGATGAGAGGAGTTTTCCTGACTAATTTCATGGAATGTTTGTTCTAGGGTGGTCTCTGTCCCTCTTTCTTTCTCAGGAAGTCCAATTATCTTAGGTTTGGACTCTTGAAATAATTGCTCATCTCTTGAAGGTTTTGTTCCATCTTTTTAAGCTTCTTTTCTATGTTTTTGACAGTTTGGGTTAGTTCTATATTTTGGTCCTCAAACTCTGAGATTCTTTCTTCTGCTTGGCTAGTTCTGCTTTCCATGCTCATTAGTTTGTTATATTTCATTCACAGTATTGTTACTGCTGTTATCTCAATTACCAACTTCTTAATCTTTCCTCTTGTCTCTCCTCAATTCTTTTAATTTTCTTTATTAATGTCTTGATATCTGGGTTTGTAGTTTGAGACCAGTCATTTTGGGGGCTCTTCATGGTTTGCATTCCAAAGTCTGTTTTCTCAGTGTCTGACCTCCCAGGGGTCTGTGTGAGACCCATATTCCTTTCTGGTTTTTCTTCATTTGTGTAGATTTTCCTCACCCCCACTTTTTTCTCTCTTCTTTAATTCTGTTTTTCAGGGATGGTGGGGTTGCTTTTACTTCTGCTTGCTCAATCTCCTATCCTTCCTTATGTGGATCCTCTGGCTTTGCTCAATTCTGAAGCTGAACTGTGGGTTGGGGACTGTACTTTTTGCAGTTTTGAGATTTAATTGAGGGGGGAGCTGTGATTCAGAATCTATCTGCAGATCCCAGTGTGCACCTACAAGTGTATCGGCACCCTGGATCCCACTTCCCACTGCCTTACAGTCTGTCCATGCAGTGGGGCTATAGGTTTGTTCCCTGAAAGCAAAATGAGATAAGAAAAAGGAAAAGAATGGAAAAGGGAAGGGGAGGGGCAGGAGGAAGGTGGAGAGAGAGAAGAGTAAGAGGGAAAACAGACAGACATACCAACTAACAAGTGAAAAGGGACACACAGACAGAGAAGAATAAAAAAAACTTAAAACATACAGACAATCATACAAACTCATAAGCCAACAACAACTTCCCTATTGATGTACTCTTCCTATATACAAACAGAAAATCTAAAAAAAAAGTCAATTGAATAACAGAAACAAAGCAAGTACAAAAACATTATTAAAAACAGAAAGAGAGAAAAAAAACTAAAGCAAAAAGCAAACAAAAATCAGCAAAACAAACAGACAAAACAAACAAACAAACAATCCCCCCCCAAAAAAAAACAAGAAACCAAACTCATTCAAGATATTTCCTGTAAGTCCAAAGTCCTTTCAGCTTTGAACTTTAACCCCTTACCCCTGCTCTCAGTGTAGGCTCATAGCGTTGCTCACAGCTTGGGTCAGATGCCCCAAGACTACAGTGGAAGGAGGGTGAATCAGATCTGGACTCACCTGGCTTGCTGCCTGTCATGTCTGCCACTCAGATCTGATCTGTCTGTGTAGATTCAGCATGGGGGAGGGTCTTCTGTCTCTCCCAGTTTGATGAGATTACCATAGGTCTCAAGTTGGAGGCTGGGCAGAGCTGAACAGGACAATGCAGGTCTCTGCCTTGTCCTGGGACAGAGAAAATGTCTGTGGTCAGGGTTTCCTCACTGGGGATGGGGCTCCTCTCCAGTTCTCCTCAATCTTCTTTCTCCACTGATCAGATCCGGGGCTCCATCTGATTTGCTATGACAGGTGATGGTGTGGGCCAGGCGTCAGGTGATTAGAATCAGCTGGATTCGGCAGGCTCTTCTCAGAAGAGTCCTGTGAACAGAAGATGATTTTGTGCATCAGCGGCTCCAATCTCAGGGCAGTGTGGGGGCTTGGCAGTCACCTTCAGGGGAGAGATCCGGGTGCACGAACCTGTGACTCCCCTCAGACGGACTTTCACTCACACACCAGCACATGCCCACTCACACAGAGAGTCTTTATGGACACTTGCTTTTGTGGAGACTCTAACAGTGCAACCTGTCTGGTCACCATCTTGTGACTCCTCTATTCACAAGTGGAGTTTTTAAAAGAGCTATACATGACTCATATCTTTTTCCATCCTGTTTACCCATAAGATGCTTACAATCTACATTCTCCTTTGATAACTCCATTAATAATATCAATGCAACCCTTGCCAAAGTCATCAATGATCCCCACATGGTTGGTTCTGATAACTAAACAGTAACCACCTGAGAAATTTAAAGACAATTTAAACTTTTAAGAATCCAGTGACCTGACCTACATCTGTTTTCTCCTTTGGGTATTGTAGGTCTTCTGTGATTTCCATGGTCACTCTCAAAAGAAGAATGTGTTTCTTTATGGCTGCAGCATCAAGGAGACCTTGTGGCAAGCTGAGTGCACTGTGGGTTCATCTTCTCTCCTGGAGGATGTCAGCTATAGGGTAAGTCATTGGGGTAGAATGACACCAAACATACTGTGTTCATATTCTTTATTCTTATCTTTGGTATTTCCCCACCCACTTATTTATTTGATTAAAAAACATTTTGATTATTTTAACTATAGGACTGTATTGTGAGCAGACTGGAAGCATGTATAACCTCTCAACTTATTTTATTATTTTATTTTATTTTTTATTTTTTTGAGTTGGAGTCTCACTCTGTCACCCAGTCTGGAGTACAATGGCATGCTCAACATCCACTGCAGCCTCTACCTTCTGGGCTCAGGCGATCCTTCTGTTTCAGCCTTCCAAGTAACAGGAACTACCGGTGTGCACTACCATGCCCAGCTAATTTTTTTATTTATTGTAGAGACAAGGTTTTTACATGTTGCTCAGGCTGATCTCAAACCCCTGGGCTTTGGCAGTCCTCTTGCCTCAGCTTCCCAAAGTGCTGAGATTACAGTTTGAGCCAACCCACCCAGCCTTACTTTTTTGTTTAATAATGGCTTACTACCCAGTTGCTTTGCCTCTGTTTTCTATATGATGTGATACAGTATAAAAGGCATGAGAATTGGAGACAAGAAAACTCATTTTGATGCATGACTTTACAATTACTAACTGTGTGACTTTCAGTCATTAACATTACCTCTCTGAACCACTATTATGCCATCTGTAAAGTAAGGATAGTGATAAATACTACCTCTGTTAATAGTTCGGGGGGAGGGACATAATGATATTGAATACAAAAGGACCTCAAATAAGTAGGAAGGCTTCCGCAAATTTAAGCCATTAGACCATCTACATCCCACTGCATGAGTATTCTGTAAAAAGTAGAATACTAATCCCCTGACTTTAATTCTATTTTATCTGAGCTCCAGTGGTTAGAGCTCAACTATCCCTGCACAGGACCACATAGGAAATTAAGGAGGGGCAAAGAAGTGAGGTCTTCTTTCCATCAGGATAAAGCAAACAGCTATTGCTTGCTGAGAATCAGAAAGAGGCAAAAGAGGCAAAGTGGTCCAACTCAGACTAAAAGCTGACCTTTGTTTCAAATTTATGTGGAAAAGAAAAAATATTATTGTACCTTCCTCTTCTAAGTTTGTTATTCTGGGTATGTCAACTTTACTGTGTACAAAATAGCTTTATCCCCAGATTAAAAATAGTATTAAAAGAGACAGAAATCCACCAAACTACAGTTTTACCTGGAAACACTTTCCCCATTCCCTGAGTTTTTCTCCACCTTTTTTCATCCATGTCCATCAGAAACAGACAGCTGCTGGTGGTCAATACACTTGCCCCAAGGTTATTATAGCAAAATCAACAGCTTATCTTCAATAAATTATTTGCTCTAAGGCTCAACCAGTGTAATGGTGATAAACCACAAGAAGCTTAACTGCGTAATCTTACTTAGGATACTAGTTTAGTAAATCAAAATATTCATCTGGGTAGCCCGCACTGACCTTTACAAAATTCTCTCTTATGCATGATACATCTTAAACTAAAGGAAAAATCTGCATTATCTAATTTTAAATATAAAATCAGTGTGTCTTTTACCTCTCTTTTTCCAAGGGAAGGTAACAATATTCATCAGTAATTTTCTATACAAAGGCAGAGGTTATAAGAATGTTATAAGAAACACAAAGCCGTAAGAAATTCTCTATAAGTCGCTGGCACGAAATGGGGCAGAGGCCAGGCATCATGGAGAATTTTAGGATGAGTTCTAATCTTCTGTAGCTCAGTTTAATGTGTAACTCATATAGTTTAATTAATAAATTCAACAAATATTTTGAGGCCTAGTTTAGTGTCAGGTGAGGTGAAAGTTATAACATTACAGAGGTAGATATGCTGCAGTCTCTTCCTATGAGAATAAGCACAGTAGTATTTAATAAAAGTGCTATTAAAAAGATTAATCCATCTGGACACTGATATTCATTTGTATACTCTATTAATTACAGGTGGGTCAGTTGCTTGAGCCCAAAATGAAGAATATACATTTTATACATTGTTTATTAAATCGAGTTTATTAATGTGCTAGTCTTTCTCAAAGGCAATTCTTGGGCCACTAGGAGATATGTGGAAATAGCAAAGTGGGTGAGATTTTGGCCCCATCCCTCACTTTCAACCCAAACTTCCTTGCTTTTGGGTCTCCTCTGTAATATGTAGCTCCTTCTATCACTAATAATCACTTGTAAATACAGAACACAGTGATCGATAATGATCTTAACACTGATGATCTTCTTAAAATTGTGTGTGTATGTGTGTGCTTGTAAATGGATATTGTCAGAATTGAAAGGAACCACTCATTTCACAGATTGAAAAACTGAAACCCAGGGGAGAGTGTCTGTGTAAGATGGGTAATGTTATTGTCATAATATCTGCCAGGAGTTAGTAGCCTGAGGGGCTGATTCCTGCATTATCATCTACAATGAAACAATCCTAATTATGTTAAACTTATCAGAGTCAGAGACTTTTTCTGTTCTTTACCATTAGTCATAAAGTGATAGTTATATACTCTATTCTTTTTCACATTCACTCCATATCACTTATTCAATTTTATTAATCAAACTTAATGGCAGTGAAGCCTCACTGCAAAACACATGTATAAAATTGGACAAAATTGTCAAAAGCAACAATTCTGTGATTTTGGAAATTGATCAAATGCAGAAAAACAAATTAAAAAACATGTATTTTTGAAAATTGCTTGCGCTTCATGTAAGAACATTAGGGGACTGTGACCTTGACTGGGGCTTCTCCTGAAATCCCTCTATTTGGTCATCTCTATAATAAATTTAAAAATTAGCTGGGCTTGGTGGCATGTGCCTGTTGTTCCAGATACTTGGAATTCTGAGGTGGAAGGATCACCTGAGCCCAGCAGGTTGCATAAGCAGGTTGTGGCTGCAGTGGCTGTTAAAGTACCATTAAACTCCAACCTGGATAATAGAGTGAGATTCTACTCAAAAAAAAAAAAAAAGAAAGAAATATGGTTTGTCGATGCAAGATGGACACACACACACACACACACACACACACACACACCACAGCCAAACAGAAGCATGGGAGATTTTAGAAATGAGAAAGCCATAGAAGAACTAAAATAAGCTCTCTGTACATTCCTGGATTATAGGAAAATAGGTATCTGCAAGGACGATCCAAAAGAGCCTGGTGAGTGGTAAAATCCAAGGAGAATTGAGAACTGGCCATAATTTTGAATGTTCTCCCACAAACAAATCAATACCAGAGAGTGGACCCAAGATATTTGAGCACAACATCTACTCAAATCATTAGCTAATGACTATGCTAAGCACACACAGATGCCAAACTAAAAATTTAAATAAGAATGTTAAAACTGTGCAGTCAACAGTGGTATACATTATAGAAGAGAAAAGGAAGAAAGATTCTGCAGATTAAACAAGGAAAGTGGCTAAAATTTTTAATTACTTCAAAAAAGAAAATAGAATCCAAATAAGTTACAAAATATAATCTATAATGTCCATTTTTCAACCAAAATTGCAAGTCTCTTAAAGAATCAAGAATGTGTGATCCATACTCAGGAAACAAAGCAGTCAATAGAAACTGACTTTGTGAGGGCTAAGATGTTTGATTCATAAGATAATGATTTCCAAGCAACTGTTAGGATATGTTCAAATAATTAAAGAAAATTATATTAAAGATTAATTGCAAAATGTGATAACAATGACTCAATATATGGGAACTTTGATAGAGAATTATAACCAACATAAATAAGTAAATGAACAAACAAACAAATAAATAAATTCTGGTGTTGAAAAGCACCATAGGGCAACCCCCTTGGATACCCTCCCACTTTGGGAACTTTTCTGTCCTCACAATAAATCCTGCTTTCTCAACTTAAAAAAAAAAAAAAAAGAAAGAAAGAAAAGAAAAGCACCATAACCAATCTAAAAAATAACTAAATGGGATCATCAGAAAATTTGAGATGAGGCAATAAGAGGAGAATGAATGAGTAAACTTAATGATTCATCCAAAATTATTGAATTCAAAGAACAGAGTAAAAAAAGATTGAAGAAAAGTAAAGAGACTTAGAGACCTGTAGGATAGCATAAAGCATATAAAACTACATGTATTGGGAGACCCCAAAAGAAAGGGAAAAAATATCTGGAAAAATTTGAAGAAATAATGTTAGAGAAGAAGACCATATAGGAGGAATAAAACATTTTTGGGACATAAAAAATAGAAAAATGGCAGATATAAATCCAAAAAAATCAATGATAACATTAGATCTCAATAAAGAAAACACGTTATTTAAAGAGAAGAGGTTATAAAAGAGATGATTCAATAATACAAGCAGGCTGAAAGTCAAAAGATGGAAAAGATACACTATGCAAATAGTAACCATAATGAAAATGGAGTGATTATATTGATATAAGACAAAATAGTCTTTGAGAGAAGAGATATTCTAGGGCTAGAAGGGCAATTTATATATTTATAATTCTGAAAGGAGCAGTTCATCAGTAAGGTATAATAATTATGAATATATGTGAATATATATATATATAGGTATGTATCCCCAAAATACTTGGAACAAAAATTGACAAACTTGAAAAAAAGACATTAAAAATTCAATTGCAATAGCTGGACACTTTAATACTCTTCTCTCAATAAGTGGTAGAAAAACCAAATGGAAAATTAGTAATTATAGAGAATACCTGACCTAAGTTATACATATAAGACAATTTTTTTTAAAAAAAGAATGCACTTTCAAAAAAATAAAATAAAATAAATAAAAAATAAAAAAAAAGAATGTACTTTCTATTTGAGTGCACATTAGATATTCTCCAGGATAGACCCAATGATAGGCTATAAAATAATATCAACATATTTTAAAGTTCTAAAACTATGCAAAATATATTTACCTACCACAACACAGTAAATTATAAATGAACATTTGTAAGAAATCTGGGATATCTCTGAATATTTGAAAATTAAACAACTTCCATCAAATTAAAGAAGACATTTGAAGGGTAATTGAAAAATATCTTGAACTAAATAAAAATAAAAGCACATATATTAAAATATATAGTATGAACTAAAGTAGCAAATAGAGGAAACTTTGTAGCTTTGAAAGCTTATATTAGAAAAGCATAAAGATCTAAATCAGCAATCTAAACTTCTACTTCCAGAACCAAGAAAAAGAAGATCAAATGAAACCCACAGTGAATATAAAGAAAGAAAAAGTAAGACCCAAAATGAAAATGAATGAAGTGGAAATCATACAAACAATAGAGAATCCATGAATCTTAATTTAGTTTATTGAAACAGTCAACAAAATAATAACTCTTTAACTAGACAGACTAAGGAAAGAAAGAAGTCCTAAGTTACCAAATCGGAAATGAAAGAAGGGGCATCACTACAGATCTTATAAAATATAATGAATATAATTAACAGTCAACAAATGGATAAATTCTTAACAGGATATAGTTTATTAAAAATAATTCAGGAAGACATAAAAAATCTGATAAGCCTTATTTTAAGTAAATAAATTGAATCAAAAAACCTTCCTACAAATAAAAGTTTATGCATAATTGGTTTTATTAGAAGTAAGTATTAATTGTAGAAAGAAAATTATTTCTGAAAATAAAGGAGAAACTCTTGTCAACTCAATTTATGTTAAAAAAAGACATCACAAGAAAAGACAGCTACAGCCCAATATCTCTTATAAGTAGACAATAAAACATTCAATGCTAAAAAAAGGGGGGGGCTGTTAAACCATGAAAAGACATGGAAGAACCTTAAATGGATATTGCTAAATGAAAGAAAGCATTCTGGAAAGGCTACATTCTGCATGTTTCCAACTATATGAAATTCTGGAAAAAGCAAAACCATGGAGACAGTTAAAAGTTCAGGAGTTGCCATGAGTCTGGAAGAAGGAACTGGGAGGGATGAGTGGATGGAGCACAGGGGAATTTTAGGGCAGGTAAATTATTTTGTTTAATACTGTAATATTGGGTACATGTCACTATACATTTGTCTAAATCCATAGGCTATACCACACTAAGAATGAACTGAATCCTAACGTAAATTCTGAACTTTGGGTGATGATAATATGTCAATATAGGCTCATCACTTACAACAAATGTACCATTCTGGTTTGGGATGTTGATAATTGTTGGGGGAGTTATACATGTGTGGTAACGGGGAGCATAGGAAAAGTCTCTGTACCTTCCTCTCAATTCTTCTGTGAACCTAAAACTACCCTAAAAAGGGAAATCTTTTAAAAAAATGTATAATCCATGAAAGAAAAAAGTAGGTTCACATAAGTAGAAAAGGAGAAATCATTTAAATGATATGTAAGAATAATTTTTGCAACGAGGTAAGCCATTGATAAAACTATTTTCAAGTATTTTCAATCACTTGAGTTACAGTATATATAAACAATATATTTACATCTAAGTAGTTGCTTAAAGGTCTGGACTAGCAGATTCTATTTGTTTCAGCAAATAATTATGGAATACCCTCTGTGAGCAGTGTACTACTCAATGTGTAGAGATTTTCCGATGAATAAGACACAGACTGGCCCTCACAGAGCTTCTAGGTTGCACAGGAGATAGAAAATAAACAGCTGATACAGACACAATAATTTAATTGCAATTATGATGAACACTTTGAAGGAAAAAAATGGTGGGAGGGAGTCTAGGAAAGTAGGGAAAAGAGCAATCAATTAGTAGGTAATTGCAAAAACTTAGGTGAGAACAACATTAGCATTACATTTTTCTTTTTTAAATAATCTGTAGATCAGTAGGCTATTTGGGTATGTAAAGATCATAGTAAATTATATTAGTGATCACGTTAATATATACTTAAATAATTTATAATATGAATAATTATATAATATAATTAACAGTTATATTAAACATGAAGACAATTAGTACCAGAGAGATTAGGACATTTGCTCGATGTTCTAGAAATTAACAAAACTGCATTCATTTAAAAATTATTCACTCATATAATATACTAATGATAATATACTCATCAACGTATGCTTCTCTACTTTCTTCCCATAGTTTGTCTAAAAGCCGAAAGCTTCATTGTATCTAATGTACATAATTTTATATCATATGTTAGTTTGTGCATATTATGCGAACTTTGAAATGAGAGAATCCTTCTTGTTAATGTTACAAAAGTTCTGAGACTAAGTACAATTTTTCTGCTGACCCAAGGACTGTGTGTACTGTCAACTCTGAGTCATGGTCCTCTGGGGAGGAGGTCCCATGGCTGGAAGCCCACTATCTGTCAATCAGAGTGACAAGAGTCTACAGATGCCTTCTAAATGGAGATTAAGTGGTCACAAATACAATATTTTTACCTCAAGAAAAGGTGGGATATATGAATCCAGAGAGGATAGATTTTTAGGAGTTTTATAATTGATCCAGTCTCAGATTTATCACTTAGATGATGAGACTAAAAAGTTCATTTTGACAATTACATGCTCAGGAAGCAAGTGAACTTTTTATCTGTTCCTGTTCAAGAATCGTCACTTGCCCCTGTGGTTTCCTGAGATAAGAGAATACAGTGTCTAGTTGGACCCTGCTAAGAAACTGAAGCTGTATGAAGTCACTCTATATGTTTCAGGTCCTTATGAAATCTTTGGCTTTCCATAGTCTGAATTTATCAATATATGAGACAGGATGTATGTGTGCAACACAGGTCCACAGCAATGCAGAAAAAATGGAGGTGAAAAATTGTGGTCTTTGGATTTGGCATTTGAACTCTTTTGTAGCTACTTTATAGTTGTGAAACTTAAGCCATTTATTTCTAACTTTTCAAGCCTGTTTCCTCATTTGCAAAGTGATAAAAAATATTCATTTCTTAGGGTTAATAAATGATTCACAATAGCATATATTAAATATTTTATATAGAAAGATGCTTAGTAAATGTTGAGACACTATTTTTCATGATGAATAGCCATAGTCACCTCTGACTCATAGTTCAATATTTTTTTATTGTAGACTCTTCCCAAAATCCTTGATAAGCTAGCACCAGCATTCACAATGAGCAGCTGCAGCTTTCTTGTGGAGAAATCTCGAGCTTCCACAGCCCGGGTAGTGGTGTGGAGAGAGATGGGGGTGTCCAGAAGCTACACCATGGAGAGCAGCTACTGTGGCTGTAATCAGGGCCCCTATCAGGTATGTGAGACTGCAGGATATCCATGCTTTCTCTCCAGCAGCAATACAGAGAAATGGGGAGCAATAACAGACCATTCGTTCCTGCTTTCTCATTTAAATGGGGGAAAAGATTCCAAATAGAGTCTGACCCTCACTTTCTTGCCTTGCAAAACTAGATTAATGATCGCCTTCACCTTCAACATTAGTGTTTGGATCCTGGAAGCAATGTGTGTGTGCCTTCCAATTTGCTTCCTCAATTAGCTGCCCTCACCAGCAAGCAGTAGGGAGCCTCCCTTTGACATGCACCCCCCATTTTTACAGGATGTCTACCTGCTTGGCTCTGTTGTATGCATGGAAATCTGTTGTTGCTTTTTCAATGAGTGGACTAGTCCGTCCTATATGCATCATAGAGGGCATGGGTTGGTCTATAGATATTGGTGATACATATATCTATTGTGTTTCTCTGTCTTCTGTGCTGAGCTAAACCTTAGCTCTCTGTGTTACCCTGCTGTTTCACCCTGCTGTTTCCAGAGCACACAAAAGTGTGTTAAAGGTGTGGGTCTCCCAGAATGAGAGGGTCTCAGACTCATATACCAATGCCAAGGGAAAGTGCTCTTGTATAAATCATGTTCTTTCTACAGCTATATTAAATGCATGAGCAGCTGTATAGTTGCTACAGCAGGCTGTTCTGGCAGCTCTTCTCACTCCCCCATGGAGGAGTATAAATAAGGGACATTTTGACAGTGCCAGGGTAATAGCCTCTTGTAAATTTCTTAGGCAAGTTGACAGACTACTCCTTGGTGACTTCTTTTCAACCCCAAGAATACCTGGATCTCACCAGAATTAAGCTCATTGTGTTGGCTTTGATACTCCCCTGGAACAGCCAGGAAACACTTGGCATCTGTGTAATCCTGAACTTGTAGAAATCTGTTAGTTATCAAAGGGAGTACGGGGAGTGACAAGCAATGAACATTATCTAATTTCCCACCTGGTCAAAGACTTTTTTCGACTCAAGGCTACTGAACCATCAATTTTGACCCGTTAATTCTGTCAAATAACCACTTAGTTTAAAGAGTTATTTCAAAAAACTGTTTTGTTACTGGATTAATATATTCTTATACTGAATTAATCCTACTTGTCCACATTAATGTAGAAATAGAATAAGAGTTGAGACCATTGAATGAACATGTGATTGGGCATCAAAAGATGTTACTCATCCACTTGACAGCAGTGTGGAAAGCTACTTATCTCTATGAACATATTTTTTCACATATCAAATGCACGTGTTAATAATTTATCTCCTCCTACTACACAAGACTTTCGTACAGGAAAAAAGAAAATAAACATGTGAACGTTCTTGAAATTTATATCATTATGGATCTGTTCACTCTCTTGTCATTTAAAACCCATAAGACTAGAAAAAAATAAGCCTGAAATATTGTGACTCTAAGGCCTTTTGGACATAGCTTTGTGCCTCTCTATCTGTATGCCTCTTGATGTGAAGGGGACAGTCATTTGCTTAAAAGACACTCCCTGCAACCCATCACACAGATTTATTGAATTAGCAACTTTGACTTTGTTTTGCCAACCACCAATTCAGACTAACAGCTTCTAGTCACATAAATATCAGTGCCATTCATAATAAATCAACTAGAAACTTAAATTCCTTTGGAATTTTTTGAAAACTAAATGACTCATAGGTTCAGGCCCTCACCAACTCTTCATCTTTGTACATAGTGGCTGTTGGAAATGACAGAGAATGAAAAAAGCTCATCCAATAGAATGGCTTTTGGGTATCGGTGCAGCATTTTTCCTATGAAATTTTCCACATGACTTTTGCATGGAGTCTCTGGAAGGAAGAATGAATAAAGAACTGGCTAGAGAAAGCCCTAACAGTGCCAGACCTGATTTTGGTTTAACAATACTATTCCCTATATGAAACACCTCTCTAAATGGATTGATTTTCTCCTTCCCTTTGTTTTCCTGTCCTTACAAACGCTGTTGAGTAACTGAGCAGAATTACAGACAATGAGCAAGGGAATGATGAGTAATTTTACATATGGGAGAGCCTACTTCATGGGAAGGAAGCCAGCCCAAAGTTGGGTGTTTTGGTTATTTTTGTTTGAGGTATACAATGAAGTCTATGAGCTATAAAGCAGTATAGAAATTTCCATCCTGAACATATTGCAAATGATTCTGTACACTGGGAAGTTGAGTCCCCATTGAGTCTTGAGGTTATTATTCTAAGGTCATCTTTCCATTTTTTGTTTAGCATTACCATTTATACAACTGATGGAGGATACTTAAATATACCCATGAGGGACTTTCCTTCCTTCCTTCATAAGAGTATAAATATTTTTGCAGTTTCTTTGGTTAACACAGCTTTAAAGCAGTTCCAATCATTTCTCCCCTAGCATACTAAGAACCTGATTTGTTAGTATTGAAATGAAATATCATTTCTTACAGTGACATTTATGTTGGAACTACATTAAAGAACATAAGCTATTACCTTCAAATAATTATTATTAATATATATTTATCTTCTATTTTCCAGTCTATAGTTGGCTAATTAAAAAAAAAAAACCTCATGCCTTTGTTTCTTTGAGGTATGGTCTCTGCTGCTAGGCCATACACTTAGATGTATAATTTGTATTTAATGTGGAAATCCCACCCACTGAGAGATTTACTTTACCTATTAGGGACTGGCCCAAAGCTATTGAGACTGTTGAGGGAAAAATCAAAATGAAAAAATGCAGCCTTTTGGGGCTCATTTGTTAGAGGCATCTAGTCTATATGGACAGCTGTGTGTTTCACACTGAGTGTTTGTGACCTGAGGTCACATATATGGTGTGTTTGCACGTATAAAGGAATGCAGCTAGGCCCTGGGGACTGCTGGTGACTTAGGAGGATGCTGTGAGTACTTCCACCCAAGCAGGCTGTCAACTTGCTCCTCGGCAGTGCTGCTAGCTTTTGGGATAGCAAAGTGTGTCTTAGTCAGTGAAGGGCAGAAGATGCTGACTCAGTTGAAGTTTGAGGAGTGACCCAACTGGTGTTTAAAGTCTCTACCTGCAAGCTGCTCCTCTTGTACTGTGAAGCTTTCATGTGATCCATCCTTTCCCATGTCCACAGAAGGATATTTCAATAACCCAAATCTATTTACGTCACAGTAATGCCCATAATCCTTCCAAGTGTCTTAACTATGTCTAGATAAAATCCAGCTCTTGATCATGAGATGCATATGAGGCCCTTTACAATCTTTTCTTTCTGTTAATACTCAATGCTCAGTATAGTGTAGGTATTAAAAATGTGTGATGACTGATGAATGAATGAAATAATAGAACAAATGAATGAATAGCAATTTACAGGGAGCCGAATATTATGCTCTCTGTCCATGGGCAGTTAGCAAAGGAGAAGAAATCACTGTGTGATCAGAAGCCATTCCAAAATAGAAATTTTAAGAGTCGTTGCAATGGGTGGAAATGGAAAATGTGGGGTGGGAGATGGAAAGACAAGAATGCAGTACTGAGACCTCTCAGACCTGTCACTAGATAATGATTTGAGAGTACCCAATGAATTCTTTCCCAGTGTAAGATAACTCTTGTCCAGGTGTGGAGTCTCTCATGGCCACATTCTAATAACAAACGATGATTAAGCAGGAAGACTTCTATCTGAACACGTGGTGGATGCTGCTATCCACCCTGTAGCTCCCTCATTAGATCCCAGGGGCTCATTTCCCCTGGTTGGTCACAGCTGTGTCCATCACCCAAAAGTCGCTGTAACTCAGGAAAGCAGCCTTGCTCAAAGCAGTGGCTCCTCCCCACTGGCAGCCTGCATCCAATAGCTGGTCTGCATGGGAGTAAAAGGGCCTGGTCTCCTTGCCTCAGCTGGGGCAACTCCAGACGGTCATTCCAGCTCTAGAACTCCCTGCAGGATCAACTAGGGTCTCTTTTGCATTGCAGTTCACTTCCCCTTCTGCCCAATTCTGCTTTCCTCATCACTCACAGGTATTGTTACAGTAAGTACTCCCCAAAAATCTTGCTACATGCAAATCTCAGAATCTCAGAGGTTGTTTCCTGGGGGTAAACAACTGATATAATAGCATTTCAAAAAGGCTTAGATTAGAAAACATAAATGTTGAAACTAAGCAATTGAATTTTCGAAGATGTTTTGATAGGGATGAATTTTATGTAGGAAGTTCAATCTTCTCAACTTAGCATTCAAGTCTCCCAGTGTCCTTTTATTCACTGTTTGCCTTAGATGTTTAGGGAACAAAGCCCCTCAGCCCCATCCCTCATCCTCCAGATCTAGCGACATCTAGGGTTTCTTTCAGTGGCCCAGAATGTAGGGTGGGTGCATTAGTTTCCCATGGCTGCCATAACAACTTACGACAAGCTAGATGGCTAAAAACATTAACATTTCTTCTTCCACGGTTCTGGTGGCTAGAAATCTGAAATCAAAGTGTTGGAGTGCTACCTTCTCTCAAAAGGCATCTGTTTTATGTCTTTCTCTGAGCTTCTGGTATTGCCAAAAATTTTTGGTGTTCCTTGGCTTGTAGATGCATAACTATAATTTCGCCCTTTATGTCACATGACCTCCATTCATGTGCCTCTATCTCGATGTCTCTTCTTTTCTTATAAGGAAAACAGTGAAAGTGCACTAAGGGCCACCTTACTTCAGGGTGACTTATCATAACTTCATTAATTAAACTTGCAATGACCCTATTTTAAAATAAGTTCACATTCTGAGGTTTTGGAAAGGAGATACATCTTGGAGTTGGGGAGGACAATATTCAGCCTAATATACTGATCATGAAACAAGGTATAGAATATATAGATCCAATAATTAACAAGAGATTTTTAAAAATTTGTCTTTTAGAGCTGGGCTCGGTGGCTCAGCCTATAATCCCATGCCTTTGGGAGGCTGAGGTGAGTGGATTGCCTGAGCCTACGGGTTTGAGACCCGCCTGGGCAGCGAGACATCATCTCTACAATAAATAAAAAAATTAGCCGGGCGTGGTAGCGCACGCCTGTAGTTCCAGCTACTTGGAAGGCTGAGGCGGAAGGATCACCAGAGCCCAGTAGGTTGAGGCTGCGGTGGCCGGGAGCGGCCACTGCACTCCAGTCTGGGCGACCGAGTGAGACTCCAACTCAAAAAAAAAAAAAAAAAAAAAAAAAAAAATGTCTTTTATTGCCATACTGTGAAACCCCAAACATGTTATGACATTTCTTGTTTTCTCTCTACCTCATGATGAAGAAAATAAGAAGGTTGAGATTTTCTTGGAACATCTTGGAAGACAAGTTTGAGGATCATGCCATGTATAATAAGTGCTGATTAGAGTTACCTGAGGATGATGATGATGATGATGATGATGATGATGATAGGATCTTTCTATGTTGCCCAGGCTGTCTCAAACTCCTGGGCTCAAGTGATCCTTCTGCCTTGGTCTCCCAATGTGCTGAGAGTGCAGGTGTGAGTCACTGGACCTGGTCTGTTTGAATATTATAATTTACAATGTTAAAGTAGTGATTATGATCACAAAATGTTTATTGTGCTTACTGTGTGCTAAGACCTTTACATATATTACATTACTTTATATCTGCTACTGTACAACAAATTTCTACAAAATTAGTTTTATTATTATCATCATCATCCCTACTTTACTAAGGAAGAGAAAATAAGTAATTTGCTCAAGGTCTCACAGCTGGTAAGTTTTAGAGGCAGGATTTGAAGCCAGACAGGTCTAGTGCTGGAATCTCTGCTTTTGCCTCCATACTTTCTGCCTAGTGGAATATGTTTGGTGAAAGAAGTCCTGGGCTTTGGAAAGAGGAAACAGAGCTTTAGCACTTGGCAGCCACTAAGCAGACCTATAGCAACAGATGAGTCATTTAACCTTTCTGGGCCACAGTTTTCCAATTTACAATGGGGAGAAATAATTAGGCTTAAGAGATGGGTGTGGTTTCTGCTAAACTATGTTGACAAAGTCTGACTTTACTGGGTATATAAGGAACCTGTTGATCACCTAGACTGGGGTGACCCAGCATCACTCTAAAGCACCTAAAAAGCTCCTGCAACTTGTTCTGAATAAACACATTTTTTTTTAGGGAGAAAGAGCGCTGCTTTTAGCACCAATTATCTGGTTGTCAGGTGAGTTGTTGTCAGGCTGTTCTATCCACCATTTCCCCCCTCCTCCTTTTCATTCTATTCTTGCTGGTCTTCTTTTTTTCACCTTTCCAGAGTATTCAAAGAGGGTTGGGAAGAATATAATACATGAGAAGTGGCTGCTTTTTTACCAGTAGAGAGAATAGGAGTGAAGCAGGTCTTCAGTACAACAACGAATTTAAGTTTTTATCAGGCAACCACCTATGTTGCTTCCTAACCTCATTTCACTTCCTAGAGGCTACACCCCTTGTCCTATTAGAGAACCATTGCTCTCACACAGTTCTTTGGTTGCACAGCCTGGATGAAGGATACCTTTTCTCTTTAAAAGTGTACTGATCTGCAGAATTGCTTCTGTATCAGGGTAAAGACACACACACACACTCTCCTACATATAACACTTTCTCCAACACACACATATGTGTGTATCACACATAAAGACACAAACATACCTATAAATCAATGGTTCTAAATTCTAGATTCAGACAAGAACACATGGCTTACTGTTTAGTGTGGGCCCCTATGTCAGATATAGAGTTTCAAGGAGCGCTCTGCATTTCACATTCGTGACCTTGAGACTGTTCCCGACCTTTATCAGCTTCTGCGATAACACTCATGATTTCTGCTTCATGGAAATGCTATAAAAGCTGAATAACCTATTGCCTGTAAAACATTTGTCACCATTTTCACAGTAAAAATTAATACATGTTTACTGTTTGTATTTTTATTGATTGTAGGAATTATTAATGGTCGTTTTCTTTTTCTATTTTAGATAAAGACATACTCTAACTCTTAACCATAATCATTTTATTCAGACCTTCTTAATTAGAACCTTTGGGATTTGAGATGAGCACGCTGAGATTTTATAAATTGTAATATGCAGTCAGGGTTGAGAGCCACAGATTTTGGCTTTCATAGGCACTGGTATCCATATAACTATGTTTGTAGACTTAGTTACATTAAAGCAATGTCTGTATGCATCACTTAGACATTTTCTCTACTCTTTACTCAATTATTCTCTCTATCAAAGTTCCTATACAGCATAATCTATATTGTAGTCAATTCAGTATAAGGTCCTAAAAAGGAGAGGGCTAGAAAATAATTTATGAGTCTTCTTCAAGGAGAAGAGAAGAGAAAGGATGGCGTGAGGAGTGGAAGTCAGGGCAGGAAACAAATGTAAATTTCTTCAAAGATCGCTGAATTTATTTATTATTATTTTATTTTTAATTTTTATTATAAAGATGTGGAGTACATTTCAGGGTTAGGTATATAAACATTGATCATGCAGGTACCCTTGTTGATGAGGTATGCCCCTCCCTCCCCTAGCAGTTTCCCTCAACTGCCAGTCCTACCCCCCGCCCCCGACAGTTTCCCACTATTGCCAGTGGCTTTCTTATAGCATTACAATTGTTCAGGGTCTGTTTATGAGTGAGAACATATGGAACTCTGTTCTTTGTTTCTGTGATAAATCACTGAGTATGATTGACTCCAAATCCATCCAAGTTGCTGCAAAGTCCATATATTTGTCCTTCTTTATGGCTGTAAAATATTCCATCGTGTATATGTACCACATTTTTTTTAATCCAGTTCAGCTTCAGTGAACAACAGGGTTGGTTCCATGTTTTTGCCATTGTGACTAGTGCTGCAACAAACATAGCTGAAAGATCACTGAATTTATATTCTAATTGTGAGCACAACTCAAGAATATATTTTAGATTGCTATTTCTCAAATCGTTTCCTTGTTCTACAGGCAGCCACATATAGGAATATAGTACTTTTTTGGTCTTTGAATGGGGGGAGGAGGTGTCTTAATTTCATTAATGTAATCTGGGGAAAGTTTGAGGGTTGCCTCAAACTTTACTATGTATAGGAATTGCCTGGAAAGCTTCTACAGTGCAGATTTCTGAACCATGTGTCCAGAGATTTCTAGATCTGGGGTAAGGGCATTTTATCAAATGTCCCTGGATATTTGGAGCCCAGTGGCCCAAAGGCCAGTCACTGAGAGACTCAGGCAGGATACAAAGACCAGATGTAAAATGTTAGATGGTTTTGAAACAGTTTTTGTTTTTCTTTTCTTGTTTCCAATCCTCTTTGGGCTATAGAGAATTTCCCATGCCTTTTGTCATAAAGTCTCAAATTCTTGTCCTGTTTTCACCTTAAAACATTTTAAAAATCTGTGCTTTTAGTCAATTGGCTTAGTTCTATTATAAGAGTTGCAGTTCAAAACTGTCTAACATCTCATCAAGAGTTTAAAGATGTTTTCTTTGTTTTTTCTAGCTCCTGGGACACCTCCAGGTCAAGATATCTTAAATTGGTGTCTTTGAACAATTTTGTTATGTGAACTTTCAAGAGTCTAGGAACAAATATATACAAAATTATCTGTTTGGTTATGTGTACCTTTATCTGAGGAGACCGCATATAGTTTTAAAGATATTCATAAAAGGGTGAATGACCCTAAAAAAGATTAAGAGCTCATGCCTTAATTTATTGATTCCAAGATCTCTAGAGGGCCCTTTACAGCTTCCTAGTTTTTGCTCTTTATAATCAGTTCTAGAAGTGCTTGACTTGACTTTGTGAAAATCAAATGAGTCTGTAAATCACTATTTTTGCCTATTTAACAATTAATATAAGAACAATAATGTATCTTACTAAATGTGTATGGGATTAACTTCAGTCTAAACCTTCTGTGATTGCATAGACACTTGTCTTCTCTGGATGCTCTTTCTCACAGGTGGTTTAGGCAGCAGCATCAGCAGCACCTGGGGTTTGTTGGAAATGCAGACTCCCAGGCCTCACCTACTGAATTCTCATTTTAAGATTTCCACGTAATCCACTTTAACTTTTCTGTGAAGGCAAGGACATTGTTCCCAGAAAAAAAATTTAAAAAAAAAAAAAATATATATATATATATATTTTTTTTTTTTAGCAAAATGAAATGTTGACACAAATTTGTTTTACAAGCTGAAAATAATTTCCGATGTGAGACACTTAGTTGAATTATGACAATATTTTAATGTTACATGAGCTGTTTTTTTTTCCACATCCATATTCTTAATCACCTTTCCCCTTTCCAGGACTTAGAAGAGAGAAGGACAACTTTCATAATGCCTGTTTTGCTTTTGGGATGCTACTTCATTTCTTTTTAGATACAAATATGAAATCCAGATGCTAATCTATCATTTTAGTATAAATACTAGAAGGCCCATTTATGTTAATATTCTCTCTTTTCACATTAACTGTGATTCAACAAATGTTGCCATGCTGTTCTTTTTTTTAAAGCCTCTTTGCATATGATCTCAAAGCATATTACGAGTAGTTTATTAACTCACTACAGGCTTAATGATATAGTGAAATATTGTCCTCATTCTGTAGCTCTCAGATCCATAAGAATCCATATCATGACAGAATATTAAAAGGAATTAAATAAAAATCAAGAGGCAGAGATACCAATAAAATTATCAGCAAGGGTCTTTTCTGGGATTACTAAAGCCTTGGGTGCCATGTATTTCAAATGGCCATTGTAGAAAAATGGCTCCCTGTGTTAAAAATAAGGAGAAAATATGGTACTTGGGATAATCCTATGAGTCTCAAATGACCTCTGATCCTTTAAAAATAATTTGGCTTCAAACAACGAAGAGGAACAAAAGATGGTTTGTCTCTGTAAATCTTACTATCCCTATGTGATCAGTGTAAATGCAATAAGCCAGAAACTCTTAAGGAACAAAGGAATAAACAAATAAAACCAAAGAAAGCACTGATTTAATCCAAAGTTTTATTTAGCTTGTAGCATAGGGAAAAAGGATTGGCTCAACCTGGGATGCATTTTTTTGGTCCTTTGGTTCTTGGAGTAGCACTTTCATACAAATGTCTGAGAAAGGTAACATGGAGAGAATTATCCATGGAATATTCTCTTTAGACAATGGCGTGGACATCTTGACTATGTGAGGCAGATTATGGTTCAAATTCTCTATCCAATTCTTCAACATTGTTCACTGTCTTCAATCCAAGAAAGAGGTCCTAAAATTTTTTATTTCTAAAAGTAAACAGTAATTCTCTATATACATGTGTTCCCTAAGTGTAAATGAGAACATTTTGAATATTGAGCCTGTTGTTAGAAAGCAGGCATTGAATGTTTTATATAAATGCATAATTATTTCATCAGTCAGCATGTATTTATTAGCTATCACTTTGTTTTAAGCTGAAGTTTGTGTTTTAAGCTGAAGTTTGTTAATGTCTAATAATATATAAAACTATCTATAGCTGTGTGTGTATATATATATGTATATGTGTGTGTGTGTGTGTGTGTGTGTATGTATATATATCTAAAAACATTCAACCAAAGTCAGATAATGGCCATTTTGTTTCATTCTTTAGTCATTCCTTCTTTCATTAACCACTCAAGAAATATTTTTTAAAAAATCCAACAACATGTCAAGTGCCAAGAATACGACCGTGAGTAGAACTGACAGCTTCCTCCTCACCCAGAGTTTATTGTCCAGCCAGAGAAGCAGATAATTAAGTAGCAATAGTAGCAGAGAGTAGTATAGAGATAACTGGGTGCTAAAGGAGAACATAGAAGAAGGATATGATGATTTAGGCTTTTGGGAAATGTTGGTTGAACTGAATATAAGTTATCCACAAATTTGTGTGTTGTGAAATTGGAACGGTAACATCTGGTAAAACAGAAGATGATTCTTTGAAAATAGGGCAAGGTCAGGATGTTCTTGGTTTTTCTTTCATCCTAGTTTTCTTTCATCCTACTTCCGTCTCCTTTCATATTTCTAATCTCACCACGGAATTCCATAGTGGGGGTATGTATCATGCTGATTCTGAGTACAGTGGAGTAGTCAAGCTCATGATCCTACTTTTTATTTCAACATATCTTCTTTAGGAACACACTGAAATGTATTGCTGGTACTTCTATTGGGCTTATAATTAACAACACCTCCCCAAAGGCAGAAAAAAATCAGAAAGATCAAAAATGTTTCAAAATCTTTCTTAGACTGATAAAGAGTAGTGAAATTTAAATAAAGGCAATTTTAATTATTGTATTCCAAAGAAATTTTGGCTATACACTCTCAAGTATTCCTGAAAACAACAAAATCACAGTAATAAAAATACCTTCCCTTTTCAAAGTGGTTTATAATTTACAAAATACTTTCATAAACTTTTTGTTTTCTCAGATAAGCCAGAAAACTGCCACAAACTAATCATAAGGAAAAAATGGCAGTGAAAGATAAGGAAAGTGAGCCAGGGACCCAAAATGGAAAGCAGTGCAAATGTTACATTGCTGCACTGGTCAAAGCAATCAGGAATGTCCGCTCAGCTAGGTGGGATGTTTTTGGATATGCTGTATGTAATTGAGAAGGAAAGAGAGAGCATTTGTCTACCTGCTGTGCACCCTGCCTTCCTGTTTAAGTGTATGATCATCAGGTTAAACTGACATGTTCAGGTTGCATCATTTGGCCTCTTCTGCAGCTACTCATACAAGTTCAGAAATGGTGGAAGAAGACCAACCTGGGATGCGAGGCTGGTTGGCCTGGCTATATAGTAGCAGCAAACAAGACTACCTTCTAGGAATTTGACTGGGGTGTGTGTGTGGGGGGAAGGCATAGAACTGTGAGGGCCCAGGCAAAATTTTCTGAGGCAAAGCTCATCACTGGAAATTTAGGAGCTGATGTCTATGAGAATCTAAGGAGGCATCTAAGATATGTTCTATATAATTTCCAATAAAATCTTGTAATATTTTCAGTTATAAAATATATTACTCAAATTAGTCATATCCAGTAAAAATATCCATTATCTTTGACTCTGAAATTCTATTTCCAAAAATTAAATTCCAGAAGTATACAAAGATATATGTACCTAGATGTTAGTGCTTGTTCATGGTAAAATGAGAAAACAACCTTTATTCTCATAAGTAGAAGGTTGTTGAAATAAACAATTGTCTGAACAATAGATGAGTCAGACAGAAAGAAGAAAGAAGATAATTAGTATTTACATTAACTTTGAACTTTCTATGTGCTAGTTCCATAATTTATTGACTATATGTTAGATAACTTTTAAAATTTATTTTTAATCTTTAGTGTAGTCACATAAAAAAAGGAGACTAATGAATATACCTTCTTCAGCACATATGGAAAGCACTTAGTATAGTGTCTGACACAAAATGCCAGCTAATACTTATCTTCACCATCATCATAATCCTTTCTTGTCGCTTCATACATTGTCATACCTGGTACTGATGTGAAAACCTAGATGTAGAAAATTCCAGTGGCATTCTAAATGCTTGACAACTAGTTAGTGGTATTCCTCAATTATTCCACTTTGTCTCATACTGATGAAATTTTTCAAATGTTACAAGGCTGGCACAAGCAGTTATTGCATTACATGGCAAAATTTGTGTCTAAAATGATCTTAGAAAAATGGAATTCTGGGCAAAATCTCAAAAGAGGAACTTTTTATAAACTGTGCAGTCCTGCACTTGTTTAAAAGTTAAAAAAAACTGCAACTATAAGAAGGTTTATAAAAAATATTTAGGGATGTTACTTATTTTTAATAATTTGAATCCAATGTAAACTACAACTATTAAAATGTGAATGTGATATTAGATTATCTTAAAATTATCACATGCTTAAAATTGAGAAAGCTGATATTTCTGCTTTCTCTGTCTCAATCTAAATTCACTGAAAAAAAATGTGTTATATTCAAAAAAATGACTTGATTTTTGGAATCCTATGAAAGAATGGTAGCAGAAGTAAGTAGCAGTCAGATAAAAAGAGCCTTATGAGCCATCTTAAGGGGAACAGAGTTCTTTTCAGAGATAACAGGAATCCATTGATATGATTTAAAGAGAGAAATAATGGGGATCATAGCTGTCTTTTAATAGCTGTGTGGTGGATGGGATTGGGGTCAGGGAGTCCAGTCAGAAGGCTTTTGTAGTAGTCTGTGGTTAGAGGGAGAGCAGAAAACATGAGAGACACATTCAAGAGAGAGTTAGAAGGTGAAATTGACCAGACCTGATAAGGGGTTGGTTGAAGTTGTGAGGGATGAAGAAGTGGGAAAAGCCTATGATGACTCTCAGAGTTCTGCACTGAATACGATATTGAAAATGTAAGGAAAAAAAAAAAACAACATCTTGTGGGAATGTTTGGATAATCATACGATCAGCAAGTTAAGTATAGGCAGGAAAAAAATACCCATTTCTTTGGCTATTAAAAAAGGAAAAAACTAAACAAGCAGAGTCTGAATTGATAGATAAACTCCATGACCAACTACTTCTGTGAAATTCTTGAGTATATGATCAGACCATTAATGGCAAAGAATGTGAAATTGCTGAGTTGACCTTAGGAGAGACTTTCTAACATATACTCATTACTGCTTCAATACAGTTGACCTTATCCTTGTTGCAGCCTAATTTAAATTATAATGCTTATTCTTCTATACACTCTGAAATTCTTGTTATAGGTTTTCTTGCTACTTCTAACTTCCTAGAAATGCAAATCTGTACTTTTGGTATTCATTTTGGCTGAAGAAAGAGTTTCTAAGTCAACTTAACTATACATACATACCTATGTTTCTTTTTCTACCTATATTATAGAAAAAGTCAGAGAAAATTTTGAAAAAAGCAATATGGTCCATAAATGTATGAAATTGTTTCAAGTACTATTTTTTGTAATTTTAGTATTCCTTTCTAGACTTGGTTTACATGCACATCTTTTATGCACTGGTAATTGGTACATACATTTGTGGTCATTAATTGTTTTTTCCTTTTGTTTTTAGTGTTTGATAAAATAATTGTGCATATTTATGGGGCACATAGTGATATTTCAATACATATATGCAACATGTAAAGATCACATAAAGGTTATTAGGATATTCATCACTTCAAGCATTTACCATGCTTTTTGTTGAAAACATTCAAAATTCTCTCTTCTAACTATTTTTTGAGTTGGAGTCTCACTCTGTCACCCAGACTGGAGTGCAGTGGCCGCTCCCGGCCACCACAGCCTCAACCTGCTGGGCCCCGGCCATCCTTCTGCCTCAGCCTTCCAAGTAGCCAGAATTACAGGCATGCGCTATCATGCCCGGCTAATTTTTTGATTTATTGTAGAGATGAGGTCTCGCCTGCCCAGGTGGGTCTCGAACCTGTGGGCTCAGGCAATCCACTCACCTCAGCCTCCCAAAGGCACGGGATTACAGGCTGAGCCACCAAGACCGACTTCTTCTAACTTTTTAAACATATACTACAAATTACTTTTAATTATATTCACCAATTTATTTCTACTAGCTATATGTAATTTGGGGATCATTTGTTTTTAAATTAATATTCTATCATAAGAACTTCCCACCTTGTGTTGAATACTTAATTCTTCTAATGATTGTGTTTTGTTCCAACATTTCAGTGATAACACTAGAATTCACTTAAAATTCTAGAAATATGGTTTACATCCAGACTCCTTGCTACATCAGGTAACCCTAGAAACAAGGTCTTCATATGAACTGTTCCCCATTACCAACACTTTCAATTAGTAGGTTATAGTTCCAGAATACAAATTACTATGTCAAAATGTTGAAGACAAAACATTATAAAACTTGATATTATAGACTACTATTCATCAAATTAAAACCTGGTCTGTCCTTGACCTCTTGCTCATGGTCATTGTAAAAAGTTATATTTTTACTGGTCTTTTAAATTCAATCATCTATAGAACAGTTAGGCTTAATGAATGGGAAAAGGGAAGAAAGGCAGAATAGGAATGGAATGACCATTTTTATTTTAAATATTTTTCACAATATTTGTCATCTCCTGATTTTGATTTGACAGGTTCCTTCATACTTCTGCTTCTTCCTACCCTCGGTCAGCTAATGGCAAAAATCTAGTGGCAGCATTTTTTTCACTCAGATATATTATCATAGAGAGGAATCCAAGGATTGGTTTGTCTATTTTTTCTTAGCATTTATGAAATGGTATTCTAGAAAAATGCCATTGCAACAACCATTATGCTGACTTCCAAATTGGATCATTTTACCACTCGCTTGAATCTCATTTGAAATCCACTGCCAGTTTCCATAACAAATCAATTTGCATGTCATAATGCTCCTTAGGCACTATTCAGTCACCCATGAATGGGTTGAGTACAACTGTCATGATCAACCCCCAAATGAAAACTTTAAATGAAATCTTTCTCTGCCCCATATCTTTCTGATACTGTTAGTTCTTCACTGGCTAAACATAGATACAGCAATAAGACCATTGGTAGTTTTAGTCATGAAACTTAAAGAAATTGCCTAGGAAGGTGGTGAAATGGAAACCAGCAGACCTCCCTCTTCATCAAGGACGTCAGAGATGAGTTTAATTTGGATTACAAGATTCATATGTAATGATTATGGGTACATGTTGGCGTGAGAGCCTCAAAGGATTACTGAAGCAAGGATTATCTCTCCAACTTGAAGTTTCTCAGTTTTAGTACTATTGACATTTTTGACTGAGTAATTATTTATTGTAGGGGCTGACCTGTGCATTGTAGGATGCTTGGCTGTATCCCTGATCTTTACCCACTAGATGCCAGTAGCACCCCTGTAGCTATGAGAAGTAAAGTGTATCTAGACATTGCCATCTACTTGTGGATCAAAATCACCCACTATTGAGAACCAATAAGCAGTCACAATTGTGAATGATAACAAGTAATGATATTTAAGTGCCTTCCTTGAATTTGTTTGGCTTGGCCTGGACCTCATAATAAATCATAATATTTACTAGAACTTACTACATGTTCTTATGTCTGCATGTGTTAGATTGACTGTCAATATAACCTACAAGGTAGTTACTATTTTTATCATATTTCTTTTAGTAAAAGGCAAAAGATTTATACACTCTGAAGAGAAACCAGAGTATCATCATGTACCTTTTAGGATGAAGAAATTGGGACAGGTAATAGTTGGACAACATGTCCAAGGTTACACAGAGAATAATGATGACATAAAAACTAAATTCTGCCAAAATATTGGAAGAGATTTATTCTGAGTTATATGGGTGACTGCAGTCCAGGGAAACACAATCTCAAGAGATCCTGAGAAATTGCTCTGAGACAGTCAGGTTACAGTTTAGTTTTATACATTTCAGAGAGAAAAACATAAATCAATACATGGGAGATATGTGTATGTATACACACACACATACACGCACACATGCACACCCGTACACACACACATTGGTTTGACCTGAAAAGGTGTGGGAGGTCTCAAAACAGGGACTTACAAGTCATAGGTGAATTTAGGGATTCTTTATTTGGCAGTCGCTTAAGAGTTGAGCTTAATTAAAAAACTTAAGCGTCAATAGAAAGGAATGCTTATGCTAAGATGAGGAGGTCTATTATCTGTTATGTGATGTCATGTTAGAGTCAGGTTGGAAAGTAAGTCACAATATACTGGTTTCAAAAAGATATGTTTAATAAGATTTAATGGTTTGTAAGCCACATAGAAAGGAATTTGAGCAAGAAAAGATGGTCAGAGTTCAATTCTCAGTATGTTGTAAGAACTAGGATTTGAACCCAATCAGACTTATACCTTGAGTCTTTACTCCTTGCTGATAAATTATTCTGTTTTACTTAGCAGACTGTAGGTATGGTGTCATCTCACCACCACCTTATGAGTAGGTATTATTTTTATCTTCCATCTACAGGTGAGGAAACTGAGATATAGGGTTGTTGAATAACTTATCTAACGTTGCATAGAAATAAAACAAGAAAACAGGAATTCAAACTATGTTGGATTACTCTCCATCTTTGCTCCGACTCTGTGCTCTTTTGCCTGTTTTGGGAGAGCTGCAAGAACATGAGGTAGTGGTGGGGAGAATATAATCAGCTAGTATTAGCTAGGGTTTAGGGAAACAGGTCTAATTTTGTTAGGCAGAAATTGAGGGAAGGGCTTTCTTGGAAGAAAGAACAGCATAAGCAAGGGCATAAAGGTCAAGTGGTTCAGGGTGTACTCCTGGAAATATTCAGTTGCCATTGAATTTAGGGCAGTGAGAGAGGTGTATCCTTTGCTAAAGATTTTCTTTGAAAGTACAGCAATTCAGAGAAACTCAAAACCCAGAAGCAAAAATGTTTGAGCTAGAAGATACGGGACTACTAACTAAAGTCAGAGTACCTTGGAGAGCCACAGAAAGTGACTAAGAACAGAGAAGATGCTGCCATGGGAACCTGTATGGTAATTGCACAGCAGCAGCTGGGCTAGGTTACCTCTGAAAGTGAAGACCATTAGAAAAAAAATGATGAAGCAGGAGCCATTGCACAGTAGGCAGCTTCTATGTCTTCCTTAGGCCTTGAGGACTCACTCGGAACCCAGAGTTGTCTAGTAGACAACAACTGTCCTTTCTTGGAAATAAATAACTGCTTTGTACATGTATGTATTTATGTAGAAAGTGTTACTGATAACTAGTATACATGCTGGGAACTGTTCTTCATGATTCTAAATATGAGCTTATTTAAAGATATGAGTAATGCTTATGTTTAATTGCACAACTAGACAATTGCATTTGGCTTTAAGAATAAAGTTCAGGAAAATAATTTAAAATTTTTGTATTACACCTTCATTAATACAATATAATGATGCTTGAACTCAGATAACCTGGGTTGGTTACTCTATGGACTGGGAATATAATCTTGTCAATGAAGGTGAATACAGATTGCCTTGTCAAGTCTCTCTGACACAGCTGATCTCCTCCAGTTATGACTGACTGGGAGGATTCAGTCAACAGGAATCCTGCTGGCTCAAACAATAGGACATGTTTCCCTACTCCTACCCCCACCAGAATAAAATTGACAGCAGTAGTCATTGAGGATGGGCCTGCCTGCTGTGCCCCACATAGGATAAGTTACTGAAGGGAGTGCTGGGATCTGCAGGATTGACTTTTCGACATTTTTAATAAGGATGTAGCTCGCATACACATAGAACTCTTTTGCCTGGGGTCAGATACCACGGCAACTGCAACCTGATCAAATACAACCCCTGGAGCGTATGTCAGGCCCTCTGCAATGGAGCACAGCAGGCTCACCATCGAAGCAGAGTTTGACTCCTAGAGTCTTCTGTTTTCAGTGGGACTCAGCTTTGTTTTTAGTCCCCTCTTGGTGAAGTATTAAACCTGATGCTATGAGGAGGCAGCAAGAACTGAACAAAAACCCATATTTATTGATAGTGACTCTTCCCCAGAGGAAGCTGAAGCAAGTATCTTTTGATTTTTAAAAACTTTATTATTTATTTGATTGTAAATATGTGTTAGCAATGTTTACTGAGAAAACTGAGAATATGCTGATCAGGAAAAGATCTAAATAATATTAAGCATTCCCCACCTGTATATGAACTTTTACAATGTTTAATTTTCATACTCATCTCTTCAGAGTCTTCTTCATATATATACTCACACACACTGTGTGTGTGTGTGTGTGTGTGTGTGTGTGTGTATTACATGCATAGATACATGACAATAATTCTTTTTTATACAGGGGTCATGTTCTGTCACCCAGGCTGGAATGCAGTGGTGTAAACAGCTCACTCACTGTAGGCTTAAACTCTTGAGCTTAAGCAGTCTTCCTGCCTCAGTCTCCTGAGTAGCTGGGATTGCAGGCGTGTACCACTAGGCCTAGCTAAATTTTAAAATTTTTAATATTTCGTAGAAACAGATCTTGCTGTGTAGCCCAGGATAGACAAATATTTTAAAAATATGAATAACTTGTAATTATTTTGAAATCTGCAATTTTGGGGTATAGAACAGAATGAGGTACCAATCACTTAGATTTGCCAATAGTTTTCGGTTTACCCTGTTTGTTTTATAGCCAACCAGTCTCCTCCCTCCTACCCTCCCTCCCTCCTTCCCTTCTTCTTTCCTTCGGCCTGCCTTCCTCCTATCCCATTCCCGTCTTCCTTTTCTTCTTGTCTGTTATCTATCTACTTACTTCTTTATTGAATCTATCATTTCCCTGTCTGTCCACATATTTTTTTTCTGAATCATTTGAGAGTAATTTGGAGATATCATGCCCTTTCAGTGTATGTTTCTATATTCCCTAAAAACCAGGGCATTCTCTTATATGGTGTTAGTAAAATATTCTCTTACATATATAGAGTCAAAGAGAAAACTTTCCCTTCACTCTTGGATGGTTTGTTAAAAAATTAATCCACAAAAGGCAAATTAAGAAAAGAAAAAGCATTCAGTGTATTACCGTATGCACAGGGGAAACCACAGAGTGATTACCTACCCCCCTCTACCCCAACAGGATATAGAAGCTTATATACCATCATGAGGTTGCAGAAAGAATGGGAGCTCAGAGCATGACCCAAAACAGATTATGGTGGAAAACCAGGTTATGGGAGGAAAAGAAAATGAAGCTTGGTTAGCAAAGGTGGTCTTATGTAGGTAAAACTGCTCATATAGCAGACTTCAGATGGAATACATGGCAAGTGTTTCTTTCAGACATTTAAAGGTGTCAGACTCAATAAATCTTTCTTATATCCAGACAAGGGAAAGCACAGATGTATCAGTGCAGATCCTCTTCAGATGTAGATTTCCCCTACAAAAGACAACTTTACTGGACTACCTCTGTTTGATGGCTCTCTGACAGCTATCTCAAAATATATTAAACAAGTATTTTGGGGGGTAAAATATTTTGATTTTCTTCACATACTACTGTAAAATTATCAAATGAGAAATTAAACAATGGTTCAATATTATCATCTAACCCAGAATATGGACTCAATTCCCTCAATTGTTCCAATAATGTACATTTTAGCTACTTTTTCCTTGTCTTGAATCCAGCCTAACATCATGCTTTAAATTTAGTTTAGTCTCTAGTTTATGAATAGTTCTCATCCTTTATCTCTTTTAACTTTGACATTTTTTTTAACACAATGTCCTCAGTTTGGATATGTCTGATTGTCTTCCCATTGTTTGATTCAGTTTATACTTCTTTGGTAGATATACCTCTGAGGGAAAAAACATGAACTCAGTGCTTTTCCCTTTTCTCTCAACAATTAATACAGAATACTTCTGTGACAAAATGTGCGAGGGGTTTTCTCCATGTACTAAGCAGTGGACAACAGTTGGGTTTCCTCAAATTCAACTCAATTCTAACACTATTTACATGGAGATAGCCTTATATCCTACAGGTTGAGGGCCCAGTCCCCAAGACTACCCCCCTTTCCCACCAGTGGCAAGTCTGGGCCTCAGGAACTCCTGACTGACCAGCTTCAAGTTGTGGTTCCTACGGCCATCTTTTTGGATTGAATTTGCCAGAGTGGCTGCTCACAAATATCAGGGAAACATTTACTGGCTTATTGTAAAGGATGCAGATGAGGAGATGCATTTGGTAAGGTATGGAGGAAGTGCTTCGGAGCTTTCATGCCTTCCACAGTACACTACTCTTCCAGAATCTGCCACGTGTTCAGCTATTTGGAATCTCTCTAAACCCTGTCCTTTTGGGTTTTTATGGAGGCCTACATGGGTCCTTTTGGAGCTTTTATGGAGCCTTTCGTGAGTCTTTTGGGGATTTTATGAAGGCTTTATGTAGGCATAATTAATTAAACCCTTGGCCACTGGTGATCAGCTTAACTTTCAGTCCATCTCCCCTTCCTAGGGTTTGAGGGTGGGGCCTCTGATCAGGCCTTGGTCTTTCTGGTTATCAGCCCCAATCCTAAAGTTACCTAGGGGTTGCTAGCCATCAGCCAATCATCAACATAGAAAATGAGATTGCTAGAGATGCTTAGGATTTTAGGAGTTGTGGGCTAGGAAACTGGGACAAAGACCAATATTTATTTCACAATCAGAATACTTTAGAAGTGATGTGGACCATTCTCAATGCATCATATCAGGAGGTACATAGTGTTGGCCATTTCTATATTGGCATTGTTAAATTGCATCTCTTGGTTAAGTTGTCGTTGGCCAGATTTCTCGACTAAATTTGCTGTTTTCCCCCATTGTAATGAGTCATTTTCCTCTGGGGAAATACTTTGGGACTATATAGATATCCTACTTCTCAACATATCACTTGTTTAGCATCCCTTTAGGATTTTCTAACTCTATTGTTACTTCATGTTTACTAGATAGCATCCTGTGACAAGAAAATTTTTCCCTTTCTCTCTCTTTTCTATATTCCCTCTCTCCCTCGCATCCCCCATATTTATATTCATGGATTCATCAACAGGGTATATTCTACCAGTGTCATGACTTTTTTTACTGCTCAAATTGCTCTAGTATGGTCACAGGGAGACCCTTCATGCTCCCTGCTGCCTCCTTTTGACAAGTCTTCATCATTCTGTGAGAACTTTTTAAGTTTCTGGCATCATAAAATATTTTTGACTAATCTTGTGCTTTATTTTTCCTAGCTGTGGAATCAGCTTTTCCTCCAAGGAACCTTGGTTTTTTTAATTGGAGAAAAGAACTTAGAGACCAAGATCTGTGGATTCATTGCTACTAATGTATCTTACCAGACAGACCTAGGAGATAGGAGATATATACAGCACATATACAACCATGAGGGCATACAGATAAGTCCAATTCAATACTCTATGGTACATTCTATTTATCCTCTTTTTCAAATTTTAATTTTATTTTTTAACGGTCAAGAAGTGAGAACCCTGGCAAGATAATCAGTATTTTTCTGCATTATTCAGTTAGCAGATAAATTGTGTTAACTAATTTTTGTCAATTTTATTGATGTTTAATTTATATAAATTAAAATGCACCCACTTTACATGTACTGTTTGATGAGTTTTGTTAAAGCATATATCATTGAAACCATCAACTATAACCAAGGCAGAATATTTTCAATACTCTCAAAAAGTTTCCTTATGCCGTTTGGCAGCTAATCCTCCACCTGTAGCTCTCATCAATCACTAATCTTCTTTTTGTCACTGCAGATTACATTATCATTTCTATTTTTTCATATGAATAAATCATTATGTGATGTTGTTTCTGCTTCCTTTTTTTGTTTTTTTTTTTTTTTTTTGAGATTCTTCCAATTGTGTGACGCTGATTGGGGATTCTTCATCTTACGTGACACTTATTGATTAGCTAGTGTTAAACCAACCTTGCATTTCTGGGACAAAACATATTTGTTAATGGTTTATTGTCTTTTTATATACTGGAGTCATTTTGCAAATATCTTGTGAAAGATTTGTGCATATATGCTTTTGAGATATATTTGTTTTTAATGTGTCTGCCAGGTTTTTCTCACACAGTAATGTTGCTCTCAAAAAATGTAGTGAAAAATGTTCCTTATTTTTTATTAAATGACTTGGAAAATATTGTTATTATTCATCTCTCTGATATATAATAGACTTTACCAGTAAAACCATCTGGTCTGGGATTTTCTTTGTGGAAATAAAATATTATATATATAATGATAAAAGTTATTGGTCCCTCTTCAGTGCCTTCAAATACATTTGTTTTTCAAATTTAGTTCAATATTAAATTTGTAATTTTGGTAGCATGTTAGTATGATGCATACTACTCCTTCATTACCAGAAGTACAACATAGTAAAATCTAATTTTTCAGCTCAACCATATATTAGAACATCTTTCTACATTTACTGATAGAAGTATTTTATTTCTTACACACGTGGCAATTTATTTATCTGATTTCTCCACTGTGTACTTATACTCATTTTCTTTAAACTCACTCACTTGAGGCCTTTATGATTACTTCACTGATATTACCATTGTTAAGCACATTCATTGTCTCCGCTTTGTAAAATCAGATGGAGTATCTTTGTCTTTACTTTACTTGACCCATCAACAGCATTTCACTAAGTTGATCACTCTTGTCTTCCTTGACTTAGCTTCTAGAATGCCACCTTTCCCTGATTCTCTTCTATCTCTCTGGTTGCTGCTTTTTGATGTCTCTTGCTTGTTTCATTTCCTGTCTTAGAATTCTTAATGTAGAAATAACTCAGGGCTCTTCTTTTCTTGTTCATCTTTTCTTCTTCCTGTACCCTCAATTCCTTGATAATATCAACTAGACTCACAATTTTAAGTGCTGTCTCTATCCTAATAATTCCAAATTTATGTCTCCAACACTCATCCTCCTTCTAATCCCAGACTAAACATCTCAAACTATTCATGTTACACACTGAATGTTTAAAAACCTGTTCCTTGAACCTGCTTCCAAATTTTCCAAATCTTGTTCCTTAGCTTTTCTATTTCATTTGATGGAAATTCCGTCTATCTGGTTATCCTGTCCAAAATTCTTGGATGCAGCCGTAACTTTCTTGTTCTTTTACATTTGATCAAAATCCAAATTCTCTTGACTTTACATTTTTAACAAATTAAAACTCTTACCATTCTTCACCATGTCATTACATTATCAGCTAGTCTCTTTCCTTCTATCTTTCCTTCTATCAATAGCTCTCCCACCACTATCTGAGTCTGAGCCACCAATATCTTGGTTATATCTTGGTTATACCAAGATATTCCAATATCTTGGAATAATTTGGTTCGATAATGTCATTCCTTCACACAAAATACTGCAATTTTTTCCCATTTTTTTCTTTTAATTTTAATTTTATTTTAAAGATGTGGGATACAATTCAGGGTTCGATACACAAATGTTCATTAGGTATACAAATGTTCATTATGCAAGCACCCTTGTTAATGAGATGTGCTCCCCCTGCCCCAGGCTGATTTCCACAACTGCCAATCCCGATTTCCTGCCACCCTCCCAGCAGTTTCCCACTATTGCCAATCACTCTCTTATAGTATTATGATAGATACATACTTGTTCAAGGTCCGTTTATGAGTGAGAACATGTAATACTCAGTTCTTTGTTTCTGTGAAAGATCACTGATTATTATAGACTCTAAGTCCATTCAGGTTGCTGTGAAATTCATGATTTTGTTCTTTATGGCTGCATAACATTCCATTGTGTATATGTACTACTTTTTAAAAAAAATTTAGCCCTCTTTTGATGAGCAGCATGGTTTGTTCCATGCTCTTGCTACTGTGAACAATGCTACGATAAACATACTTGCACAGGTATCTCTTTTATAGGTGATTTGAGTTTTTCTGGGTATATTGCCAATAGGGGGATTGTGGGGTTGTATGGAAGGTCGATTTTTAGATCTTTTAGGATTTGCCACATTGTTTCCCATAGAGGATGTACTAGTTTACACTCCCACCAACACTATAGAAGTGTTCCCTTTTTGCCGCATCCTTTCCAGCATCTGTTGTTTTTTGAGTTATTGATGAGGGCCATCTGACTGGAGTTAGGTGGTATCTCAGTATAGTTTGAATTTGTATTTCTTTTTTTTAAAATCAATATTTTTTATTATGGTATTGTGGGGTACAGTTAAAGGTTAGGTATACAAATATGCTTTGTTCAGGCACCCTTGTTGATAAGAGGTGTCTCCCGGTCCCCAGACAGATATTTACTACCATTAATCCCATCTCCCTTCTCCTCCCCCCTGATAGTTTCCCACAACTGTCAGTCATTTTCTTATGGTAATACGTTGGATGATCAAGGTCCACTATATGAGTGAGAACATGTGATACTCAAATCTTTGTTTCTGTGAGAGGTCACTCAGTATTATAGACCCTAGTTCCATCCAGGTTGCTGCGAAATTCATGATTTTGTTCTTTTTTATGATGACTAGTGAGGCTGAGCATTTTTTCACGTATCTATTGGCTGCTCATATGTCTTTTGTTGAGAACTGTCTATTCATATCTTTTGCCCAGTTTGTAATGGGGCTGTTTGTTTTTTTCTTTTCAGCATGTTTGAGTTCCTTATATATCCTAGATGTTAGGCCTTTGTCAGACAAACAGTTGGCAAATATTTTTTCCCAGTCTGTGGGCTGTCTCCTTACTCTCTTGATGGTTTCTTTGGCTTATCAGTTTGTTGAGGTTCACTTGTCTATCTTATCTCTTATGGCATGGGCCATTGGGATTTTCGTTAGGAATTGGTTGACAGTTCCAACTTCCATAAGGGTATCCCCTGCATTTTCTAAGGTTCTTATAGTTTGAGGTTTTACATTTAGGTCTTTGCTCCATTTAGTTTTGATTTTTGTGTATGGTGGTAGGTAGGGATCTTGTTTTAATCTTTTGCATGTAGTCAGCCAGTTTTCCCAGAACAATTTACTGAATAGATTCTCCTATTCCCAGTTGGTGGTGGAGGATTTGTTGAAGAAGAGTTGGTTGAGAAATTGAGATTTGGCTTCTGGAACCTCTATCCTGTTTCATAGATCTATATGCTTGTTCTTGCACCAATACCAGGCTGTCTTGAATATTGTAGCTTTACAGGAAAATTTAAAGTCTGGGAGTGTGATACCTCCTGCTTTGTTTGTTTGTTTTGCTGAGGGTTGTTTTGGCGATTTGTGGTTTTTTAATGTTTCCATATGAATTCCTGTATTGTTATTTCCAGGTCTGAGAAGAATTCTGCTGGTAATTTAATGGATATTGTATTAAATCTATATATTACCTTGAGTAGGATGGACATCTTAGCATTCTTCCAATCCATGAGCATGGAATATTTTTCCATTTGTTTTTGTCATCTTTTATTTCTTTGAGCAGTGTTTTGTGGTTTTCATTGTAAAGGTCTTTCAGTCTCTGATTAGGAAGATGCCAAGGTACTTTTTTCCTGGCTGTTGTGAATGGAATTATGCTTTTTATTTGGGTTTCTGTTTGTTTATTGTTGATATAGAAATGTGACTGTCTTTTGCACATTGATTTTATACCCTGAGACTTTGCCAAAGTCCTTTATCAGTGCAAGGAGGTTTTTGACAGATTCTCTTGGGTTTTTGAGGTATATAATCATGTTGTCTGCAAAGAGGGATAACTTGACTTCTTTTCCTATTTGGATACCCCTGATCTCCTTATTTTCCCTGATTGCTCTAGCTAGGACTTTCAAAACTATGTTGAAAAGGAGAGGTGAGAGTCTTGTTCTGGTTTTTGTGGGAGATGGTTTCAATTTCTGTCTGTTTAGCAGTATGCTGGCTATGAGTTTCTCGTAGATGGCTCTTACTATTTTGAGGTATGTTCTATCTGTGCCTAGGTATTCTTGGGTTTTTATCAAGAAAGAGTACTGGATTTTGTCTAAAGTTCCTTCTGCATCTAATGATATAATTATGTGATTTTTGTTTTTACATCTGTTGATGTATTTAATTACCTTTATGGTCTTATGAATGTTGAACCAGTCCTGCATCCTGGGCATGAAGCCTATTTGGACGTGGTAGATGATTTTTGAGATCCGATTTGCAAGGATCTTGTTGAGAATTTTAATATCTATGTTCATCAACAAGGGTAACTGCATAATGAACATTTCTCTATCTAATCCCGAATTGCACCCCATATTTTTAAAATAAAAAATTTAAAAGTAAAAAAAAACACCCTGAGTGACAGGTTTATACCTAACCCTGAATTGTACCCTACATCTTTAAAATTAAAAAAAAAACAAAAAACAAAAACAAACTCTGGTTAGAAGGCAATGGACAATTGTTATGACATTGTGACCAAAGTCACAGTTTATAATCCTTGTAATATGCCTTGGACCTAAGAGTACTAATTGCCAAGAGAACCAATTCCGGAAGCTACAGCTATCAGTCATAGAGATCTAAATAGCTTTTTTCCTTGATACAAGTATATCCTGCTCTATCTTGCCTATTTTCATACAAGAAACAACAACAAAAAAATGTTAGTGATGACACAGAAGTCACCATGAAATGTAGAGCAATGTGATTGTTAATCATTATTCGTGTTAATGAGTAAGACTGATCTGTAATCCATTTAGGGCAGAGATAGTATTCTTAATGACTTCTGTCAGAGTTAGTGATCAGTTTTTTGCAGTATTTATGTGTACATATATGCTTCCCATTGTTGGGAATACTGTTCTGACTATTCTCATAAACAACAGGTCAATTTAAAATATGGTAGCATCCATAATAAAATATTATGTTGAGATCAGTTAGTGTTAGTGGTATTTAAATATAAAAACTGAGCTTAGATTTTGTTTTTCTTAAGGCAGCAAAATTACAGCCACTTGTCAAATTGTCAATGTAAGGATAAATTTGATATTATTAATAACAAGAAATCTGAAAATGGAGCAGACTACCTTAAGAAAGTAGTTTACTTCTTGCTATTGAATACTTTCCAAAGTGGTTAGGCATTTCTCAAATATCGTTGGCATGGTGTATAATATTCCGGCTTCAAGTGGGAGGTTAAAATACATTACTGACTTTAATGTTTCTTTCAGTGCTAAGAGTCTATGACTCAGAATGATTCTTGAGAGATGCTGACTAATGACTACTTCCCAAAGAAAAACCAAATTTGTCCCTGGGTTTATCTTAAGATAATCTTGTTGAAGGAATAGAGATTGGTTTCACACTGAGTTGGCTTTCTTTTACCTAAGATGCATTTACTTAGTTTTTGATCCAGAATTACAAAGGGACACTTATAAAGTGATACTTATTAGGTATATGTTGTTTCACCTGTCATAGAGAATATTCTATAGTCATATGTTCTTCCTCTAATACTTTGGTGTATTTTTTTTTTCTTAAAGACTGTGTACATTGTGTGATTGAAGATGCTTTCTTTTTTGTTTTAGATGCCATGAAATTCAGGGACAAATTTGTGATAAAGTATTTTGACTGTATAGGTTGAAGTTACCTCTATATTTATGATTTTTCTTCTGGGTTTTAATTTCCTAAATAACATTGTCTCTCACTTTATTTTCATGTTCAGAATTTACTTATGCTATTTATTCTTCTAAGCACCTCAAGTCCTTTGGGAAATGAGATGGGAAATGGATGAATAGATGGATAAGTGAATATATATATAATACCTTGGCAAATTGTTGTTCTTTTGGTAAATGCCTGTAAATAGTGATATGATATTCTATGATGGCCTAGTAAATGATCATTCCTTACTCATGCTAACAGTTTTCAGCCCTACCCAATATCCAAGTACTTCTTTCCCAGGTAGGTTCCCATTTTGATAACCATTGGTCTCAATTCTATACTCATTCTCAACAGTTGTAAATAATAAATTCAACTGGTTGATTACAAATTAGATGACAATGTCCTAGACCTTGTTTTACATATCATAATTAGGCTTCAGCAGATGTTTGATTTATATGAGAATGTGCTTCTAGCAATATAAAGTCCCATGTTAAAAGTAAAACTTATCAAAATACCTGCTGAATTATATATAGGATATATTATATTGGTGCTACTTTGAGTCCCAAATGGTGGTATATTTGATTTGCCATCCTTGTTAAATTTAACTTTGATAAATTAGTTCTAAAATAGTTTAAAAGTGTTTGTTTCTTTCCAATTAATACCTGTTCTGTGCATGTATAGAATACGGTGTCCAGTTCTGGGCAACATCTTTGGGGAAGAAAATGAAATGGGTTTAGAGGAAGTTAACAAATTGGTGAGGGGTTTTGAAAGCATGTCAAATGCTACTTCCAGAGCTAGGAATGCTTATTCTGAAAAAGTGATTACTCTAAATTGACATGATTACTGTTGGGAGCCGGCCACAGAGGCCCACTGAGCGTTAGGGATCAGGGAGGGCCGTGGACCCCGAGACCGCTAGGATGTGTTCAGGAGCCGTTGACCCCATTTTCCTCCCCCTTTTATTATGCAGCACAAGCAACCTAAAGGAACTCTGCTGGCCTAAGCTGAAGGATCTGTGACTGTGACAGGCATGGCTCACTCTAGAAACCCATTGCTCCTGTTTCCCATAAACTGTGGTTTCGGCTTAGGAATTAGATATAATTCAAATTCAGATCACATTTGGGAGCCTTTTATATGGTACAAGCTTCTTTATAAGATTTCAAAGTATATTTGTAGAATTAGTATATACTTATGGAGAGCTGTTTTCAGCTTTTCAATGGTATAGATGACTATCTAGAATTATCAGAAATGGCCTAGCACAAGGTTTGGGCTGGGCCACATTCCTGAGGGCCCAGCGCAAACTTTGGACTGGGCTGCATTCTTTTAGGCCAGTTTTAGCTTCAGTTAGTGTAGGGTTTTTTCTACCTATTATAGAAATTGAATTTATTTTATTCATAGAAAGTATTGTAGAATAGGTCATGCTACATTAGGGAATCATGTTAGTTCAAGCATGATCAATCATGATATTTTGAGGTGTAATAAGAATACAGTTAACTTTAGAAATTTCATTGTCTCCATTTTCTACTATTGTGGTTTTGGCCTTAGTACATTTACAATTTATATTTGGGTTTTATTTTTAGAAGCTTTGCTGCTGCTGATCAGCTTTATATATTAGAATTAGGAATTAGAAACTTTCATAGAAATTAGGATAGATATATAGGACTTTAGAATAGTCATTTTGTTAAGAGATTGTAGTCTATTGTTCCAAAAAGTGACCACCGTGAACCTTGGACTGAGCCACATCCTATAGAGCCCAGCATGATCTTTGGACTGGGCCACATTCTTTAAGCTATAATTAAGAGCTTCCGTGGCATTGTGTAAGTAGTATTTGCATAGAATAGAAAGGTAATAAAGTTTAAGTTAGTCATCATGGGTATTGAGTGAGCTTTAGAAGTTATTGATTATCAGAACATCATTAGGCTAGTAGGGATTGTTGCACTGCTTTTGAAGAGCATTAACTAGCAAGGGAACAATAGGACAATCTTGGGGTTTGTCCTTCCTCATGCCTGAGAAAACATCTGGTGGGTGGGGGATGCCCCTCTTGCACCTGGCTTCGTGTTCATGTGAAAGACTTGTGAGACTGTCTGTGTAAAATTTGAAGATAAATACCTGCTGTAACTTTCAATAAACAGCTTCTGCTCATTTCACTGAACAGTTGTCCACTTTCTTTCTTTCTCTTTCTTCCTCTTTATATCTATCCTTCCATCTTTCTTTCTTTTAATATCTGTCCCTACAGATTCGCCGATGCCACCACATCTTCCAAGGGACTCCCCAAAATTTGCAGGGGCTGGCCCCCCGCAGATTACTTTTCTCAAATGTTAGACTTGAATTTGTCCACCAAGCACTAAAAATTGTACACACAGGCCGGGGTCAGTGGCTCAGCCCATAATCCCGCACTTTGGGAGGCTGAGGTGAGTGGATTGCCTGAGCTTGTGGGTTCGAGACCCGCCTGAGCAACTTGGCAAGACCTCATCTCTACAATAAATCAAAAAAACCAGCCAGGCATGGTAGCGTGTGCCTGTAATTCCAGCAACTCAAAAGGCTGAGGTGGAAGGATCGCCGGAGCCCAGCGGTCGAGGTTGCGGTGGCTGGGAGTGGCCACTGCACTCCAGTCTGGGCAACAGAGTGGGACTCCAACTCAAAAAAAAAAAAATATTGTAAACACCTGGAGTCTTCCAGAAATTCAAATATGTCCATACAAGTGGCACATATTCATTATATAAAAATAACCTTCATGAAGTGCCCAAAAGATTCTAAAAGGTCTTGCAAAATAACTGTGTGGGGTGTGGTTTTCTGATAACCGTCATATGACAACCTATCTTTCAAGACACCTCTGTACAGTCCTCCTTCTGTGTTCTGGGGAACGTACTGAGGTAGGGTTAATCTGCCACTCAAATAGTCTGTTTTCTTCCTGAATGCACCTAAAATGGATAGATTGGAAAGATTCCTGCAGTCTGGAACCAGCTCCTGGGAAAGGAAACTAAATAAAAAGGAACCTGAGTGGGTAACACTGATTTTTCTTCATTTGCTCTCACCCTCAAAGCAACTCCTGGATCTACTTTTGCAACTAAGCAGTCAGAAAATATAAGAGAGAAATTAGGCTGCCTTTTTTTTATTGGCACAGTCTGAAGGAATTTTACATCTTAAACATTTTGGACATGCCTGTAGTAGACCTGGGAGAGCTGATGTTAATTTAATCAAGGCAGAAAAGGAAGTCTGTAACAGTATTCCCTGTGAGTGTCGACATTCTCCAAGGTCCCAGAACCTGCTGAACTCCATTTGTAATTTCTTCAGACTTCTCCTTTTGTGAATCCCTCCTGGATATTAAAATACCCTAGGATTGGTGGTAGTTGAAACTGTTTCATCTCATATGCTTATTTGCATTAACCTTCAGCCAGATCCCTATGGAGTAAACAGCCTGACAGGATGACCACTTGTCAAAAGAGAAGGTGAGGATGATATGGGGAAGAATTCTCACTGCAAGTCACTTGATTAAGAGGAGATTACATAGATTTGACAAAGGATGAGCAGATTCTTCCATGGACTGCTAGCCGAGGATTATCAAATCCTTTAGCCAGGAATTGTGAAAGTGACTTCGTAATACATGATTTAATTTTGTTTTTAGTATACTGACCTTTCCAATTATGCATTGCTTATGCCAATAATACAATTAATTTGCATTTCTTGGAAAAAACTCTGACTTAGAATTGAGGGCTGAAAAACATGTAGTACATTGTACAAAAATGTGGCAGTAAAGTTAAGCATCAGTCATGCTTCAGTTGAGCAAAAGTAGGTTAATTAATTCAATGAATAAACATATAAATACTTTTTATTTATTAAAAAAAGATGATTCATGTTCTCCCTATTTCTGGAAAGACAGACAATTTTCTGCCCAGCTGATTAAGACTTAAGAAGAAGGCTCAAATGGTGAGCTATGGGAACAAAAGGAAAGAAAGGGAGACATTTTAACTGGTGTTTTAGGCAGAACCATTAGCAGTGACATATTTCATTTAATAAAAGTTTTAAATGTCCCAATCCCTTCTACATTCACTCTATTATTTTATTATGAGGTGGTTTAGGCAAATGATCATTATTACCCCATCCAGTAGATAAAGAAATGTAGATAGGAAGGCTAGGTATATTCTTAAAGTAAAAAAACAACAAAAGACTGGTTAATAAATAGATTGAGATCAAGGTTTGCGACTCCCAGCTTAATGACAGACTCCTTCCACTTGATCACTTTGACACTCAAAATGTATACATGTTCTGGACAGGCACAGTGGCTCATGCCTGTAATTCCAGCACTTTGGGACACCAAAGGGGAAGGATCACTTTAGACCAGGAGTTCTAGTATCAACCTGGGCAACATAGCAAGACCCTCTCTAGTAGAGTATAGTGGTGCATGCCTGTTGTCCCAGCTACTTGGGAGGCTGAAGCAGGAGGATCACTTGAGTTCAAGGCTGCAATGAGTTATAATCGCACTGTTGTATTCCAGGCTGGCTGATAGAGAGAAACCCTGTCTCTTAAAAGAAGCAAAACAAAACAAAATATTAAAAAATGCCTGAATGATCTGCATTAAATTTAAGCCACTACTATTATTGTTAACTGTATCTTGGTTCTTCCCTCCCTCCCTTCTCCCTTGCTTCCTTCCTTTCCCCCCCCTTTTTCTTTCTTTCCTCTTTCTGTTCTTCCCTTCTTTGATTTCTGCTTTTCCTTCTTTGTAATATCATGACATTGGTAGATATTAGTAATCTCTTTGCCAGAGGAAATCTAATCCTCACTAACAATAACTCTGAGCTTTAGATTCTTAACTCATCACATGTAGTGTGTGGGAGAGTGGTTAATGTAAAAAATTCCTCCTTCATAGAATTATTCTGAGGATTAAACTTGATCATTATGTGATGTGCTTAGCACAACTTCTAGCACATTGAGAGATGTGAATACTCAATAAATAGCTTACTGTTATGCTGCTGTTGTGCTCACCAAGTGACAATGCAACTGAAACATGAAAAAAGACCAAAATTTATCTTTATTTAAATGGTTGGGGGCTAGGGGGAATGGAGACACAGAATATGTAGCCCTGGTTTGAGATCCAACCTAGTTGTATCCTATCACTGGTTAGGGCTATTTCTGGGCAAATCCCTGTCAATGTTAATATACTCCTTGCATTTGAAAAGATTTGTGATGAGTTGAAAAATACACAGCTAGTGGGGAATGATCTAGTTAACAATATGTCTGTGGAATCATAATCAGGATTTGCTGGAATGAGTTGCCTCTATTTTATAAAAAAGGTGGGAAATCATTTAAAGATCAGGTCTTGACTGGGGAATTGTCTTCAGAATATGAAAGTGAGAATTCTGAAGTTAAATGCATTAGTAGAAAAAAGGAATAGAGTCCCAAGGAAAGAGAGACTTTAGCCATTCCTTGGTCTTTTGGAGTCAACATCAAAAGCGTTTCTTCTAAGTGGAATGCTAGAATCTCTGTTCCTGAGGCTGTAGAGCAGTGGAAGCCCTATTCAAATTTGCAACACATCTTAAATCAGTCCTCTCACCCTGACTGCTGACATGTTGTTGGGTGTAGACCTGCCTTGTAACTGGAGATGAAGCCCCATGCCAAATGGTTCAATTACAGTTCAGTAGAGAATGAAAGCAGTATAGGTCCACATCCATTTGGAATGTGGACAATTTCTAGCATCTCTCAACCGAAGGAGGTAGTTTCCCTTTATTCAGAGAACAAGGTCTCTTACCACTCAGTATTCAAATATCTCTGCCATCCATTGCTCCAAATTATTTTCTAGACCTTTTTGACTACTTCCTCCCAAATACAGGTTTCTTCAGCTGCAACACATACCTTTCCCTCCAAAAAACTCAGTATCTGATGCATGTTTCAACATTCTACATATATATATATGAAATCCATTTAAGATTTTCTCTTAATATTGTTGTTTCCCCTGTCTTCAGCATCTGGGCATTTGGCTAAAAGCTTAATGTAATAATACATGCTTCCTGTCTCCCTTCACCCCCTTCTTTCTAATATCCATCCATTTTGCTTCCAAGATGGGCATTCTGCCTAAGAATGGGATAAAGCTGGCACACTATCTACCAGAAAAGGAATCATATTGAATCAAATCTCTCAGAAGGGGAGCCTGACCCCTTCCCTCTCTTCCTACCCCCTCCATCTGGAAGAGAAGAGAAACAGAGAGATTTGAAAGTTGCCAGAGTTTAATTACTTCTACTGAAAGTGCCAAAAAAATGTGAAAGCTTATCCTTTAGTGGAAGGAACCCAGAGGGCCCTATGGACATTTGCTGCAGTCTGTTTGCCATTTGTTTTTTCTTTTCTTCTTTAGCTCCTGAGTAGCAAATTTCCACTTTTCCTTTCCAAGAAGAATGAGGACAGATTGTCCCTTGGCGTCTTCAAAAGGGTGTTACAGATTCTGCCACTGGAGACAGAACTATTGAGCAATCCCCTAATACTTCTGCATTAAGATACACATAACTTGAAATTCCAGGCGAACATTTACCTTCACAATTAGCTCATCAAAGCAACCATCCACCCATACAAGTTGTATTAAAATCACATCCGTCTCTAACTCATCAGGGGCCACCTTAGCAGATATTGGAATAGGTGAAGTTTTTCTTTTTTGAGGGGAACAGCAAAAACTCAACAAATAAGCAAATAAATAATATTATGAAATTGTAGGCAATTAGATAATAATTAACATTCTCATTAAATAACAGTTATCACTTACCTACCATGTGTCAGGTTTATACACTTTATGTGTCATAATTACTTCTCTTGCCAACCCTGGAAAAAAGGTAATATTCCCATTTAATAGATTAAAAGAAAGCTAAATTTTCACTGAAGTTATGGGACTTGGCCAAAGACATCCATCTAATAAAAAGCAGAGCTAGCCAGGCTCGGTGGCTCAGCCTGTAATCCCGCGCCTTGGGAGGCTGAGGTGAGCGGATTGCCTGAACCCGTGGGTTCGAGACCTGCCTGGGCAACTTGGTGAGACCTCATCTCTACAATAAATCAAAAAACTTAACTGGGTGTGGTAGCGCGTGCCTGTAGTTCCAGCTACTTGGAAGACTGAGAAGGAAGGATTGCTGGAGCTCAGCAGGTCGAGGCTGCAGTGGCCGGGAGTAGCCACTGCACTCTGGTCTGGGCGACAGAGTGGACTCCAACTCAAAAAAATTAAAAAAAAATAAAAAATAAAAAGCAGAGCTGAAACTTCAATCCATGTCTTCTGATCTCAAGGCCAGGCAATATCATTTACTCCTTAGTTAACTGTCACAGAGAGGTTAAACTAGCTTGTAGATAATCTACACTTTATATACCTGTCATTTCTCTTCCTTTTTTAATGTTTTACCTGTTAACACTACCTGTGTTCTTGGGTTGACACAGATCAACCTAAAGGAAAAGGAAGCAAAATCCACTTTTCTATTTGTTAGTGGGTTGGATGACCCCAATAGTTAAAAGTATGTATACATATAGTTGTGATGTTTGCCTTTTTCTACTTTTCATATCTAGCAAGCTGGTCACACGTAGAGAATAATGTTATTTCAAAGAAAAAAATTGGAGGTTGAAGACGGTAAACAGCATTGTTTGAAAGAAATAAAGCTAGCATTCTTTTTGATTTTAGCAACAAGCCTTTGTTTAAAAGTAAAGGAAAATCCATTTCATTAGAAGTAGGACATTGTGGTTTTCTGTCTTGCTGGTGACTTTTTAACTAGAAAAAGAGAATCTCACATCTTTAAGTTTTCTGTGAAATCAGCATGCTTTGCTTTTTGATTTCTGATGTCTCTTTCTTATCAATCTAGTTCTTTGTGAATTTATTGCATCAATCTGTGCAGTAGCTGAAAATCATCCTTTGATACAATGCAGGCACAAAACATTAACTTCTGCATTGGGGAAATTGGTATGGAAGATGATGGTGCAACTGGGGATTGGAAGCCAGTTGGGCTTTCTATTTCAAGCCCTTTTTACTTTCCAAATCTTTGATGTAACTGGTTCATTCTTAACATCACATGGAATACAGAAATTGCCCATAGATGTTAAGACATTGATTTTGCTAGTCCAACCTCTAGTGGAAGCCATGTTTTAATTTTGCAGAATATGGCAAAAAGTCCATATTTTACTTAACTGGACTCAGAAGCTTTGTGTATGTGTGTGAGAGTGTATCTCTCTGTGTGTGTGTGTGCATGCTGGTGTGTGTTTTGTGCTGAGAGAGAGAGTATGCAGCATGAGTGGAAACAGTAAAAGAGAAAGTAGTCTGGGTGACAAATTATTCTAATTATTGAATTAATCTATTTATATTCTAAAGCCTGAGATCTGAGATTTGGCTACTGTGGTTCTGTTTAAGCAAAGTAGCATATTTGGGGGAGTGGCAACACTTCTAGCATCTCCTTAGAAACTGAGCTCCATGGTTAATTTGGCAAGGACACTTGACAGTACTGGGTTTTCTTTGTGAATTCGTTTGGATAAAATACTCAGTAACTAGAGTCTATAATACTGAGTGATCTCTCACAGAAACAAAGATCTGAGTATCACATGTTCTCACTCATATAGTGGACCTTGAACATCTATCGTAATACTATAAGAAAAGGATTGACAGTTGTGGGAAACTATGATGGGGAGAGGGAAGGGAAGGGAGGTGGGATTAACGGTAGTCAATATCTGTCTGGGGATGGGGAGACACTCCTTATCAACAGGGGTGCCTAAATGATGCATATTTGTATACCTAACCCTTAACTGTACCCCACAATTTTAAAATAAAAAATATTGATTTAAAAAAATACTCAGTAAAGACAGAGATGGAAAAAATTATCTTCATCTAATTTAGATTTCAGGGAAGGAGTATAAAGAGGTTGTTTATTACTATCTGACATATATAAGTCTCCTGATAATTGTTGAATGACTCATCATTTAGAATAGAATTTAGTCTGGTTTTGTCTTTAAATCTTGTTGAGATTAAAGTTAGAGTAAAATAGTGTTTGGAGACAGAACTCAACTAACCCTTGACTCTTCTCTAAATCTCCTTGGAATTAGCATGCTTTGATGAAAATAAACACATATTTTAAAGCAGGCTTAGATTTACAGAAAAATGAAGCATAAAGTGTAGAGTTTTCTTATGTCTCCTTCTCCTTCCAGTTTTTCTTATTATTTACATTTTACATAAGTGTAGTACATTTGTAAAAGTTAGTAAGCCAATATTGATATTACTACTAAAGTCAAACATATTAGGTTCATTCTTTGTGGGTACATTTTATGGATTTTGACAAATGTATAGTTACATGTATCCTAATGTTACAGTATTACACAGAGTAGTTTTAAGGCCCTAGAAATCCTCTCGTCCCCATCTCTCCATGCTCCTGGAGACCACTTCTCTTTACTGTTAGAGCTTTAATGTCATATTAGTCACTTAGCTTCTTTTACTTAGCAATATACGAGGGAAGACCCCCTCCCCCCCCAAAAAAAAACCAGAATGAATTTCAGGGAGTAGATTTTTTTGGAAGATAATTTTCACCATCTCTGTCTTTACTGAGTATTTTATCCAAACTAATTCACACACACACACACAAAAGTCAGTATTGTCAAGTGTTCTTGCCAAATTAACCACAGAGCTCTGTTTCTAAGGAGATGCTACAAGAAGTGTTGCCATTCCCCCAAATATGCTATTTTGCTTAAAAAGAACCACAGTAGACAAATCTCAGGCTTCCCCTGCTAGGTAAGTGTTCTGGGAGCCCATCGACAGCAGTGTACCAGCTAACATTTTGTGAGAGACTGTGTTCAACTTCAGTGAATTTTTTTTGAGAGTATTTCAGTGCATTGGCCCACTTCATGATGGGTGTTTACTAGCACATCTGCCAACACTGCAATGAGTGTTCAACAGTTTTTGACCAAAAACGGCATGAATTCTGTGCCCCACCCTCCCTATAAACCCAATCTTGCCCCAAGGAAACTTATTTTGGTTTCCCCAAATGAAACAAGTACTCAAAAGAAATCATTCTGTTGATGTGGGAGAGGTGAAACAAAAAAGGCAGAAGTGCTAATAGGCAACCAAATCGACAAGTTCAAAAACTGATTTGAGTGGTGGAAAAAGTACCCCCAATAGAAGTATTGCATCAGATAGATAAAAGTGAAGGTGACTTAAAGTTTAAACTTGTAAGTATAAATACACCATTCTTTATAAATAAATTCTGGGGTTTTTGTGTTCCCCCTTTGTTTAAGGTTCCTTCATGTATTTTCATTGGTTGATAGCTCACTTCTTTTTAGCACTAAATATTCCATTGTCTGGATGTACCACAGTCTGTTTATCCATTCACTTACCGAAAGATGTTTTGATTACTCCCAAGTTTTAGCAATTACAAATAGACTTCTTTAAACATTCGTGGGCAGGTTTTTATATGGACATACATTTACAACTCATTTGGATAAATACAAGGAGTGTGATTTCTGTATCATATAGTATGAGTATACTTAATTTTGTAAGACACTAGCAAATTGTTTTCCCAAGATTCTACACCATTTTTCATTCCCAACAGCAGTGAATGAGAGTTCCTGTTGCTCTACATCTTCACCAGTAATTGGTGTCAGCGATTCATATTTTGGTCATTTTACTGGATGTGTAATGACATCTTATTACTATTTTAATTGTAATTCCCTTAGATAAAATGTTCAACATTATTTCATACTCGTTTTTGCCATCTGTATGTCTTTTTCTTTTTTTTTTTCATTATAAATATGTGGGGTACAATTCAGGGTTAGGTATACAAACATTGATTATGCAGGTACCCTTGTTAATGAGGTATGCCCCCCCTTCCCTTAGCAGTTTCCATCAACTGCCAATCCCAACCACCCTCCCCTGACAGTTTCACTTTCTTATAGTATTATAATTGTTCGAGGTCTGCTTATGAGTGAGAACATAGGCACTCTGTTCTTTGTTTCTGTGATAGATCACTAGGTATGATCGACTCTAAATCCATCCAAGTTGCTGTGAAGTCCATATGCTTGTCCTTCTTGGTGGCTGTATAATAGTCCATTGTGTATATGTACCACATTTAAAAAAATCTAGTCCAACTTTGATGGGCAACACAGTTAGTTCCATGTTTTTGCTATTGTGAATAGAGCTGCAACAAACATATGTGTGCAGATATCTTTTTTGTAGAATGACTTTATTTCCTCTGGGTACATTCCTAATAGGGGGATTGCTGGGTCATATGGAAGGTCAATTTCTAGTTCTTTTAGAAATTGCCACACTGTCTTCCTAAGAGGTTACACTAGTTTGCATTCCCACCAGCAGTGTAGAAGCATTCCTTTTTCTCTGCATCCTCACCAGAATCTGTTGTTGTTTGTTTTATTAATGATGGCCATTCTTACTAGGGTTAGGTAGTATCTCAATGTGGTTTTGATTTGCATTTCTTGATGATGAGTTAGGCTGAACACTTTTTAATATGTCTGTTGGCTGCCCATATATCTTCTTTTGCCCACTTTTTAACGGGGCTGTTTGTCTTTTTCCTTTCGGTGTGTTTGAGTTCCTTGTAGATCCTAGATGTTAGGCCTTTGTCAGATATACAGTCAGAAAATGTTTTTTTCCCGTTCTGTGGGCTGTCTCCCTTCCCTCTTGATGGTTTCTTTTGCTTTGCAGAAGCTCGTTAGTTTGATGAGGTCCCACATGTCTATCTTATTTCTTAAGGTTTGGGCTTTTAGGGTTCTGAATAAGAATTGGTTACCAGTTCCAATTTCCATAAGGGTGACTCCTATGTTTTCTAAGATTCTTATAGTTTGAGGTTTTATGTTTAGGTCTTTGATCCATTTAGTGTTAATTTTTGTGTATGGTGGTAGGTAGGGGTCCTATTTCAATCTTCTGCATGTGATCAGCCAGTTTCCCCAGCACCATTTACTGAATAGGTTCTCCTCTCTCCAGTGGTTATTGTTGGAGGCTTTGTAAAAGATGAGTTGGTTGAGAAATTGAGGCTTTGCTTCCGGAATCTCTATCCTGTTCCATTGGTCTATAGGCCTGTTCTTGTACCAGTACCAGGCTGTTTTGATTACTGTACCCTTATAGTGAATTTTGAAGTCTGGAAGTCTGATACCTTCTGCTTTGTTTTTATGTTTGTTTGTTTGTTTGTTTTCTGCTAAGGACTGTTTTGGCTATTCGTGGTCATTAATATTTCCATATGAATTTCTGTAGTGTGATTTCCAGGTCTGAGAAGAATGATGTTGGTAATATAATGAGTATTGCATTGAATCTGTAGATTGCCTTTGGTAGAATGGACATTTTAACAGTGTTGATTCTTCCTATCCATGAGCATGGAATATTTTTCCATTTGTTTGTGTCTTCTTAGATATCTTTGAGCAGGGTTTTGTAATTCTCACTTGTAAAGGTCTTTCACTTCTCTGGTTAGGTAGATGCCGAAGTATTTCATTTTTTTTTGTGGCTATTGTGAATGGGATTTTGCTTTTAATTTGGGTCTCTGCCTGCTTATTCTTGGTGTATAGAAATGCAACTGTCTTTTGCACATTTATTTTGTGCCCTGAGACTTTCCCAAAGTCCTTTATCAGTGCAAACAGGTTTTTGGCAGATTCTCTTGGGTTATCTTGAAAACCCATATCATCAGCAAAGAAGGAAAATTTGACTTCTTCTTTTCCTATTTGGATACCGCTGATTTCATTCTCTTGTCTAATTGTCCAAGATAGTACTTCCAATACAATGTTGAACAAGAGGGGAGAGAGTGGGCATCCTTGTCTTGTTCCAGTTTTCAGGGAAAATGTTTCCAGTTTCTGTCCATTTAGCATTATGTTAGTTGTGGGTGTATCGTAAATGGCACTTACTATTTTGAGGTATGTTCGTTGTATACCTAGATATTTGATGGTTTTTATCAAGGGATGCTGGATTTTATCAAAAGTTTTTTCTGCATCCAATAATATAATCATGTGGTGCTTGTTTTAACATGTGTTAAAATGTATTTAATTACATTCATGGTCTTGTGAATGTTGAACCAACCCTGTATCCTGGGGATGAACCTTGCTTGTTCATGGTGGATGATTTTTGAGATGTGTGTTTGGATCTGATTTGCTAGAATCTTGTTGAGGATTTTTGCATCTACGTTTATAAGGAATATTGGCCTGTAGTTCTCTTTGTTTGTTGCATCTTTATCTGGTTTGGGTATAGTGTGATGTTAGCTTCGTAAAATGATTTGGGGAGAATTCCTTCTTTCTCAATTGCCTGGACTGCTTTTGGTAGTATTATTATCAGCTCCTCCTTACATTTTGTGGAATTCTCCTGGAAAACCATCTGGTCCAGGGCTTTTTCTGTAAGTATTTTTCTTATGATAGAGTCAATTTCCTGGGTTGTTATTGGTCTATTTAGTGTCTCAATGTCTTCTTGTTTCATCCTGGGGTGGTTGTGTGATGTCAGAAAGGTAATCTTTCCCTTTTCTTGATGTGTGCTCATAGAGATTTAAATTCCCCTCTTAGAGCTGATTTCATGGCATCCCAGAGATTTTGGTAAGTTGGTTCTTCATTTTCATTTGTTTCCAGGAATCTTTTTATTTTTGCTTTGATTTCATTGTTGACCCAGTAGTTGTTCAGCTCATGCTGTTTAGTGTCCATGTCTTCATGGGCTTTGGGGAAATTTTGTTGGTGTTGATATTTATTTTTATTCCACTGTGGTCTGAGAATGTGCATGTCAAGACTTCAACCTTATGGAATTTGTTTATGCTTGATTTATGACCAAGGATGTGATCAATTTTGGAGTATATTCCAGTTGTGATGAGTAGAATGCATATTCTTTGGTTGTTGAGTGGAATAATCTGTAGGTATCTAAGTCCATTTGGTCAAGTGTCAAGTTTAGGTTCTGGAGCTCCTTGGTGATTTTTTGTCTCAATGATCTATCTAGGGCTGTTAGTGGGGTTTCAAGTCCCCTGCTATAATAGTGTTAAAGTCAATATCTTTATTTAGTTTACTTAGCAGTTGCTTTATAAATGCTGGTGGTCCTGTGTTGGGTGCATATATGTTTAGGGTGGATATTTCTTGTTGATGGATTGACCTTTTATCATTATGTAGTGTCCTTTTACATCTTTTTAAATTTTTGATAGCTTAAAGGTGTTTTGTCTGATATTAAGATCACAACTCCTGCCTTATTTTGCGATCCATTTGTCTGGAAACTCATTTTCCATCGTTTAACTTTGAGTCTGTGTGCATCCCTTGTAGTCAGATGTGTCTCCAGCATGCAGTAAATAATTGGGTCATGGTTTCTTATACAGTTTGCCATTCTGTGTCTTTTTAGTGGTTTATTTAGTCCATTCACATTCAGGCTGATTTTTGAAGTGTGATTGTTTATCCCTGTCATGAGGTTCTTATAAAGTTTTTTCTTTGTTTGCTTGTTTTTTTTTTTGGCTTTTGGAGTTGATGTATGTGTGTCTTTTCAAGTTTCTTGTTGCACTGTATTCTCTGTTTATTCTGTGGTCCACTGTTTTCTTGTATGTGGTCATTCTTTTTTTTTCTTCTTCTGTTTTTAAGACCTTTTTAAGTGTCTCCTATACAGCTGGTCTGGAAGCTGCATAATCTCTTAGGGATCGGATGTCTGGGAAGGATTTTAATTGTCCATCACTGATGAGGCTGAATTTGGCTGGATAGGAAATTCTTGGTTGAAATTGTTTGTCTTTGAGGACTTTGAATATAGGGTTCCAGTCCCTTCTTGCTTGCAATTTTTCTTCCGATAGGTCTGCTGCTTCTGATTGGTTTCCCCTGTAAGTAGTCTGACCTTTCTTTCTTGCTGCCTTTAGGATTTTTTCTTTTGTGCCTACTTTGTGTAGGTGAAATACTATGTGTTAAGGGGTTGATCTTCTCATTTGGTGTCCTGTATGGGTTCTCTGTATCTCTTGTGCTATGGCTGTTCACATCTCTGGTGAGATGGGGAAAGTTTTCTTGGATTGTCTTCTGGAATACTTGCTCCAAGTTGTTCTCCATTTCCCTTTCTTCTTCTGGGATACCAATCAGGCATAGATTTGGCCTCTTGATATAATTGCACATCTCTTGTAGGCCTTGTTCTTTCTTTCTGAGTCTTCTTTCTGTGTTTTTTATAGATTGGTTAATTCCATGTTCTGGTCTTCCAGTTCTGAGATTCTTTCTTCAGCTATGTTAATTTTGCTTTCCATGCTTGTCATCTTGTTATTTATTTCCTGGATGAAAATTTTTATTTGCAAAATTTCTGTAACAAGTTCTTTCAGTGTTGGATCTTGTCTTTCTTGAGTCTTATTCAATCTTTCCTTCCATTCCCTAATCCCTGTCATATTCTGAGGCCAGTCATTGGTGACGTCCATTGTTTCAGCACCAGGGACTGATTTTTCAGGAGTTTTCTCTTTGGTACACTTGAAATTGCCTGTAGTCTTCCTTTGGTTTTTCCTCATTTGTGACAGATGTCTTGTTTTTCTCTTTAGTTCTGTTATTCAGTGTCAGTGGGAGAGGCTTTCCCTTCTGATGTTTGCTCAGTCCTCTATTCTTTCCTGATCTGGGCTCTGGATTTGTTCTATTTTGAAATAGGATGGTGGATGGGAAGCTTTGCTGTCTCTTGCAGTTTTTGAAACTTGAATAAAGTAGAGGATGGGTCACTAGGATTCAGAAACTGCTCACAAATTACAATGTTCATTTATTGTGGTATGTGCTCCCTGAGACCCACTCCCCACCACCACTCTATATGATGATGCAAAGCAGAAACCAATGCAAAAAACAATTGAACACACACACACAGACATACACATGCATTCCAAAACAATTTGGAATAATAGCAAAGTGAAACAAAACAAGCAACAACAACAACAAAAACCCAAGAAAACAACACACACACACACACACACACACACACACACACACACACACACACACGCTTAGCACAAAGTGAATAGAGAAGAAGAATAGAAAAACTGGGGGAAAAAAAAGAAATTCAGATAGACCCCCTCGCACATATATTGACACACACCTCAAATTATAAAAAAACGAAAATAAAAAAACCTGGAAGAACAAAAGAGCAAAAACAAACCAACAACAATAACAAAATTGAAAGATGAACACTCAGTCATTCACGTATACACATAAGCAGAAAACAACAAATTTTAAAAAAAAGAAACTGAAAAAGAAAAGGAAAAAGATTTTCAGGGGAAGCAGATTAAACCCTCACATACGCATTCATGCACAAAGGAAAAATATTTTAAAAATAGATGAACTGGCCAGGCTCGGTGGCTCAGCCTGTAATCCCAGTGCTTTGGGAGGCTGAGGTGAGTGGATTGCCTGAGCCCACGAGTTCAAGACCTGCCTGGGCAACTTGGCAAAACCTCATCTCTACAGTAAATAAAAAATTGACCGGATGTGGTAGCACATGCCTATAGTTCCAGCTACTTGGAAGGCTGAGGTGCAAAGATCGCCAGAGCCCAGCAGGTCAAGACAGCAGTGGCTGGGAGCATGCCACTGCACTCCAGTCTGGGTAACTAAAAAAAAAAAAAAAAAAAAAAATAGATGAGCTAACGTATAGGTAAAAAATTTTTTAAAATTAAAATAATTAAAAATAAGAAAAAAAACCTGCCCTCTTGTGACAGGCTCTGTAATTGTTCCTCTAATCAGGTCTTTCCTGCAGAGCCATCTCTTTCACTCTCTCCTCAGTGTCTGGAGCAGGGAAGGAGGAGGGGCAGTGGAGGTGGGTGGGGCTGCGGTCCTCCCCTCCCACTCTGGTATCATCAGGTAGATCTCTTCTGGTGGGGAGGTACGGGATTGTCTCTTCTCCAGGTATGTACTTGTCGGGGGTGCCCCAGCCAGGCCTATCCTGGAATGGAGTTCTCCTATTGCAACCAACGTCCATGCTCTGCCTGGGATTGTCACCCTCAGTCATGGTCCAGCTATATGGGTCTGACATTCAGAGGACTGCTGGGGAGGAGGGTGTTGGGGTCAGCTCCGGACTCACCACTGATCTCTTTGGAGTCCTTCCTTTTCCTTTTCTGGCCACACCCTTTGTCCTGTGACTGGATCAGGGTAGGGGGTGGAGCACCTGGAACTCAGCACTGGTCAGGTCCCTCTGAAGTTTGTGCTTTCAGGATATTTCCTCTGGGACGTGATCAATCCCTGAGTAGTTGATCTACCAGTCACAGAGATGGGGTCTGTTGCTCCGTGGTGAGCAAGTTGGAGCACTTGCCTGCCCCACCTTCAAGATGGTGTTAGGGTGCCTCTCTTGTCCTCTTCCTTGGGACTTTGTCTCTGGACTCCCTCTGCATCCTCTGCTGCCAGTGCCCTGCCAGGTGCTGAAGTGGTGAGACAAAGCCTGGAGCCGGCAGTCTCTCCTGCTGCAATGGTGAGGCAGAGCGTGGGGCAATGGTCTCTCCCCACTGCTTCTTCACAAGAAAACTTTTGTTGTTTATAAAAAAAAAGTGGTGTTCAGTTTTTGTGACCTGGTAAGACCCAGGGACCAAGCAGAGAAACTGCAGCACCAGTTGTTGCACCAGAGGCCTGGCCACTTGCTCACAAGCCCCCACTTAGACTGTCTCTCCCAGAATTTTCTTCCCAAGATGGGTTTTGTTGATTAAAAAATAAAAAAGAAAGGAAAATGGCACTCAGTTTCTGCATCCCGGGTGTCAATGGGGTCCAGACTCTTCCCAACCTCTCCATGTATGTCTTCTTTGGTGAGGAATCTCTTCAGGTCTTTTGCCCTTTTGAAAACTGTATTGATTTCTTATTGTTGGGTTTTTTAAAAAAGAATTTGATTTAACTTAATTTTATTTTAAAGTTGTGGGTTACCAGTCAGGATGGGAAGCCCAAAACTTCATCTGTACTTAAACCACTTATGTATACAATTTTTTTCAATGTCTCAAGGGAATGTCCTATAGAAAAATAATTTTATTATGTAAATTTTGTGTTTTTCAAACTAGGGTAAGCAGCATCTAAGCAGTGCATGGATATATTGTCAAAGATTTACAATTATTATCTTATTTGAGATTATGTCTATAAACCACAGGAGAAGTATGCACTAGTAAGCTGAAATGATACTTTTTTTTTTTTTTTTTTGTGTTGGAGTCTCACTCTGTAGCCCAGACTGGAGTGCAGTGGCCACTCCCGGCCACCGCAGCCTCGACCTACTGGGCTCCGGCGATCCTTCCACCTCAGCCTTCCGAGTAGCCGGAATTACAGGCATGCGCTACCATGCCCAGCTGATTTTTTTTTCGATTTATTGTAGAGATGAGGTCTCGCTGCCCAGGTGGGTCTCGAACCCACGGGCTCAGGCAATCCACTCACCTCAGCCTCCCAAAGGCGCGGGATTACAGGCTGAGCCACTGAGCCCAGCTTGAAATGATACTTTTTAACCAATTACTAATATTCACTTTCTGTACCTGCATTTCCATTAGTATTTACAATTACTTTAACAATTGTAATGACACAAGTGACATAATTTATTTTTAATGCAGTATTTAAAAATAGTATTTTATACTCTTGTTAGAATATGGATGTATTAATTAGGATCCGGGAGAGTTTTATTCCTGTACTCACTAAAGAGAAAAACCAGAAATGTTACTTAAAGTGTTTGGTTGCAAACTATAAAAATTTCTACTGTGTTAATATAAGACTTTTGTCTTAATTGGAGACAGGCTTGAGCTAAATGGAGTGAAAATGTGGGCTTCTCTTTGTCTTTTTCCCTTAATTCACTTTTCAGTCTTAGATTTTTAAAGCAAGGTGGTTGGGAGAGTAAGGAAAAATGTTTTCCCAAGCACAGCCTTGCTTTGTTTTTCCCTTGTTGGTAAGACTCCATACCCAGAAATATGACTCTAATTGTATGGTCTTGCAGTTTCTCACTGAGAAGTATACTGCTTGGGTCCTGAGGGGCATATAGGTAATGGAGGCAGATGAGAGGGGCCCTTGATCTGCCTTCCCTGAGAGATCACTATATACCATATGATACTGAACTGCAAGGTTCACCAGCAGGGACCTGGCAGGAACCAAGCAGGATGACAAGCAGCAAACTGGCGAGCTGATAGTTAGGTTCAGTCAGTTGTTGCATGCTGGAATGTGTGCCCAAGTCAAATCTTTTGATTTTTCAAGGGAAGCTGGAAATCTGATTTTAATGTAAATTTTAATCTAAAATTCAAATAACGGCAATTAATTCACATCATTAACAAATCCTCATGAGCATGCTAAAACATACCTGTAAATGAAATCTGGCCTACCACAGGGCTTTTAGTTGGTAACTTTTGCTCTGCTTGGGTTCACTATGCCAGTGACTTGCAGATGAGAAATTGCACTCTGACAAACACAAAGTGGCTATGTGGAAAATGACACAGGAAGCACCGTAGTATAATTTTGTAAGAGCATGACTTTTTTATTTCCAAACATATTTAGACTAAAACATCTTGGTTGGCTCCCATGAATATGTAATATTACACTCCCTTTCTACGTGCTGCCTGGTCCAACCCACACACCCACACAGAGAGATACAATCTTGAAGGTGTTGCCATTTGTACATGGTTAAAGATTTATGAAACCAGCCTTCCTCTTGTGGAGTACTCGATCTTAAGTTCTGCAAAGCAGGCAGAGATGGGAGGAGAATGCATAAGAGGAGATTAAAATGGAGGAGGAATTCAGAGCAGAGATTCCAGGAAGCAAAGGTTGCTAGCTGGCGAGACTCAAAGATCAGCAACCATTAAATGATGTTTCAGACATCTGAAGCTCTGTGGAAGATCAGCATGACTACCTGAGAAACACTGCTGTGGACAGAGAAGTCTGATGTATGGGCTGACGCGTACTTCATTTACTATTTGAAATATAAGTAGCTTTGGTAGGAAGTATAGATACCTGTGGGGTAGAGTATATGTAGTGAAAGGAATTGAATTGTGTTTACTTACTTTTGGGCTTTCAGTCTCAGTGGACCCAGGTTGCAGATCTCAATCATGGAATATATTGCATTGTCTTCCTTAAAGATCTCATCTTATGCAGTTTCTCATTTAAAAAAAAAACTCCATTTATTTTAATAAATTGCTAAGCATAGTAAATAAGATCATATGAGAACTGTTACAAAAGCCAGGTAAACAATGCATGCTCTCTCAAAAAGGTAGAGGGGAGAAGGGTTTGTATATGACATAACCCTGTAGGAAAAAAACCAATGATAACCCAGAAGCTCACAAACTAATCCAGATTTTCCCCAACTACTTGTTAAATGTCAACCGCATGCTAGTGTTTTTCACTCTGTTTAACAAATCCTATCTCTAATTTTTATTTTAACTTTGATTATACCCATTTTATAGATGAGGCCAAGCTTCAGTGAGTATGTCATTTGTATAAGTCTACAGAGCAAATAAATGGCAGCTCTATACATCTAAAATAACCACTTGTCACCACTCCTCATCCCTGCAATAGCACAACAAATTTTTAATGCCCTTATAGGACACAAACTTTTTTTTTCTATTAGGCATTTAGGTTTAACAGCTAGTTGATCGCTATTTTCTATAGTATAGTCAATTCAGTTGAATACGGTCATTGCATCTCTTTTGCCATGAAAGAAGTATTGTTTCGATACGTGTGGGTAAGCAAGTTTCATCAGTGCCATGCTGTTGGATCAAGGCCAAACCATTCCAACACAACAGCTGAAAAATGGGAAAACTTAGTCAACTCACTTATTCTTTGGTCCACATGATAGTAAACAAAAGTTTAAGGTCAAGCAACCTTTCATGATTTGTGAACAATTAGAATGTTTGAAATGTTATAGATAGGTTTGAAATGTCTACCTTGGGTCTTTAATTGTGAAAAGACACTATGTTGGATATGAATGGGGCATGTACTGTGGTGGTAGCTAAGAAAATTGGTCTGTGGCTTCTCACTGTTCTGCCCCAGGGAGAAATAGATGAATTAATGAGTTTCCTAGACTAGATAACGTGGTTCAGTGTTTAAAATGATAAACACTGTAATCTAAACACTGTAAATCTGTGAGGAAGAAAAACGGGATGGTATAGACTTCAAATGTAAAAACCCCACTTCACACTCTTTTGAGACCTCCAGGATATGCCGAAGTCCAAAATCAGTTATTAAACCACTTTCCTAATCATATTATTTTTCTTCCTTCCTTTCTCCTATTTTCCTATTTTCTTACTTTTGCCTTTTAAGTGTTTGTAGAGGTCATGACGTACACACTGTGTTATACTTTAGGTCAGTGGTTCTCAAAGTGTACTCTCTGAACCAGCAGCTTTAGTGTCACCTGGGAAATGCTAAAAATGTAAATTCTCAGATCCACTTCAGACCTATTGAATCAGGAACTCAGGAGTAGGGACTGGGACTTTGTGTTTTAAAAAGCCCTTCTGGTGATCTTGATGCATGGTCAAGTTTGAGAACTGACTATAAAATTGAATATAACTGGTGTCTACTCTTGGTAGCTTGTAATTTGATAACGGAAACTTCATTATCTATTGATTTATGATAAATCATATAGATATTCATGCAGTGTGTGGGAGAACACAAAAGAGGCAACAAAATAAAAACTAATGTTTCAAATAAACTTCTATGCACTTTAAATTTACTAACTTTTTATTGTGTAAAGTTTGTCTTCTATACATTTGCATATTTGTAATGTGTGGTCCATCCTAAATTATCTGACACCTCAGTCATTGTTTATTTGTAACACCAAATCAACGAGGAAATCTCATTTCCTTTTGAGGATTTTTTAATTCAGAGGCAGTGAAACATACCTTTTAATATTTTTATCCATTGGCAAGCCATTCAGTTTTTCTGGGGCCTACAATTTGAACCCAACCACAAATCAAAAGAAAGACAGAGAGGACTATTTGCCAATATAGGGAGCAAAGAGTTAATCTTGGATGCTGCAAGGTACTGGTGCAATTTACAACAGGATGTGGAAATCTTTGCTGATTTATTGCAGCCTTTTCTGCCAAGGATTCCACCCCCCCTTTGGGAATCTAATCAGAAAGTCAATTAAAGTTTCTGGTGGATTTCTATTATCATTATATTATTTTTAAAGCATGATATTCAGCAGGCGACAGAGGCCAGAAAAGTGGTTTTGATTAGGACAACAAGCCCATTTGTAAGATACCGTGAAAGCAGCCGCTACATGAAAAACCTCAGAGGCGGAAGTTTACTGTAAACTCAGGGTGAGTCAACAGAATGACAAGACTGCCAAGAAAGTTAATTTGATCTTGTGCTGCATTCTTAAGTGGCTGATATTTAAACTGAGTAGCAGGCTGGGAGTGCTCTGCTCAGCAGAGGTCAGAACACACCTGGAATATTGCCTTCTGTTTTGAGCCCTGTTCTTTAAAGGAATATAACAAATAAGTTCCACATTTCCAGCCAACTAAGACTCTAGCTGTTCTGCCTACTAAGTGTGAGGAAAAGAAAGAACCATCTCTATAGGCTTGAGATTAAAATGTCCATAGTGCTCTTTACCTGTGGGTGAAAGGAAGGGTGAGACCCTGAGAGATTTGCCTTTGACCAGTAGTAGCAGAACACATCACATGTATGAGTCTCTAAATATGCTGAAAGAAGCCCCTGAAGGATAGCAGGATATACCACTCCAAAATATGCCCACCACTTTGTCATAAGGATTGTTTTGTGTTAAAGCCACTTTTTTTAAAAAAAAGCAGGTGCAAGAGGAGCATGCTGACTGTCCCCTTTTACTTCCTGAAAGTAGGAGATAACACCCTCTATGGAAGATGTCCGCCCTGTACCAGCGGGAAAGTAACATTCTTATCATCAAGGACAAGAAGTTGAGACTGAGAGAATTCTGTACAATCAGACCTTGTTAAAATAATTGTTATCTGCCTTTTGCCTCCCCACGTAATTTAGTTCCTTTTCCACAAATGTCTTTCTTGTTCAACCAAATATAAAAACATTTTGTTTTTGCCACTTCCTTGGGTCTTCATTTCTTTATAATGGCTCCCATGTCATGTAAAAATTAAAAAAGAAAATGTGTATACTTTTATTCTATTAATCTATCTTGTGTCAGTTAATTCTCAGGTCCAGTCAAAAATCCCTAAGATATAGAGGCGAAAATTTGCCTCCGTGCATCCCTAGAACTGAGTCTGAAAAAAGCTGAAATATTCTTTGCTTAAGCTTTTGCCCAAACATCCCTCCACAGGGGGTCTTTCCTGATCTAATTTTTTTGAGTTGGAGTCTCACTCTGTCTGGTAAAGCAAGCAATGGGGAGCAGCTTTAGATACAGATGAAGCTTCACTTGCTTGCCTTCTGCTCACCTCCTGCTATGTGACCTAGTTGTTAACAGGTTACAGACTGGTATTGGTCCCTGGCCTGGGATTGGGGACCCCTGCTCTACTGGGAATAAGAGGAAAGTGTGTTATGGGCAAAAGGAGAGCCAATTCTACCTTCCTATTGTTTTGGCCTATTGTTTTGTTTGTTTGTTTGTTTGTTTTTCCTTTCTGGAGGTGACAGCCCAGCTGGGTGTGGAATTGACCAGGCATTGAAGGCAAGTTTTGGGAAATGAGTAAGGTGGTTCTATGATGAACAGTGAGAGTTCATGGCATGACAATTTGGTTAAACATACTTAAGAAACCAAGAGTATGGGTTTTAGGAGAGGTTAGGACTAGAATGTCACATGTCTTGAATGATGTATTAAACAGCATGCTGAGGGAGATGGGGAGTCACTGAAGAAATCCAAAAATGAGAATATTAGTAGGTTGCTTTTTAGAAAGATCCTTCTGCCAGGAATTTGGGAGGTTAATTCTAACAGTGGTGGAGTTAAAGTCCAGGCAGACTAAAAACAGGACTGTTCACTAAAAACCAGTATAGAAAAAGATGTGATGAGGGGTAGTGGTAAGACCAGAGCAGGGGGAATTGAGGTATGGGAGTATATTTGAGAACTATTTAAGAATAGATTTGAATTTGATGCAGGTGGTGTCCCAGGGGATATGGATTATGGAGGAAGAAGGCAAGATGATTATGCATTTTGAAGCTGGGAATGATTTGATGGTTCTGTGGCTTTAACTAAGATAGTCAATACAAATTGCAGGAACACATGTAGTGGAAATGAAAATTACTGCTTGTGATATGTTGAACCTGAGAAGGCACTTGCCGTACAGGCAGGGGTGGCACATGGTGAAAACAAAAAACATTCTGTGGACTTCAAAGCAATCCTATTTAGATCTAACAGGGCAATGAGACTCTGGCTGACCTCTGGACAGCTGGAACTGGTGTAAAGACATTGACTAGCATGTTAAAAAGACTCAAAACCACTCAAAGTTACAGAGTTAGAAAATGCAGGTTTTATGTAATGGAGAGAAGACAAAAAGTTTTAAAAGTCAACAACACAGATAAAAGTCCTGGAATCAGCTGGAAACTCAAGGAAAGTTATTTGCAAAAAAGAAAGATTAATTAATGTGATGACAATTTGGGGCATATACACACATTTAAAGTGGGTAATGGTGAAGGAAAAGAAGTCAATAACAAAGGAAAAGAAATACTTTCATGAACATGGAAGGTAAACCACAAAAGAAAAGAGTTTCAAGAGGTGGGGCAGGGAAATTGAGCTGATTAGAATATCAATTACTATTATACAGTAAAACGACGATGAAAAATGGTTATTGGATTAGATTGGTGGTCATTGTGAGAAAAGTTTTTTTTTTTTTGAGTTGGAGTCTCACTCTGTCGCCCAGACTGGAGTGCAGTGGCCGCTCCTGGCCACCGCAGCCTCGACCTGCTGGGCTCCGGTGATCCTTCCACCTCAGCCTTCCAAGTAGCCGGAACTACAGGCGTGCGCTACCACGCCCAGCTGATTTTTTTTGGTTTATTGTAGAGATGAGGTCTCGCTGCCCAGGTGGGTCTCGAACCCGCGGGCTCAGGCAATCCACTCACCTCAGCCTCCCAAAGGCGCGGGATTACAGGCTGAGCCACCGAGCCCGGCTGAGAAAAGTTTTTTATAGAGATCAGACTGTACAAATTTCAAAGGGTAGAGTGATAAATGGGAAATGAGAAGAAATTAGCAAGTAGAGGATATTGTCTTCCAAATACCAGACCAGTAGGTAAATACAGAACCAGACGCTTCTTGCCTGATTTTGTTACTGACTTGACTTGCTATGAACCCTGGCATATCTTTATCCTATGTTTACATATTGTCAATAAATTTGATATTTCTTCAAAGTTATGTCATAGATTTGGAAATATTGTCAGGCTTGGCTTCATCTAGTCAAAAATATTCTGTTGATTAATGAATTTTTACCATTCAGTTGTAAATTTGTCACACTTTAGGCTTTTATATTGTCTGTCCATCTCTACCCTTGATTTTTCCATGCTTTTGTAAATTGTATTTCAATAAAGTTGATTTAAAAAGAAGAAAAAGAAATAGAAACCTTAAAGTTCTAGTCATGTATCTTTAACTCATAGTAAGTATTGTGAAAAGGACCTATGTCTTTTGCCTTTACTGTCACCATGAACAATTACTCATTGGTAGGACAGAATTTGTGTTGTGATACTTTGCTATTAATACACATTATAGTCATCTTTCCTGTTTACACTGTGCCTCACCTTCTTTAATGTTTACTCTCTGCTCAAATGTGAGAATCTATTCCTCAGTTCCTTCTTAACCTTTGTAAACTATCTTTGGCGTGACCTAACCTTTGATCTGTGATTTCTAATTGCATTCCAGAAGGGATCTGGCACTAACACAATTTATTGGCCCTTTGACGGGAATTTCGATTAGTGTCATTTGACAGAATTGATGTTTTCTGCAATCTGACAGCTGTTTGGATTTCAGAGTCGATAGCCAACAAAAATATTCCTGTGACCTTTCAAAATCACTGTTTTCTTTTGCTTTGAGGACTAGACATATGAGATTTGAAAGAACTGCCCAAACTGGCTTTCTTCCATTCAGTGAAAGAAATGATTCCTCTGACTCAAATTAGAGGGTTTTACAATAAATATAGAAAACTCACTAATAAAAAGTTGAGCATGAATTCCTCTTCATCTACTGATTAATTGTATGTATGTAGATATCCTATAATTTCTGATAAGTTCTGACAATTAGAACTACAAGTCGTATTGTTAAATTTTGGTTTGGTTAATGAGAATATCACCAAAATCATTACATAGGTGCATTTACTATATTAGGTGCAACTATATGAGATTGCTGTTTTATAGATTAAAAATGATCAGTAATGTCAGTTACCTATGGTTTAATTCTATATCCAGAGAGAGAGAAAAATACAGAGTAAATTGTCGCAAAATGCAAGTACTTGGCAACAGAACTTTGAAAGAAAAGTGTTTATTTGTCATTTAAAAAACAAAATATGTTATTGCTATTGGATCAATGATTATACGACATTACTGGAACTAATATTTATTGAGGACATCCTTGGGCAAGATATTTCATTTAATCATTGTATTTTTGTGAGGTAGAAATTGATTGAGCAGGGATTCCCACTACATCCTGCTTCTGCCTAATATTTAATATATTTCTCGTATATCTTGGAAACTGAAGTCTTGATGGATTATGTAATAGAGGGGGTAAATTATGAACAACACACAGAACTTCGCTTTAATTCCAAACTGTTCAGGGCGTTATGAAATTTGATAACATAGAAGATAACTTAAATAAAGAAACAGCAGGCATGTTTGCAAGTCTGCCCTTTAATAATTGCAATTTTGGTTAAGAATAAATAACTGAAGCCGGGCTCAGTGACTCAGCCTGTAATACCACGCCTTTGGGAGGCTGAGGTGAGTGGATTGCCTGAGCCCGGGGGTTCGAGACCTGCCTGGGCAGAAAGACCTCATCTCTACAATAAATCAAAAAATCAGCTGGGCGTGGTAGCGTAGGCCTGTAATTCCAGCTACTTGGAAGGCTGAGGTGTAAGGATCACCAGAGTCCAGCAGGTCGAGGCTGCGATGGCCGGGAGCGGCTACTGCACTTCAGTCTGGGCGACAGAGTGAGACTCCAACTCAAAAAAAAAAGAATAAGTTTTGGTGCCAGGACTTTCCCATTTTTAAGTCATTAGGACTAGGCTATGACCCTTTTCCACTTTAGATGTGACGCATTACATTCATGATGACATGGACAGGTCTTTTTTTTTTTTTTTTTGAGTTGGAGTCTTAGTCACCCAGGCTAGAGTGCAGTGGCACACTCACGGTCACCCCAGCATCAGCCTGCTGGGCTCCAGCGATCCTTCTGCCTCAGCCCTTCCAGGCACACACTAAATTTTTTTTTTTTAATTGTAGAGATGAGATCTTGCCAAGTTGCCCAGACTGGTCTCGAACCTGCGGGTTCCGGCAATCCACTTGCTTTGGCCTCCCAAAGTGCTGGGATTACAGGCTGAGCCACTAACTGGGCAGGTCTATTACGGTGATAAAGAGAATGGAGTTAAAATATCTTTCCCCAGGTTTTGTCCCAGGGCCACATTCATCAGACTCATTTGGGCTTTTTATTAAAAATATATGCTTTTGGGCTTCAGCTCTAGACCTACTGAATGAGAATCCTTAGGAATGGGGCCAGAAATCTGCATTTTAATTAGCTTTTCCAAAAGTGTGGCATCTTGTTAGTGCTGTATAAATGACTATTAATATGAAGTATCAAAGCTATAAATTTTTCTTAGGTACCTCAAATTTGAGAACCACTAAACCAGAGATTGTGGTAAAAGACATGCAGGTTTATTTGATACTAGACTCCCATTTCTCACTCCATCAGAGAATGGGGAAGTGAATCATATATTGATTTGTTGAAATATGGAAGTTTTTATAAGACCATTATTTTGTTCTCCTTAGAATATATTCTCTATGAATCCTGCTACTTGGAGGTACTTCCCTGTTTTGCTGGGCACTGGCGCTAACTCCTTCCCTTGGGCTATAAGTCCTTCTCCTATTTTATAATTGCCCAGAACCCAGAACAAATGTAGGCAGTAGTATCATTAGAAATTATTTAGGTCCTAAAATTGAAAATTATAATTTTCAGTTCGGAAAATTTTGTAGGCCCTTCTATAATTAGGGTCCCCAAGGGTCTGTGGCCAGGAGAGGCACTAATCTCGTTCAAACCTCTTCATTCCTCCATTTTAAAGCTAACATATATCGACTTCTTACTATGAATGAAGCACCATACCAGAACCAAGAGATATTTATTTTCAATTAGAATGTCAAGTACGTAATCGGTACTCAGTATATCTTATTTAATAGACTTGACCTCTATCTTCACCCAGCCGCCTACAATGTTTTCAATTTACCAGTGAGACAGCTACCCTGGTGTGTGGCCTAATGTCAAAGATTACCTATTAATGGAAGAGCCTCTTAAGATCTAACTCCTGACTTCTAGTTCTTCCCTTTTTCCCTCTCTTTTAATATCCAAAAAAAGACAAAAGTTTGGTGGAAAATGATAAAGTTCAGATTTCATTAACTTTTGATATCATTGTTCCTCAGGGAGAAAAATCACATTTTGGGTGACCTTTTTAGTTAATTCACAGCCAGGAGAAAATCACCCTTAGTGTCTTTTCTATTTATAGGTAATTAGACTCTGCTGGTCAGCATGGTCCTAGCAGGTGGGCTTGCTGTGGAGGTGAACAGTGGCTCTCATTCTTTTGACCTCTGATTCCCAGACCCTGGACTAGAATTGCCAAAAGAAGAATGAGATCAGTAGCGGAGACTGTCACAAACAGTAAGTTAGAACTACAACACCCAGGGCAGGAAGGGCTCACTGCAGACCTGAGAATCAGGAAAAGATCTCTCAGAGGAGGGACCACTTGGATTGAGCCTTAAATAATATATAATCAAGCATCAAAGGAACTGAGGTATATATGCACATGCAGAGAAAATGGGCAAAGTCTTGATTTATACAGAGGTCTACTCCTGTGTACTTCTGGACAGAGTTAAGGCTCACTTCTGTTATCAGAACCTAGTTTTTCCTGATCAAGGGCTTTCCAGACACTCCAGTATTAGCCATATAACTTCTTCCAGGAAAGGTGGGTGAAGACTGACCTCCAAGTGTTTTTATTAAAAGAGTGTGGTCACCAGTAATATCACTTATTTGTGAGTTTCCCAGATGGAAGGGGGCCACCAAATTGGTGGTGTCAGGTACAATTCCCATAAGTAGAAGATGAAAAGAAAGATCTATGAGGTCACATCCAGTGTGTCTCTGGAGGATCGGGGCAGGAAGACTCTGGGATGTATTTATTTTTCTAGCACTCTGTCCAGCTCAGACTTACATGTTTACATTTATTATAGCACCTTTCCTCAAAGGAAATGACTTCACTCATGGAACGGCAAAAGGTCACTTGAAATTTGAGTTACACAAAGAAGCAATAAACTTCACCCTGTCAAGAGGTTATGCTGAGACTTTGTGAATGCTCCTTTGTGGATCACACCCCATCACTCCCACTTACCTGCCTGCCTGCGTAGGATCCTCTAGGCTATTCTACACTTGCTTGCATGCTGGCCTTCCACATCTCTTCCCAGACAGCTCCTGTGGCTTCCCCAGTGACCTTAATTATCACCTCATCAAGGATACATATTTAGTGCTTTTAATCTGTCCCCAGAAATCAATCTATCCTCTACATGCATCACTTTTGTTTAACCCTTTCATCAGTTTCCTACCTTGCTCTGGTACATTTCCACTTTCTGGTTTGAAGAGACTCTGAAGTAACCTATCTTCTCATTAGAGCCTCGTAAAAAGGGACTTTGCAACCTGCCAGCTATGTGATTTTTCCACCTCTGAAAGTGAACTTCGATATGATATTAACTTCTATTTTTTTTTCCTACAGAATTGCATGACTAGTCTAAATCTGACTTGCCGCCTGCATGTCTCTCTTCACGACTCCTTTTCAAGTCTGCTGTGTGCTCTGAATATTTTCCTTCAAAGGGAGGGGCTGCTCTTTCCCTCCAGTTAAATCTTTTTATTATTTTCTGCTCTTGTAGTTATTGCTGCTAAGTTCCTCTGCTTCTCTCTTCTTTCTTTTCTGGTATTTGCATCCCTTTCAATTTGGAATCAACTGAGAGTTTTCTTTGTGTGTGGTCTTTGCACATTGGCCATGAATTTAGATGATACTATGACCAAAAGTAACAACCATGCTTACAGATTTCATTTGGTTATAGGACTCTGCTTTTAAGTATTTCTTTATTGTTATAATGTATTGATCAAGGATAGCTTCCTGCTATAGAAATCAGGAAAGTTGACTGGGATAGTGAAATATGTACAGGCTTTGGATTCAATAGATCCAAGTTCAAATCTTTGCTCTTCCATTGACCAGTTCAAGACTTTGTATTAGTTAAATAACGATGCTATAACCAATTACCAAAACTGGTGGCTTAAGACAAAAGAAATGCATTCTCTCACAGATCTGGAGGCCAGAAATCCCATTCCATGTCCCTCTCCTAGCTTATCCTGGTTGCCAACAATCTGCAGCGATCCTTGACTTGCAGATGCATTACTCCAATCTCTGTCTTCATCTTGGTATAGTCACCTTTTCTGTATGTCTCTGTCTATTTTTCTTATTAAAAAACACCAATCATTGGATTTAGGGCTCACTTAAATTCAGTATGATATCATCTTGAGATCCTTAATTACATGTGAAGAGACCTTACTTTCAAATAAATTCACATTAACAGGTACCAGGGGCTAAGGGTTGGGCATATCTTTTGGGAGAATATTATTCAGTCCACTACAACCTTAGTCAAGTTGTTTATTTCCTCTGACCCTCAGTTTCTTCACCTGTAAAACAGGAATAATATCGTCCATCAGAATAACTATTGAGAAAAATATATGATAAAACATTTGGAAAGCCTCTAGCATCATGGCATATATTAAGTGACCAAAAAATATTATCTTTTCCAAAATTTCCATTACTCCTTCGGAATGGCTTTTTAGAAAATAAACACAACCTTATTTTATGCACTAGAAAATTAATTCTCGAAGATCTGAAGCTACAGCACTATATGAAATTTAGAAATAAGTTTCGTTCTAAATAATTCATCTGCAAGAAGAAGTTGATATTTTTGAAAAGAAAGTGATTCGGTCACAAATCAGATGGGCCCAAGTAGTTTTTACCATCAGTAAATATTTATTCAACAATTACTAAGTACTAAACACTGACCAAAAGAGATAAGAGCTCAGTCTTCATGGAAAGATAGACAATAAGATAATATGTAAAATAATTCCAGGAAGCTGTATATAAAATATAGAAAAAGTAAAACAGACAAAAGGATAAAGCAAAGTAGATGGCAGAGGGAATGGGGAGCTTTAAAAAGGCAACATTTAAGGCGAATTCTGAATGAAGTGAGGGGTGATTTCACACAAGGGTCTGGGGGATACACATGCTAGGCAGAAGGAACAGCAAGTGCAAACACCCTGAAGTAAAAGGAGAAAAAGCAGGACAGGCAGTATGTATAAAGCAGAGAGGCATGGGGTAGAATTTGGAGGAAGAGGCAAAAGCTTGATAATAGAATGCCTAGTTGGCCAGGGCTGTGATTTGACTTTCACAACCGCTGCTGACTGAGATCCCATGTAGCTGGCAGAGCACAATGTTCAAGGGCAACAGCTGCCACCAGCTGTGATTTAAAAAAGCAGCCAGCAGTGTGAACTGAGACCAACACGGCTGGTTCTTCAGACACTAGGGCAGTTGTCTAGGGTACTGTGGTGTTCCTGGCTCATAACCCCTATCCTCTTTGTTTATCTATTAAAATAATGTTGGGGCCTTTTAGGCCTCAGGAACAGGTCTCAGGAAACAGAATCTCTCTGTCTGTGACCTTCTTCTGCCCTTCTTTCACTTGCCTAAGGCTGGCCTCTAATCTGACTGTGAGTCAAAAGACCATCATTCCAGAGAGGGTCCTGCTCTATACTCTGGGGGAAGAAATGTTGCATAGAGAGGCCAAGTGAAGTCTGAATAGACAGGCCCTGCTAAGTGTCCCCACTAGTATGAAAGCGTAATCTTTTTGTTCAAAAACATTTCTACAGTTGTCAATCATACCTCTGTTAATGAAGCCTCCATAAAAACCCAAAAGGACAGGGTTCAGAGAGCTTCCAGACTGCTGAACACATAAGAAGTTCCTGGAGGGGATTGCACCTGGGTAGGGCATGGAAATTCCACGCCCTATCCCCTCATACCTCACCCAATATATCTCTTTATCTGGCAGTTTATTTGTATACATCAATTAAAAAATAATAAACCAGTAAATGTATTTCCCTGAATTCTGTGAGCTGCTCAAGCAAATTAATTGAATCCAAGAGGGGGTTGTGAAAACCCCAACTTGAAGTCAGTAGATCAGAAGTTCTGAAGGTCCAGACTTGTAACCGGAGGAAAGGAGTCATTTTGAGGGACTAAGCTCTCAACCTATGGGATATGATGCTATCTCCAGGTAGATAATGTTGAACTGAATTGGAGGACACCCTGGGGCTGTTGCTTGGTGTATGGGGAAAACCTCTTAGACCTTTCGCAGAAATCTTCTTCTGGGTTGCTGATTGTTGTGATGTGAGAACAGAGGAAACACAACTTGAGAGAGGCTTTTCCCTAAACAGTACACCGAACTTTTGCCTCCTTTTCCAACTTTAGGCTCATTCTACTGCCATTCTCTATGCCCACTATCTAAACTGTTCTCCAACCCGGGGAATGTCACCAGCTCTGACTGCTTGTCCTTGGTCTCTCTATTTTATTTTTATCTAATAGACACAGACAGTAATACTCCAAGACACTTTTAGGAACCAGCATATGACAAGAGATGCATTTCAGTCTGTCAATCCCTTCAGTACAAGTGACATGATAGTGCTTTTCTAAATAATTGTATAATCTTCCAAATTCTGTTGAGTGAGTTTGCTCACATTGAGGGATGCCATTATGCATACACCACTGTTGCTTTTACTATCTACTCACCTGAGACCAAACTCAGGCGGGCTTTGCAGTGCAGTTCATCTAGAAGAGGCACAGTCTCGTTCCAGTCTCATGAATTTCTGTGCCACATTGCTTTATTTAAAGAAATATTTCCTCAAAGAAAATTTTAAACAAGTAGGATCAAGATCCTGAGGAATTTCTTCTAAGAATTGCAATGAGAGATAAAGCATGGCTTTACCAGTATGATTCTGAAGACAAACAACAATCAAATGGCAGACCAAAGGTCACAGACCAGAAGGTTGAAGTGGTTCAGTCAAGAGCAAAGGTTATTGCAGCAGTTTTGGGGGAGGCTTAAAGTATCTTGCTTGTTGACTTTATGGTGGGCCAAAGAACAATAATATCTGCTTATTATGAGAGTGTTTAGAGAAAGTTAGCCAAAGTTTTAGCAGGAAAACATCTTGGAAAGCTTCACCGGAGAATCCTTCTACACCTTGATAATGTTCCTGCTCATTCCTTCATCTAAACAAGGCAATATTGGAAGACTTTCCATGGGAAATAATTAAGCATACACCTTCCAGTTCTGATATGGCTCTTCCTGACTTCTTTTTATTTCCTAATGTTAAAAAGTATGTGAAAGGCACCCACCTTTTTTCAGAAGAAGAAGGAGGAGGAGGAGGAGAAGGACAGGAGGAAGAGGAAGAGAAGGAGGAAGAAGAAGGAGAAGAAGAAAAACTGCATTGAAAAGGCAAAATTTTCAGAACTTCCAGTTCTTTAGGAATGAACTAAAGGACTGATATCATCTCCTACAAAAGCATCTTGAACTTGAGGGAGCTTATGTTGAAAATATAAAGTTATGTATTTTATTTTTAAAAAATTATCTCAAAGAATGAAAGCAAGCACACACACAAAAAATAAAACTAGGAGCCTTTCCATAAGAGAAATAATACAGATTAAGAGTACTGGAAGAAGGGAGACAGAGTGAAGGAAAGCTGAAGATAGACATGGGAAATCAAAGAAAGCAAAGACTTGCATGAATCACTTTGTCCAATTGTCCTATAATGTAGGAGTCCTCAACCCCCAGACCATGGACTGGTACCACTCTATGGCCTGTTAGGAATGAGGCCACACAGCAGGGGGTGAATGGTGGGCAAGCAAGCAAAACTTCATTTGTATTTACAGTCACCCTCATCACTCACATTACCGCCTAAACTCCTCCTCCTGCTAGATCAGGGGTGGCATAAGATTCTCATAAGAGCACAAATCCTACTGTGAACTGCACATGCAAGGGGTCTAAGTTGCATGCTTCTTATGATAATCTAATGCCTGATGATCTGAGGTGGAGCTGAAGCGGTGATGCTAGCCCTGGGGAGCATCTGCAAATACAGATTAACATTACTAGTGACGTTTGACTACACATCCCATTCCCCTGAACCCCCAGTCTATGGAAAATTATCTTTCAGAAGACCTGTCTCTGATCCCAAAAAGGTTGGGGACTGTTGCTATAATGAATTGTCCTTTATCAAGGCATGCATGTAAAATTCTTCTAAACATCTCTAGGCAGGTATAGAGAGGTAACACTTCTTGTTCCCAATGCTAGCAACTCACAATTGAGACCAACTCAAATCTAAAATTGATTTTTTTTTTTTTTTTTAGTCAGAGTCTCACCCTGTTGCCTAGGCTGGAGTGCAGTGGCAAGCTCACGGCCAATACAGCCTCGACCTGCTGGGCTCACGTGATTCTTCTGCCCTAGCCTTCCAAGGAACTGGAACCATAGGCATGTGCCACCACGTGTGGCTAATTTTTTGATTTATTGTGGAGACGAGGTCTTGCCATGTTGCTCAGGCTTGACTCAAACCCCTGAGCTCAGGTGATCTCGCCTCTGCCTCCCATAGTGCTGGGATTATAGGCATGAGCCCATGCAGCCTAAAATTGAATTTTTAAAGTATGAGATTAGCTTATATTGATAGATCGCATGTAATACCACTTACTCACCTTTGGTCAAGCTGTTGAACGTTGGTACACATTCAAAATTCAGTAACGTTTATTGAGCACCTACAGTATACAGTGCTCTTGATGGTTTGGGGAGGACTCCATGGAGAGGAAGACACAGCCCCTGACCTCCAGAGGTGTTCAATATTGATTCTGAGTAATTTTCTGTGTCCTTTACTTTTTCAGTTCTTTTTAACTATTTTCTCTGGTATATTCTGAAGTAATCAAGGCCCAAAAGGTGATACATAAATCTGATTAAGGGTGGAAGTGAGGCAGGATGTTGGAAGAATAATGAGCCTGAGCTGGAGCCAAAGGTCTGAATAATCCACAAATGTAGGCAAGCACCCTCCTTCCCCCCACCCCAGGCATCTGCCCTGTGCACTCTCTATTTTATTAAATGACACTCGGCTGTGATGAGCCGACCTGGCCACAGGGTGTCACAGCTGCCCAGGGACGCCTTCACACACTCAGGAGACAAGGGCAAGGGCTGAAAGGTCGGACACCAGCAGCTTATCATTGCCTCTCCTGCCCTCATCACCAAGTGAGTCAGCCCTGAGTCAGCCCAGCTGTGCAAAAATCATCCAGAATGTTACTGCTGCTGCTAGGGGCCTGACATTGTGGCTAAAACTGCTTACCAGGCTGTGTGTGGCTGTCTGTGTAACAGGAGGGGACCTAAATTCTGGTTGTACCCGTGAGTGAGGGGAGGGACTGGGGATAGCCCCATGCCTGCTCAACACTGGCTCCCTCATAGGCCTCCAGGAACTGGATTGAGTTTGGTCACAGGAGGGATTTCGCATCATTTATTTGTGGAAGGACCAGGCAGGGAGTTAAGAGACAATTATTTTGGTGTCAGCTCTGTTTTGGTAATCTTCAGCTGCTGAATCCATGGAGCTAGGCCTCAGTTTCTTCATCTGTAAAATGAACATGGATCCTTTTAATCCCCAAATATTAAGGATGGATCGGCCATGCCTTATTTTGCTAGACATTTTCATTTCTTTGTCTTATTTGGCTCTTACAGTCAACCTGACAGGTAGGAAAAATTAGCTTTTTATCCCCCCCAGAAAATGAGGCCCTGTGAGACTAATAGAAAATAAAGGAAAGGGAATACAGAGGAGACATTTTAATCTAGATCTGCCCATATTAGTCCCACCATCATTAGGATGCTGATTTACAAACTATATAAAAACTTCTTGTGACTCCTGGGAACTGAGTTTAAGACAAGATGAGATGAAAGGCACAGAAAGTATATTTGAATTAGACTCATGAAAAGTAAATTCTGGATCTTTGGGATAGAAGCTAAGGGATATTTGTGAATCAAATGTTAGTAGCAAAATGGGATCAAGAGCGATAGGTAAAGAATAAACAGAAGAAGAAAAACAAATATTAACAACATTCAACCAATATTTATTAAGTTTCTCTTTGGAGAAAGTTACTGTTTGGGGCAGCAAAAGACATTCAACACTTGAGGCAGGTGATAATCCAGCCAAGCCAAATTTCCAAGTGCAAAGAAGAGGGATAAACAATCTGGAAAAAAACAAGGAAAGTACTGTGGGGATCCAGTGAAGAACTGAATGAAGAAATCATATCATTGGTGGAAATAGGAAAGCACCATGGAGGTGCTATTTCAGTTGTGTCATATGGCTACCAACAAGCAATAATACAAGGATAAACTAGCTAGGAGAAAGAAACGCATGGACAGAAGTTGGGGGAAAATTGTTGCTTTTGGAAAACAGTGAGGTCTGTTTTGTTGAAGTTTATGGAGTGTGTAGCGAAGCTGTGCCTGGAAAAGTTTATTTGGAATTATATTGTAGAGAGCCTTCCTAAAAGACACTTCTGAGTTTGGTGAATAATGGGGAACCAATAAGAGTTATGAAGAAAGCTAGTGATATAATGTTTATAAAGAAGTTTTTGCCTATTGTATTGGGATGGATGCTAGAGACAGAGAAGGGAAGCCCAGATAAGTGGTTTGTGAAATACTCCTTGAACTGATCTAGTGGCGATAGGAATGAAAATGAGGAGGTGTTAGACATACCAGAGTACAAACTTGAGGACTTGACCTATGATTAAATGCAGATTCTGAGGTATTGGAATCAGGGCAAAGAGATCCTTGAGGTTTTTCGTCTCAGTGGAAAAATGAAGGTGCTGTTAGGATAAGCAGAAAAATTAGGATAAGCAGAAAAATGAGAAGGAATGGCAAATTTGAGAAAATCAGCAAGAGGGAATACATAAAGAGAAAAGGAGATGTCTACAAATGAAACATTGGGAAGGACTTAACTGATGAAGTGAAAGTGAGAAAGTAAAGCTAATAAAAAACAAACCACCAGCTGAAGTACAGAGTTGTAAAGAGAGTTCCTTGAAGGAAGAGGGTCAGTAGCATCAGATGGTTTAGGGATTAAGGAGGATTGAGGCAAAGTCTCTGGAAGTGCTTGTGGTGAGTGTTGTTTTAGTATCATCGTTATTCTCTGAACACAGAGAAATTCTGTCTGGGCCTATATATTCATAGCATCCAATGCAGTGCTCATCAAATGTGCTTAATAAATATTTGCTGAATGGAAAATGGAAAACACACGCTGTGCCCTTTAGAAGAGCTGTAGGCATAAACACAGTTGTTAAAGAGGGAGTGGTTTCTGAGTCTTACTGGCATCCTCTGTCTTTCAAAAGAGTTCTGAAGAGAGAAACAGAAGACTTCTGGGCTTGTTCAGTCCTTCTTGACCTTGAGCATTCATCAGTACCACCTGTAGGTTTGTTATGTAAATGATTGAGCCACATCCCTAGAGTTTCTGATTTTTTAATAGGTCTAAAGTGAGGACCCCACATTTTCATTCTAACAACTTCCAGGATGATGTTGACGCTACTGGTTAGGTGATCGCACATTGATAACTACTGAGCTCATGAAAATATCCATGGATATTCAGTTAGAAGGTCTAGATTGAATCCCAACTCTTTCCCACATTTGTGCTTTGACTTTAGATATTTCTTTGTGCCTATTTTATCATATGCAAGATGAGGGTCTTACCTACAACGTAGGGCTGATAGGAGTGTTAAGTAAAGTCTATCTCAAATTTCTGTCTAAAACATGTTTGTTGAACTCAATTATTTTCTTTCTGAAAATATTTTTAAAATTTTACCTATTTATTTTTAATTTTTTCAGCTTCACTGAGGTATAACTGACTAATAAAAGATACTGTGTATCTGAGGTGTTTAACATGATGTTTTGATATATGTTATAAAATGATCACCACAGTGAAACTAATTAATACATCTGGCATCTTACACAGATACCTTTTAGTGTGTGTCTCATGAGAATACCTAAGATCTACTCTCAGCAAGTTTCAGGTATACAATACCTTATTATTATCTGTGTATAGTCACCATGTGTAAATTAGGTTTCCAGAACTTACTCATCTTACAGCTACACATTTGTACTCTTTGGCCAACACCTCCCCATTTTCCCTACCTCTCAGCCCCTGGTACCCACCATTTTACTTGGTTCTATATGACTTCAACATTTTTACCTTCCAATAAAAATATTTAATAAGGCAGAAATTGACTGGGGTTTGAGAAAGTAGCAGGAAGGAGGAAAATATTTTTATTTTTCTTGCTTAAGAAATGGCAAGATCTGTACATATTTGTGGGCAACAGATTTGGTCTGAATCAACTGATCTCTGTGGAATAGCAGTTGATTTTAGAGCTGGCATGAATCTTATGATTATATGCATATTAGTCAGTCAGTTTGTCTGTGTGAACAGAACATACAAAGCCTAAAAGCAAGCTTTATCATCTTGCTTGTGCAAAGTTAACCATAGCACCCAAACCCCACACACTCAGAATGAGAAGAATAAAATGAAGCACCATTTGAATCATACATAGATGCGTAATTTGTTTCCAATAAAAATGGAGATGAGGTTGCAGCTAGATAACCATCAGCTTCGTCCAAGGTACAAAGGTTTAATTTTTTATGTTTGCATTTAGTCATTTTTATAGTACTGACTTCTCAGCTCATTTCTGAATAAATCCAGGCAGCATTGAAACAAATGCCAAAGGAACAGAAAAAAACCCTCTCAGAATTTCCCGTCTATATTTATAGTGAGTTGACAGATATTGCATTTCTTTTATTTCAGGGCCTAATCAATTCATTGCTAAAAGAAAAAGAGAGAGAGAGAGAGACAGAAGAAAACAGATGAAGAGGAACAGTTTGTATGGGCTTCTGGTCATTACCCTTCTGTTATAACTCTCATTAGTAGAACTAATTAGCATTACGTTAATAAATATAGGAATAAAGGATGCAGCAGCCAAAGCAGATGCTTATTGCAATTGCGAATATATTGCTGCCATTTTCTTGTTAAATCCAACATCTTCAGTTCTGCAATTCCAAATTTGTGCTTTGAAGAGGACAAAAGGGTTCTCCTTATATGGATTCTCCTTCCATGTGGTCAGGGTGTGAGTCAGAGGGTAAGTGGAAAGTAGCTATGTCTGTCCAGTTGCCTTTGTGGACAAGGGCTATGATTGTGCCTTGAGTCAATCCCTCAGGCGTTTATGAATCCAGATCTTTTGCATTTTAATCTTGTTTACCTCTTGGCTTTTGGGTGAGACTGTGGTCCCAGCACTGAAAAAGAGAATTGGCCTGTACCATAATAGTTTCAGAGGAACTCAGCTCTAGTCTATTGTGTCATGGAACTAACAGACACTCCTGAATGGCTCTACCATTGACTGGAATAAAATGGAGATTCAGGGTGCAAAACCAAGATTCCCTGGACTCCATCCCACACTTAGAGAAGGGAAATTAGGGGGATTAGTTAGCAGAGATGGAAGAGAGGGAGTGTTGGACTTCTCAAACAATTCTTCTTATAAAAAGAAACACCTAGGGATTGTGTTAAAAGCAGATTCTGGTTGCACAAGCTCCCACTGATACAGATGCTGCTGCTGATCAATGAGCCACACTTTGAGTTACCTTTGAATTCCTTTCCCTTTCCCTGGTCAGTGAGGTGTTTCAGCTTCTTCAATTTAACCCTCCGTCTTTTGTGACAAGAATAACTTGAGCTTTGTCAGATGCCTCCAGAGGACCCTTAGCATTTTTTCCAAAGTAAAATCAATCGATCAGCAGAATTGGAATTATATAAGGAAGTCCCCCCATCTTCCCCAAAATGTAGAGGCATTTGAGTGAATGAAGCATTTCTCATTTGATACCAGTGGAATTTGTCTCATTGTTCATTCTAACCTTAGTTATTTCTTTTTAGGAATGGCTCCTTCATGTCACAGGTTCCTAGGAGGAAGTAGAGAGAGACCTCCGTTTGGGGAAAAGAAAAACAGTTCCATTCATTGAGCATTGTTTGTGCTAAACTTAACAAACATTTTGGGTTTCAATTTTAGCAACAGCCTGAAGGAGTCTGTAACAGCATATATCAAAGATAAAGAAACTGGGAGGGACTGAAAGAGATTCAGAGAGATTGTATGACTTGCCCAAATCCAAGTTTACTAGGAAGACCTAAAGCCCATATTCTTTATTTCTAAAAATTGTGTTCCTCACTTACTAAATCTTTGAGTTTAGACCACTAACATCTTTTATTTGGCTTTTGCGTCATTTCCCATCTGGCAGTGTGGTACTAAAACCTTCTGGAAGGATGAACACACACACTAATGGGAGGTCTCCTGGTTTCACAAGAGTCCCCAGAGATGCAGAAAGAGGCTTTTTAGGATTACTGGAGGATGAGGTGGCCTCTCATCCACTCCCATGTCTTGGATCTGTTCCTCATTGAACTAATTTCCACCAATGGCACTAAGAGCCTCCTTCTACTGCCTCTGCCCCCACCCTCTCTTGCTCATAATTTTCTCCCTTGGTTCTCATTGGGTTCCCTGCTTTCTTAGCAGTTTTAAACGTTAATCAGATTTCTCTGATACATAGTTGCCATACATGAGAAAGGAAGTTATATATACCACTCAACATTCAAATTGCTTAGAACTGGTTCCTCGATGTGTCATCAAGATCTCCCACTTCTATCCTCATAACTATGACAATAACTAAATCTCTTGTTTATTTTTTGTACAAGGGCTTTCTTCCTTGTGAGCTAAACTAACCTATTTTATTCTTAGTTGGGGTTGCCTAGAAGTAAGGGAGCTGAACAAGTGTATTAGTTATCACTGCTTGCGAGATGCAAGCATAGTATTAGGGATGTCTTCCACCAGTATAATTTTGTTTTTATAGTTAATTTGCAAAAAAAGTTTCACTAATGATACTACTATGTTTTTCTTATCCTTGTCGTTATGGAGAATTTTTGCTTCACACTAATTATACTTGACTCACTTATGTGACTCAATTATTAAATAGTCTACAAAAAACACAAAAGCAGTATTTAAAGACAAAATGACTGAGAATTTTCTAGATTTGATCAACATTGTGAAACATAATATTAGGTAGATATAATCCATTCTGTATATGATAAGTAAAAATAAATCTATACTTAGACAAGTTGCAAAAATTCAGAACAGTGAAGACAAAATATTTTATTTTTTAAAATATGAACGCTTCATAATTTTTTTTAAAATATGGAACTCTTCATGAATATGCAAGAAAATATTTTAAAAGCAACTACAGAGAAAAGATAGATTATTTAACCACCATTTAATACATATAAAGAAGAGATACAGCTAAAAAAAAAAAGCTGGATTATGTGATAATTAATTGATAAAATTTAGGCGAATTGTTAATTTTTTATAACTTTTTGTGTACACATTAATTGTTGTCTATGTAATTAAGATATATCAGATTAGTTTTGGTGTGTTTGATTGTACCATGAATTGTGTGGTCACATGCTTCCAACTAAAAAGAAAAAAAACATTTGATATGAAGAGAAAATTGTTTATAAAATAATGTAGACTGTAACATTTGATGTCATGGAATATCTTTTATATCCTTTGTATACTGGAAGATATTTAGAATACCACTGATTCACATATGGTAAACACTCAATAAATAGATATCACTGAAAGAATATTAGAATACTTGAACTTAGCATAATTTTTATATCAAGTTTAGCTTGCTCTTTCGATAGGCGGTTTCTAAGTGGGATGAATTAATCCCAGGGGCGTAAAAAAGACCATTCTTTGAAATCTTGGGAAATATTTTTAGAACTTCTTTCTTGTATTTAAAACTTATATTTTTAGTGGATGTTTTATACTATATATGCTATCTTTGTACTGTGATATGTGTGTGTGTGTGTGTATGTGTGTGTATGTGTGTGTGTGTGTGTGTTATGACTTTATAAATAATCCAGCACACATAAAATGGGATGGATTCTCAAATGCTAATAGGCATGCAAAATCAAAAGTATTTGGAATGCAAATCAATATCAATATGTGATACTGCTTCACTTGCATTAAGATGGCTAAAATAAAAAGACAGAAAACAGCAAGTATTGGCAAGGTTGTGGAGAAATTGGAGTCCTCATACCCTTCTGGTGAGAAAGTAAAATTGTGGAGTCACTTTGGAAAACAGTGTGGGAGTTATTCAAATTGTTGAAAATAGAGTTACCATATGACCCAACTATTCTATTGCCAAGAGAATGTGCAAGAGAAATGAAAATATATGTCCACACAAGAACTTGTAATGGGTATTTACAGCAGTGTTGTTTATAACAGCTAAAAGGTATAAACAACCACAAAGTCCAACAACTGATGAAAAAATAAACAAAATGTGGTAGAGCCATAGAGTAAATTGTATGAAAAAGAATGAAGTGCTGGCACATGCTACAATATGGATGAACCCTGAAAACATTATGCTAGGTGAAAGAAGCCCGTCACAAAAGACTACATATAGTATAATTCTATTTATAGGAAATGAACAAAACAGAAACACATATAGAGACAGAAAGTAGATTAGTGGTTGCTTGGAGCTGGGGAAATGCAACATGGGAAGTGGCTGCTAATGGGTGTGAAGCTTCTCTTTGAGCTGATGAAAATGTTTTAAAATTAGATAGTGATAAGGGAGGTCAAATACTATGGATTTGCTAAGAGAAGTTACTTGTACTTTAAATGAGTGCATTTCATGATATATGAATTATTTCTCAGTAAAATTGTTATAAAACAAAGAATAATATGTTTGAAAAGCATTGCTTTATATAATTTCACACAAACTGGTTGAAGCCAGTGTGACTGAGAAGACCATGACAATAAAATTGTTCAGTTATGTTTGTATTAAGTTGCCACATTTGTTCTTTCTTTCTTTTAGATAACAAATTCTCTAAAATATTATTTTATTTAAATTATCTTAGGTGTCGGCTTAACAAGAGATGGTATGTTTCATGTAGTATACCCTATGATGGTCTGAAAGGGACCGCACTACATGTAGATTGAGAAATTAGGATATTCTGGATAAACAAAATGAATAAAAGTTTTCTATGAATTTGAAGAAAAACAAATGTATCAGATTTGTGAGGACATGTTCTCATTTAAGAGAGTGAGGGGAGGAGAGAAGAATGAGTACTTCATATTTTCTTCTATTTTAGACTTGTTTTGACCTACATTTCAATGGCAGGGGATACACTTCCCCCACCTTTTTTTCTTCATCTCATCTCTGTGTAATTATCAAGGGCAAAGTACTGTTGTCTTAAATTGTTATTCAGGTTACTGTGGAGGTAACTTAGAGGAACAGCAGGTAGGGGCACTGTTTTGGCTCACTGGTGAGGGCAAATGTAACAGACCCAGTTCAACATCTGTCAGACTAGTCATTTGAGGGTCCTGATATGTTTGAGAATTACCCTGGGTTCTTACTCTTACTTTGGAAGCTGAAGGAAGGTGAATGAGGCTGGGTTATGCTGGAATTTGTGCTGGAATTAGGGGTAATGCTGCAAGTTGTGCTGGAATTAGGGGTAAATCCATCTTTTGTGAGACCTTCACCTGATAACATTTGGGAAATCTCTATAAGAAAAAGATTATAAATTCTAAATACAAAAAATAGTTACAATAATGAATATTATTTAGAATAACAAAAGATGTAATAAATCACAGGCAAAAATGCTGCTATATTCCAACATAAGATTAAAAAAATAACATCTCAAATACAGTTATAGCTCTCCCTCCCATCAGTGCCAAGTGTTGAAAGTCATATTTGTAACACTATAGAACTCTTGGTCCTTACTTTTGTGTCACAACATTGGATGAGTCAGCACAGTTTGGAGTAGGAGAATTATTAGAAGCTCTTCCCACACTGGGATAGTAGCAGCCACTTAGCTATACACGGGATTCACTATGAACCACATAAATGGAGCTAAATATATCCCCAACTCAACTCCTCCTGAGTGTAATACTCAAGGTACCCATGAACTCCATCTTACCATACCACATGAGGAGAAATGATAGAGGGAATTGGGAAAGCAGCAACATTAGAGAAGGAAGAGATGGCAGCGTCAATCCATTGCTATTCAAGTATCCACTTCTGCAAACTTTCCAACAGTTGGGCCCTAGAAGGAGTCTGTTAGCAAGAGCCCGTGAAGCCTCAGCTTCTTTAGCTTTATGATAAATATGTCTCCATTGACCTCTCTTTTTCAGAAACATTTTACCAATGTCCATTCAAATAAGTCCAATTTTCTCATTTCATCTGGACTATTATATAGGAATAAGTCCATAGGACATTGTGAAGCATTCCAGTTTAGAATATAGAGGGAAGGCAAAAAAGGCAATGTGATGAAAGTATTCTCTAATTTATCAATTTTTTTCTAGATTATCTCCCACCTTTTAAAAAATTCCTGTCACTAGAGCAGAGATGAGAATGTTTTTTCCCTCATAAAATACATTTAAAAAAATTTATTTTATATTTATCATGGTTAGGGTATTACTAGATGACTGAATCATTGTGAGTCAGAAATTTTAAATCCTATAATATTGGCTTATAGCATCCCATGAAACAATCACCCATATATATCTAGAAAGGCAGAGGGGGATGGCCTTTAAAGAAGATCATATTTAACTAAAACACTGTGAAACCATCTCTGACTCATAAGGCACTATTCAATGGTTTCATCCCTTCAATACATATTTATTTGTGTCAATTATATGTAGGGCTCCTGTTGGACCTAAGGTGGATTTAGAGATTTTGAGGACCCATTCCTCAAGGAACTTGGAAGTTTTTTAGGCACAACCATGCTTGTACACAAGTAACTATAATAAAAATTCTGGATATAAACATCTGTGAAAATTCTGAAGAGTGGGAGCACTGTTTAGTCATTTATATGATGATAGAAGATGGAAAAATATATATTTGATCCCTGTCCTCATATAGTTTATAACTTAGTGAGGAAGATGCAACTAAATAATTCAAGATACACAGGAATTTATGATCAATTTGGATGCGTTAAGAGGTAGCAAAAGAGGGTCCTAATTGGAAAGTCATGAAAAGTCTGCGAAGGCGACACGTAAGGGAGAGCTGAGTACTGAGTAGAGGTGAGCCAGGTAAAGGAAGATGGTATAGACAAGTACAAATGACTCTATTGCAGCAAAGAGGTTAGTGAGCTTTGGAAGCTGAAGGAATGTGAATGAGGCTGTGTTATGAGTGCTGGAGAGGCAGGAACTAAATCCAGAAAGGACTATGGACAAATTAACAATTCTGTGCTATGGGATTCTTTTGGAACTACAAAATATTATGATGTACAATATAGAGTATGAGGTGGAATCAGAAAGCAGCAGTCCTGGCATGAGGTTGGTGGGGTCATCTGAGGAAGAGAAAGTAGTATCTTGGACTAGGACAGGTGCAATGAGGGTGAGGGGTAGGAAACACTCAGATTTTGCAGGTAGCATCAACAGTTCTTGAATATGGATTGAATGAGGAGAGTAAAAGAGAAGGAACATGCTAGACTATTTGTTGTTATATTATAATCTTTACTGTGTCACAGGACGGAAAACTATTTGAGGTACTGCTCCTATTTTCTGCCTGGTCTGTGCTTTCTGCAGCATTAAGGGTGGAGAAGGTGGTTAGGAAATATTAATCTGCAATTTGTTGTAATGGATGGAAAATCTAATTCCTCTATCCTTCTGCTCCTCAGGGCTCACTCATTCTCTTTTTGTCACTATATGTTTGTCTCCTGACCAGGTCCTCAGAGGAAGAACAGAAAAAAAATCTTCCAAACCTCACACTTCGGGGTTACTTATTGTCCTTTTTCAATAGCACAGTCAAGAGATAAAGACTATCCCTGCTCTTTTGAAAACATCCTGCAATGGTGGCTACCTTAAAAGGGCTATCCAAGATGGTAGCAGTTGATAGCCTAGCTGAAATAAAGAAATATTACAATGCAGCCCTCAATATCCATTCTGTTATGCATAATGACCAAATGGACATGGCTTTAAGGTGTCCTTAAACTTTTCAAAGAATATGTCAGTGAGAATAGTGTGAGATCTTGCATTTTCTAACAATCTTCAAAGAAAGCAATGTCCGGGATTTTCCATTCACCTTACCTGTTTTGGGATCAGGAGAGTCGCATTTTCTAACAATCTTCAAAGGAAGCAATGTCCTGGATTTTCCATTCACCTTGCCTGTTTTGGGATCAGGAGAGTCGCATTAGAGCTGCAATCATTTTGTCCTTCCATCTTGTAAAGGAAAAGATGAGCGTCATGAGCCAAGTATTTGCTCTGATGGGGGCATTGGACTTGTTGAATGGTCACAGCATTAGCAGCATTCTCCTCCACCTTGGAAACACATTTCAGTCCCACACCTTGATCTTCACATGTAGCTTCCATGTCTAAGCAGACTAAGTGAAGAACTCACATTAAAGAGGGGGACCAGGATGGGTTGGAGGGGAGATGAGAAACTTCTGAGGAAAAGAATAAGATGAAAGAAGAGCAACTACATGACTGTATTGTCATCTACTGCTGGGTAACACATTACCAGAAAACTTAGAGCATTGGAAATAATATAGGTATCATCTCATAAATTCTGTGGGTAGTAGTCTGAGCATGACTCAGTTGGAATCTCTGCATTCAGAGTCTCGCATAGGCTGCCATCAATGTATATGCTTACCTGTAGTCATCTCAAGCCTTAACTTGGTAAGGATTCACTCTGAGCCCACCGCATGGTGGTTAGCAGGATTCAGTTACTCACTGGCTGTTGTCTGGAAGCCATTCTGCTTTTTTTTTCCAGATAGGCCTCTAGTTACTTTGATGTTGCAGTTCTCTTCATCCATCTAGGCAGGTGAGAGGGCAGTAGGGTATAAACGAGGTAGAAGTCACAGACTTTTATAACTTAATCACATCATCTTTGACATCATCTTTGCCATGGTCTATTGATTAGAAGCTAGTCACTAGCTCCAGCCCACACTCAAGAAGAGTGCTACACAAACACAGAAGATGATCACTGTGGGTCATATTAGAAGTCTGCGTACTGCAAAGGCCTTGTACTAGAAGTAGTTGCAAATGTTGAAACTGAAATTGTTGTAGCAAGGTGAAGGAAGAGCAGGAGTTTCTTTGGTAAGTTTCTTTGATCAGCACCTTTCCCTCTACATAAAATCACCTCGAAATGTTGCTCTAGTATTAAACTCTGATCAAATGAATATGGTGGTCAAAAAACTGTCTTGTAGTAAAGCACGATTTCTCATTGACTCAAGTTATTTGCTGGAGTTTCTCAAACATCGCAGAGGATGTGCATCTTTTACATCACATCTCTTCTGAAGATTTCATTTATTATCCCATGCAGTTAATGCATACATGACACTGTGGTTGCTCTAAAATATCTCTCTTCCTAACTCCCCCAAACAGCTTCCTGGGTCTCTTGTCCTTTGTTCCATTTCTTGATGACAAACATCCAGAGACAAGGTCTGGCTATAGCACAAAAATGGTCTGGCAACTGCAGATCCTTCTTTGGAACATGGAGGAAGGGATGAACTAAGCAGGAAAAAAAAAAAAAGTTCTCTTTAGCAAACAGGGAAGGAGGAAAGCTGGCAAAATTCAAGTATATTAGTATTTTCAGTCTCGTCACATAAGTTTGTTGGGTACAGGTTTTATCTCTATAACCAGGCTGCAAACTCCTTGAAAGCATGTCCTTATCTCATGCTTTCTTGTATTTTCCAACAGCATGTGTTGAACTGATGCTAGCTGAATGAATGGTGTGTGTGCTGGACTGTGACATTTTTTTCAGTGGACGGGTGTGATTGAAAGAGATAATATGTCTGTAAGTGCCATGTAAATTGTAACACTCTATATACATGTCAGAGTTATTGTTGTTACTATCAGCACCACCATCATCATCCTCTAGCACATCTTTTATGCACCATCTGCAAAAATAGGCTTTTTCCTAGATGGATGCTCCACCTAGACCATTAGGATTTAAGCTTAGCAAAATAAACAAATCCCTTCCAAAAATACATTTATGCATCAGCCCTTGGCCTGTAAAATCCAGAATTAGAACTATGTATATATAATAGAATGGGAATATCATCTATTAAGGCATGAATGTTTCTAAATGTTGCATGTTTTTCTGATTAGAAAAGCAATCATATTTATTGTATAAAATTTGGAAATAGAAATGAGATTATAAAATAGAAGAAACCATTGTTAATATTTTACCATATTTCTTTCCAGTCATATATAAATATATATGTATGTGTAAATATATTAATATACATGTAAATACACACACAGATATATGTATAGTTGTGGGTATAGAAATTTTATGTCTTGCTGCATTTATAGTGTATCATAAGCAATTTCTTATGTCATGAAACACACCTGAAACTATTATATTATTGATGATATAATATTCTTCTTAAATATATATATTAACAAGTTTAACCATAAATTATTGTCTGATCTTTAGTTACTTCCACAGGAATCTTAAAAGTCAAATTTTTAGGTCAATGACATAACCTTTTAAAATATATTCGTAAATTTGGCAAAGTACTTTTCTGGAACGAATTTTCCAGTTTATATTCTTCCAGGAGTATAGTCTTTCATCTTACTCTTAAATTCATTGAGTAATATCATTTTTATATTTCTGCTGATTTGATAGAAAAATCTTTACATTTAATTTTATTTTTTAATTACTGGGGTTGATATTTTTCCCCATGTGTTTTTTAGCTATTTGAATTTCTTCTGTGAATGGTTTATTTATGAGTCTTGCTCACTTGACTTTAGGAAAGTCTTAATATTTTCCTTTTTAAATGAATGAAAACTCTTAAATCATTTTTTTTCACATTTTGGCTACCATAGTACAGTGATTTCCTAGTGATTGTTTGCCTTTAATATTTTGTATATGATGTTCTTGACATCTAAATATATTAATTTCTTATGTAGTATTTATTAGCACTAGTGTACCATATCCAACTATTTTCCCAAAATTATTAACTATGATCACTATTTTTATTGTAAGATATTTCTAATGCATAAAATATGCAAAATAAATATATCAATAATGTATAGAATATGTGTGGGATGTTTTAAAGGAGAATGATAAAATGAACACTCTAGTTCCTAATACTCAGTTTAAGAAAGGGAACCAATACCAACACAGTACGTGGCAGCCCTTACCATGTGCCCTCTCTAATCATATGGCTTTCCTTCATTTTTCCGGGTTACCACTCTCTTGACTTTTGTGAGAATCATTTTCTTACTAAGTTTGCAAATTGTATTTATTTAATATCTAATCAATATATTTAGTTTTTTCTTGTCTTAGGTGCTTATATAAATGTAACCCCACTGTGTATTTTTTCCTGTGACTGACTTCTTTTCACTGGAAGATATGCATATGGTTTTAAATCACTCATGTTGATACATGTCACTGTAATTCATTTTTACTGTGGTATAGTGCACATGCCACAATTTATCTACTCATTCTATTCTTAATGGATACTTGGGTTGTGTTCAGGTTGTTACTGTTGTTTTCATTACAGACAATGTTGTGTTGAACATTCTTGTACATGACATGTCTTCTGGTGCAAATTTGCAAAAATGTCTCCAGGGAACTTATTGAGGAGTTGAATTGTTGAGTTCTAGGTTATGCTTATGTTCAACTCTGCTGGATAAATGCCTATTTCCCAAAGTGTTTATTCTAGCTTTCCTTTTTTTCCAGTAGTGTACGAAGTTTCCCACTTCTTTTACTGGACAACATTTAGAATTTCTGACATTTTAAGTTTTACTTATATAATGGATTTGAAATAGTATTTCAATGTAGTTGTAATGGTAATTTTGTTCATTTCTAAATAAGGTTAAGCATTTAGGAATCATTCATTTTAGTCAGTTTCATTTACTAAAAACATTTGTTCAAATTATTTGCCCATTTAAAAAACTATTTTTCTAATTGAATCCTAGGTGCTCTCTATTTTAATTTTTTGTCATTATAATTGCTGTAAAGTATATTTATCCTGTTTATAGCTGGGTTTTTCACTATCTTTATAATATGTTTATATTGATTAACTGAAGTTTTTATACTTTACAAAGGCAAATGTATCTATTTTTGCTTTCATAATCTGTTCTTTTGGAGTCCTATTCCTTACTTACCCTCAAAGTCATTTAGGCTCTCTCTGTGTTACCTTCTAAAAATTTATGGTTCAAACCTTGATGTTTAAAATTGTTATAATTAATACCTTTTTAGGCTATAAGGGAAGTATATAATTCCATTTTTTCCATATGGATAAGCAATTCATATCATACTCTTGTGTTTTCCTTTAATGATCTGAATGTCTGCTTGATAAGAAAGTATGCTCCCATATCAGCTTGCATGCTTTTGTCTGTTCCTTTTATCTGATTGTCTTTGTCACAGTATCCCACTGTCTAAACCAGTGTTGATCAGTAGAAATATGTGAACCACAAACAACAGTCACTTATGCAATTTATATTTTATAAAACTATAATAAGAAAGTAAAAAGAAACAGTAAAATTAATTTTGTTATATTTAATTCAACTTATCAAAATAATATTATTTTAACATAAAATTATTGAAATACTTAATTTCTAATACCACATCTTCAGAATAGTTTGTATTTTATGTTCTTCTATATTTATAGCACATCTCAGTTTGGACTTGACCACAGTTTAGGTGTCCAATAGCTATTAACAGTACTACTATATAACTATTATATAATTTTATATTTAAACTTGACACCTGGTAGATGCTGCCACTCACTCTATTTTTCTTCTTTAGAAGGGTCTTGATTTTGGTGTGGCCTTTGCATTTTCATATAAATTTATAATGTTTATATAGGTGCATTTTAAAAATTGGAATTTCAATTAAAGTTACATCTGCTCCATTTCTGAACTCTCTTATTAATGCTAAAAGTTTTTCAACATCTTATTTTGGCTACACTGGTTTCTCAATTTTCTTTTAGCAATGATTTTACAGTGCAATATAATTGACATCATTCTAAGTTCGTTACAAATGTTAACCTGTGTATTCCGCATAACAACTTGTAAAGTTGATACTATTATTATCCTTTTAGTCCAGATGAAGAAACAACCAGTAACATATCTGATATTTAGAACCAGGCCTTCTGTCTCACATCTTTGTACTTTAAAGATAATATGTAAATATCTATGTCTTTACCTGTATATGGATGGTCATTTTGTTTTCTTCTTTGAAAAGTTGTAACTCTTATTTTTGTGTCCTGTCTTATTGTATTATGTAGAATTTTTAAGCAATATTTTAAAGATAGCTCTTCAATTTTAAGTCTTAAAAGCACTTTGTATCAGTCACCTATTTTTGCAGTGATGCTGTGTAAAAAACTATTAATAACTCAGTGACTTAAAGCAATAAGCCTTTATTTTCAGACTCATGGATGTGCTAGTTAATTGTGCTTTACACTAGGATTGGTTGGACAACTCTACTTCAGGCTGTGAGTTGACTTCAAGCCTGCTCTATGTGTCTCTCCTTATTATGTGATTGCTACCTTGAGCTTGTTCTCATGGCAATAACAAAAGGCTAAGAGTCAACTCGGTATACCATACAGGCACATTTTATGATGCTGCTTAGATCATGGCCACTAATATTCTATTGGGCAAAGTAAATCACATATTAGCTAAATCTCCATGAAGTGGGGAAATCTACTCGGACTTCTAATGGTGACTAAAATTATGCAGCAAAAGATGTAAGCTATACAAATCTATAATCACGAGGAGCGAAGAATTTAGGACAGTAATGAGATCTGCCATGCATGTTAGCCTTTCTGAAGTGAAACATATATTTCACTCAGTATATATATTCATTGTTATGAATCTCATTTCCTCTCTTTTTCTTTCTGGGGTTAATAGTTGAGAGTTAACAGCTCATGGCTTTACAATTAAAGTGTTTAAGAATTGAGGAGATATGGTAATACAATTTATGTTGAGTATCATTTTTTTCTCAGTGTTTCTACATTAAGCATGATATTGGCTGTTCGATTAAAATGGATTTTTTAAAAATCACCTTAAAGAATATTCATATTCTAGTAGACTAAGAGATTTAACCAACCTGCAATTATTTTCTTCTAAAATTATGTGGTTTTTCAAAAAAATTTACTTATTATCATGAAATATACTAAATATTATTAAAATTAAACTACTTTTTACATCTGAACATAAATTGTATTCAGTGACTGTGAGTTATTTCTTACATCCCTTGAATTCTGTGTCCTAATTTTTGTTTAGGATTTCATATCTATATTAGCTATCTACTTTGTTTTCTTCATTCAGTTTTATGGTTAAGGTTTTGCTACTTTTGCCAGGACCATTGGGTAGCTACTATCTTTTTCTGTGCTCTAGAAGAGTGATTTTATTTTATTTTTCTGTTACACATCATAGAAAAACTAACTCATATTGTTTTAAAAAGTGCACTTATGTCTTTATATTAGGATGATTAAAAAGTTGGATTAGTTTTGGGTTTTGAAGTTGGTTTAACTGAGTGTTCACATGACATCAATGGCTTGGAGTCTTTTTACATATAATTTCTGCCTTCTGGGATAACAAACTTTTTAGACTGGCTCCCTGCATGGGAGCAAAATGGCTTCAGCAATTCAGGAATCACATATTTACTGTACAGAAGGGGTAGGGGGCTACTTTCTTATGAATTTGTGTAAAGAAATATGTAAAGAAATATAGAGTCATCTTCTTTTGAGAAGTCTACAGAAAGTTTGCCTTCATGTTTTATTGTTTTGAGATAAGTCATATGTACTTTCTGGCCGGCAAATGCTATGTATATATTGGCTAAAGAATGAGTCACCAGATCCAGTCATGCTGCTCATCAAAAGTGGACTGAATAAAAAAAATGTGGTATGTATACATGATGGAATATTACACAGCCATAAAGAAGGACAAAATTGTGAACTTTGCAGCAACTTGGATGGACTTAGAGTCTATATTACTCAGCGATCTATCATAGAAACAAAGAACTGAGTACCACATGTTCTCACTCACAAGCTGACCCTGAGCAATTATCATAATATTATAAGAAAGGGATTAGGAGTACTTGGAAACTGCTGGGGGTGGGGGCACACTTCATCAATAAGGATACCTGATCTCAAATCAGGTGAAGTGGGGACAAAAGTGAGATCCAAACTACCTGTACAATGACCATTTGTATACCTAACCCTGAATTGTACCCCACATCTTTAAAAGAAAAATACATAAATAATAAATAGAAATTTAAAAAAGAAACATAACTTCTATATGATGACCACTTGTATACCTAATCCCGAATTGTACCCCACATCTTTAAAATTAAAAAGAGAAAGAAACCCTTGGCTTGATTAGTTAAAACAGCCAGAGTCCCATCCTGAAGGTAATGGTGGAGTTACTTCCCAAAATTACTGACAAGGAGGGAGGGATAGATAAGAATGCTGGAGAATCAACCTCAATGTTAACTAAAAAGAGGTTCTTTAGCAATTGAAGTATATTTAAAACCACATATCTTTAAAACTAGTCATGTTTTCAATCAATTTTGGATGTATATTTCCACCTCTAATCTACGATTTATATTCCTAGAATAATTGTCTAGTCCTATACTTTTTCCATGTTGATTAATCTCTTTAGGTTTCCTGTATCTTACTGAATTTATTTTGTAACATATCTGTTTTTAAAACATATATTTTATCCTAATTTTAAAATATATTAGCTGATATTCTGTATGGTGTTCTCATATTTTTAATTTAGATATGTCCCTATATCTATTTCCATACCTTTGATTTTCTCTATGAATATTAATAATATTGAGATTTAATTTAGATTAGGTACTGTGAAAGGAATTTTTATGTGTTAACCTTATTTCTAATTTCTCTTTTTTCTTAATTAGATTTATAGGACATTTAATTTTTGTGGTCTTGTATACGCACACAAGAACTAGATTTACTTGTTATGTCTGCTGGCTTACACATTTTCCAATAATGAATTCGAATTTTTTAATAAATTAAATCAATTTTACTGCATTTTATTATTTTATTCTGTTTTTATATTCTTTGAGCCTGATTTTATCTTATTTTTCTAAATTCACAGGATATAAAACTATTATTTAATAATAAATATTTAAGAATTTGAATTGATACATGATATATGTTTATATTTATTTTTTATTTTTATTTTTATTTATTTATTTTTGAGTTGGAGTCTCACTCTGTCACCCAGACCGGAGTGCAGTGGCCACTCCCGGCCACCGCAGCCTCGACCTGCTGGGCTCCGGCAATCCTTCCACCTCAGCCTTCCGAGTAGCCGGAATTACAGGCATGCGCTACCACGCCCGGCTGATTTTTTGATTTATTGTAGAGATGAGGTCTCGCTGCCCAGGTGGGTCTCGAACCTGCGGGCTCAGGCAATCCACTCACCTCAGCCTCCCAAAGGCACGGGATTACAGGCTGAGCCACCGAGCCCGGCTTGTTTATATTTATTATAGGGATATATGTTATTCTCAATTAGGATAATTTCTAAATAGTCTGCTATTTTATTATACATTTACTCTGACTCAATAAGCTCTTAGAATAGCAGTTTTTAATTTTTAGAAATTATTTCCTAGCTGGGCTTGGTGGCCCAGCCTGTAATCCCACGCCTTGGGAGGCTGAGGTGAGTGGATTGCCTGAATCCGCGGGCTCGAGACCCGCCTGGGCAACTTGGTGAGACCTCATCTCTACAATAAATCAAAAAAATTAGCCGGGTGTGGTAGTGCACACCTGTAGTTCCAGCTGCTTGGAAGGTGGAGGCGGAAGGTTCACCGGAGCCCAGCAGGACTAGGCTGCAGTGACCGGGAGCGGCCACTGCTCTCCAGTCTGGGAAACAGAGTGGGACTCCAACTCAAAAAAAAAAAAAAAATTCTTTATTATAGAGTTGTGGGGCACAAGTGAGAATTTGCTACATAAGTAGGCTTTATACATGTGAAGTTTGGGCTTCTAGGTGGCCCTCATTTCCCCGGTAGTGGACTAGGTACCCTTTGTGTTGTCATGTGCTCCCCACCCTCCTTTATCTTTCCCTCTCCTAGCAGTGCCCAGCAGCTGCCTAGCCCACCCTTGTGCTAATATGACTAGTGATCAGGGCCCACTTATGAGTGAGATCTTGCAGTATCCAGTCCTTTGTTTCTGTGATAGTTCACTTAGTATGATGGTCTCCAACTGCATCCAAGTTGCTGCAAAGGCCATGATTTTATGGCTGTGTAATACTCTTCTTTATGGCTGTGTAATACTCCATCATATACATGCACCACATTTTCTTTATGTAGTCTACTATGGGAAGCAGGGCAGATTCCATGTTTTTGCTATTGTGAATGATGTGACAATAAATGTGTGTGCAGGTGTCTTTTTGTTAGAGCAATTTATATTCCTTTGGGTATATGTACCCAAAAGAAGGATTGCTGGATTATATGGAAGACAATTTTTAGTTCTTTTAGGAATCGCCATACTGCTTTTCACAGAGGTTGAACTAGCTTCCTTCCATTCCCACCAACAATGTAGAAGTGTTCCCTTTTCACTGTAATCATACCAGCCGCCTATTGTTTTTTGACTTATTAATACTAGCCATTGATAATGGAGTTAGTTGGCATCTCATTGTAGTTTTGATATGGATTTCTCTGATAATTAGTGGTGCATTTCATTAGTGAGTAGTCTGTTGGCTACTTGTATGTCATCTTTAGAGAAGTGTCTGTTCGTGTCCTTTGCTCACTTTTTAAGGGATTTTTTAGGTTTTTCTCCTTTCACTTTGTTTGAGTTCCTTGTAGATCCTGGATGTAAGACCTTTGTCAGATGCTTAATTTGTAAATATGTTTTTGCCATTCTGTGGATTGTCTCTTTACTCTCTTGATGGTTTCTTTTGCTGTGTAAAAACTTTTCAGTTTGGTGAGGTCCCATTTCTTGTCTATATTTGCCTTTGTAGAATTCAATTTTGGGGAGATGGTCATGAATTCATTTGCCACTCTGTCTAGAAGGGTGTTTCCTTTTGTAAAGTTGCTTTTGCAATTTATACTCTTATTGAATCTCCAACAAATAATGTGATCTATACAATGTCTCATTTGGGGGACTTATTGAAATTTTGTGTTCCAATAAACAAAAAATTTTGAACTATTTTTTCAGGCCTAAAAAGAAAATGTTTTCAGTTTGTAGTATACCAAATTAAATATCTTGTATGTCTATTTACACATTTTGTTAATTATATTATTCCAATCATCACTATCCGTATACATCTTTGATTACTTCATTAATGATACCATGAACATAGGGAATTAAGGCAGCTCTCTTTATATTTCTCTCAATTTCTTAATTCATCTCTGAAAGGCAATTGCTTAATTAAATAATTGATTTCATGAATAATATGTGAACAGTCACATAATCAGCCCTAGATAAAAACTTACAACACTAATAGCTCAGCTTCATCTGTCCAGTCACTAACCCCTACAGGTAACTGCAATCTTTACATTTAACAGCCTAGATAAGTTTTGTCTGTTTTTGTAATGTCTTATGTTTGGCATCTTTCATTCAACATTATATTTATAATATTTGTTTATATGTTTTGTGTGGTATATTCTATAAAACAATAGGCCTGAACTCTTAAAAAGAATCAGTATTTATGAAAAACCAGAAAAGCATACAAACCAGAAACTGACGGGGTAGTCTAGATTAAAGGAGAAATTATTGCAACCAAAAATATAATTAAACTTAAAAAAATTGAATATGAACTGTATATTTGTTAATATTGTTTTATTTGGGGTTTTTTTTTTTTTTTTTGGTTTGTTTGTTTTTGAGTTGGAGTCTCACTCTGTCACCCAGACTGGAGTGCAGTGGCCGCTCCCGGCCACCGTAGCCTCAACCTGCTGGGCTCCGGCGATCCTTCCGCCTCAGCCTTCCAAGTAGCTGGAACTACAGGCACATGCTACCATGCCCGGCTAATTTTTTTATTTATTGTAGAGATGAGGTCTCACCAAGTTGCCCAAGCAGGTCTCGAACCCACGGACTCAGGCAATCCACTCACCTCAGCCTCCCCAAATATTGTTTTGTTAATACTAAACTTTTTGATTGTGAAATGGTGTTGTGGTTATATAGAATAATGTCCTTGATTTGTAGATGTATTTAGGAGTAAATGGTATAGGGTCTGCACATTACTTACAAATAATTCAGTAACAGTAACCTACATGCACATATATTTGTGTGTATAGAATGAATGTGCAGAAATGTGGCAAAATGTTAATCATTGGTGAAGAATATATTAATGTCCATTGTATTCTCTTAGCTTTTTTGTGGGGTTGAAATATTTTTTTAAGAAAGAAAAAATAAGCCTGCATTATTATTTAATCCCAATTTGTAGTACCTGAGAAGTAGGCATTTTTTTGGTGATTTCATTTAGCATATGCAGAAACTGAGGCTCAGGGGAGTTTAGTAGATTGCCTGAAGTTTGACCTTGAAGGGTCTGTAATCAGGATCTCTGACCCTCTCCAGTTCATCGCCCATGAAGGCCACAAGGACACTGTTGACTGACAGTTGGAAAAGGTAAAAGCTACAAGACATCCTGGAATTTTATAGTAGATAGGGACTGCAGTGATCAGCTAATCAGATTCTCTAATCTTAGGAATGTCAAGAGGGGTCAAGAATTTGTTCTAAGTTCAGACAGTGAGTAAGAGATGTCAGAGCCTGCATTTCAATTTTGGTTTTCTGATTTTAAAGTTCATATTATTTTCCTTGCACCACCAAAGATAGGAAAGTTTGAACAGGAAGAATTCTGGGCTATGAAATATTAGGACAACGATTTGTTTTGTTTTGTTTTGTTTGTTTTTGCAAAAGCAAAATCAAAATCCTCAAATTCCTCTTGCTTTCCAGGTTTATGTTTGACTTCTGACCACATGTCAATGAGGTATTGTTTTCTGTTTGAGTAGGGAGCATTTTGTATAAATTCTCTGAATGTGTAATATTCTTGCTCTCTTTCCTGGCCAGGTTGGAGCATATCTTGGCATGTAGCAGAATTTCTAAATGTTTATTTCCCTGTCTTACATCAAATGATTCAGTTTGCTGAATCATTTACTTTTTTCCTTTGATACAGTTTCAATGCTGTCAGTAGAATATGCATCAGGGCAGAAGGGAATTAGCATGGTGTCAAGCATTATGGGTAATTCTGTGCAAATGGTTCTGCTGAGAGCCGTGTTGACTTGCATGGCGGCAGTAACAACTCCAAACGGAAGACTTCCTTATGTCTGGTTTTGTTAATTTCAGTTTAGTGGCTATTAGCAGATTTCCTGAAAATAGGTATGTTGGACCCTAGACAGTCATCTTGAACTTGAGAGTACTTTCCAGTCTCATTTATCCTCTTCTCATAGAAAAGGTTTGTTTTCAGTTTCGTTGTTTCTGTTATCTACATCTTTCCGTTTATTTTTCCTTGGCTCTCCGCTTACCCTGAGAGAAAAAAGGATGTGTCTGGTGTTCCCTTCCCACACTTAAGACTCTGAACCTTGAGTTACGGTTATGCATTTTGTTGTTAATGGTAAACTACAAAAATAGTATACTCTGTCTTACTTTAGGGATTTCCTTTGCCCCACAGAATCCTATAGGGTATTATAGAAAGAGCTTTGAACGGGGAGTCAGAGAACCACAATCTGTTTTGCCATTAGTGAGTCCTGTGACCTTGATCATATTATTTTCATCTTTAAACAAGGGATGTTGAGAAAATGGAAAAATTCTGCCCTCCTGTGTTTTTGATAAGTGGTGAATAATTAGATTTACTTGTTCATTCTTCAATATAAAAATACAACCTTAAAGATATATTTTAAAAATCAAAACTCAATTATTCAGGGATAATTGAACTTTTTGTTATCTCATTAAACATAATAACATTCTCTTATTCTAATACGACTTTATGTATTTCAACACATAGCTTTGTTGTCTTCTTTTATGTGATCTTCTCCAGCTGAACTAGCCAAGACTAGCATTTTAAAACTCATTTTTAAAGGATAAAAGTTATAGTTCATCAAGTTAATTGATTTATGTAGCATTAAAAGTTTAGTATTTTGTTGAACCTAGATGCAAAATTAAGAACTTAAGTATCTTAATTTTAATGTTAAGTTTTGTGCTATATAGGTAACAAAATGATACATTAAAAATAATTTGTAAAAAAATAAAAAATAATAATTTGTAAAATAAGAACTATTTAAAACATGATGACAATAAAAATATCACCTGTGTCTCATATTTGTTAATTACATAAGTATATGTTTATCACCTACTATATGTGCCACTGATTGTTTCAATGGCCAAAACTACATTAATAAATAAAACAGATAAAAAACCTTGTTCTCTTGAAGCTTAAATTAAACATGTAATTTGCAATATAAATTATACAGTAAATATGTGACTCATATAGATTACTAGAACTGAAAAGGAAAAGAGTTGAAATTGCTGGGAGTAGGATGGGGGCTGTTATTGAGAAATGACATTTAGGTGACAGTTTAAGTATGGGAGGAAGTGAGCCATGCAGGTATCTGATGGAAGAACATTCCAGAGAGAGAAAGATTCAATGCAAAGTTAGGAGCACTTCTGGCATTTCTGAGGAACAGCAAGGTAATCAGTGTGACTGACCATAACAAATAACAAGTAGAGTAATAGGAAATAGAGAATTGGGCAAGGACTAGAACATGTAGTCTTTTGGGTCATGATAAGGAATCCGGAGTTTTCTCTGAGCAAAATAAGAAGTTAGTGACATGATATGGCTTACATTTTGAAGGTTTCACTCTTACTGTTCTTTGAGAATGCTGTTTTAGGTTGTTGTGGGGGAGGGGACAGGAAGAGAAGGAAAAGGGTGGAAGGAGAAAAATGAGGTAGAAGGTTATCCTTTTCCAGTGAGAGCTAATGGGGTCTTATCCAGTTTGCAGCATGGTGAGGATCAGATTATGGGTATATTTTGAAGATAGAGCTGATAGAATTTTCTGGTGGATTCAATGTGGTGGGTGAGAAAAAGAACAAGAGTCATGAAGGACTCCTAGGTCTTTGGCTTGAGTCATTGGAAAAAATGGAATTTCCTCTCAACAGAGATGGGGAAAACTGTGGGTTAGTAGATTTGGAGTAGGTGGAGACAATATAAACAATGCAGTTTTGCAAATGTTTAGTTTGTGATTTTTGTTAGATATCTAAGTAGTGTTGAGAAGTAGGTTGTTAGACAATGAACTAAGAATTTGAGTAAAAGTCTGAGCTGGAAATATACATTTGACCTAGTCTTGGGCACTTTGTCATTAAGAATTGAAGAAGAATAGAAACCAACAGAGTACACTGAGAAATGAGGTAGGAAGAAAACCAGGAGATGAACTAGAAATATAATGTTCTGGAAGCCCAGTGAAGAGCTTATTATAATTAAGAGTGAGTGATTCTCTGTGTCAAGTAAGGTAAAGTAGATAAAGATTAAGAATCAGCCATTAGATATTATAAAATAAAGGCCAATGATGACTTCAGCATGCGAAGTTTTTGCAGAGTGATGGCTACAAGAGAAAAAAAGATAAATTGAGTTTTTGATGCAAAGAGGAACAGAGAAATGGAGCCAGTATTAGAGGGAAGAGGGACGTCAAGAGATCCTTTTTTATTTATTTTTTTGATGGAGAAATGATGCCGTGTCGTACGCTGATGGGAATGCTCTGATAGAGAGAAATATTCATAATGGGGAAGAAGAGGTGAGAATTGCTGGATGGGTGTCTTTGAGTGAGAATGAGAAGATACAATCTGGTGCATACATGGAAGGATTGACCTTAGAGAGGGTCATGACTAGTTCACTCATAGTAACGAGAGTAAGAATATTTGGAAATAGATTCTGGAAGATAGATGGAAGAGGTCATAAGAATTTTTGGAAGATCTCCTTTGCTTCAACTTTGTCAGTGACGTCAGAAGTAAGATCATCAACAGAATGAGGATGGGAAAGAATTTTGAAGGTTTCCAGAGAAAGGAAAAGGTAAAATATTATTTGCTAAGAGACTGGGAAAATAAATGGTCAAGAGAAACATACTGTGATTACTTGGGTATTAAGGATCCATTAGAAATTTTTGTTCATGAGTTTGAAGTGAGAGCAGTCAACAGAGTGATATGTTTTCCCTACCTACACTCAGTTACTTGGAAGAAAGGATGGTATAGGTAGGTGGTAAGTATACAGGAACTGAGAACATATACAAGTGTGTGACTCATCCAAATCACTTAGCCAGTAAGTAGCAGTGCTAGAATTATAATAAAATATGTATGATTCCAAACTTATACAGCAAGAGGAGGTGAAGCTCAGGATTAGTCATTTTTAACTAGTGTTATCCCATGACTCTGATGTGGGTGCTTCAGGGGCCACATTTAAAGAAATTGAATAGATGCCTCTGTGGGGCTTGACTCAGACAATATAATTAGTCTATCATGTCATTTTAAATCCTGGGTAAGAAAAAATAGTTATAATTATAATGAGCACATTGTTGTATTTGTTTCCTTGTATCTTTTTGTGCACAGAATGGATAAAGTGGATTTTTTTTTACACAATAACAGTTATTTTGGAGTTCTAGAGTATGCCTTTTCATTCAATATCCTTTCACAGGAATTTAAATATACTCTAGTTTTTAATAGTCTAGAGCATATGTACATAGTTCTTTTGGGGGGACATTTAGTTTTGTATAAAGGATTGGTAGTTTTCCTAAAATATTTTCTTCCCCATTCCTCAGTAATAATGGAATCACTTTTAGCTTGGTATATGGTCACCCGAAATGAATACTAAGTTTGTTAGCTTCCTTGTGGTTAAGTAAGACTACGTGGCCACTTTTGACCAATCAGATGAAAGTAGAAGTGGTATGTTAGTCATCTGGGAACACAATCTTGACAAAGGAAGCTATATAAATATATGTGGTAGAAGTCACCTGGGTCTCTGACACCATGGGGTAACTAACACCTTTGCCAAAATGACTGTGAAAGAAAAATAACTTCTTTTATAAGCTAGTGTTATTGTGGGTTTTTCAGTGCCTCACAGATGAATTACGGCCATCTTAAAGTACAAAAGTCTAGCATAATCTTTGTTTCTAGGCCAAGTATCCTCTTTGTATTTCTTTAGTCCACGTGAGACTATCTGAAAATAAGAGCAAAATAAAAGGTGATTACTTTAAAAGGGACAAAAGTAAAAAACCCTAAATTTAAAAACTGTAAGGCCAGATATCTGTGAAGCGCATGCTTGTGATCCTTTAGTATCCATCATTGAATCACAGATTGGCCAGATTGGCAGGCAAATAGCATCAGAACACTATCTAGACTCTTCTTTCTCCAGCTCCCTCATCTTCTAGACCTATGGATTTTGATTATAGGTGTAATTTTCTGTAGCCTACAGCAAATCTCACTCGTGCTACTCTCTTCCAAGGACAAATCCCAAATAGGTTTGATTTGAAGATTTCATTGACTTCACAGTTCATCGGCAGAGCAGTGATTCTTGAAAATTCTGTAGTTAGTGAATCCCCTAGTGCTCTTTGGTTCAAATCTTCAAATTGGCTTGCTTCTGAGAAGGAAACTCTGGTATTATTCACTCAAGTGTCTTCTAGGCTTCCTTTCCTATATTCCCCCAACATACAACTTAATTAGGTAGTTCTCAAATTTTAATCAGCATAATATCTTGATAAAAATGCATCTCATCAGACCACAGCCTCAGCGTTTCTAATTTGGTAGGCCTGGTGGTGAGGCCCAGGATTATTCATTTTAACCAGTGCTATTCCAGGAGTCTAATGGGGTGCTGCAGGGGTCACCTTTTGAGAAATTATATAGAGGCTTCTATGAGTCTTGACCCAGACAATCTAACAAGTATAATTTTCCAGCACTTATAAGGCTCATGCCGAAAGTTAAGAAGTCTTTTTACGCCAAGAGATAATTCAGAAAACATTATATTCTGGTTATAACTTTTCCTACTGTAGAAACCCACAAGAATATGGTATGGTTTCCTTTGCTTTGTGAATTTGGAATTATGTAGCTCTTACTATAATTTTTGGCCTGCTATTTACTGGCTAAGTCCTTTGGACAAGTTATGTAACCTATATAATCCTCCTTCACAATGCAGTTGTGAGGACTGGAATGTCTAGTCTGGATCCTGGGGCACTGATATTAACCAGTAAATGATGGGTTTTCTGTTTTTCCACACTTCTTTCTTCTCATGTCTTTAGTTATCTGAAACTTCCTGACCTTACAGTAGATTGTTAGTAGATTTCATCCATTGATCTCTCCAAGAGTTTTGGCATTTCACAAAAACCTACCAGTGAGTATGTCCACTCTTAACATTGAGTTCAGTTGATTTCCAGAATATCTAACAAAATAATGTTTTCCCTGTTCTACTGCTTGGTATCAACTCTGGTTGCCCCATCTGAGATGATGTCTCTTGAGCTATTATAGTCTCACATGTGGTTGGTGGCCCTACCTCCAATGATACAAAGCCTCATTAAGATGAGAATGCTTTAAAAGGGCTGTTTTTGTTTGCTTTTCTCCAATCCAGCTGTATTCTGGGTTCTCAGAACAGATCCATTGTCTAATACATGAATGGCCTTTACTTTCTTTACCCATTCTTTCCCCAATAAAAGTAAAACTGCTTTCAAAATACTCTGACATTTGTGCTTATGCCCAAGTACACTCCCAATTTCAATGTTAATTTATGACCAAAAGATTGGCAGAAAATATTTAGAGGCAAATCAGTTTCCTCTCATGTCTCTTGTTTAACTCAAGCAACATAGCTGTGATGTGATTCCACTTAGTGAAAAGGGGGACAAAAATCAGTATCCATTTGTAAGAACCATTTGGTTCTTACAAAAAGCACAGGGATCTCTGCCTCCTAATTTTGGTGTTGTTTGTTGAAGACCCCAAAAATAGTCAGGCTTTAATGCTGGAAGCCAGGAAAGAAAAGACTGTTTCTCTGGCTACTGGAGGCTTCTATCTTTCCTGATTTAGCACTTCTAGAAAGATGTTGTCCAAAGGTCAATATTAACACACTGAGATGTACTTTAACAGCTTCATATTTCACAGCTATGTATATTCCCACCTCAGATTATAGATTCAAACATTTGAGTGAGGCCTATCTAAAATGTGTTCTTTTTTCTTAAAAATCTCCCAACTTTAATTTCTGGGTTGCCATTCTGAGACTCATTTTAAATGAATTAAGTTAATTAAAATTATTGTGTTTGGGGCTAGGTGTGGTGGCTCATGCCTATAATCCCAGTACTTTGGGAGGCCGAGGTGGGAGGACTGCTTGAGCCCAGGAGTTTGAGAACAGCCTAGGCAACATAGCGAAGCCTCGTCTCTACCAAAAAAAAAAAAAACCAAGTGTGGTGGCGCTCACCAGCTTTTCTGGAGGCTGAACCTAGGAGATTTAGGCTGTGGTGAACAGTAATCATGATACTGCACAACAGTAATCATGATACTGGGTAACAGAGTGAGATCCCAACTCAAAAAACATTGTATTTAGAATTTTCTCTTTGAAATTTAATGAATAATTACATTAAATCTCCCAACAAATGTACACAAACACACACACACACACACACACACACACACCTCTCTCTCTCTCTCTCTCTCTCTCTTCTCTTTCGTTTGTGTAAAGCAGTGGTTCTATATATTTTTCCTCTTCTCCCCTCCCTCCCACAAGAAACATTTGACAATATCTGAGACATTTTGGATTTTTCCAACTAGGTGGGGATGCAGTTGGCATCTGATGGGTAGAGGTCAGGAATGTTGTAAAATATTCTGTAATGCACAGAACAGTCACTATAATAAAGAATTTTATGGTTCAAATGCCATTAGTGCCAATGTGGAGAATCCTTAGTATAGAGCCTAACATATGAGTTTATTCATGAGAATGTTTATTCATTTTATTTTTGTGAAAAACTAGTTACCCATCAACCAGCCAATTGGGGATATTGCCCAGTAGTCTTCATACATCTTCCTTCTATAACCTACTCAACTGCAAACCAAAATGAGTTGAATCAGCACAAATATCCCAGGAGATCCTGATTCACAAATAAAGCATGGCTCGCCCTGGCCTGGCAAGCTTCCTCCACATCTATTCTGCAGCCTCATCTTAAATTCTAGCCAATACACTATGCTCTTTGGTGCCTGCTCCCTTCCCCATTCCCTGCCACCCAGAGTACAGGATACAGACTTTCTCCTAAATCCTGTAATACCGCAAAGCCCTTTCTCTCTGTATTATTCTCAAGGCCTAGCAAGACTTTTTGTGTTCAGGCAAATAAACATGCTACCAATAATCCAATAAAACCTTCACAGACATCGGATATAAACCGTAGCGACGAGCAGCACACAATCTATAACTGCTTGGTTCTTTTTTATAAACCCTGCACTTGAGGTCTGAAAGCAACACAAATCAAAGCTAATAAAAGCTCCAAGGTTTTACCCTTATTGTTCCTAATGGGTTGATTCACCCTACCTATGCTACTCCCCTAGTGACCACAGGCTGTCTCCACTCCCACATGGAAGAGATATAAGCCAGCATATAGAGCATGAGGAAGGAGGAACTAATTTCAAATACGCCTTTAATCATGATGACTTTCCACTTTGGTGCTCAATTATTGCGGACAAATAAGTACCATCACCTTGGGCTGGAACTAGCCAATTTCTTATATTCCTAGAGACAGAACACAAAACGGAACTACATCTTGGAACTTTTTTTTTTCAGCTGTGTTTCCCAACTCTTAAGTTTATAAAGGAGCTGCAATTAGTCTATGCTGTAAGTGAAAGCAGATTAGAACTGATGAATGGGAGTCATTCGATAAAAACCACAGTTAGAATGTTGTCTCTTCATGGGGGGAAAAAAAGAACCAAAAAACCCTTTATCTTTGGCAGAATGACTGTTAGTTTTCTCTGATAATCAAAACACCAAGATTTTATCTGAGCCACAAATTCAGATGTCTCTATGGGCCAACCATGTGACATAAATGAGTGAAAAGGAAGAGACAAAGGGGAAACGGGGTGAGGGTGGAGTCTTTGGTCATCTAGACGGCTTGTTTGTAATTTCCACCCCTTTCCTGACAACTCTGACAAGTTGTTGGCAAGTAGAAACATGTTTTCAGATCTTCCCTTTTTTCCCAAAGAGTTATGATAAAGTCATATTTTGAATGTAGAAGCTTCCAATTTCTTCATATGGGTGAGTAATTTCATTTAGAAAAAAAGAAAATTGCATGGGTCAAAAAACAAACAAACTGAAATATATCTGTGGGCTGCCAGACTGGGCCTCTCATTCTTTACCCTTGACCTTAGATTCAATGTATCTTTGAAAAGAAACAGTAATAATGTTCATTAGTCTCAAAACTCAGATCAAGGCTTTATGGAGTATACTGTTGTATTTTTAACTTTGATGTTTAGAACCCATATACATTCATGGAATGTAGTGGGTGGCAGGTCAGGGTAAAATGTTGACATTTCCTTTCATTTCAAGCCTTCTCCTATAGGTGTCACTGAAGCTCTCCTTTGGGGAGGGATGTGCTCATTGACCTCCTAGTCCCCTTCATGGTAAAGCTTTCCTGATGACAGGGCCATGCCTAGTCAGTCAGCCATAGAGAAACAAAGATTACACACAGCCTTCCCTGACTAAAGATGCCAGTAAGCATCAAAATCAAATGGAAGTTTCACATAGCCCCAGGCACCAGGAGATTGCCACTCTGGAATCTCACTCAGTAAGGTTTTGCTGTATTATAATGTAACATCTTCTCAACAGTTCCCTTCTCAGTGCAGCCTTATAGAAAAGCAGTTGGAGCCAAACACTCACACTTTCTGCCTGACAGAAAAGGTGATGCTTCCATTCATAAGTGAGGTACAGGAGAGGCTTACTAGATCAATTGGCACAATCATTCTGGATGCATCCTGTGGAACAATCCTGGGGCTGATCCCAATCTCTGGAAATGCACTCTTTCCTGGGAAAATTATTAGCAGGAGATACAGGTGTGCAGGGAATGCAGACAAATCTTCCTTTCATTTCTCTTTGAATTCTGAACATCTATTAAAAACTTGTACTTCTAGTGTTTCCCAGCAGTTAAAGCACACCTGAATTCACAGTTAAAAGATAGAAACTAGACCAGCTAAGTGACTCCTTACTAGTGAGGACATCATTGCATATATAGGTAGTTAAATAAAATGAAAATTTATAAACCTACAAATAAGGACTTTAAGTATCTCCAAAGTGACTTTTGGAAGTAGAGAATCAATATTTTCCCATTACTTTCCCTTATCTTGTCTTTTTCTCTCATCTTCTTTCTCAAATATTTGTAAACCATCTTAGATCATGCGTAATTCTGAGCACATCATACTTCTAGGAGGAAACTTCCTCACCATCAAGTCCATACGTGTTGACAAAAAATACGTAATTATAAAAATTAGAAATGGCACCTGTGTGTCATTAGATGTTCAATACATGTGGTTGCTGTTGTTTACTGGGAGAAAGGAAAGTCATTGTCAAGTTGAGGTGATCAGGGAATGCTTTGAAAAAGGTATGCAATTTGGATACGTTAGGAGGAAAAATACTTAGGGAGGGAACTCAAGGCAGAGCTGGGGTAAATATCATGAGGGAAGTCTGGCTATGGGTTTCAGGGTGGTTTTGTAGGAGCAACAAATTCCTATAGATACTAAGTGTGAGTTAGAAAAAAGACTAGTAGACAATTCAAGTACTGGGCAAGTTAGTTCATCTCCCTAATTATTCATCTCTTCTTGTGGATAATAACAATTACTTCCATTCAGCTGCTATGAATAAGTAATGAAATAATGTATACAGCATAAAGCATGGTCCCAGACCCTTTTCTGCATCTTCGATGTGATAGGAGGGCTTTGTGTGGTGAGTTTGGACGTTTCCTACTGACCTCTGATGATGGAAATTGTGATATGTAGGAAGTCCTCTTTCTATATTAAATACTCGTCAACTACCCCCAACCAATTTGCAATTGGAAGAGGGTGAGAAACTATGTACAATATTAAATTTTACCCCGGTTATTTAAAATTTTTATTGATTGGAGTATGACTAACGTTTCTAGAAAGAAAGATGTGTACTCAATATAATTAATGGCGATTTAAATGGCATAGATATCATTCTTGGGCTTTAGGGGGGTTGTGTGCATTATTTAGGAGAATGCTTTTCTACTACTGCAATGTTAAGGGCTCTAAAGAAAGTGACCTGCTACTCGTTGAGGTTCTAATTACAAATCACTCTTGTTTCTTCATTGAACAAAGTGTCCAGTGGGCCTCTACATAGCCAGTACTTTATGTTTCAAAAAGTAATAAAATGTCTCTTAAAATACAGCATAGTTCTGATTTGACCGATCACTGATCTCAGTAGCCTGGTCTCTCTTCCGTCTGTCTTTTCTCTCTATCCGTTGAGGTTCCCTTATTTGTTGTTCCCTTATTTGTCTCTCTCTTTTCCCAGGCACAGCTCTTGGTGAGGGTCCTCTTTCACTGTTCCCTTACTCTCCATTGTTTAGCCTCCAGTCTAGAAGGCTGAAAACGGGGAAATGGGAAAGAGGGTTGTGGAAGCTAAAGTGGACCTTTGTAATGCATACTTTTATGTCTCTTATTAATAATGAAAAGCACTCCGTGGCTCTTTTGCCCCCTTTGGTTAACATTAGAAGGGTCCATTCTTTTACGTGCTTTCTACCTAAAACAAGTACACATTGCCACATGAGGTTTGGAATGGAGATAAACTGAGAGTAGTTTTTATTTCTGACTTATGATTTCTCCACTCTTTTCCCTTATGAAATCCTATTTTTCTTTGCCCTTGGTTTACCTGCTTCCCAGACCTCGATCTTGCCTTAGCTATGTTAGTTCTCTGGCCCTTAACTTAATTCTTTTGAAGATCACTGGGTTTCTTTCATGTTAACTGTTATTGCTTCTAAGATGTCCACCCTCACCCTCCTCATTGATCAGTATGATTTCTTTCACTAATATATTCACTAGCCATCCTGGGTCTTCCACTAAGCCCTAAGCAGACGTTGCTCTGGTTCATCAAAGTATTTCAAGAAGGGGAAGCTGAGCTGGGGCAACACAGTGCCTACTGAGTTTCCTGGACCCAGTAAGAGCTTCTTGACATAGCTTTCCTTACTCTATGAGAGTTTCTGACTAGTATTCTAAAAGAGCGTTCTCTGATGGCATTAGTGGGAGATCAGACTGTCAATTTATTTATGCCTGGCCTCAGGGCAGAACCACTGTGCATATGTAAAGCTTTTGAGATGCAGAAAATACTGTGTGTGTGTGTGTGTGTGTGTGTGTGTGTGTGTGTGTGTGTGTGTGTACACTTATTGACTAGAGATGATGTTTAGAGTGGAAATCCATTGCCCCATGGGTTGGAAAGTGACTAACAATAAGATATAAAAACACCAGAGAAAGCCTTGGTATTATTGCTAGTGGAAGTCACATTTTCAAATGCATGGTTAGTAGTTTTCTCCAGAAATGCTGTGTCATATATAGTAATCACAGTGTCATTTGTGTGTGGACTTGTTTGGACTGAACTTAAGGTGGTGACCTAATCTCATGTCATAGGAAAAGACACAAATTTCTTAAGTCTTTTACTCCCAAGACTGACAAAAATGGGCCACTGACCCGAGGTATACCAGAGTGGGAAATAGGGAGCAAAGGCCTCTAGTGAGCTAGTAGTTATGGTGACTTGGTGGAAAGCAGGCTGGCCTTAGGGGAAGGGGAGCTGGATTTGGGTTCCAGCATGCCTGCTTATTGAGGTTTCAGAGATGAGATGTTCAGCTGGTCTCTCAAACTCATCTTTAGGATTATTGTAAGAATTAAAAAACATATACATATAAGTATGTATATACATAACTTACATATATATTTTTAATGTATATATGTAATGTATATTTGTAGGTAAGATATATATGGGGGACCCCCCAAAACCTGGAATTATTCCCTTGCTATTGTAAGTGTTCTAAGAACCCATCAGCATCAATGTACCAACTAGGGTTGTTGTGAGAGACTGCATTTGACTTCAGTGAATTTTTTGGAGACTCTTTCAGTGTGTTTGCTCATTTCATGATCTGTGGTTTATGAGCACAGCTGCAGTGAGTGTTCAGCAGTTTTTGACCAAAAACAGCATGACCTCTGTGCCCCATCCTCCCTTTTCACCCTTGCTCTCCTCAAGTGACTTTTTTTTGTTCCCCCAAAGAAAACTATCCTCAAAGGGAAATGTTTTGACAATATTGAAAAGGTGAAACAAAAAATGGCAGAAGCACTAAAGGCATCAAAATTAACAAGCTCAAAAATTGTTTTGAGCAGTGGAAAAATGTATCTCAATAGATGTATTGCATCAAATGGAGAGTACTTTGAAGGTGACTAAAGTTTAAACATGAAAGAATAAATACACAATTTTCAATAATTAAATAACATTTTGGGGGTCCCCCCTCATGTGTGGGTGTGTGTGTATAACACACACACACACACACACACACACACATATGTGTATATATATATATCAGGAAAACATGATTTGCATAATAATCTAGAAGGTTGGGTTAGATTTCTTTTATGTATTCTCATAGCATCCTGTATTTTTTGGTCACAGCACTTTCAAAACTGTAATAAAACAATTATGAATGTGATTCCTCTAGACTAAGGCAATTATTAATACAGCTTCTTTAGATTAAGTTCCACAATACAGGCATTTTGTCATCAGACCGAGAACAATGTAACTGTGCCTGACACTTGGGAAAAAAAACCCTACTATGTATTTTTGAAAGAATGAATCAATGGTAAATGTTCGTATTTGTTCCATATGAATAGAAATGAGCCCTATTAGGTGTTTTCTCTAACATACATTGACACTTCTGTTGGTCTCCTTTGTTTTGATTCTGGACGAAATAACAGTAAATATTATCCTATGTGCTTATTTTTAGTAATTATTGTTATCACAATTAGTTTTTAATAACTATCTCACAAAAGGCAATTATGAGCCCCATTTTAAGCTGTAACTCTTGAGGCTTCCTGGACCTTGGTTTTGTTAAACCCAAAATTCAAAATCCGAGAGACCACCAAAGAGCCAGCTCCGATGCAAACACATGAGGGTCTTTATTCAGGCTCGAGTCTGGGCTTACGTTTGAAGCTGCAGCAGCTTCAGGGACGAGAGCCCTGACCCAGGCTAACACGCACCTTTTATACATAATTCTGAAGGGGTGGAGTGGCTTTACAAACTTGTGCACACAGGATTGGATAAAAACTATATGACGCAGTTACAAAGACTTTGATTGGTTGATTTAAGTTTGATTTGTGTGGGCTCAGGCTTAGTTACTTGTGATGGACAAGTAACTGCCAAATGGGCGGAATGGAATGCCAGATAAGCTAGGTTTAGTGAGCAGGCAGGAGGTTTAAAACAACACCGAGCTTACCAGGAGAGAGACGCCACAGAGGCTACCACAATTTAAGCAAAGGAATGTCCAGAAGGGGCTTATTGCTTAACATTCACACACTGCTAGCAGCAGTTGCAGAATTCATATCTATTATAAGTAGAAAAGGTTTCAACCAGTGTTCATCAGTCATAGACTGACTCTTCTCTTGACACATAGGAATGAGCATCACTCAGGATTGCTAATCCAAAACTTATATAGAACAAGCAGATACAGAGTTTCTAGGCTGCTGTGTGTTTCTGATTTCGCCTCATTGCCCCATTAATAATCTATTACTTGTTAGGCCATGTGTTTGGGGTTTGATTTTTTTAAATGTAGCATTTATATATATAATCTATCTTTCAAAAACACTAAGAAGAGCAATCGCCCATGTAGGTGGGTAGAGATGAATCACAGAATGTTAGAACATTCTAAAGGAAAGGTATTTGGGATGTAACCCCAATCATCATGCAGGTTCAATGAAGTTTATAGTGACATTCCCAGAAAATGTGTTGACTGACTTTCTGTACTATACAGAACGCAAAGATAAAAGGAAGCCATGATTCTTTAATTAAGAAAATTCCCTGTCTCATTTATTACTTATCCTTCTTCCCTCCTCCTGCCCTTAATAGGGTCATAAAAAGGCTTTGAGATTTCTAGATTCTTGATCTTTTTTTTCCCCAGAATTTGCCTACCTGTTCTGGTGTGTCATTTCTTCTGGACCTGAACCACCACAAAATGGCTATGTACCAGTAATGCACCAATAAGAAATGTAAGAATTGATGTTATTTTTTGTGCTAATGGATATTATTTAAGGAGTCATGAATAAGAGGAACCTCAGTAGTTATAAAACTGAGGGATGAGATGATTTGAAGCAGGGAGACTTTTGGTTTCCTTAATATAAGACTCTGCCAAAGACCAGAACTCAGAAGGTAAAAATGCTACAATCTAGGCCCGCAGGTGGATCTGGTACAGTCCCATCTATGTGCTCAGCATCAGGGTTTTCTCTCCTATGTACAGCATCAGCTGCCTTTGCAGAATTTCAGCAGCAGACTCCTATATTCTGCTACCTGCTGCTGCATCTTGAGCTTCTAAGTCTCTTTCATTGGCAATGCCTGTTCTTGGGCAACAACAGGCTCTAACCTGAACACTTCCCCTTATGTAAGTAAGAAGGAGCCAGCTAACCAAGGTTGGAGACAGGCAGAAAGAAGACAGGGCTGATTGGAAAGGATTTCATTAAAAAATAAAACATTTCTCCCTGCTTGAAGTGAACAAAGTCTGCTAACAAGTATTCTGCTTGCTGAGGTTTCCTGCTGTTCTCTCCTGAGCACTTGGGTATCAAAGCTGTGTGGGCCTACAGTAGGATTGTTTGCTCTGTTGCCAGAGCAATTACAGTCTGACAGCGCTCAGGTCTGTTACTGTTTTTTATTACTATTATTATTACTCTTCTGCTCATGGATTCTGGGGGCCTCTACCTAGATGGAAATCCTAGAGAGTCACAGAGCCACAGGTACATTTGCAGCTATTGCTTGGCAACTCTTGCATTGATATGAATTTAGCATGTTTCCTTTATCTGGTAAGTAGAACCAACGACATTTAGACTTATACCCACAGGAAAGAGGGGTTTCTACAGAAAATGTCAGCTTTCCCCTCCAGGCAAAGAGCATAATGGAAGGAGTACAGTATCTTTATCTTCACCGGAAAGGTCTACATGTGCCACTGGACCAGGAGCTTCCTGCCTGTGTGTGGGCAGAGAGGCATATACAATGCAAAACTCTTTGGAGTCCAGAGCTGAAGCTCCGGACAACACATTTCATCATTTCTTTGCAAGAAACAAAAAATAATGTTCATAAATGAATTTATAAAATAAACACACAAATTAAAAAATTTCCCCTTTAGAATAATCAGAATGCTTTATATTCTTATTGTGTGCATGTTTTAAAATGTAGCATTTACACATACCATTCTCTTTTCAAACCTCTTTGCAATTTGGTGAATATCATTTGCTGAAAAACAAAGCAAAGTTTGAAAAAGACTGAGATATAATTTTTTTCTTTAAAGTTAGTTTTATTAGTAGTCCAATGTTGTCATTAAAACTTTGAGTTTTTTAGTTCAAACATTTTTAAATTAACCATTATTTTTAAATTTACAGATTGATACAATATAAGAGTTCTATAGCAAACTCATTACTTTTAAGCTCTCAGTTTTGATTTTTTTTCTCTGCATTTGGTCAGGCCTCATTTACTGAACTGAATATGAAGTTGTTATATTTACTTTTGGTGAGATATTATCTTCTAGATTGTAACAGCAAATCCTAGCATAAATCTGCAGGCCCTAGTGTACATGAACCCCTCTTCCTGTTTATATTTGTTTTATCCCTACTCTGTCCCTCTCCAAAGTACTCAATCAAGCAAAACTTGAAGGAAAATAATAAAAGCATCAATGAAGGAGAATTTTCGTGACTAAAAATACTCAAAACATTAGTGCCTACTGGGGCCAGGCAGGTGACATAAATACAGGGGACTGGGAAAGTGCAAAAAAAACCCTCAATACTTATTTAACTGATTATTTTCCTACATGTGCTTAGTTTTACCACCTTTATAACACTGTGCAGGGCAAGCAAACTGGTAAAACAAAATATGCCTATTGGTACATATGTTCCAAAGTCCAGCCTGTGCCACATAAGTTATTCTTCCTTCAAACATTCAAGGGAGGTCCCATTTTAGTGTAAGTCCTACCTTCTGTAATAGTCTGTAAGGTTCTTGGGGATTGACATCTTATTTCTTTTGATGATACTTTAAATGCCCATCTTAGACTCTAAAATCACACTCTGTGCCAAGCACTGTGCTTGAGACATGAAAAAATAAGACATGAAATATAAAGGCAATCTTTTAGGGGTAGCAGGCACGTGAGTCATCTTTGGGGATCGGGGCCATGTTCTTTTTTTTTTTTTCCTTATAACTCCTAAAACAGGATCATGCATATAGTAAGAGCTAATTAAACGTTCCTTAAATGAGTGAGTAGTTAATAGGCTCTCATAATTATTTTCTGGTGATAACGCTGATCTAGTTTCATTGTCATTCTTCAAAAAAAACCCTGTAATTCTTCATAAAGCCAGGACATCTCCTAAAACAATGACCACACAAATTTACATGCAATTTGAAAGAAATTATTAATTGTCTATGATCCCTATTGGTCAGTTAAACCACTTAAAAACCTCTTGGCTAGAGTAAGCAAACATTGCCCAAATAAACTGTGATCTAGCTTTCTGGGAGATGGTGTTAGGAGTGCTGATTCTGTTGAGGTCTCATCAGATTGCAGAGCCCCACAAGAAGTCCCTTCAGTTCCTCTGAGACTGTCATGTTGCTTCATCTCACTTTCTGACCAATTTATCTGACTAGTCAAATGAATCTTTTTGGGGAGATAATTTTTCATTTCTCTGCTCTAAGCTCTGAATTTTCTTCAATTCAACTTCTACTTTTGATATATATATTAAGAATTCGATCATTTATCTCACTTTATTCAACAACTTTAATTATATGGAATGATAAAAGGTCTAGCCTCCCTTGAATGTCAGTGCTCAATACTTTGCCTTTCTGTGTTTTATCCACATCAAATCACCAGGCAAAACTGGAGAAAAATGAAGATTTCAGCGGAAAAAAAGAGAAGCAAAACTAAGCAAAGATGAGTGGCATTTATTTTTATACATATAGATGCATAGATATACACACAGGTATATTTGTGATCTGTACAAATTGCACTGTTCCTCTTTTTGTAATAGTCCATGTGGGGGAAAGTGCTTGAAATAATTCACATTTCTAGAACATTTGCTTAGTGCTTCTGTGCAGGGTATGTGCACATTATATCTCATTTAATCTTCATAGACACTTAAGCAGTAGGTGATATTTTCTTATTTTAAAGATGAGGCTATTGAACATGAAGAGGTTATGTACCTTGAACTTGGTCATTTGGATAGAAAGTTGAGATTTAGATCTCAGAACACTGACTACCAAAATATTCTCTTTGTACTACTTACAGTAGGGGTCTTGTTGGGAAGTATACTTTAGATACTTGGCTACTCCATGAAACTTTGACCCATTGACTGCTGCAACCATGTAAGGAGCTTGTACCATAACATAAATGGACACAATCATAATGCTTCCTTTATTGATAAAATCAGCTGAAATAAAAATATATATTTAGTTACATAATTGATTTACTTTCTGGCTCAGACCTCTCATCACAAATAATCATACTCATTTCACAGGCAAATGATAATCTGCAGACCACACTTTGAGAAGCCCTGGACCCTGATTATTATGGTCTTCTCAACCCAGCAAGTAATAACTACTAGCATGTGGTCATCCAACATGACCAGTGGAAAGCATATTTAGTGGACCACTCCCCTGGTAGACACCAAATATACGGAAGAGTTGGGAGCTACAATTTTATGTTAATGTTATTTCACTTTTTAAAAAATAGTTTTGATTTATGTCTCATTCCTTTCACCTACAAAGAAAAATGAGTTCACTTTGTATGGACTGCCATTGGCCTGAAAGTCTAGGTAAGAGTTAGGATTCATATTCTACTGGTTTGCACTGTCATGGTCATACCGATCGCTAGTGTCTTAAAAGACACTTGTGGGTTAAGGGCCACTGCTCATGCCCACTAAGCGAAACCCCCATCCACCCCTTTCCTATCCTATTCTTCCCTATTCCTTTTCCATGATTCTTCAGGGCCTTATTGAGATTCAGAAACTAGGTGGTTAAAGCTTAGCAAAGAAGAGCTCAGATTCATGCTGCGGCTAGCTTATGTTCTTATGGGTCATTGTCCTTTTCAGATGAGGTTCTCCGAATGATGTGCATAATGGGGACAGCAGCTCTTTCCCCTTTCTTCCCTAAATCTGTGGTGTCAGAAGGAAGTATCAACATTAGGTCTGAGAGAATTCATAGAGACTCAAGGTTAAAGAGATTACTCTTGCTACTCTTGCAAACAAGATGGCCTTGGGCAGGTTTCACAAGTCATGGGGCAGAGCTAAGGGATCAAAGGGACACAGAAGAGGAATTCAGGAGACAGGGGGTGGAAATTGTGAAAAAAAAAAAAAGCAGTCAATCCGTTGTTTCCCAAGACCAGACTTTTGAATGTTTCTGGTACCAGATTGAGTTTCTTGGTGGAGGCACGAGAAAGGGATTAAGGAATCTGGAAATGTAGAATTTAGAGGGCACATAAATTATTAGAAAGGGTGACCTCCAGATCTCCAAAAGCTTCCAGTAAAGTAATATATGAAGTTTAAAATCTTGTATATTAAAAAAGGACATTTGATTAGAGTCGGGATTTTTTTGCCACCCTGTCTCTACTTGTACTTAACTACATAACCTTGCAGAAGGCACTCACAGTTTATGCATCTATAAAACATAGAGTTAAGCTTGTTCAAACTCTGGAGTATCTAATAACACAGTCTCTGATTCACATTTATCCTTGTGTATGTGCTCTAGAAAGACATGGAAATGCAATCACAGAGGATCTCAGTGTCTGCTGTAGTCATTCACAGTGTAGAGACAATTTTACCAATAAAAGACCCAGAGGAAGGTCCAGTAAAAAATGAAGGACGCGTTTGAAGTCCAACCCATACCTTCAGCTCTGCTATTCCAGTGAATGTATGGCCTTTTTGCAGTTACTAAGGAAACAATTGTCAGTAATGGATTAGGAAACTTGGGCTGAAAGGACAGACACAGAGGGGGCTTTGTACAGAGGAGCTCATCAGATGGACTCTCGCAGAGACACCAACATGCTTAGTGATTGATTCGGTCCCCAGCATGAAAGCATTACCATCCATTTGATGGGGTCGATAAGCAGAGAAGCTGCGGAGCCCATCCGCTGGCCCTCTTGCTTTCTTCTCTGCCACCCATTAGAGTTCACAGATCTGCATGGCTGGATTGATTCCATTTTAACTTCTCTGTTGGGTGCATGTTAAGGCCAGGGATGTACAAACTTAATTTAAGTTCTGAGCCTCTCCAAACCTGTTTAAAACTCAAAACTCACTCTGGCATCTTATAAATGTTCTGAGAATGCTTCTAGGGATAACACCTAGGAAAGAGATATCATATTGCTGTATCTTTACTAGAACCTAAGTCACAGGGTGTTTACCACAAAAAGAAAATAGACCCAGGCCTAGTGACCCAAAAGAAGCTAAGGGAATCTAGGTGATACCAGGTAGTGCATGGGAAGAAAAAAAACCGGGACTTAAGAAACAAAATAGGCCTAATCAGCTTGTTTTCTTGCTTATTAGGAAAATAATCATAAGATAAGCAACAGAGTAAAATCCTAATTGTGCACCAGCATATTATTAGTCAAATAATATTAGTTGATATTGACTAGTAACATATTAATTTAATATTTTAATTTAGATATCTGATATGTTACTTGTCAATATCAAATATCTAAGTTAAAATATTAAAAATTTAATTTAATAATTTATAAAAGTTAATTTTAAATTTAATTTTACTTATAAATTTAAAATCACATATTATACAAAATGACATATTAATTCAGATACACTACTTTCTTCAGGCCTACATCCATTGCTTAAGGAAATAATTAATGGCAAAAACAATTACATACTGTGCTGAATAAAAAAATAAGGAAGATGTGCAGAGAAAATATTTAAGTCATGCAACCTCATCATGCAGTTCTAACTACTGTTAACATTTTAGTGCATATGTATCATTTTATAATTTTTAAATAAAATTGGGATCATAAAGGATATACTTTATATACAATAAATTGTCTGCAGTACACGCCCCAATAGTATTTTGATTTTCTATGATACAATAATTGTCTAACACTCTCCATTATTGTTTTGATTTTCTATGATTTTGTAGAATAATATGAGGAGAATTGATGTCACATGGTACTGAGCCTTGTTTCCCAGAATTTATTTAAATTTTCTTTCTTATCTCCTGGCAATGTCCTAGGATTTATCATACAGCTCTTGGGTTATTTATTATAATTCCACTCTCAGATACTTTATAGTTGTGTTGCTATTATGAATGGAATTTTTATTATACTTAATAATTTATTTTGCTGATTTATAGAAAGAAAATTGATTTTTGTGTATTTAATTTGTAACCTGTCTGCTTATTCTACTGTTGCCTTATAGCTCATAAATTTTGTGTTTCAATTGATTTCTTGGGTTTGTTTTAATATATATTTGGTCTTCAAATAATGATAATGTGATTCTTCCTTTCTAATACATATGACTCATTTTTTCTTATCTTATTGAATTGTCTGGGACTTATCAAATAATGGTAAATATCAGTAGTGAGAGGAGGCCATGGTTCTGGCCATAGTTTTAAAAGGATTGTGTTACATCCAAGTATGTATTTGAAAATTGATTTTATATAAACAATTGCTATTAACGATAATAATAAACACATAATGTGCATTAGGTCAAATACTGATTTAGATTTTTGTGTATATTATTTCACTACATTATCTCAGCAGCTTCATGAATAAGGATTATAATTATTATTATTTTCATTATACAGAAGAGAAAATCAAGGCACTAAGAAGTTAATGGACTTTTCCAAGACCATATAGTTAGAAGTGGAAGCACTAGGACTGTAACTCCTGGGGCCTGTGCTTAAATATACCATGCCAGGCTGCCCTCTCAGGTTTAGAAAGTGTTTTGGTAGGCTTATATATGAGGACTTGTATCAAAAATGGATGCATCCATCCAGAAGTTCCTGCTTTTTTCTTCTCTGTCCTTTGATCTCTTGGTATGTTAACATATATGTTAGTAGATTTCCTAATGACATCATTCCCATGTCATTCTTGGAAAAATATTCTCTAGGTAATGTAAATATTTTTCTTTTTTTTTTTGAGTTGGAGTCTCACTCTGTCGCCCAGACTGGAGTGCAGTGGCCACTCCCGGCCACCACAGCCTCGACCTGCTGGGCTTCGGCGATCCTTCCGCCTCAGCCTTCCAAGTAGCTGGAACTACAGGTGCGCGCTACCACGCCTGGCTAATTTTTTGATTTATTGTAGAGATGAGGTCTCACCTGCCCAGGTGGGTCTCGAACCCATGGGCTCAGGCAATCCACTCATCTCAGCCTCCCAAAGGGGCAGGATTACAGGCTGAGCCACCAATATTTTTCAAACAAATTTTATTCCTAGTTCTGAACATAAACAATTATTTATTTTATTGAGATATATCTGTAATTGCATATCTCTAAAACTATGATTCATGAATAAGATTGGTTTGTTGCTCTGTTTATAAGCTATAATAATCAGCTTTTGGTATTAAGCTTATGCGAGCATTTTAAAATAAATGATGAAGGTTTTCTTTATGTGTGGTTTGCATTCAATGCTTTTCCTTCATTTGGTTTGTCTTTCTGAGGTTCTTACACGTAACATTTTTGAGGTATAATATTTTCTTCTCAAAATTCTATACATCTTGCTCCTCTGTCTTTGGAATTTGGTAGTATGAGCAAATATTACGCTACTTAATTTTAGTTATTTATAGAAATATTAATGCTGCTTTGTCTATTTTGATTAATTATATCTTATATAGTTAGGGAGCCTCTTTGATATGTAGACTCAGATACCTTTTAGAATGCAGGTTAGTACTCTCTTCTCCTCCTTCTCCTTTCTTTTTCTTCTTTTTGATTTCTGTTGTGACTGCATACTATCTGAAATTCCAAATAGGAGTATATCACTTTTTCTTGATCTGTTCTAAAATTCACGTTTATATATTTAGCTCATAATTTTTATTTATTCTATTTGTTAAGATGTTGGAAAATTTTTAAAAGTTGTCTTCTATGTAATGGATTTCATTTTCTGCATTGAACAGTCTGGTAACTCTCTCCATTTTGGTTTTTAATTTAGAAATTGTATTTTCCATCTCAATACTCCAGTCATTTCTAATCTCCTATTATTCTATTTTTTGTGCCTTTGATGTGCTTTCACCAGTGCAATATGCCCTTGCTTTTTTTTTTTCTTCTGAAAATATAAGCAAGAAATTTCCTAGATTTTTTCCATTTCTGGCAGTAAATCTATTTTATAAAAAGACATTTGTTTGGTATCATCAGAGTACCTCCCTTTTAAATGCAGTATTTTCAGAGGTTTAATATCTTTCCTCTATGCATGTTTACAGAGGGTGTCAATGATATCCTGTTTTACACAGAGAGTTTGTCAGAGGTTGTTGTAGGTCTTTGGGGGCAGATATTAATCCCTATCTGCTTATAACTTGGGTGTGTGGGAAAAAAATAAACAGAGGTCCATGCAAGGTTTAAAGATTGTTTAGGAACCACCACACAAAGCCAGGACTTCTAAAAAAAAAAAGCCACAACTGAAAAGGGATAGACTGGGTATACTTGACTGACTTGGCCATGGCTTTGGGTAGAGCAGGAAAAAATGGCAAAATTTTTATTCATAATTTCAAATTCAAAATTCAACTCTCCTTCAAGCAGGTTTCAGATGACAATTCCAATCTGTAGTGTAGCCCAAAAGGCCTCAAGTCAAAAATGTTATATGCAGTAGTCCCTGGTTGGTAGCATTTCCAAGTACATACCTAGGGGAGGAAACCACAAGTTCTAACTGGAGGTAAGAGGGCTAAAACCAATCTACAAAGTCTGTCTTCAACACACCAAAAAAAATTTAGAATTAAGAAAAATGTAAAATAATTGAGAAAACAAGCCTACATTAATTGACCCTCAACAGAAAAATCAAACTAATGAATGCTGCCCAGGAAAACTGCATAAATGACCATGTTTATATAGTTTTCAGAATGGTTTGAGATGGATGAGTTAATGAACAGATTCAATACAGTTAGAGAAAGATTTATTAAAGTAGAACACTAATATAAAAAAATTCAGAATTTATTACAGTGAAAGAAAGAAAGAAGAAATATGAAAGTAAGGTTAAGAGATGTGAAGGGCAAAATGAAAATAGATAGCATTAGTTTACTAAGTAGCTTATCTTTAATTTCCTTGAGAATTTTTGAAAGATACCAATTTTGTGTCAATAAATTACAAGTTAAATAAATGAAAATGAATCTAAATTTACTTCAGAATATCACAGATAGAGAAGATCTTACAAACTGTTAAATGGAATTTGCACATTCAATTCTTGGCATATCTGCCTTTTCAAATATTTTTCAAGGTAGCAGTAATTCCTTACAATTTTTGGAATGCGTATGCTCTCTTGATAAGATTTTAGAGCCCCTTCTCTACCAAATGATTGTGGTTTGGGGGGCAAAATATAGCAATAAAGTCTGAAAGTGTGCGTGCACGCCTGCGTGTCGTGTGTGTGTGTGTGTGTGTGTGTGTGTGTGTGTGTGTGTGTGTGTGTTGGAAAGAGTGAGGTTTGAGGGTAGCCACCTCTGCTTTCATTGCCATTTCTTCACCATAAATTGCATCATGACATGCTTTATAGTTTGATTAAAAATACTATTATTAAATAATCAGCATTTCCATATTGCAAAATGGTTGTTATAATTATCACTTTAATGACCAGAATATAGTCCATCAAATTTGTTCCATTATAATTTTCTTAGTCATCCCTTCCTTATTAGACACTTAAGGTTTATTTCCTTCAAATTTGGATTATTATATGTAACACTGACATAATATACATTTTTATGCCTATAACTTACTTTTATTTTGAATCAGTTCATTAGGAAAAGTTCCCTGAAGTGACATTATCATGTCAAATGTTATTGAGCCACTTTTCAAAAGATATGAACCAATTCACACTTCCACCAGGCGTTTTGGTATGTGCCAAGTTTTAGCATAAGAGTCAGCACTAAGTATTATAGATTTAAATATATGTCTACCAATTGGCTGTGTGTAAAAGTCCTTTCTATTTAAATAATGAAATGGGAAATTTTCCCACTTTTGCCTATTAATTTTCTTTCCCTTTTGCTCACCAATTATCAGTACTTACATGTTTTAACCTTATTTGGGAAGACCTCATGTTTGTTCTTACCAATAAGTGACATTAATATTTGTTGGGAGGATGCAGAGAATAGGGAATGCTTCTACACTGTTGGTGGGAATACAAACTAGTTTAAACTTGATGAAAAACATTGTGGTGATTCCTAAAAGAACGAGTAATTAACCTATTGTATGATCCAGTAATCCCCCTTCTTGGAATATACCCAGAGGAACTTGAATCACTCTATGAAAAAGATACCTGCATATGCCTGTTTATTGCAGTACTATTTACAATAGCAAAAACATGGAACCAACCCTGCTGCTCATCAAAAGTAGACTGAATAAAACAAAGTGGTGCATATACACAATGGAATATTATGCAGCCAAAAGAAGTACAAAATTATGGGCTTCACAGCAACTTGGATGGATTTAGAGTCTACAGTACTCAGTGATTTATCACAGAAACAAAAAACTGTGTACAATATGTTCTCACTCATAAGTTGACCCTGAACATTTATCATAATACTATAAGAAAGGGACTGGCAGTAGCTGGAAACTGCCAGGGTAGGGAGGAGGGAGCACATAACATTAATAAGTGTACCTGATCTCAAACTAGACAAAGTGGGGACAAAGGGTAAGCTCAAACTTTACCTATATGACGATCACTTGTATACCTAATCCTGAATTGTACCCCATATCTTTAAAATAAAGTAAATTAAAAAAAATTCTTCATTTGAAGTCGATTATCAAGAAAAGCTTTAAAAAATGTAGAGTCATGCTGATGAGTTTTGCTTATTAATACTATACATAGATAGGGACCATCTTTTCTAGTAGCATTGGTTTCAGAATACTGTTGTGACAACACTGTTGGCTTACCTGACACTCATTTCTGACCCTCTTCTGTCTTACCTGTTTCTTTTAAAGAGGCTAAAAAGCTAAAATGTTCAGTTACTGGAGCATTGTAATGTTGGAGGTGGATCTATTGCACAGCTCTGGCCAATAAAATGTAAGCAATGGTATGCTGATGCTTTCTTCTCTTATTTTTTGTTTTTTCTTCCATGAATGATGATGTGCTGGCTGGAGCTATAGCAGCCAGCTTATCTTGCAAAACCAGGAGAATGGCAAGTAGTGTGGCCTTGATTTTAAGTTGTTGAAATAATGTGTGACCCTTCTACCATTCCATTCAAATTTATTAGTATGTAAAAATAAAATCCTATTTGTTTATGTCACTATAGTCAGATTTCTGGCATTATTGTCTATCAAAACAACTCCTAATTAACACATCTGAGCAGGGTGAATGGGGAGGTGGATCTCTACTTAATTAACATTCACTTTTAAACTATCCCAAAGTTGGCTTTGTTTATATAAACTTGATATTATCAGCCCATGACAAAGTAGAGGTTGCAATTTTTAATTTTTTTCCTGTTTTTCAGATTATATCCAGATATATGAATAAGTTTCCGGAGTAACAGTAAAATAATCTAAAAAAATACAACATTCAACAATAGGAGAACATAATTTAAAGGCATTAATGTATTTACAATCCAGAGAAATCAAGTTCCACTAGATAAATACAATATGTATCCGAGAAGTTGTCTACCCATACTTCTCCATATTCACTATAGTCATTATTTATCTATTTATTACAATATTTAGTAATTAATAATATATATATTTTTATTATTATGATGTATTGAGGATATGCTTTTTGACAGGTATGTGCTCATGCCAAGGATGTAAAGTAAGAAACAGATACTGCTCAGTTTTTGAGTAATCCTTTGAGAATTTCTCTTCCAGGCCAGTGGTGGGGTGTGAGAGCAGGTCATCCATAGAAACAAATGTTCTTGGCACTGTGTGAGAGTTAAAAGAATAGTGTAATAGAGATTAACAGTGAAGGGCAAAATGGAATAAGAGATTGCCCAAGTCCCCACAGCCAATAAAGTGGTATAAGTTCCTTTAATAAAAATCTTCTGGACTTGTCTTTTCATGATACTAATCATGGCCTGAAATAGGTGGGCCAATATTTGGAATATCAACATTTTTTCCATTATGAAAATGCTGTCATCTCAGCTGTTACTGTATAGAGGTTGATGTGTAGAAAGGAATAGTCCGTAACCTATCCATATGACTCATACTATGAGGTTTATTCCCCTAAGGATTTATTCTTCTTTTGACTTCTACAGAGTACCTGTTATATGTTCTGCTGGAGGTGAGGGTTACAATTGTGTATATGAGTGCTGCCTGTCCCTGAGCTCCAGAGTCTTACTCTCACGCTGCTTGTCATTATCTCCCTTGCCACCTAGTGAGGTTGCTAACTGGACAGGAGGGGTACGACCTTCACTTCATTTCTGCCAACTAAGCCAGCCATTTTAGAATTTAAAAAATGCAGCCTGAATAAAAGGTGGGGGGAAATAATCAGACTCTAGAGCTTTAGGAAAGAGACTCTGAGATTCTTCTCTCTCTTTAAGAAGTGAGCTTTTCTATTGACTTAAGAAAAAAACAAATTGTTCAACATCTGTCTTTCCCTTCTGACTGCTGTTGTTTATGGAGGAACAGACTTCCCTTAACTCTGAAGTAATGTCTCCTTTCTTTAGGAAAACAGGTGTCAAAAGTTGCAGCAAATCAAATTTTCAAACAACTGAAATAAACTTGAGGACTTTCCATTTTTTTTATGCTTCTAGCTAGAAACTCTTGGGAGGCTTATGGTTTTCCAATGTAGAATTTTGTTTCTCCTAGGAATGCTTATGGCCAATTTTTTTGAATTCTTACAGTCCCATCTCTGTCCTCTATTATAAATCACTATTATTTGGAAGTGAAAATCTATCTTTTTTAACATAGTAATTGCTCTTGATAATTTTGTATTTAGGTGAAATGTACTTTGTAAACAAAAAGACCTTAGGACCACATTGAATTCTGTCATATTAAACAACTTTAAAGGAGGAGTGGTAGGAAAATTGAGCTAATGTTGATCAAACTTTGGGGAACCTTGAAGCATTCCTTATCACTAGATGCTTAGGATTGTGATCCCATTTTACAGACGAGAAAATCAAGATAAGTAGAGTTCTCAAAACCCAAGCTCATATAGTCAGAAATAGGTGAAACCAGAATTCAAACATAATTCTGATCTAACTTCTAAGGCCACATACTTTCTACCTCATGACACAATTGAGTCTTTCCAAGTCTATATATAGCATTTTATATTGATCAGTCAAGCCAGAATGTACTTATTAGCCTCTATGACTTACTAGCTGCTAGTCCTTGGACAAGTTACTTGGTTTTATGTCTGAATCTCCTTGTCTTTGGAATGGTGAAAATAACCATCCCTACCTCACAGGGCTTTGGTAAGATATACTGAATTAATGCATTTAAAAGAGCTCAAAACAGTACCTGGCATGGAGTAAGTGATCAATAAAGCTTTGGTAATTGTTATTATCTGTTTCTTCATGGATTGATGTCATGATTTGCTTTCATGCATTATCTCAGTATAGCAGAATAGGTGAGTTTTTCTTAAAGTTTCAGTTTTCAGTATTTATATATGAGGAATTTACCCCATTCTTCTCCTTTGGCCCATAAGCTTAGAACAAATAAAAAGGTATCTCTCAGTAAGATTGTTATAAATGTTTGCTTCATCAGTGAAACCTTTTAAAATAATACTGATAGAAACATTGCAGCTTTGACCATGGTAGAGGTGCCCTTTATCACCTCTAAGAACTTGTTATAGCCATGGGAATATTTCTAGGGAATCCTGGATGTCAATGTCACAGAGACTGAGGATCACCAACTCACAACATACATAACGAAATGCATTGGACAATGACTGACAAATATGGTCAATTCTCAGTTTCTGTGGTAGGCCTGTGTCTAGGTGTTCTTCTTCCCAGACTCAGATGATCAATTATCATTTCCCATTATTCATAGTTGTGAATGCTTTGTTTAACCGGCAGGGTCTACAGTTTGGTACCAGAGAACTGGAGGAGATGGGAGCCATGTTCTGCTTGGGCCTCCTCATCCTGGAGCTGAAATCTGCCAGCTGTAGCCATCAGCTCCTGGCTCGAGCTACCACTCTACTTAATGCCGAGGAAGAGGTTCTGGACCTCCATCTCCAGAGGTAAGATGCTCATAGGAGGTGGGAAAAATTTGTGCTCCCATTTCTGAATGTCTTCATAAAGAAAATCAGGTGGACCTAGAGGTTGGTAAGCCACAAAGGGACATCCCCAAAAAGCTGCCACGTGGTAGGTATGGTAAGGCTCTACTGGTAAGCCATAGCGGGACATCCTTGCTTTCCACTGAAGACGAGGAGGATGCTGCTTGCTTGTACACATATATGCAAAAAAAGATACATGAATTTATAAATATGTATCCTTAGCACATTTTGCTTATGATAGAGAAGATGAAGCTTGGTGATACACACGCATATTTACTTATATTTGCCTGTTATATGTTTGTATGTATACGATAACGTTTAGAACCATCACTCAGAAAAAGTAATGGCAGTCTCACTGTCAATACCTACACACTTAGGAACAAGAAACGTTTTAATCTTCCCATTCCCAAACAGCACATCCTTGTCAGAAGACGAGGGGAACGACCTGAAGATGATGAACTCCCTGGCCCAGAGAACCTGACTTACAGCCACGACAGGGAAAGGCTAAGAACTGTGGGGATCATTAGTGAAGCCAAGTGAGGGAGACCCATTATCCAAATGAGCCCTCTGGATGTCCTTTCCTGTAGACAAATGTCTTAGACTCGACCAAAACAAATTCAGGGGTCAGGAAGGGAGAACAAAATAATGGCCATGTCAGAGGAGAGGGGATCATGAGGTATCAAAGGGGTCGAAGAAGGCTGAGTCACTGCCCACACTTGGAGCGAGAGAATGGATGGGGAACTGAGCTGTTGTGGAAAATGTCTGCTGGTAAATGAGGAGGCATCTTGTCATGCATTTCATGTCCAAAGGCAGAGAGAAACCCCTTAATACTGGGACCATCTTGGGTCTAGCTCATTTTCATTAATTTTTCTCCCGCCACTGTTAGGCTGTTCTTGCAGTGTGACTTCTCACCAAAAGACAGTCAAGTCTAAGATCTAGCAGCATACATTAATACTGCTTTGGAAGGCCCTGGTTTCTTGAGACTTAATCACCTAAATGCAGTAATTAACTTGCTCATCACACTGGGCTGCAGATCATAGACTACGGAGACTTAAATATATCCAGACCTCTTTCCTCTGCAGAGATGCTGCTGCTGATTTCTTTTGTTTTGACATCACAACCACTTCCGTCTGCCCCTGCTCCCTTTAACACCCCTCAGCACCAAAGGCTTGGAGTGTTTGGCATCGTTGTGGTGTTTTCAGACTCTCCCTCTGACAGCAAGTGCTTCCACCTGCCAGGATATATATTTCAACTTGTCTTTTCATCTTTTCCTTTGCTAAGCTATCTTGGGTGCAGGCACGCTTGACTTTTCTTTCTTTCTTTCCTTTTTTCCCCCCTTCTCCTCTGTTGCTCATTGAGGGAAGATTGAGCAGAACTGGCATTGCTTGCTTTCCCCAAATTGATTATGCCCGTCTGTTTGATCCAATGCAGTGGGGATTAGTTGCCTGTAAACTGGAACAAGAAGAAACCTATCAAAGAAATGCCTTTTCTAATTCAATTCTAAAGAATTTGGTGTCAGGCTTCAAACACAATGGCTGCTATGTAGGTTATTATAAGAATATAGTATTACCTGCCCCCACACACCCAAGCCATTCCATGCAACTGACTATTAATTTTTCAGTTACATTCTATCCAAGGATACTGAAGTTAGAGGTCCTCCCATGACTGGAACACTTATTGGGCTGATGCAGCTTTCTAAGGGCAGGATACTTGAACACAGGGAGTGATTAGTATGTGTGCTTTGAATAAATTTGAATTAAATTTGGGAAGCTTGGGGTTTGCTAGAGGGCAGCAGGAGGAAACTGCCTATTTCTCCAAGCCATTTGTATCATAATATATTTTCCTATTCATTATAAAGCAGTTGACTGCAACAAATCGGGGTTCCTGCCCAAAAGAGCTGAAGACTACATGATTGAGGGAAAAATCACTCTTAAAAATTCTTGAAAAAAAAAAAATTCAGTCAATAAGCGTCTAGTCATAAAAAGATGGCAGAGAGGAAATTAATAAAATAAAATGTATTGGTTTGAAACTAGCAACAGGTTTTTTTTGTGTGTACCATTTGATTAGTTTCTGATGAATAGGTTAACTCCTGAGATATAATAATCAGCAGAGCAAATTTCAGAAATTTTGTTAGCACCAGAGTTCTTATTATAATACAAAGAGCATAACAAGTGTTTGTCAGCACAACTCTAGATGTCTTTTAGAGGAGACCTCTGCCAATTCCCTCTCCTCCTGCCTCTTCTTTCGGTGTAACCGGGTTTTCTTCAGGAAAATTCTTTTTTCTTGCACAGAAGGAATTTCTAAAAAGCAGTAAGAGGTTCTTTTGCAAAGGTCTGCCCTAAAGAAATACAAGGATGTAGTATTGCACCCTCTTCTAGGCCCCACAGACAGTGTTAACCCCTGGCCATGATCGACTAGAAAGACAAAATGTGGCTATACACTGTGGCCATTATGTTTTCTGACAATAGGTTTCACGCCTCATTTACCATAAAAACAATTAGAGTGTAGTCAACATCCACAGTGCAACTTACCATTTTTCATGAGCAGGAGAATAGTAGAAATGGTGGATGTTTGCCCGATGACTGAAGCTTAAAATAAAGTACACGCATGCTTTGCTTCAGATTCTCTTTTGCAGTCCTTTTCTTCTTAGTTGCTCATTTCAGAAATGTCTGCACACTCCTGAAGGCGTCTTTTGATCTTCTTTCCTTTCCTCTTCCTTTCTCCTTCCTCTCAATCTTATCCGTGGAAATAATTGTGTGTGCACTGCAGGAATGCTAAGCTGCTTCTTTAGAAGGAGCCGTTTATCCATTGTGACAGGTCTTTTGCAAAGTCATTTAACAGTTTTGCCGAGTCAGCCACTGTTCATCTCGATTTGTATCCTTCCACTGCCTCTTGCTCTTCTCAGCTGAGCTCCCCTACCTCCATTTGTCCCTCCATTAATAACAAGAGAAATCTCAGTTTCAGACTTGTACCTCAGCAACAGTCCCATATCTCGTGTGCTCTCTCAAATTACAACTCTGTTGCTTTAACCTGAGCTCATCTTAGCTTCTACATGAGATAGTTTTGTTTGCTTCCTTCTTTAGTTTGATGAGGCAGCACTAAAAATCTTACAAAGACTTTAAGAAAGACAATTATGTTTTTAAAAGTTTAAAAGATGCTTGATTTCTATTTTTAAAAATACAGTTTTGTTATTCTGAATGAGAAAATAAAATTTGGAAAACACAAAAAGCACCCCTACCCTTGCCTTATCATCTAGATCAACATGGTTAAGGTTTTGGTGAAATATCTTAGATTATTTTTTCTTTTTTTTTTTTTCCAAATTAATTACTCTTTTTAAAAATGACACACACAATTGTACGTGTGTTTTATGTACGCATGATGCCTTGAAACATAGATACGTTGTGGAATGGTTAAATCTAGCTAATTAACAATACATCACTTCACATAGTAATCATTTTTGGTGAGAACACGTAATATTCAGTCTTCTAGTACTTTTCATTAATATAACATATTGCCATTAACTATAGTCACCATGATGTATGATAGATTTTTTTGAACTTATCCGTAGCTTATTTTTTACCTATGAATAAATAGTCATAATACTCCCCCAATGTATGAGAGTTTTCCTTTCCTGCAACTTTATAAACATTGATTGTTTTTATATTTGAATCTTTGCCATTTTAAGGTGAAAATGGGGTGCTGTTTTAATTTAGAATTTGATGTTTCTAATATAGATTTAAAAACCTTAATATCACGAGTACTTATTTTTTAAACACATTTTCTAACCATGTCTTTTGCCCATTGAATAATGTTAATCATTACTTTTTTGATATTTATATTTAAATTAGATTTAAATTTCTGTGTTAAAGATAGTTAACTTATGTTTGGCATGTATGTTGCAAATGTTTTCCCCAAATTTTTATTTACCTTTCACATTTTTTGTGTAGTTTATTGATATTGAGTGTTTTGTTTTTAAGTAGGCATACTTATCAATCTTTTTCTTTGTTTCTTCTACCTTTGATAAGCCTTTCTACCTCAGTTTAATTACAAATAAATTCACACCCACTCTGAACATGTGTTATTTGCTACTGAACTATAGTAGGTAGATTTATAATGAGTATATTTACATATTATGATTTATTTTACATTTCTTATGCTGAATCATTTTGTGTTGTTAAATAATCCAACTTTTATCACTGATTATTAATGCCAGTTTATTATGTAGTAAATGACATGTGCATTTACTTGGGTAATTTTTGGATTTACATTCCCTTCCATTACTCTGTCTTCCAGGAATACATAGTTGTTAATACCATAGCTTTTATAATTTAAAGGTATAATATTGCAAGTGTGACCTCATTACTGTTTGTTTAAAAATGTGTTTTGCTGCATTCCTTTATTTTCACTGATGTACTCTATAATTAGTTGTTAACTGCCAAAACTTAGCCTACTGGAATTTTAACTTGTATTGCACTAAAATTATAGATTTATTTTCTCAATTGATTGCTTACCCATATTACTTTTATAAAATCTGATATAACTTTTCACTTATTCAGTTCTCTTTTTTTTGTTATGTTCCTCAATCAAGCATTGTAGGGATTCTTTTTGTACTCCTTTAATGTGGTTCCTGGATATATCATTGTAGGCTTCTAATCTCAATACTCAAAAAGTTATTATTACTCTAAAAAGTCTTTGTGGCTGAGTGCAGTGGCTCATGCCTGTAATTCCAGCACTTAGGGAGGCTGAGGCAATAGGAAAATTGAGAGCAAGTTTCTAAGACTAGTCTTGGCATCATGGAAAGATCCTGTATCTACTAAAAAAAAAAAAAAAGAAAATCAGTCAGGTATAGTGGCGCTTAGCTATAGACTTAGCTACTCAGGAGACTTAGGTGGGAGGATTGCCTCGGCCTAGGAATTTCAGATTTCAGTGAGTTGTGGTCACACCACTGCACTACAGCCCGGGAATCCTGCTCCCCCAACAAAAAATATATTTCTATCATATATTAAAGCGTTTATTTTAGTTACGAGAAATTTATGGATTATTTATATATTTAATTGTAACTTCACCAAACTCCTTAGTTATATCTTAATGTATCTTCATGAATTTTTCTGTTTTTCTGGATATACAATAATATCATTTATAAATTTTCATTATTAGCTTTGCTTCTATTTTTTATCTTATGATCTTGGCTAGAGTTTTGAGAACAATGATTAAGGATTAGGATTCTATGAGAATCCTTACCATAAACCTAACTTCAAAATGAGAATGATTCCAAGCATTTATGAATTAAGTAAAATGGCCATTGGTTTGGCATTATCATTTGACATCTTCTTTATTAACTATTCTTTTTTCTTAGCTTAGTATTCTAACAAAATCAGATTTTGATAACAAGCTTTATCAAATTTTTTTGGAATCTAGAAAAATATATTTCTTTCAATTAATAAAGTTTTAAATAATATAGATTTTCTAATATTTAGTCTTTCTTAAATGTCTAAAAATGCATTTGGCTATAATCCAAAATATTATTATAATGTAGAGACTGACATTATTTGTTGTGAATTAAAGAGTTTTGTGCCTAATTTGTGAGCAAGTGAAGGCTGCATTTGGTCTATATTATTCTATGACCTTGAACACTTTAAATTTCCTATGATTTGTCTGTACCGTGAACATGTACACATTGCCAATAAAATCATCTGTGCTCCACATATTTGAAGCAAAAATATTATTTTTCCACTTTTTGTTTTATTATATAAGAATTATCTATGGTGTTTTAGATTGTCTTATAATCATGTTCAGATCATTTTAGAATTCAAGTTTATGTTTAATTACTTGCATTGCTCATCTCTAGCCATTGTATGCAATCATATACTCATTCTTGTTTCTCAATGTTGATTCATCTCACAATTTTCAGAGAACACCTTAAAAATAGCTTTTCTCTTTAAAAATGTAAAACAATGGTTTATTTTTTTGCTTATTGCTATATATGCGAATATCTTTCTCTTCTCTTTGCATAGGAATTCTACTTTCTTTGCCTAGAAGTTTTTATGGGTAACACATTAAATAGGGTAAACATGATCAAATGTACTCTGATATTTAATCTTGCAGTAGTCAGCCTAATTTTTCTTTTTTATGTACTCTGTTCTCTTTCTCTCTCTCTGTCTATACATACATATACATATATATATATATATTTTTTTCTTCATTTGTGTATTTATTTGTGTGTGTGATTTAGGTTCTTCTGAGTTTTAAAACCCTATTTTCTTGCAACATATTTCAGTTATAAGGCAACCGTGATTCCACTCCAAGTCTTTGGGTTTTTTTTTTTTTCTCTGAAGTGTTGTTATCTGTTATTCTAACCTCTGCATCTGTCATCTCTTCTTCGTTCCTCTTTTTTTACCTCTTTGCCCAAATTCATTAAATTTTGAAAGTGCTTCTAAAGTTTGTCCTCACAGATTCAATTTTCTGCAGAATGAATTCTCCTCTTTGCTGATAATGTTTTTTTTTTTTTTCTTTTAAATTTCAGTGATTTTATATTTAGGCTTCATTGCACCTATTACTAATCTCTCATCAGTTTCCCTTTCACTCATGTTTGTAAGATAGCCAGCTCTTTTTCCATCTGAATCAGTTATCTTTTCATTTAATACCCCATAAAGTCTATTAAAAAATTCAGATGTCTTAACAAAGGCTTCCTGATGTTTACTTCTATATCCTGTGACTAGTCATTCCCCAAAGCACACCCTTGTCAAGTTGTTGAACATGGAATTGACCTCCTTGTGCATTGCAGAATGTTTCACCAGCTTTGGGTAGTTATGATTCTTACCTCCTCCTTCTACCCTCTTTCATATTTTTTTTGTCTATTCATCGTTGAATCTTAAGAGCTCTGTGAAGGCTTGTAATTACTCAGTAGTCAAGAGTTTGGTTTTTCTTTCATCCCTTTTATGGTAACTGGATTTAGATAGTTCCTTTTGATTTAATATGAAGTAACCTCATTAGGTGGCATTTTCTCTTCAGGAATTCATGATATTTTGGCTTTTACCTGAAAATACAAAGGAGAGGTTAAGGAGAAAAGGCATGGAGAAGTGAATAAATATGGGAAGTTGAATACCGATGTCTATGGTCCAAAATGGGAAATCTGGAATCAGTGACAATGGTTCCCTGAAAGACTTCATTCTACTAAAAGAATGGAGTCTCAGTGGAATCTTCAGGTTTCAAATAGCTGTCTGGTACCATCAATTCCAAATTGATGCTACATGCAAGTCTGATGATATCTGTCTTTTATTATTATTATTTTTGAGTTTGGAAAATACAGTTTATTTAGAAATAAATTGGAGAGAGAGAGAGAGAGAGAGAGAGAGAAAGAGAGAGAGAGAGAGAGAGAGAGAGACTTACTTACCTGGTCAAGGTAGGGAAGGGGGCCAAAGCTTAGGAAAACATGACAGCCATAGTTCAAAAGCCACATAGCCAGACCCGAGCTTAGCAAAGCAATGGCTGTCTGTCGTTTATAGTCTTATGTCACCCCAATTCTATTCAAAATGTTTAAAAAGTAGCCCATAGCAAGTAATATCTGAAAATACGCTTAGCTTCCTTCTGCAGTTGCAGGCGAAGAAATGCTACATACCCCTATTGGAGTGCAACTCAGCCTGGTGATTATTATAGATTATGAGTATCACATGTTGCTTTAAATCATTAAGTGCCTCCCTAACTAGTCAAGAAAAATAAAATAATTAGCCAAAAAGAATGCTAATTTTAAACTGAATAAACAACAACAACAACAAAAAGCAGTCCCATTAGCTATTAAAGAAAGGCAAAATCAAATATTTGGGGTATGATTTTATGCTGATTCTTTTGTAATAAATCATTAAAATAATGAAAACTCAACATTTTGTGAAGAAAGAGGTTTAATATCATACAGCTATCTGTAAATTGGTTTCCTTTCCTCTGGAGAGGAATGTGGCAATTTGCAAGAAGGTCCATAAAAACCTCTCATTTGATCCTATGTTTTCAGCTTGCAGAATATTTTCAAGAAAATAAACATAATAGAAAACAAAAATTAATATGTAGATATTTACATAAATGAAACCTATACCTCAAATAATTTTATTTTTTTATTTATTTTTTTATTTTTTATTTTTTTTTTTGAGTTGGAGTCTCACTCTGTCGCCCAGACTGGAGTGCAGTGGCTGCTCCCGGCCACCGCAGCCTCGGCCTGCTGGGCTCCGGCGATCCTTCTGCCTCAGCCTTCCAAGTAGCCGGAATTACAGGCATGCGCCACCACGCCCAGCTGATTTTTTGATTTATTGTAGAGATGAGGTCTCGCTGCCCAGGCCGGTCTCGAACCCGCGGGCTCAGGCAATTCACTCACCTCAGCCTCCCAAAGGCGCGGGATTACAGGCTGAGCCACTGAGCCTGGCTACCTCAAATAATTTTAAACTTCCTAAATTCCCAGCAGTAGAAAAAGGAAAAACAAAAATAAAAAGCAACACATTGTTGATTAATTTTCTAGAATACTATAAAACCATGAAAATAATGAGTATGTCAGTGTATATACAGTAATAATAGCAAACATTTATTAGGGTCTTACCATGAACCAGATACTGTGCTAAGCATTTTATAAGTATATCTCATTTAATCATAGAAATTATTTCATGTTGCAGATGTTATCATTAATATTCCCTTTTAACAAACAAGAAAATTAAGTTTTATAGAGGTTAAGAAGTTTACCAAATGTCATGATTATAGTTAAGAGACTATGCTGGCTTTTGAATCTACTTCTGTCTGACTCCAAGGCTCAAGTTCTTATCCTCTATTACATTCAGCCTTTCAAATGATACATGAAAACTAAAGCAGAGCAGTTAATGGTGTGTAAATACTGATTGTGACTTTAGCAACATACAGAAGCATTGACATTGACAGGTCAATGTATATTAAATGTATAATCTGAACCTAATTTAATCTTATTAATTTATTTCTCTATGCAGATCCTTAAAGTAAGGGTTGGATACATGTATATCTGCATGTATTTCTGTGTAAGTCTTAAAATTGGATTGACTTGGGCTCATTTTGATATATATATATATATATATATATATATATATATATATTTTTTTTTTTTTTTTTTTTTTTTTTTAGTTGAATCTCACTCTGTTGCACAAGCTGGAGTGCTGTGGCACACTCATGGCCACCCCAGTGTCAACCTGCTGGGCTCCAGCGATCCTTCTGCTTCAGCCTTCCAAGTAGCCAGAACTACAGGCATGTGCTACCGTGCCCGGGCAATATATTTTTTTTTTTTGTAAACGAGGTCTTGCCAAGTTACCTGGGCTGGTCTCGAACCCGCAGGCTCAGGCAATTCACTTGCCTCAGTCTCCCAAAGTGCTGGGATTACAGGCTGAGCCAAAGAGCCCGCTGCCCATGATTGTTTTAATATTATTCAGGGAAGAGGAACACATGCCATCATAGATAGAATGCATTGTAACCTGTGGAGATTACAATTCAAAAGAGAAAAAGATTGCAGACGGAAAGGAGTGAAAGTTCATTTTCTTCATATCACATTTGCTATTTGCAAAACATTACCACATAATAAAAACCATGAAAATTAACCTAAAAGAATTCTTATTTTACAAGTGACTCTTTGGGAGCCCAGGGAATTGGAGTGACTTGCTAGGTATAGTTAAGTGATTTACACATTGCCAGTCAACACTGGGGAGCTCATTTGCCTTTGCCTCAGGCTCAACCAAATGTAACTACAAATACCTGAAAATAGAATAGGTTACCAGACCCTGGAAAAGGATTTTAATCAAGAAACTCTCTCTTTCCACTCCTTGTATCAACTGCAGTCCCTTGCAGCCCCTGTCTTTTGTTGGTTAATTCTAAAAATGGAAGACAGGTACAACCTTTGAAGTTTTCCCAAACAGAAGAGGTTGTTTTTACTTAAGAAGTCTTCAATTACATTTCATTTGTGATCTAAGATAATTTAATAACCTTTCATTAATTTTTAGAGCATTAACCTGTTTATCTTCTCCTTATCTAATTAATCGCCTTTCTCTTGAAGTACTCAGTGACACCTGTGGCCCTTACCAAAGCGCTAGCCCTTTAGTATTAGTGTTCAAAGTCATTTCCCTGTGAGAATTAATTTACCAGATGTGGTAGAGGAAAAGAAAACTATGACTACAACAAAGGAAGACAGGAAGGAAGGGAGGAGGAAAGGAAGGAAGGAAAGAAGTTGTTTCACAGGAGAATAAATTAAGTGTATTTGAACTTAAGAGATTCTTATGTGGATAAAAAGAATCATAGAAAATTTACATTTTTGGTTTGTACGATTCTGAACTTAGATTGTGATATAGAAGAAAGAGGGTGGATTTTAAAGTTTCTGTGAACAGTTTCATGTTTTGACTGATTTCTTTATCCTGGCCAGTTGCTAAGTTCCCCCACCCACCCTCCACCTCCCCCTCAAGCGGGAAGCAAGTAAGAAAACCTAGATACATTCCAGTGCACCAAAAATGAATAGTTTGTCATGGCTTTTATCTCCCCCAGACTTCTGTGAAGTCCTCATTTTAGTACTCAGCATAGTTTTGATTCTGGATTTAAATTCAAGGAGGTTCAACTCTGATTCAAAGTATTCCTGGGACAATAAGCTCTGTGACTCTGGGGAAGTAGCTTAACCTGTTTGCTCGCAGATTTCTTAGCTTTAGCACTGAAGATTTCTATAATTTTTTTCAGCTCTACTACCTAAAATTTTTCTCAAAGTTACAAACATTGCCATCCTCATATTTTAATGTGAGCAGTAGGGTTGCAACCCTAAATTCAAGATACAAAAGGCAAGGCAGTTGAGTTATGCTAAGTGGCACAGAACTTGTATTTAATTGAATAAAAATTAAATTTTATCTTGATGCCTACTGGGTAGATAATAAAAAATGGAAACTAAACAGTGCACAGGTAACAGAGGAGAGCTGTAAACAAAATAATGAGAAAAAGAGAGCCAGAATTAAAGAGGTATGTTTAGAAGCGGATGCCAAAATTTGGAGGATATATGTCAAATGATGTCAAACCAGCATCTACCATCAGAAATAGAATCTGGTGCAAGATGACCCTGTTTAAGGGGTTTAAATGTTCTTAAGAAGACTCTCAACATGTACTATTTTTGTTTCTGATGCTCCAGAAGAAAGAAGTTGTGATTTGCCTCTGCTTGGTCACTTCAGTTTTTGAGTGTGTTTGTTCAACTCAGCTCTCCAATATTCTGGTAAAACAGAAAAAAAATGCAGTCATGTGATAGCTCATCACAGAATACAGATTCTATTTCGAAAATGGTGATAACTTAGCATAAGCCGATATTGTTTCAGCACAATGGAAATAAAAACTAAACCAGAGTGAATATGTTTATGATGACTTGGCATTTGTCATTTTGTTATGTAGCTTTGAATCAGAAAATCTGACTAGTTTTCTGTGCTTTGCCAGTAAGTAACAAAACAAATATAAAGAAGAGAGAATAATAATAATAGAATACCACGTGCCTGGAAGATTTCTGATGAAGATTTGATAGGCATTATCTTAAGCAAGTTTAGAAGGTAGTTATTATTATTATTACTGTTATTATTATTGTTGCTATTTTATAAACAGATCAAAGGAGGCTTAGGATGCTAGATGTTTGATAAATTCCAAGTCACTACTGTTTGGCTGATTAGTGATTCAAACACAGGTCACTTGATCCAAATTTCTTCTCTTATTTTTTCTGAGACATATTGCAAATTATTCTAAAAATATAGCTATAAAACAGTTTCCAATATGAAATGAAAAAATTAGGCCATAAAATGTGATCTTTATAAATCAATGTTCTTCACCAAAAATCTGGCTTCTCTAAGTTCAGTACAAAGATTACAGTGTCTTCCATGATAGGAACACATACAGACACATAATTCCCAATTCCAAACCTTTCACTCACTAAATATTCAAGGCCATGAAACAAAACTAACTAGCATGTCTTTGTTGTTGTTGTTGTTCATATATTTAATTACTTGGGGGTAACCTAGAGAAAGTCAAAGAAACTTCTCCTCCCCACTCTGAGCAAGGAACATGCAATTATTTTTTATGTCTACATAATATCAGCTATTGAAGGTTTATCTTAGATAGAATAGGTCTAATTTTTAAAAATCTGGTCTGGAAAATTTGAATTAACTCCATCTACTATTAATAAAGTGCTGAGGGCCCAGAGGTGATTTGCATTCCAGCTTAGCTACTTTTAACCACTCAGGTGTTAGTGTGGTAGAAAACTAAATGCCAGGGGATTGGTATACTCATCAGAAAAGCAAGAAGGAGTCAGTGGCACTGATAATAATAACCAATGTTTATCAATCTAAGTTTAGCATCTTTTAAGTTCATATTTATATGGCTTTTTAAAATCTCCACAAATAGTCCTAAAAGGCAAAGAATTTAATTGCTGAATTTTACAGAGATGAAACTGAGGCACAGAGAGTTTAAATAATTTGCCCAAGGCCACACAGCTAGTAAGTGATGGAGTTGGAATTTGAACCCTGGTAGTGCGACCAATGTATTTAACCACTATACCCATCTGTATAGTGGAAGTGGTTTTGTAAAATTTTTCAGTCTCTTGTTTTCTCTGGTGTCTAACACTGCACCAGTGTTCTGTCAGGATAAACATGATGCTTTTTATGAATTCCAAGTATGAGTGGTGTAAAAAAGGGAATGAGAGGTTTATTAAACCATTGGGAAGTCTGTGTTGATAAAAGCAAGAACTCAATGGCCAATTAACCTCTGTGCCAAAGGTGGACGTTTTTTAGAGTTCACCCAGAAGTTGCTGTGTGTCTCAAGAACCTTCAGGACACTCTTGTTAGCCACCTCTGTCTGCAGGGTCTACTGCAGAGCTTCTGAAGAAACTGCCCTCACCTACTTTTGTGGCCTACAGTCGTGAAGAAGGCTTGCCTCAGGGCTATTGACCCTCTTGTCTGTTGGCTGCCCATCCATCTGCCACAGATGTTCCCCAGTAATAATGGCTTCTTTTCTTCTGCTTCTAAATCCTACGAATCTGACTGAGCACAGAACTCATACCTATAATCCCAGTGCTTTGGGAAGTTGAGGTGGAAGGAACACTTGAGGCTATCAGTTCAAAACCAACCTGGGTAACATCGTGCGACCCCTTGTCTATAAAAAAATTTTAAAAATTACCCCAGGTTTGGTGGTACATCTGTAATCCCAGCTACTTGGGAGACTGAGGCCAGAGAATTGCTTGAGCCCAGGAGTTTGAGGCTGCAGGGAGTTATGATTGCACCACTCCAGCCTGGGTAACAGAGCACGATCTTGTTTCTAAAACAAAGCACAGCAAAACAAAATAAGATACAAATCCAACCAATTAATGGACTCTAACCTGAAACCTTGGAGAACCAGAGAGAAATGATAAAATTACTATACGACTGAGTAATGTGTAATATTTTAATACAGTCATGAGTGATTTTGAAAAATCATGATCCATACTAGACAAATCTGTGACTTCAAAGCAGAGGTATGAATGTCATTGGAATAAAGCATAGGGTAAGATAGTTCCACAAGTTCCTATGAAGTACAATGATGAAAATTCTTAATCTGCATATTTTTATTGAGTTTTCAATGTGTACATGATAATTATAATAATTTTAATGTGTATAATTATTCAATATTTTCAGGTGTTTTTTTTATAGTAACTCTGTGAGGGCCCTTAAACGTAAACTGAAATAATGAGAGTGTGAGATACACATACTCACCAACAGCCAGGTCTGCACAATCACCTCTCAGGGTTTATAACAAAGGTCTCAGGATTTGTAACAGTTCCCTGCATCCAATAGGATAGTTGGTACTAACTCCTTTTTGGCAGCAGAAATGAAAATAGGGTCAGTAACGTGACATTTCCCTAAAAACTTGGAACTATAAAACCAATGCTAGGTGAAACAAAAAGTATATCTAGTTGTTTTCCTGCATGAATGCAGCTAAAGGGAAGGCATACATACCACTTGGAGCTAAACAGTCCTGTTTATTAGCAAGAGATTAATATTTATTAATCTGTGATACTACCAGGTTTGTTCAAATGCTTGAGAAGGAAGATCTTCTCTGATCACTGGTTTGTTGCTTTCTTTACTGCATAAAGAATGATATTTAGACTGAGAAGTAGGAGAGAACAAGCGGGAAGAAGAGAAGGAGAATGAGGAGGAAGAAGAGAAGGAGAAGGAAGGAAGAAGAAAGAGAGGAGGACGAAAACAGAAGAAGCTTATTAAGGAACATATTAAGGAATGGGGGGAAAGGTAGGAGAGGGAGTCTCAATGAATTCAGAGTTTCCAGATTGGCTGATTAAAATGAAATTCTGAAATAACATGCAAATTAGATTCTCAAACTCTTGTCCAAGATCTTTGAAGATGTTTATAAACTGGAATTGGGCAAATGCTTTCACTGTCTAAAATGGAGAAAATGTATAGTCTCCAAATATAGGTAAGTGAATGAGAGACAGATATCAAGACAGCATAGGATGGGTTGTCAAGAGAGGTTTATTAAGTACTTATAAAATGAATTAGGTTTCACTAGAAACTACTGAACATTCCCAATGAAAGAAAATATTCAAACAAACCTGATTTTATTGTAGTTTTATTGAAATAGAATTGATGTAAAATAAACTGCATTTAAAATACTAATTTGATGAGTTTTTGCATATATACATATATGTACCTATAAAACCATTACCACAATCAAAATTACAATTCCCATCATCCCCCTCAATTCTTTTAGTTCCTTTGTAATCCATTCCACTAATCCAGTATCCACAGACAACTGATTTTCTTTCTATCCCTAAACATTAGTCTGCACTTTTAAATTTTTATATAAGTGAAATCATATGGTAAGTACTCTTTTTCTCTTTACCTTTTTTCACTCAGCATAATTATTTTGAGAGTTATACATGTTCTAATCTGAGATTATTTTATTTGTATATGGTTAATGGCCAGTAGATCAAAGAATTTTACAAACTGTTTACCTGGGCTTCAACTACATATTCTGTTTCTCTAACAGTCTGAGATGAATCAATTCTAACTTTAAAATCTTCTGTTGTTGTTTCTTCTGTCTAGTATGCATTTTCTACAGATGGTTGCGTAGCTGTCTTCTCTTTGACATTCAAGTCTCAGCTTAAATGCCATAATCTCAACTTAAATTTCACCATCTCAGCAAGACTTTTCATGACCACATTGCCTTTAGTAGCACTCTTAGTCACTACTACTGTGAGACCTCTAATTTAGTATTATCTGTCTCCCCAGCTAGAATGTACAATCCGTGAGAGAAGGAATTTATTGGTCTTGTTTAAAGCTGAGTCTCCAGCACCTAGAAAGATGCTTGATGCATAGGAGATAATCAATCAATAAGCAAACAAATAAATCTTTGCCATGCCTCTCATCCCATGTTTATGGAAAAATGTGGGGACCCATGGGCTGAGAAACAGTATAAATTCAATGCATTTGTTATTAACTGATGGAACATATTTAAAGTATGCTGATTAATGAATATTTATTAAGCTGGATATGGATTTATACCCATAGCTTTATCTCAATTCTGTCCTATTCAACAATTTTTACATATTAAAAAACCCACTTAGCTGTAACTATAGTAACAATGATTATCTCTTTTTGTATAATATGATGCTGCAACACATAATGATAATATAATTGATATTTTTAAAATATTTACAGATTGAAATGATGGATGACACTAAAAGATAAAAGTAAATAAGGATAAATTCTGCACAGAGTTCCTGGCCAAGAGCACACTACCTTGGAAGAGTACACAGTTGTCTATGTGAGAATTGCAATTGGCAGTGAGCTTAGTAAGGCTCAGTGTGTTAAAACTTCAAAAATTCTAATCACAATTCAGTGGCTTTGATAGAAGTGTAAAATCCGGAGTCATATAGAGAAGGGTTTCTTTCTGCTTTGCTCTGGTCAACAGAAAACCTACAATATTATAGTTCATTTTTGAGCTATAGAAATGGAAAAGGGCTCAGTGTATTACATACATAATGGTAAGAACTGTAAAAAGTAGTTCATATAAGGAATGCTTCAAAGAATAGGTAGTGTTCATCCTGCTGGTGGTCTTCACATAGTTCCCAATAGAGCTAAATAGTCCTGCTTATCAGCAAGAAACTAATATTTATTAATTTGTGAAACTACTTGGTTTGCTCAGAAAGACCTATCTAATGGTCAGAGATGCCCCAAGAGAAAGCCCTAACTGATGCCAGGCACATACTGTTCAAAAAGGCTTTGTGGGAAAGATTTAAAAATATGACTTGCTACTTGGTGATAGCTTATTTAGTTTGTACCAACTCTGAAATAAACATTAAAACATATACAATTAATAAAGAAAACCATTAATTTTCACTTAGTTTATTTTAGAGTGAGGTTTAGACCATTCACCTCCTTAAACAGATGATACCCTGTATTCTTCTCTAAATTATTTATTTCTATAAGTAACCCAACGCAGAGGTAGATTTGAAAAGTGACTGCTTGGCAGAGATTTGAGATTTGCTTGAAAATTTATCTTGGACCATTAGGGTAGCAAAGAAGAAAAGTTTTTGTTGTTTTTATTTTTAGTTTTGTTTGTTTTAAACCACGATATAGTGGTTTGTGTTAGGGTATTGGAGAGGTGATATTTATTTATGGAGATCTTAGGCACCACTAGAAAATTATTATTTTTCAATTTCCATTCAGTTGGGTGTTTCTGGCGGATGCTAGCTAAGAGGGTACTGTCCAGCAGCATGGGTGCTGAATTATAGGACTCTTGATGGAGAGTTTTCTTAGCAATCTCATTAGTACAATGAAACTGCAGGTTATAAGATAAGCGTGCTCAATTTATTTACTTATGAATTCTACTTTTAATAGTATCATCACTCAGGAAAATGCATTAGCTATTGCTGTATATTCATTTTATATAGGCATTTATTTTAAAGTGTAAGAGGAAGAAACCATAGTATCTATATTAAATAGTAGCTTGCATTTTTTCTAGACAATTTTCTCTATTAACAAGAAGAAGAGACAAAAGAAGAACAAAGACATATTTGTTAGGTGGTATGGAAGCAAAACTGTTTTTAAATAATACTGTTGTGTGGTGTATTCCTAGAGGTACTAAGAGCTCCTTATAAGGAAAATGCACATTTTGACTAAAGTTTGCAAACAAACCACAAGACTAATTATAAAACATTCTTTTGTCCCTTAGCAGACTGCAGGGGGCAAGAGTGAGCTTGTGTAAGCACTAAGAGCCTAGATTTCCCCGGGTGCTAGCTTCTCACATGTGTTTTTAAATCTTCCAACTTGTGATTATTATTTTTCAGTACTGAATTAGTGAATCATTTTACATAGTGCCATTATGTAAAATAAAATGATACTTTGTTTCTCTGCATTGGCCAATTACTGAGAGGGGAAAATTGGACTCCTGAAAGGCACATGTGTGCATAGTTTGGCAGATTACAGGAAAGCTTTATAAAATGCTCCCAGATGTTTGATGCATGAGCGAGAAAATGCCAGAAACAAGAAGCAAATTGAGGTGGGTTTCAGACATTATAAAATCTATTGATATAAAAACTAAGAAAACAAACAAGATCATAGGCATGAAATCTTTCTGGATGGTCAATAATGATAGATTTTTACTATATTAAACCAGTTTGCTCCTTTTCTTTTCCTTTTCTTCCTGAGGTTATTGTAAAAAATATTTAAAATATTATTATTAATCCATAATAAATGGTACATTAACTATGAACCAACTTATCTTTTTTACATAAAGTTCATGGAACTGTATGTGGATAAAATCTAGACTGGTTTTTTTTTTTTTTTAGGAACCTGCCCTCACACCCAATCATCAACCTTTAAGGAGGTTCTTGATAAAAATGTTGTTATTCAAAAGTTGAAGTTTCATAACTAATAGTCTCCTTTAGAGCTCAAAGAGCAGTTGGAAGACTAGCTTCTCCCCTGATGTGAGGTTTCTTAAATTTGGCTATAGCAGAGCTAGATGAGGTGAGATTTGTAAAATTGACCTCCTTTGAGCCCTGGGATTGTTCTTGAATCGGTCTACATTCTAGCATCAAACAGATGGTGCCTGGCAAAGGGGCGATTGAAAAGACTTCAGTGAAGGAACTATTTATAAAAACAAAAACAAGGGAAGCAATAAAGAATGGGAAGGCACCCTGGGAACAACATTAGTGGGAAGTCCTTAGTGAGGTAGAGAGTTAGAATTAGAGAAAAGTTGCCCTCATTTGTGAGAGCTGTTATTTGTAGAAGGACCATTCACCAGGAACTGTGGCCTTAGGCAGAACAATGTAGCCACAGCCAAATAATGGATTCACAAGAGGGAATCTTACTCCTTCTGATCTCCTGATTATTGACAATTTGTTTGAATCCAACCAGTAGCCCAAGGCAAGAGATATTGGTTGAAGTAGTTCTTAGGATCTATCTTCTACAGGAAAGAGTTGGAGGCAGAAGGATGATGACCAGACCTGGGGGAGAAATGGAGGGTAAACAGTACATTCCACATGTTAATGCATTGGTTTTTTGAAATACTAAAATGATTGTTACAATGTTATTATAGATAAGGATATTAAGGTCAGAGTGGTTAAACTATTTGCCGTGTTTTAAATAAGGATTTGTATGACTTCAAACTCCATGTTCTTTCCCTCATAATACACTGCTACTTCACCCTTCCCTTATCCCAATACACAGTGTTTCCAATGATGATTGTTAGGGGAGATAATCCATAAAAGGTTACAAATATTGTTGTTTCCACTTTCTTCTTTTTAGGAATTCTACTTGGTATATAGCGCTAATCGCTGCTTTTTAAAGAGATACCAGCATGAGCCACAGAAATAACTAAGCAGAAATGCTCAGGCAAAGAAGCTCAATCCCACTGTTCTCTATCCTTTCCTTTAGCTATTGCTATAGTTTCTTTCTTTTTCGTTTTCTTTTCTTTTTTTTTTTTTTTTGAGTTGAAGTCTCACTCTGTTGCCCAGACTGGAGTGCAGTGGCCGCTCCCGGCCACGGCAGCCTTGACCTGCTGGGCTCCGGCGATCCTTCCGCCTCAGCCTTCCAAGTAGCTGGAACTACAGGCATGCGCTACCATGCCCGGCAAATTTTTGATTTATTGTAGAGATGAGGTCTCACCAAGTTGGCCAGGCGGGTCTCGAACCCGCAGGCTCAGGCAATCCACTCACCTTGGCCTCCCAAAGCGCTGGAATTACAGGTTGAGTAACCGAGCCCAGCCTAGTTTCTCTAGGATGCCTAAAATAGTAGGGATTTAAGCCAAAGGTTCTGGGCAAGCCCTGAAATGCTGACATTTTGGGATCCTGCTGCCATTGGTAAAATGGATTTTGAAGGCATGTTGTGAAAGTTGTAAACAGTTAAGATCACTACTAAAAAAATAGATGTATATAATATGTTCATTTATTATATATGTAATTTAGACTTCTGGTGGTCTCCTCTAAGTAAGATGCAATACAATCTCAGTCATAAAAACTTAAAAACTCTACAGCTTCCTTTTAAAATGTAAAGTTGGGGAGGTCAAAGAATTTAATCTTAAAAAGCAGGAAGATAAAGAATTGTCAACCTCAGGTGATATACCTTTAATATTATTTTATTTTAATCTTTTATGATTAAATAACTTCAACCTTACAAAAGAGTTGCAAATAATATCCATATACCTTTATTGAGATCCCCAATTATTAATATTTTTGTCGCATTTGTGTACTCTCTCATTCTTTCTCTCACACACACACAAACACACATTATTTCCAAAATCATTTGAGAATAACTTGCAGATATAATGTAAGTTTACTTCTTAATATCTTAGTATATGGTTCCTAAAAACAAAGTTATTCATGTACACAAGCACAGTATAATTATAAATATATATGGTACTGATGTTGTAAAAATAATGTACAAACTTTATTCAAAATTTTCAGTTGTCCCTGTAATGGCCTGTATAGCAAAAGGAGAAAAAAATCTTGGGTACAAGTTCCAATCAAAATAATAATGTTCATTTTGTTGTCAAATCTATTGAGTCTTCTTTAATCTAGTATAGCTCCTCGATCTCACTAGATCTTTATATTTAAAAAAACTTTTTGGTCAGTTATTTCAGAGAATGTTTATTATTTTGGATTTTTCTGATATTTTCTTATGGTTAAAATTAGGTTATGCACTTTTGACAACAACATCACAGGAAAGGTGTTTTGTCTTTCTCTTTGCTTCATATCAAGAGGCACATGGTGTATTTTTGTCGTATTACAGATGATGTTAATTTGATTACTTGTTTAAGCTAGTGTCTGCCAAAATTCACTCACTGGTTTTAGCGTCCATTTATTATTTTTCGCCTGAAACAATTATTATTTTGAATGCCAAATGGTTATTTTCCAATTCTATTACTTCCTCTATATTTATTTAGTTGGCATTCTATCATAAGAGAGAGCTATTCCCCATTTAATTATGTATTTCTTTATATCTCTGTGGATTCAAGGAATACTATTTTCTTCAGTGAGTTGCAATTCATTATTATCATTATTTTTTGGTGCTCAGATTATTCTAAATTTGGATAGAAAATTTCCTCATATTGGCTCCTGTATTCTTTTGACATGTCTTATTCATTCTTTGAGCAAGCCTTATTTTTTGGTACAGCAGTATGTTCTAGGTTTATCTTGTACTTTCCTTGACTTATCCCCACAATCACCCATCTTTTTAAAAGATCCTTGACCTTTTTTGTGGAGATTGTATTTAGAAATCAAGATCTAGGCATTAGGTGAGTATGTTACTTTTTCATCAGACTGGACTAATGCACACACATATAGACACATCTTTCTTGAAGTGGTCTTTCTATTGACAAGGAATGGTTTATCCCACAATGTAGTACCTTCCTTTAGAAAAGACATAAACATTTGGCATTAACATGCTTCAGGTTATAATCAGAACCTGTCATTTTTCAACTGGGAGAAATTAGAGCCAAAAACTCACAAATGACACAACAAGGATATAGGCAAGGATTTTTGCTGCCTTATATTTCCTTCTGTGTCTCAAGTACTCCTGTTTCCTTCTTTCATGCTTCAGTGTTTTCAGATAAATTTCTGCATGAGATCTAGTTTATCTCCAATAAACTTAACGTTATGAAAGTTCGGATCCAGTTGTAGACTAAATGGATTTATCCACGGGAAAATGTTAGTGTTTGAGGTAGTGTTTATCTGGCCTCCATATACAGCCCAAGAGACAACTGAAGTCAGCAGGCTTAGGAATCATGTGAAATGCTGTAAATCTGAGCATCCTCCCCTCTCCCCACACTGCCAAGGGAATAAAGTGCTGGGAGAGCTGCTCTGTGGCTGTGTCCCATGTTCATTCCCCAAATGAATTCCAGGTGCATATTAACAGTTTAACTTTGTTAAGATGGTGTCAGTCTCGGATCATTTGCATTCCATTACCCACAATGCTTTTTAAATTTTGTGCCTGCTTTGAAAAGCAAATGATGACATTCTGCAGGGAGGATTTCAGCCAGTGTGCTCTTTATAAAGTAAAGAAATGGAGTAATTATTACTGAGAAGAGGAAAGAAATGATACGTTTTTCCCATTTGGTGTTTTTAGTGAATGGTGTGTGTGTGTGTGTGTGTGTGTGTGTGTGTGTGTGTGTGTGTGTGTGAAGGCTGTGTTGGGAGAGGAGGTGAAGGGGAGAAAAATAAATGGGGATTCTGATTGTGTGTTTATAATCCTGAACCTAAAATTGCCAATAATTATGAAAAGTCTTCATAAGTAACTGGAAGAATCCACATTGCTGTTAAAAATGTCCAAAAGAATTGTGCCAAGTATATGCTAAGATACACGTCATTCAGAATTTTGGGTAAATCAAGATTAGATTGTGAAACCAGAAGAGGTTCATACTCAAGAGTTGAGACTTTTCTGGTATCTTGAATGGTCTCTTGACATGAGGAGAGGACAGAGGGTGAAGAGCACTAGATGGAATAGTAACATGTCTCTCTTCTCTCCTCTCCCCTCCTACATTTTTCTTTCCCCTCTCTCATCTTCTCCACCCCTTCCTTTCCCTTTCCTTTGTTGCTTACCCATCATGACACATCATTACCAAATCCTGTCATTCCTTTCTCCAATCTATAGCTCATAGTAAAGAAATTTAAATATCAAGAAGTATTGAAAGTATAGAAATGAGTGAAGTGAGGTTTTTTTTGTTTTGTTTTGAAAACTTAAATCTAGTATATAGGCTTTGACAAATATTAAACTAATATAATAAACTAAGAGCTGATAAGCAATATGAAGGTTATACATGTAATCACCATCTGTAGACTAATAAAAATATTTACTTTAATCAAGTGCACCAGAATGAAGCTCTAGGAGGGCAGAGATTAACTTTTTGTTTTGTTCGGTGTTGTATAACCAATCCCTGAATAGTCTTAGATATATAGTAGATGTTCAATTAATACTGAATGACTAAATGAATCAAAGTGTTTACATCCTTTTATAATCATTTATTTCCCTTTTTTCTCCTTTTCAAAAGTATAGTTGACTCCACTTCTTCCTTCCCTAACTCACTGCAGCATCACTCCATGGAATCTAGGTTCAACAGGGATACCATACATTGTTGTCAAATCCACTTTCTTTTTACTAGTCCTCGTTGCACTTTCTCTTAGTACCAGCTAGTTCATTGCTTCCACCTTTATACTCTCTTCGCTTTTTGCTTTCCTCTACACTTTCCGTGAATCTTCTATGGTTCTTCAAAAACCATCTAAGTGCTCAGTACTATCATTGACTTGAGTATCTTCATCTATTGGTATTTCCAGGAGTTCCTTAGCTGTCTTTTTTTTTTTTTTTTTTCTTCCTTGCTTATTCATCTGGAGTAATCACACCAACTTTCATGACTTGGATTATGATCTCTATGCTTAAAAACATCTTTCAAGGAAGTGTAGCTAGAAAAGAAATATAACTAAGGACTGAGCCCTAGGGCACTTCAACTTTTAAAGGACTGGAGGATAAGGAGTAATTATCAAAAAATATTGAGAATTTGTGGCCAGAGATGTTGGAGAAAATTAGGTGACTTTAATATCTTAGACATCAAGAGTAGGAAGTATTTCAGGGAACAATATTGAAAGGCTCTTATCAACTGGATAGAGTGGTGACAGTGGATCAGTATTTCTAACCATGGATGTAGTATTCTGGTAAATTCACACTGTTACAAGTGGAATAGCATTTTTATTTCATTTGTTATTTTTTAAATGCATAGATAAATAGATATGTATTGAGTAAATAAACCACTGGATAAACTAGGTTTGAATACTGTTTCTGCCTGTATGAGCATGAAGGTAAGAACTTGGACTCTGGAGCTATGTGGCCTGACTTTAATTCAGCCTCTCTTGATTAGCAGATGATGCGATTTTAGTTGAGTTGCTTACATTGTTTATGTTTTGGTTTCCTAATCCATCAAATGGAAATAATAATGGTACTTTCATAATGTTGCTGTAATGAATAAATGAGAAAATATACTGAAAGAGCTTTGAGCAGTGCCACAAAGTCAACTCTTACTGACTTATTCTATGACCTTATGCTTCCTTACTTGAATAGGTATGACAAATTGTTTCAACCTCATAGAGTTATAGTGTAAACCAACCTGAACTATCCATGTAAAGTACTCTGTGCATGGCAAACCCTCCATACATATTGACTGAATTATTAAGTATGCTCATCATTTGGTATTGGAATTAGATGAGCCAGCCACTAAGTTTATTTCTCATTTGAGCACTGCTAGAGGTTATGGGGATGTAAGCATTGTACAGCTTGAAATTGTTTTATTCTAAGTCATATATTGTTTAATTTATACTCATATTGTACTGTTGGTCGACAACAGGAGGCACAAGGAGCATTGACGTGCGCACATTTTCACCAGATCTTTAAGATACATTCATCTGATCAGAATTCTCATAGAGCACATCAAGATGTCTCTAGTGCTTTGAAAGCCAATGTTAAAAAGAGAAAGTTCAGAGATGATTACATCCCATTTGATTTTGATTTTGGAGAAATAAACACTATCCTCACAAGTCACATGGTGTTATATGTGGAGAAGTACTTGCAAATGGAATACTAAAAACACCTCTCTTATCTCAACTTTTGGAAAAAAAGTAAATAAATAAATTGTTTTTAAGTACCAAATGCAGTAATTCCACAAATTAGGTCTAAAAAGAAAGACTTAATTTTGTGACTTAATTTTCATCTGAAATCAATTATTAAAAAACTTATAAATAGAAAAAGTAAAATTTGTCTATATGGGATATGAATATTCTTGACAGCTATGATAAATTAATTATATACTAATCACAATTTACTAATCAAAGATAAAATATTTTTACCTTGAACTGTTTTTTATTGTCACAATAAAAAAAATCACAAAATGTGTTGAAAAATCCTAAGAGATTTTTATAAAATTGTATATGATTATGAAATAAGTTGATTTTTAAAATGTTGGAAAGTTCTATTTAAAAACAATAGAGGCAGAACTCAGATTCTTAAACCTGGGCTGATAATTTTGGAGAAAATGTAGACTATAAGTCTTCTGAGTTTCCCTAAGCCCTGTGCTCATCTCCTAGAGAACACCCTTTTCAGGAAACCCTTAATTTTGTTTTGTAATACTTGCCATAACATGCTATTAATCACAATTCCCTAAGGCTCACATACATTTTACAATAAAAGGTCTTAAATCTTTAACATGTGGTTCAGTTGACGTGCTAGCCTAACACCATGCTATTCTCCTTATGAGAAAAACACATCTCTTTTTTTTCCAAAAAATTCTGACATATTTTATTCTGTCTTTGGAGATTTCACAAAATAAGCATATTGAATAGAAAATACATTTCAAATAGCCCAATTCAAATATACGCACTTGCACTAATTTGTTTGGGCATTAGAAAAATCTACTTGACAGAAATTACTTGACTTTTTTCAATCTGTTATGTGAACTATAAAACAGAATATTTTCATGTGTAGAAAAAAAATAAGGGTGGAAAATGTAGTCAAAAAGGATAAATGAGTAGCTATAACAAGAGAGGAACCTTGCGTGCTACACTGAAGATAATGCATTATGAACAAGGAATATCTATCCCCAAGCTGTAAGTCTCTATCTGTTCATTTGTCTAGTTTCGCGAACAATGAGCTAGATCCCATCAGGGCATTTCACTCAGTATGTACCTAATACATGGGGATTCCTTTTATTCCTCAGCTCTATTTCTCTACTCCTGACACATCGCCTTTACATTTGTGTACAACATCATGATAGGGAGCAGAGATCTACTCCCACAAGTGAGTCACAAAGTTGTAATAAAAATAAATCCAGTCATATGGTAAGTTATCTTTCTTGGTGTCATGACAATGATTTTCACTTTATCTGTTGGAGGTATCTCTAAAAGTATTACTAAAGTATCTATAGAAGTATTACTTCCCAGTCAAGTAAAGAGGAATGAGTATGTTTCCATGAACCCACAAGCTCTGCTCTTTTGTGTTTGCTTTTTTACAGCTCTATATAAAGAAGGTATTAAACAAAACCTATTCCCCACTTGCATACATCACATCCTAAGTTCTAAACATATTTTACTGTAGAAATGTAATTGCACAGGCATTGGAGAAAGGGAAACCCAAATGGATAGAATTTATAAAAACCTTCACCAAAGAAAAAAAGCTACATGAGCTCAGTGGTAATTTCTTTTTAAAAAATTTTTATTTTATTTTATTTTTAAAAAGTGGGTACAAATGAGGGTTAGGTACACATGTGGTAATTTCTTTTCTGGACATTCTGTGTGAAATATTGAGGCAACATTGGATAAGGAACATGTTTAAATTTTTTCATGGCAAAAAGTGTGTTGAGTTTATTCCATGACAAAAACCACTTCTGAAAGACTGTTGCTATCATCAGATCCTCTGGGAATTTTCCTGAAAATAGAAGCCAAAATTAAGTTTTATTTTTTTAATAGCGATAAGGAGGTAGATATCTGCTGATCAATTTTTGAGGGACCATACTTGACTATGAATAACTGTTCCTTTTGAAATTCTAGTTAGAAGTGAGGTATTAATAGAGGAAGGTGGGAAGTCCAACACTGACCATAATTTCTTTAAGCTACATTGTTTCAAAACTTTGACATTCCATTTAATGTGTTCCCCTTTATTGTTTTTCAGTTTCTTCCCTCCATTCAGTAGCTGTATCTTGCCAATTTTTATTCTTAATATTTTGCATGCAAATTATTTCAATGATACATGCACTTACATATGTAGACTGCTATGGACTTAATTGTGTTCCCCAATCCCCCAATTCATATGTTGAAGCCCTAATTCCCAATGTAACAGTATTTTACCTCTGTGGAAGTAATTAAGGAAGCTAATGAAGTCATAGAAGTGGGACCCTGATCTGATAGGATTAGTGTTTTGTAAGAAGAGACATCACAGAGTTCTCTCTCTGCGTGTGCACACACTAAGGAAGGGCTATGTGAGTACACAATGAAAAGGTAGCCACCTGCATATCAGGAAAAGAGCTCTCATCAGAAGCAGAACCCTGCTAGACCTTGATCTTGGACTTGCAGTCCCTAGAACTTAGAAAAAAATGCATTTCTATTGTTTAAGCCACTCAGTCTATGTTACTTGTTTTTGTAACTTGTAGGTTAGAGTAAGTTTTGTAATTTACTAACTTTTGTAAGTTAGGCTAAGAGAAGCCTAACTATAATACTCAAGAATCAGTGCCTGCCGGGCTCGGTGGCTCAGCCTGTAATCCCGCGCCTTTGGGAGGCTGAGGTGAGTGAATTGCCTGAGCCCGTGGGTTCGAGACCCGCCTGGGTAGCGAGACCTCATCTCTACAATAAATCAAAAAATCAGCTGGGCATGGTAGTGCATGCCTGTAATTCCGGCTACTTGGAAGGCTGAGGTGGAAGGATCGCCGGAGCCCAGCAGGTCGAGGCTGCGGTGGCTGGGAGCGGCCACTGCACTCCAGTCTGGGTGACAGAGTGAGACTCCAACTCAAAAAAAAAAAAAAAAAAAAAAAAGAATCAGTGCCATTATATATTATACCAGATTTCAACAAATCCTCACAAAATCCCTGTGAATGAAGTTTTATTACAGATGAAGACTATGATCTAAGAGGTTAAATAATTTTCTTCATGCACTTAGAGGTAAAGATCACAGAACTAGAATTTGAGCCTTGTTCTATATTCCAAGTATGTTTTCTTTATGATAGTATCACCCTAGGCCTGGCCCTCCTTGTTTAGTGACTAACTTGGTTCGTAGCAGTCCCTACAGCAGTCCCTATAGTGATCCCTACAGTGATTGAGCATTGTTGTTAATTTTGCACACTTACCAAGTCCTAAAACTTTCATTTTGTTTATGATTACACTGCACAAGCTCATTTAAAGTACCCCCAAGAGTTTCCCAGGACAAGCCCAAATGCTTAACCGGTCTTTGAGGTGCTTTAAAAATCTGAGCCTACTTCATTAAAGTGTACACATTAGCCGGGCTCGGTAGCTCAGCCTGTAATCCCGCGCCTTTGGGAGGCTGAGGTGAGTGGATTGCCTGAGCCCGCGGGTTTGAGACCCGCCTGGGCAGGTGAAACCTCATCTCTACAATAAATCAAAAAATCAGCCGGGCGTGGTAGCGCATGCCTGTAATTCTGGCTACTTGGAAGGCTGAGGCGGAAGGATCGCCGGAGCCCAGCAGGTTGAGGCTGCGGTGGCCGGGAGCAGCCACTGCACTCCAGTCCGGGTGACAGAGTGAGATTCCAACTCAAAAAAAAAAAAAAAAAAAAAGAACACATTACCATTTTCTCAAAACTCACGTGTTCAATTTCCAATTCACATCTCTGTGCCAATAATATATCACATTTATTTTTGTCTCTATATTCTTATCTATGGCATTCTTTCCTGGAAAACACTTTCCTATCCCATCTATACACACAGAAAAATCTATTAATCATTTGAGGCTAAATTCAGTCCAACTCCTTGTATAAACTTTGTTTTGTCAATCTATAGTGATCTCCTACTTAGAATACTTCCATATTCCTTTTTTTAAAAAATGTTATTACTATTATACTGTTGGGTTATGTGTTCTTCCCTAGTTGTCCTATGTTTAGAAGGGTTTTTTCCGTACAAAAAAGGTGTGTGTGTGTGGGGGGGGGAGAAAGCCAAAAGCTCTTTAAGTGCTTGTTTATATCTCTAACCAACCTACCAGTTAATAAATCTACTAATCAGTACTGAACACTTAGTTTGAGCTAGACTTTACAAAACTGAAATGACATTGAATGAGAATATATTCTTCTTCTTTAGTGCATTTCATAACTAAGCCCAATGCTCCAATGACGTTCAATAATTGGTAGAACAATTTATTAAAGCTACAATCATATTGCTGCTATGCATTAAAACAAAGAATATCCAACACAATCCTGTCTTTGCTCACCAATAAAACCAATAAATAATCATAACTGGAGCAGGTATGTGATACATAGGAAGATGACATGATGTGATGGAAGCCACAGGGACACTGGACGACTGAGTTTAAATCTCATCTCCTTTCACTTCCTCATTTTTATTCTCTCAGGAAGTTACTTTTCTAAACCACAGTTTCCTTAATTTAAAATTCCCGGCTGGGCTCGGTGGCTCAGCCTGTAATCCCAGCACTTTGGGAGGCTGAGGCGAGTGGATTGGCTGAGTCCGCGGGGTCTTGGCAAGACCTCATCTCTACAAGAAATCAAAAATTAGCCGGGTATGGTAGCATGCGCCTGTAGTTATGGCTACTTGGAAGGCTGAGGCAGAATAATTGCCAGAGCCCAAGCAGGTCGAGGCTGAGGTAGCCGGGAGTGTGCCTCTGCACTTCAGTCTGGGCAACAGAGTGAGACTCCAACTCATAAAATAAAATAAAATAAAATAAAAAAAATAAAATTCCCACCAAAAAGTCTGACTCATAGTAAATGTTTAATGAAACAAACTCAGTCTCCCAAATGCTATTGTGGTCATTGGAAATCACTAAGTAAAGAAACTGTTGTTCTGTTAAACGTAGTCTTCCTATGTCTTTTGCTGCCCCCAACTTTTCCCTGCTTCAAGATGAACAGTATGAATAATTGGTTCTAAAACATAGCCCAAATCCTGGTCTAGCTTTACATAGGGTAAAGAGAAAAGAAAATATTAAGGAAAAGTGCTAGAACAAAGGTATGGGTGATTAGAAATGCTGTATGCAATCATTTTTCATCATCCCTTACAGGAAGAGACATATTTTCTTTAAGAGAAAAATGAGACAGATAGTCCTTCAAATGCATTACAATGCTTTGGAAAAGATATAATTAGACAAAATACCAGGTATTACAGATGGATTACAGATGGATTACATCTTGGGTGACACACCTGATTAGAGAATCTATCATTTCACTTAGTAACACCTATTACACCTATTTTTAGGAGTCTTTTGAATCAGGAGGTATAATACATGCTTATAAAAGTGAAAATAACATACCATTATTTTTTAAAATAAGGAATGTATGACTGTGGACCAAGGTAGTTCTATTATTTCCAAAAGGAGGATAATTTGAACTGATACTTAAGGCTCTGCTTAGCATTTTACATTTAGAGAGTGCAATTTAATTGGTGTGAGACAGCATAGATTTGTGAAAATAAATCATGTCAAACACATTTGATTACTTAAAAAAATTAAATTGCTATTGGACTAGATAGAAGAGGAAACAAGTAAATTCAATACAACTGGATTTTTTTTTTTAAAAAGTCTCCTGGCAACATTCCTTATCAGTGTTAAGCATGTGGATAGGTTTCAAGTAGTTTTATGAATAAATAGTCAAGTGGCAATAGACAATAGGTGCCAAGGTTGAAGATCTAGAAAGAAACATAGCAATTCTTTGGAATGGCTTGAAAAGCGCAAAATGCCAGGAGTGGAGGACTTCTGAAACAGACAGATTTAAGGTCAAATATTAGCAGTTAGTCACAGACTTTGTGATAAATCATAACCTTTTAAAACTTCTATTTGCTCATCTATAAAGTAAGGATCATAATAGGTCCCTTCAGGGTTGTTGAGAAGAGCAAATTTGTCTTACTCTGTCACCCAGACTGGAGTGCAGTGGCACAAACATAGCTGACTGCGGTCTCTAACTCCTAGGGTCAACTGATCCTCTCACCTCAGCCTCCTGAGTAATTGGAACTACAAGTGTATGCCACCATGCCCAGCTAATTTTTTTACTTTTTTTGTTGTTGTATAGACAAGGTCTCACTATGCTGCCCAGGTTAGTCTCAGACTCCTGGCTTCAAATGATCTTCCTACCTTGTCCTCTCAAAGCACTGGGAATACAGGTGTGGGCCACTGTGCTTGGCCCAAATTCAATGGATTTTAGAAAGTCCAACTCAGGGCCTGATATATGGCAACCTATCCAAGTCATTACTCCCACTATTTCTAGACCCCTTTCCATGAGATGATTTCTCCTAATCACATAGGACTCTAGGAAGATTGGGCAAGGAGATGCTTCAATATGCTGTCAAGACTCCAGGTATACTGGGGTCCAAGCTCTGCTATACTCTCGAGTCCTAGATATTTTTTATGTATTTCAAGTGTATTCATCACTGTAAACACCTGTTCAAGGGATCAGCACTGCAAAGCCCAGCTTAGTTATTTGGAAATAAGTTTGAGAAACTTGAAAATCTTTACAAAAATGCTAAGATAAAAACTCTAACAAGGTCAAAAACAGCCTTTTAGGAAATGATTTTTGCAGTATTCTACACTCTGTGGTGAAATACAGCAAGAAGTCCCATGTATACATCCTGTCACTGACTTCTGTTCCAATGTTCTGCAGATTCCCGGTGTTGTTGGGTGCTTTTCTTGTTTACTTCATTTGTGTGCTTACTTATTCATGGCATCCTCTTGCAGGAATGTAGGTAGGTCCTTTGAGAATAAGATGTTTTCTTATCTTGTTTGTTGCTATATTCTAAGGGTTACTAACCCTTACAGTTGCTAGTCCAGGTACCGTTGCCAGCTCATTTTAAGTACCCAAATAAATATTTGTTGATGGCATAGGAGTTGACAAACTCTAACCCACTGGTTAAGTCAAGCCTATGACCTGTTTTGAACAACCTACAAACACAGTCATGCTTACTCAGGTGCATATTGCCTATGATTACTTTCCTGCTAAAATGGTAGAGTATGTGGTCTTGTGACCCATGAAGTCCAAAAATTTACTATCTGGCTCTTTAGAGAAGAAAGATTGCCCATTACTGGTTCAGAAGATAGAAATCAATAATATAATAGCATCATCATCAACATCACGGCAGCTATCGCGAATGTCTTATATGGGCAAGGCATTTTAGGTGCCTTTATTCGCTCTCTTAACAGCTTTGCAGAGTAGGTTTTATTTCTGCTATCTTGCAAATGAGGAAACTGACACTCAGTGAAGTCACCTCTACAAGGGTAAAGAGCTGAGTGCTATCTGAGCTCAGATTTGTCTCCTGCCCTCCACCCAAACCTCTCTTTCTCTATCTCTTTATTTTTGTACTACTCTAAGCAACTAATATTTTTACCATAGACATTTTAAGGGACCATGAGAGAATTGCTTAAATTTTAGCAGTTTCCATTTTCTTGTCTTTCATGTGTTTAGGGCAGAAATAATTAAAACAAATAAACAAAAAAGCAAAAAATAAAAATATTTCAGGCTAGATTTGTAATTTTGGTTACCATGAATTATTATTCTCTATTGTATTTCTTTCTTGGTTTGTTTTTAGTGGAAGAATGATAGTGGTGATATGCACTTTTTTTTACATTTCCATTGATATTAAAATAGAGACAATGTTAAGAAACTGAGCTAAAACCATTTTACAGGAAAAAAGTCTGAGAGATTAGGCAATTGGGCTTCAAAGTGCAATATGAAATTTAATGTGGTTAAGTGATGCACTTGGGTAGAAATAATGCCCGGGCTAAGTACAATTTAAATGGTGCTTAATTAGTTAATATGGCAGAGAAAAAAAGATCCGCCTGTACTCTGAGAATGAACATTTACATTTTGGGTTCAGTGTGCAGCGGTGATAGAAAGAACAAAAATGCTGTCAGCTTGTGTTCAGAGGGCCATTCTATTAGTCCTAGGATACGGGCCTTTTGTAAGGCGTTGATTAGAACACACCAAGGCATCTGGTACAATTCTGAACTCATTAGGTAACAAAAAAGATGGGAAGTCTATTTTCAGGAACTAGAAATTCGATTAGTGAAGATAGCAGCAAGAGCTAAAGCAGAAGCTTAGCCTCCTGAGCAAAAGCTTTAAGGATCCACTGGATTGGGGCTTCTGTACTCTCAAGTCCTCACTCCATGGTGCCTCTCCTTTCCTAGGCTATATGGTAAGATGGTAACAAATGCCATCCCCTTTGTAGTAATGATGTATATTACAACTCATCATACAGAAGATACAATTATGCTTGTGTGTCTGTTTCATCATAGAAAACAAGCTTGTTGAAACTGGGGTTTTTATCCTATTCACATGGGTATTACTGGATCCCCCACTCCCCTTCCCACTACAAATAATCTTATTTTTGCCCTTTTCTTTCCCCCTTTTCTTCCACTGAAAGAGGACGGGAGTCTAAGTATAGCTACATCATTAATTATGAAAGAGATCGGGGAAGGACACAGATAGGAAATTCAGGCAGCATATTTACAGAAGAGTTTTTACTGGGAAAAAGTATGCTGGAGGTGGAGCAGAAGCAAGACTTGGAATTAGAAAAATGTGTATGTTATGAAGCATTGCAGGGGATTGCCAGTGGGCCTCCTTGATATCTAAAATATATCAATACCTATTTAAGTTGATGTTTTTTTTAACTAGTTATGGCTGCAGAACTGCATTTCTTGAAGCACAGTCCCACTCTTGGTTTGGCCTACATGGTCATTAGAATTATAAGTATTACATTGCTATCCCCAGTGCCCATAGAGCACTAGACAAGTTGTGGAGATTGAAGTATGTTTTGAATAAATGAATGAATAAGAGGAAAAAGAACTGGGTGATGCTAACTTGGGAACAATCTGATAGAAGACAGAATTGTGCTCCAAAACTCTTCAAAGTATTTCAGGTCAGCATAATAAATAAGTAGTAGGAACCTAAAGCACTGTTTCTTCAGGGTACATAACTCACCATGTACCATGCCTCAGGAGTTCCTTCAGTCTCATAATAAGAGATAACAGCTAAAGTGAGGAGACCAGAGCATATATTTATTTGTCTCCCTTTCTTCCTTTCTTCCTTCCTTCCCTCTCTCCCTCCCTCCCCTCCTCCTTCCTTCCTCCCTCCCTCCCTCCCTCCCTCCCTCTTCCCCCCTTTCTTCCTTTTTCTTTTTTTTTACCATGAAATTACTAAAAGAAATTCAATAGAATTAAATTAATCATGACAGAGCTTATAAAGTTCACTCAAATTAGAGTTTACTAATTAATTAGCATTTGCCCAAGTTTAGTATGCAATTATTAGAGGAAATGAAGTTATGCAATATGTAATGGGTATTTATGTATGTCTTTCCCTGAACACACACAAAAATACGGGCAACAGAAGAGCAGAATAACCTATGTCAATAGGTGAACTTTTACTCTTTCTTGCCAACCAATTTGTTATTGACTAATGACTATTAGGCACATACGTTATAAATATGAATGCTATGTCTGCTTCCTCCAAGGAACATGTAATGTTGTAGGGAGGTTTGTATGCAAATACAGAATTAATTATGAGGCAGTGGTACGGGGCCCAAGAAATATTACTCATGTGCCATTGAGTGTCAGAGGAGGGTTGAAGCACATTTTACTGGTGTCAGGGATAAAGGAGTTCAAGGCGCAGGCGATATTTGAATCAGAACTTGAAGTGTGGTTGAATGACAGTGGACTGAGATGAGAGGGGAGGAGCAGTGTAGGTAGAAAACAAGGAAGGAAAACTTATCACAGACTCAAGCAGATAAACTGGGTAGTTTCCTATAGGAGATTAGCTTGGAAGCAAGGAACTGAAACAGTTTAAACTCTGGAAAATTTGGGGCAATGAATGCTTATATAGTTTGAATGGTTATCACCTTCACATCTCATGTTGAAGTGAGATCCTCAATGCCAAAAGTAGATACTAGTGGGAGGTAACTGGGCCATCAGAGCTGATCCCTCATGAATGACTTAGTGCCATTCTTTTTTTTTTGAGTTGGAGTCTCACTCTGTCGCCCAGACTGGAGTGCAGTGGCCGCTCCCGGCCACCGCAGCCTCCACCTGCTGGGCTCCGGCGATCCTTCTGCTTCAGCCTTCCGAGTAGCCGGAATTACAGGCATGCGCTACCACACCCGGCTGATTTTTTGATTTATTGTAGAGATGAGGTCTTGCTGCCCAGGCGGGTCTCGAACCCGCGGGCTCAGGCAATCCACTCACCTCAGCCTCCCAAAGGCGGGGGATTACAGGCTGAGCCACTGAGCCTGGCTAGTGCCATTCTTTAGGTAATGAATAAACTCTTGTTCCATTAGTTCATGCAAAAGCTAGTTTTTTAAAACAGGCTGCTACCTCCTTCTATCTTGCTTCCACTCTTACCATGTGACACACCTGCTCCCTGTCTGCCTTCCGCCATGATTGTAAGTTTCCTGAAGCCTCACCAGAAGTCCAGCAAATGCTGGCACATTGCAGAACTGTGATCCAAAATTAACCTCTTTCCAAGTTACCCAGCCCCAGGTATTTCTTTATAGCAATGCAAAATGGACTAATACAGTTGCCTTATCAAAGCCATCAGTGTGTACAGATAACCAGGAGCCTGAGTAGTGTGAGACATTAAAGAATGGTGGGGCCGGGCTCGGTGGCTCAGCCTGTAATCCCACGCCTTTGGGAGGCTGAGGTGAGTGGATTGCCTGAGCCCGCGGGTTCGAGACCCACCTGGGCAGCGAGACCTCATCTCTACAATAAATCAAAAAATCAGCCGGGCGTGGTAGCGCATACCTGTAATTCCGGCTACTCGGAAGGCTGAGGCAGAAGGATTGCCAGAGCCCAGCAGGTCGAGGCTGCGGTGGCCGGGAGCAGCCACTCAGTCTGGGCGACAGAGTGAGACTCCAACTCAAAAAAAAAAAAAAAAAGAATGGTGGGGTCTCAAGGAAACTAAAACTACCGAGATTCAAATGTTTAAAACATAGCTTACAGACTGTGAATGCCCAGTGTAATCTCTCAGAGCAGGCTTGGTTCAGTGTCCACAACAAAGTCCTCTGTGGTGGAACAAGGTCATGACCTTGTCATCAACAACCCTCTGAAAGTCACCATAGCTTCCAAAAAGAGCAAAAGCCTCTTACCAATGCTTCTGGGCTTTATTGCCTCCCTAGTCTACCAAGTCATACAGTATCCTCTCAGGGGAAATAAGCAGAAACCTTGAGTGAGGGACCCCTGCTCAGCATTCTTGCTATTTGGGAGCTTCCTTGTCTGATGTCTCTCAGCAGGCATGCAATCAGTCTGCACTCCAAGTGCTTTAAGCGGTGTGCTCGCCACTTTAAACTTTTGGATTATTGAAATTTAGGGTCACTCAAATAAAGTTAAGTACTTTAATGATCTTCCCTATGGCCTTGCTTCTACATCCCACCATGCATCTGTACTCCCCCCTGCACTTCTGCTGGTCCAGACTTGGAAACTTAATCTGCTTTTAGGAAGGGGAGATGTAGGAAATTGACCTGACCCAGCAACTTGACTGATTTAAGCCTACAAAACTGAATGCTGAAAATGGAGTTGTCCTGCTAGTTCTGAAGTCAGAGAATGGGGGAAAGTAATCTAAATCCTGCACAGTGAATTAGTGGCAGAGACCTATACACCTGTTATTGTTGCTGCTCACTATTCCTATAATGGCAATTATCCTTATCTCACACAAAGCAGAGAAGCCGAAAGGGAAACGGCTCTGTTAGACTGCTCTTTAGTATTGTGGCTTACCTCTCACAGCTATGATCTGTGGTCTTCTTGGAGAAGAATTTATACCTGAGTATTTAATGCCAGGAAATGGAAATTCATGGTTAACTCAGTGGCCCCCAACCTTTTTGGTATCAGCGACCAGTTTTGTAGGAGACAACTTTTCTTCGAACCAGAGGTGGGGAGGAATGGTTTGGGGATGATTCAAGCGCATTACATTTATTGTGCACTTTTTTCTATTATTATTACATTGTATTATATAATGAAATAATTATACAACTCACCAGAATCAGTGGGAGTCCTGAGCTTGTTTTCCTGCAACTAGATGGTCCCATCTGGGGGTGATGGGAGACAGTGACTTCCGAAGTGTTTTGCTTATGTCCAGTCTATTCCGAAATCTTGTTTTGGTTGCTGTCACTACAGAAAACCTTGCTTCACAAAGATAGGATGTTGGAAGTGGAAGCAAGCTTTTAAGTGCTGATCGGACAGGAGACGGAGCTCAAGCTGTAATGCGAGTAATAGGAAGCAGCTGCAAATACAGATGAAGCTTCTCTCACTGGCTGGCCACTCACCACCTGCTGTGCAAATCATACCTTGGCCCAGGGTTGGGGACCCCTGTTTTAACTCATAACTGGACTGCTATCATTTTCATGATGACTTAGTTTTACTTTACCTTTCTTCAAGTCTTCGACAAACAAAATAGTTACTGGTTGATATGGATCTGATAATCAGGAATGAAAACTGTATTGATCTTATCCTCTGAAGTCTTTAGGGAGAGAAGATAGCTTGGTAGCTCTGTTGTTTTATTTGCAAGGTTGTGTTACTGAGTACAAACAGCTATAAAAATTTAAGGTACAGAAAGGAAGAGGGAAGTAAAGCACAGAAAATTAAACAGTATATTAAATACATTTCAGTTGATCAGTTTGTGGTTATTTAAATAGAAATCAGTCATTTTCTGTATTACATCTTAGTTTGTTAGCCTGTCGATAGCAAAATGAATCTGAATTTTGAAGCATCTACTACTTAAAATATAGTTTAAGAGCAATTTAAAAAAATTTTCCCTTCGTCTTCTGAAATACATTCTTTTTAAGGATCTTCAGTGATTATGTCTATACACATATTGCTCATGAAACTGGCTCTAATGGTATCAATAGGACAAATAGTGGTGTTTCCTCTCTACAGATCTGATAGGGATTTTCCTTCCACTTTTGGAACCTTCCTACTATTCTCACATTGATCTTTCTCAAAAGGATTGCAGTAAAGGTGAATGTCAGAGACTCAACCCAATCCATTCTTTAAGTTAGCATTGCTACATGGGAAAAATCTGAAGGGCCACTGAAGTGTAGTGAGGTTTCACAGAGGGCTTCAGTTTATGGTGTGTAGATGATCACATCTCCTAGGATCCTATAGGATACATGTCACTTTCATTTTATGTGATGCTATTCTCTGTCGGATTTATAGTTGAGATAATATGTTACTAAAATCTTTGTTTATGGTTTTAATAGCTTGGAGAATCCCAGAGAGATATTAGAGATAAACAATTAACAAGACTTGGAAAGGGGCAGGCAGATGGAAAAGATGGTAGAAAAAAAAAAGCCTGTGGATATCCAGCAAACACACAACTTACAGATATAAGAACAGGAAGGTTTCCCAGATTTGAAACATTTGAGAAATTGATGTCAGCTGTCCCAAAGCAATTGTTGCTAAGATTTGGAATTGATGTATAAGCCAAATTAATTGTAGTCTGCAGAAATTGTTAAATTATAGATAAAGCATCAGAACCTCCTGTGTAGATTGAGAACCCAAATGAATTGGGTATATTAAAAGTTCAGACTTTAAGGTTGACTCTAAGGGCCTGTGTTGGAATTCTGGACTTGCCGTTTATTAGGTTGTGATTTGAGAAAAGTCGTTTTATCACTCTATGCTTCAAATTTTTTTTTGTTTGTTTTTACCTGCAAGGCATAGATAATTATATAATCTAACAAATAATATTTTGTGAAGTAATCCATGTGAAGTGCTTTAGGCAATTGCCTGGCATATGGTAAGTACTCAAATATTAACTATTAGTTAAAGCAAGATGGAAGGATGTCCCAGTAACAAAATTATTTAGAGGGGAAGATGAAAGAAGCCACAAGAGAAGCAAAGAGCAGAACAAGGAGAATTTGAGATAAAATGTGATAAGAGCTAAAAACAATAAGAAGTGGAATAGCATTTTAAATAAAAAATATTTGTTTCTATTTCATAACCTCCATTTCTGCAAATAAAGTTCATATATCAGAGCCCAAAGCAATGAGCTAATATGATCAATGTGAGACTTGCCAAGCTCTTCTGTTTAACCTACTGTACCAAGGGGGAGAATATACTAACTAATGAATTTCTAGGCTTAGCAATAGAGCACCATGTGCTCCAACAAGGAATAACCCCCAAGACCAGAAGCTGATTCTATGGAACATTGCAAAGATAATAAATACATTTAGTTCCTCTATAACAATCCTTATATAATATCTCATTTTGAAGTTCTTAATCTGCTTTATAGACATTTCCCAGAACTTTCCCACTTCACTGATTAGCCAGTTGTCCAAGGAAGCAGAAGTAACCTTAACCAAGCTGGAAAACAAGACTTGGTTGCTTGGGAAGTGTGTCTGTACCTCCTCTGATCAATCTGTGCTTCAGGGCTTTCTCCTTTTCCCCCAGTGATATCTCCCAGAAAAAAATAGGATTACAGTAACACAGCCACCTTCAGAGAACAGATTTGGGAGAATTAAAAACCCAAGTTATTATTGAAATGGGATAAGAAACACTAAATTGTCTATGTGAACAAAACAGCCAGGAGCTCTATCGTTAAAATCAAATTAATCACTGTTCAACTAGAAAACCATCCTGCACTGGTGCAGAGGCAAACAGTGAGCTTAATGAAGGAATAGGCAGAAGAGCAAACTACCCCAAATCAAGGGGAGATAGAGGCATCAAAGGCGAAAGAGTTCGGCTAGTAACAGTTGTGATGGGAAAACTGTTTACGAAATCTGAGATGAAGTTAATGGTTAGGGAAGGGGCATGTGACTATGTAACTGCAGGAGGCTTAGAAATAAACATTTTTTTCTTTGGGGAGGGAAGCTATATTTTGTTAATCTGCTTTTTGAACAGAAACAAATGATATAAGATCTTTTGGGGAGCATGGGAACAGTGATGATTTCACCAAAATAACTATTAGTCCTGTCCTCCTTTAAAATCTAAGCATCTCTGAATAAATACAATTAGAATTCCTGCATCTGGTACTATTAAAAGACTTGGTTCCTAGGCTAACTGCCTATTGAAATAAATGATATGTCCCTCAACACCTCTTTTACCCCAACCAATAGTCTCTCTTTTCTCTCCAAAGAGAAAAAGTTCTTGGGAGTGACATGCTGGGAAACATAACATTAATATTTGGTACGTGATAGAGCAAATATAATTAGAAAAAGTCTTTAAGCATTTGATGATAGAGGAATAATATTCATCAAGCCAAACTTTAAGCTTATGGGGGAGAAATTAGTACCTTCTCACTTGATGGCTTTCTCTTCACCCAATCTAATTATAAGAACACGGATTTGGAAAGTCAGCAGTAGTTAGATAGGAAACAACTCTACTTATTTTTAGATCTATATAGCTCCAGTTCTCTGCCATCCTCAACACACTTTACACAGAGTAAGTTAATTAATGTTAGTCCTGAGTAGACATATATGCTAAAGATGGACTGGAAAAATACCCATCAATCTTAATACTAAAAAAAAAATCTTACAGTGATGGCTGACATTCTTAATCAGGAGTAAAATTTTCTTTATATTACTTTCTATGCATGTAGAACATGGTAAATTTTCCAGTAAAATCAGGCTCTGTTCTTAATCTTTTCTCTCAGATCACTAGAATTCATTCATTCATCCAGTCATCCTTTCTTCCTGTTTTTTTCTTTCTCTCTCCTTGTCTTCCATTCCTTCCTTTAATCCCTCCCTCTCTCCCTTCTTTCTTCCCTCTCTCCCTTTCTCCTTCCTTCCCTTTCTCCCTCTCTTTTTTCTTCCCTCCCTCCTTCTCTTCTTCTCTTCCTCCCTTTCTTCTTTCTTTTCTTTTTTTCCGGGAAAGATAGTAAAGTGTGATGGAAGGTACAGGAATTTTCAAGTTAGCCAACTTCAGTTTGATTACCAACACTAAAATGTTGTGTGAGCTTGGCTGAGGTAATTTGTCATTCTAGTTCCTGATTTATTTTCCTGTTAGATGGAAGCACTAATGCCTTTATAGTAAGGTGTGAGAATTAAGATAATGTGTGTCCAATGTCTGGAACCCACTAGAACCCTCTTAGTATCCTTGACATTTCTTTTCAGCATCGTTGGTTACTGCTTCTCAAGTGCCTCCACTGACTTCTTCACTAGCTTTCTCATCTAACTTCTAAATGTTGGACTGCTTTAGGGCCTGATCCTGAGTCTTCAGTCCTTTGATTACCTATCTCTATCCTTAAATGATCAACTGAGGTTTAAATAGCAAGAATATACATATTACTGTCAAATTAATATCTCTTGACTTGACATTTCCCCCCAGGAGCTCTGTACTTACATAGTCAATCACCTCTGTGACAACTTCCCTTGGATAACTTGGAGCTGACCTAACTGATGATGATAATGTATTTTGTCTATCCTCTAACCTTGAACCTATTCCTCTTTAGATTTTTTTACCTGGCTAAATAACACTATTATCTACCCACTAGTTAGGCTCAAAACCTGGGTGTCATTGTTGATTTCTTCCCTTCCTTTGTGGATGGTTTCCGTTCTTTGTAACTTCACAATGTATCTTGAATAACCTATTTATTTTTATTTTTAATGCTACCATTGTAGATAGTATCAATATTCTTGAGTATTTATTTTCTTCTTCTCTATAAGTGATGGCCTATGTTCATGCCTTCCTATGGAACTTCTAAGGTTACCTATAGAACCAGTGTACTTCCCTGCTCAGGAGCCGCTTGAAATATGTGTTCATGAATTAAAAATATGACCAATTCCTCAGCCATGTTCCATTGCTCTGGTCAAGACTACAGTGAGAAATAGTTATCAGTAACCATTGTTGTCAGACAAGTAAGGTGGAAAGAAAGAAAGCAGCATTATTGAGAACAAATGCTGGGGTGATTATAATGATGGGCCATGGAATGTAAGCTGAGTAAGAAAGAACATGAGGATATGAAAGAGATGAGAGGTGTGAAAAGGTGATAGGACTAAAGGGTTTTGGCAGAGTTAGGAATTGTTGGAGTCAAGGTTCTAGATGGTAGATGCTGGAAAGACAGAAGGTGCTTGAAAATGAGGTTACAGAAGGGAATGATAATTAAATCAAAGGTCTGAGGCATGACGATGGTAGTGTGTGGCAAAGATCAATGACAAGGTCAAAGAAGGTAAAGAAACCAAAGAACTAAGGGACCAAAATGTTGGAGGGATCACCTATGTACATACTAAAGTCCTCAAGAATTGCAACTAAAATTAAGTTGATTCAGTGATAACATGTTCAAGAATGGAGGAAGAGTGACCTAAAGTCTATGTGTGACTATATTGTGGAAGGATGACAATAACAAAGATACAGTCTTTTGGCCCAGTCATCACAGGAGCTAGGAAAAGGGTAGAGGTTAGGGAGGAAGAAGAAACTTTGTGACCTGGTATTGACAATGAGGAACATGGAAGGTATTTACCCCATTTTTAACATCAACAATATATGGGGTATGAGAGAAAAAATAGCCACTATTTGAGAATGATGAAAGAAAAGTAGTAATCATGAAGAGCAGCTAGTAGAGCTATAAGTTAAAGGTAGGTTGAATAGATGAAGAAATGTATAAATAATAGCTATAACTACATTTATTCTAAATTTCCAATATATGGCAGGATAAAAGAGAACAAAATTAATTATTCCATTCAAGGAACTCACAGAGGTACTTGGTCTTGTGATAACGTTCTCAGACAATCACAATGTGACAAATGCACAGAGAAACATTCCAGTTGTTAAAGGAATACAGAAAAAAAATCAAGTACCACTTTCAGTCCAAAAGGGATCTGCTTTGTGTGTGTGTGTGTGTGTGTGTGTGTGTGTGTGTGTGTGCGTGCACGTAGGTGTAGCAATTTTTCTCATGAGCCCCTTTCAGAAATATTCCTTTGTAAAGTGAGTTTGTGTCCTCCTGGCAGGACACTGGGTACCCATGGGCTACCACTCAGTCAAAGAGCAAATTGACAAGTTGAATTGTGTTTTGATGCCACCAGTAGGTGTGCACTGCCTTCGTTTGTGTTATAATTCTAGATGAATTCACCGTACTAACAAAGGCACACACACATATGCTTAGCATTGAGTCTTGCAGATTTCACTATAACCCTTGTAAATATAGCTGTGATTGGATAAAGAATCCACTTGACTAAGAACTCTTGAAGGACTAAGACAATCTTATTCATTATTGTGGTCCCAGCACCTAAATCAGCATTTGGCATAGAGAATGGGCTAAAAAGTAAATCATAATATTGTATTAAACCTCCACCAATAAACCTAAAGAACAGACAAATGTGAGAAACCATCCAGCAATACTGTGATTAAATAGTGCTTAGAGTACTTTGTGCTAGGCAGAGTTTAAGACTTTTGAATATACATTGACTTACAAGATTCCATAAACAAAGCACCGAGATGATGCATATCAACTTCTGCCTCACCTAACAAAAAACAATCTCTCAATTACAAAGTGAGAGAATCAAGGCCACTGGATAATTCTTGGTAGAACTGGGATTAGAGTTTTGATTTTCTGGTCCATGGTTCAATGTTTAATGCAAGATCTGGAAAAGATATCATGCTTTAGCAAAAAGCAAGCAAAGACAATTTGGGATGTATCAGAGAGTTGGATTGCCAATAAGGGATGATAGTTGGAGGAAAGTAGACCTGGGAGTCAGGCACAACTGGGTCCAAACCTTAGTTCTGGATACTTGAATTGTGTGACCTTGGCAAGTTAACATACTCTGTGAGTATCAGTTTCTCTGGCTATATAAGAGTGGATTGCCTGAGCCCGCGGGTTCAAGACCCACCTGGGTAGCGAGACCTCATCTCTACGATAAAGCCAAAAAAATCAGCCGGGTATGGTAGCGGGTGCCTGTAGCTCCAGCTACTTGGAAGGCTGAGGCAGAAGGATCGCCGGAGCCCAGCAGGTCGAGGCTGCGGTGGCTGGGAGCGGTCACTGTACTCCAGTCTGGGCGACAGAGTGAGACTCCAACTCAAAAAAAAAAAAAAAAGAACAATTGAAACCAGTACATGAGACTCAGCTTAGGGTGATACAAGATAATATGTATATAGTGCTTGGCACAATAATCAGCACTCAAAACTGATGATAATATGATGGATTATTATCCTTTTATGTGTCATGGTTTGTGGCAGTTGGTTTATGACTGGGCTGCAATGAATGGTGGGAATGTGGTTTTTCTCATTGGTTAGATATACACAGGACACTTCCACACTGTGTGCCTTGCATGCATGGTTAAGAGTGTGGTTGAAAGAAAAGAAGTTAAAATGTAGAACACATTTTGCCTTCCTCTGGATTGTGTCGAGTCAGAGAAATGAAAGAGAAAATGTTAAGCAGGACTGGGGATGATGAGGACACTAATGATTATGACACTAAGCCAAAAGGTGCAAAACCCATGACACAGTGGCCTAAGAGGGAATGTGATTGCACCTTTCAAATGTTTATCAGGAGGTGTGAGACATCCTGCCATACTCAGGGACTTTCCATACCACAAAGGTGACACTGAAATTAAGATTTAGGAAGACTCTCATGGCCTTGAGACTGGCTAATTGTGTGAATTCAGAAGTGTCAGCCAAGATGTCAAGCAGTAACACATGTGCTGGCAAAGACTATTTTGCTCTGAAGGAGGTGTCTTAGAAAAGAGATGTCATTTCAAAATATTTTTATAAATTTTAATTTAGCTTCCATCCCATGTCTAATGACCCTGGCACTAGACTATCAACTAACAAGTATGGGATCCTGGATAAAAGAAATGTATAAGGATAGTACTTTCCCCAAACCTTGTTTTATTTTCAATGACAAAGAAACAATTGTTTTTACATTCATTATCTCTCCAAATTAAAATGTAAAGAAAGACCATCAGAGGTAAGTGAGTGGAAAAGTAAAATATAATTTGTCTAATAATAATGAGGTATTTTCCATGAGGCAGAAGCTTTATTCTGATCTCTCAAATAAGATCATAGAGAAGAAATCAGTTTATATACTCAGAGAGTCATTGAATATTAAGTTACAAAAACCCCACAGATCATCAAGTCTATACTTTTATTTTATAAATGAAAGAACTAAGGATAGGAAAGGACTGGGGATATATAGTTCAGGGACTGGATTGTCCAGAGTGAGCTTACTGGGAAACATCAGAACAGGTGCACTTAGGATGAGGAAACCTGGATATATACTTAGCTTCTACACAGATATATTTTGTACCCATAAACAAAACGTATGCAGTAGGCCATTCCTTGTTCCTGTATGAAAATAAAAAACAGTGATATGTTGTTTAGACTTTACTTCTAATATATGCAATAAACCTACACAAAATGGACTGCATTCCTGGATCAAAAAACGTTACGAAAAGTCAAGCGGATTTCCCTCTTCTTTCTGGGAAACGTCTGAGAGAGGTCCAACTGGTATTAAGCTGGAAAGGATGTACCTGTTTTACAGATATGGTAATTGAGGCTCATAGAAACTAAACAACTGTACTGGTGCAGAGGGACCTGGGGTTTTTGGTTTTCTTCTGCAGAGTTCTTTCCATTCCATCATGTGGGCTATATTTAAATATAAGCAAATTAGAGCTGACAAAATGAGTTTCTCTCATTTGCATGAGGCACTGAGCTTCTAAAGAAATTCTGTTTGAAAAAGTCAACATGTTTCTTTTTGGTAGCTGGTTCACAACTGCCCAGTGTCAGGGTAGAAAGGTGCATTCCCGGGTCTCAGTCAGACTGACAGCTCACAGGTATCAGCAGAGCCTACCTTTTCGCCTCGAGCATCATTTCAGCTCCTTGTTACTCAGAGCTCTATGGAGCCATACTGAAGCCTGAGGCTAAAGGAAAACTCTCTCCTTTATTAAAATTTTTGATATTTTGCTCATCATGTATTATTTTACATTCATTTTTATTTTTTGAAATAAGATATATTGCATTAAGGTATTATTTATTTTTGTTTTGACTACTGAGGTTTATTTTACTTTATTATATTGTGCCCCAAGATGTAGATGGGATAGAGTTCCATGCTTCTCTTGACTTGCTGTAGCCTTTGTTTTTACTGTGTCAAAATTCAGATAAAAACGAATGCATTCCACCCATTTTCCAGATGAATTTAACCTGCACATCTAGGTTCAGTTTACACTAGGAAATTGACTTACGAAACCATTCACACAGTGGGGGTTTTGTTTGCTTTGTTCTCTGGTGTATCTACAGAGCTTAGTACATATAGTTTGTAGAAAACAGTTAATATTCATTGGACAAATAAATGCTGCAAAACTCTACAGGTCTTAGTGTTTATGACCTATTCACATTTCATGTAAGTTCCATACAACAGAGTCTCATAGGCCCGTAACCAATTTCTGGCAGTTTTTTTGAGAAATGTGCTCTCTGTCTTGCCAGGCCACGAGGGTGTTCTAAGTAGATTCGGAGAACAATTGTGATTTTCAAACAAACTGCTATTAATGTTAGGTTTTAACTGAAGAGTAGTTCAAATTTTTTGTAACTATTTCTGAAATCTTTACTTTCTAATCATTCTTAAACTTTAGAACATTTTACTTTGCGTCCATGGCTTTTTAATTTTTTCCTTCCATTATCCCAGGTTTATTCAGATATAATTTAGGGTCTCTTGCTATAAGTATTTCCATGGTTAAGTTCATGTGCTACAATATACTCACTGGTAGCCTTGGCTATGTTTCTGGACATTAAATTCTTTGTCAACTGGCAGTAAAAGAATTACCAAGACCAGTTTGGTAGGGATTAAATAAGAATGCATGGGAATGGACTTTACAAATAGTAAAGCAAACACAAATTTAAGAGTATGTAATTACTAATTCCATGCAAAAGCAAAAACATCAGTTTTGTACTTATATATAAACAAACCAATGTACAAAAAGAGAAAAGATATGACTATATGTTCCAAATTGTGGAATTATGTTCATAGTCTTTCTGATTGATATTGGGCTCAACTGGACTTTTCTTTCTGGTATTGACTGATCTGGAAAGAAGACTTACATGCCTAAGAGACTCTCAGGAATAAATGCATGAGGGACACTGTCTGATTCTTTTGCTGTCGTATTCACACCAGTATTCTTGGATCCTAAGGCCAGATATTTCCCCTCCAGAAAATGACACCAGGGATTCCCCAAATTATGCCATAATCTTTCTGACTCTTGCGTGATCACCAACAATACATATTCTACAGTGGGATTTTTGCTGACAGTTCAGGTGATGATTTGCCAAGCAGCAAAGTCTCCAACTTTGTTCTTCTGGGGTTCTACGGAATCTTGCAAGGCTAGCAGGAAGGAAATCTTGTTGGTTTTCTTTCCCTCTTCTGTAATGCTGGTAGATGAGACATGAAAGCAAGCAAGAAGCAAAGGCATAGAGAGGAATAGACTATCATTTTTACATAGGGATTTTTTCTTCAGCCAAACTGACTTTTGAGTTGCAGGGTAAATCATTTGATCTAGGAAATACAGTGCAGTCAGCATTTTTCTGGATTCCTTGAGTAAGGTTACTAATGGGCAAGGCAGCAGTTTTAGAAGCCAGGGAGTAGGGAGGCTTGAGGAGTAGCAGGCCTTAGAAGTGTGCCCCAGGGCACTAGGTTGGCAATTGGGTCTGAATTACATTTTACAAAAAACAAAACCCAGCCCGTTAATGACCCTTTTCTTTCCACATTTACTCAAATTACATTCTTCAAGGGCATTGGCCTGCACTCTGCTTTGCCTGGTTATCACATGAAGAATAGGAGGAAGGTTTTATTTAACTGTTTTATGAGCCAGATCTTATTATCATTCCCATTTTACAGATATAACTAATGAGTTACAAACAGTGTTATTGTCTTTTCTAGGACCTTGCAGTCAGTAAATAGCAGAACCACATTTTAAATGCATGCAAAAGGTCCCAGAGTCTATACATTTAATTCAGTTTTTTCAACTAAATGATAGGAGTGTGTGTGATTTTTTCCAGGCTTATAGTTGTTCTTAGTAAGAAGTTGGTCTTATACAATCTACTCTACTATACCTGGAAATAGAAATTCCCTGTGGTGTGGTATTTCGAGTGTCTTTAACCATGTAACTGCCATCGTCAAAACCTTTTATCTGATCCTGGTTTTCCATCTTTCCTGTTCATTGTGCGAGCTCCCCAACATTCTTTCTATGAATTTCTAAATCAGGCAGATTTGGTTTTAGTTCCTTGCACTTAAAAGACATGATTGATGGGCAGTGTTGCAGAGATTAAGAAAAGTAGTACTCTTTTGAAAATTAAGTTCTTGAACATGGGGCATGTGACAAGGGGTTCATTTTTCTGAATTTTGAAGGCAGCATAGTACTTACTACTCAGAGTCTAAGATTAGACTGCTTGAAGTTGAGGGTTTGACTCTAGACTGTGCCATGTATTAGCTATGTAACTTAGGCAAGTCAGGTATGTGACTGTGTCACTTTCCTTATTTTAAAATAAAAATGCTGATAGCATCTATCTTACATCTTCTTCTCTGAGAATTAGTTGATATACTCGTCAGGGTTTTCCAGGGAAATAGAACCAATAGGATCTATATCTATCTATCTGTCTGTCTATCTATCTATCATCTATCTAACATCTACCCATTATATATGTATGTACATATACACATCTCTCTGTGTGTGTTCTATAGATAGTTGGATAGATAGACAGATAGAAATTTATTATGGGAATTGGCTCTTGCAATTATGGAAGACAGGAATTCTCAATATTTGCCATCTTCAAATTAGAAAACCAAGAAAGCCAGTGATATAATACAGTCTGTGTCCAAAAACTTGAGAACTTGAGGGATTAGGAGAAGATACACACCCAGGTTGAATCTGAAGACCCAAAATCAAGGAACACTGATATCTGAAGGCAGAAGATAGATGAGATCAAACAGAGAGAGTGAGAGCAAATTTTCTCTTCCTCCGCCTTTTTGTTCTATCCAGGCGCTCAGCAGATTGGGTGATGCTCACCCACTGTGAAGATGAGGACAATCTTCTTTATTCAGTCTGCTGACTCAAATGCTATTCTTTTCCAGAAATGCCCTCACAGACACACCCAGAAATAATGTTTTACCAGTTATCTGGGCATATCTTTGCTCTGTCAAACTGACACGTAAAATCAATCATCCCAGATGAGAATGTTTAATCACCACTTAGGATACGACCTAACACTTATTAACTACAATATAAGCATTAGCTACTGTTATTTAAAGTCGAGGAGTTTGTCGTTGTTGTTGCTAGTGTTGTTATTTTAAAATATAAATAACATGCATTGGCTTTTTACTATGTAGAAGTCATGGTGCTAATCATTCTACATGTGCTTATAACAGGGAGACAACATTAGCCAATTGTATAAAGAAAGTGAAGCTCAGAAAATTCAACAATCTTCCTCAAATTCTCACAAACAATAATTGGCAAATTTAGTATTTTTACCTGGTTACAAGTTTCTTTATCCTTCATTAGATCTCACTTGAGGAGAGGAAATGCCCTTTGCATGGGTAATAAATACTTACAGCAAGCCCCATTCATACATTTACTACTGATGAGACCGGGCATTCCTTCTCATCATTCTGTGACTAAATTGCTTTCTACTACCCCAAGTCTGTAGAATCTCCAGTGACCTCTTGCACAGGTTGAGTTTATCCCTTCTAATGTCCTCATGACAAGAGAAGTAACATTTATTGAAGCCGTATTTGTGTTAGACACTGCTCTAAGCAGTTTGCCTATGTTTCTTTTCAAATGATCAGGCTATAAGCAACCTTGGGACATATAGACAGCTATTTCATTTTGACCTGACAAATTTAGACTCTCAGAGGTTAGAAAACTTGTTCAAGGTCACATAGTTATCTATAAGTATAGTCAGAATTGAAAACCATGCTTACATGACTCTAAAGAACACATTTCTATTGTAATATAACCTGAATGAGGTATTCCAATAAGAAAGATGACTAAAACCATAATGAAACCATGATTCAAATTGTAGGAAAAAGTATGGCATGGTGGATTTCAGGAAGTTTATGGTAAAGTGACAAGGAGATCTTCAGTCAGAAAAGATACAGAGACTAGGAGCTGTTGTGTGAAGAGAGGTGATGAATAAGAAGATTTAAGTGAATAAAGTGAGATATGGACTGTGCCTCAGATCTGCAAGAGGTGGAGGATATATGATAAAGGAAAGCTATGTAAAAATAGATGCAACATCCTTCATGCTGGTCCTCCTGCCTACTCAGAGCCACAGCCAGTCAAGTCCCATGCAGTGAAATCAGTATCACTATTGGTTCTCATGCTTCACTATTACAAAAAAGCAATGAAGTCATCTTAGGAAAAATGAGGCAGAGACAGTGCTGGCTCTTTCCATAACAGGGCCAAGCAACTCCTTTCCACTGGTGACTTATGTAGCTTTCTGTTGTTCTTAGGTTGGTCCTCTGTAGACAAACCAAAAAGAAGACAAAAGAACAAGACTTTCCTCACATTTCTGCCATTTTTCTGTGATTGAGCTGATAAGGAACATGCTCTAGAGTTGTGAGGAAAAAAACATAGGGAACAGGAAGAAAATTATAGTTATGTACCCTCTCCCCCCTAAAAATCAGGATGTGTTTTCACCCAGGTTTTTATTTTCTCTTTTGCTTATGCCTTGACACATGCATAGGCCTTATACTCAATGTGAAATAAGGGTGCTGTTCCTTGGCTTATAATTATATGAAAGTTGTTTCACACACAACATTTAAAAAACATATTAATGCTGAGTGGGCAGATTTAAAAGGAAAATATAAACATATATATTGAAAATCATGAGTCACAGAGAGATGTGAAGATGCTGTACTGCTGGCTTTGAAATAGAGGGAGCCAGAAAGTTCTCTATTTTATTTAGGTTTTCGAGCTTGTTTCCATACACTATGGGGACTTCCAGCAAGATGGCGACAGGGTAGTTTGGTCCATGAGACCCTCCGTGAAAGAAAACACCCTTAAAGACTCGTGCTCTTGCTCTCCCCTGGGGGGCTGCGGCTCTCATCAAGCTGGCTCTTCACATGCTGCTCAGCCACCACCTCTGCCACAGCCATCACCCTGCCCCTACCTGAGGTGACCCATGGCTCCCAGACCTGGGACGCTCCCCCCAACCACTGCACTACTGAAACTGCCATTGCCGCTGCCACTGCCATGCCCCACCCCTAACCCGGAGCCGTGGCTGCCACCACTGCTAGCTACTGTTGCCTGCTCCCTCCTGCCCTGGGCGGCTTCCAACTTCCACCCAGCCTGGTTCCAGTAGCCCAGTGCTAAGCTGGCCTGCATCGCCTGGCAGTCTCGGATTGCAGCAGAAAAAGAGATCAGTGAGACCAGCTCCACCCAGCTCGGCCCATCTCCCAACTTGGGATCCAAGGTAACAATATCAAAATGGGAGGGAGGGAGATAGATACATGCTAGATAGACACAGGTCAGATCTGAGTGGCAGATTTGGCAGGCAGCCCAGATCTGAACCACCCTCCACAGCAGACCAGGGGCAACCGACCCAAACTGTGAACAACTCTACCAGCCTGCAATGACAGCTAGAAATCAGAGCTGAAAGGACACTGGACTTAAAGGAAAAGTTTCAGAGTGTGCTTAGTTCCCTTGTTTTAATTTTTTAAAATTTTTTATTTTATTATTTGTCTGTTTGTCTTACCCATCTTTTTTTCCCTTTTCTCTCTCTTCTTACTGTTATCAACAATGTTTTCATACTTGCTTTGGTTCTGTCAGTTTACAGACTTTATTTTTTTCCATTTAGACCTCAAGTTTACATAGGTGAAAAGTACACCAATAAGGAGGTTGGTTAGCTTGTGTGTCTGTATGATTGTATGTTTTAGTTTTTTTGTATGTTTGTTGGTTTGTTTGTTGTTGTTGTTTTTCTTTTTACTTGTATCTGTCTTTGTGTCTCTCTTCATTTGTTAGTTGGTATGTTTGTCTGTTTTTCCTCTTACTCTTCTCTCTTTCTACCGCCCTCTTCTCCCCACTCCCTGTTCATTCTTTTCCCACTTTTTTGGGGGGGGTTGGAGTCTCACTCAGTCACCCAGACTGGAGTGCAGTGGCCGCTCACAGCCACCACAGCTTCGCCTGCTGGGCTTCAGCGATTCTTCCGCCTCAGCCTTCCAAGTAGCCAGAATTACAGGCGCGCGCTACCACGCCTGGCTGATTTTTTGATTTATTGTAGAGATGAGGTCTCGCTGCCCAGGCAGGTCTCGAACCCGCAGGCTCAGGCAATCCGCTCACCTCAGCCTCCCAAAGCACTGGGATTACAGGCTGAGCCACCGAGCCCGGCTCCCACTTTTTTAAAAACCTCTTTTTGCTTTCAGGGAGTAAACCTATAACCCCACTGCATGGACAGATTGCAAGGCAGTGGGAAGTGGGTTCCAGGTTATCCATACACCTGTCGGTGGCTACTGGGATCTGCAGATAGATTTTGAATCACAGCTCCCCCCTCAATTAAATCTCAAAACTGCAAAAAGAATCACCCCCAATGTACAGTCCAACTTGAGAATTGAACAAAGTCAGAGGATATACATAAGGAAGAATAGGAGATTGAACAAAGAAAAGTAAAAGCAAACCCTCCACCCCTGTACAACAGAATTAAAGAAGATGGGGGGGGCGAGGAGAGGAAAAAGAAAGGAAAAAGTGGGGAGGAAAATCTACACAAATGAAGAAAAACCAAAAGAAGAATATGCTCTCACACAGACCCCTGGGAGGTCAGACACTGAGAAAATAGATATCAGAATGCAAACAATGAAGAGCTCCCAGAATGAGTGGTCACATATGACAAACCCAGACATCAATACATTAATAGAGAGAATAAAAAGAAATGAGGAGAGAAAAGAGGAAAGTAGGAAGGAGCAGATAACTGAAATAGCAGCAATAAAAAATACTGTGATTGATATAAATAACAAACTAATAAGCATGGAAACCAGAATTAGCCAAGCTGAAGAAAGAATCTCAGAGCTTGAAGACCAAAATACAGAACTAACCCAAACTGTCAGAACATAGAAAAGAAGTTTTAAAAGACAGAACAAAACCTTCAAGTGATGAACAATTACTTCAAGAGTCCGAACCTAAGAGTAATTGGACTTCCTGAGGCAGATAGAGAGACAGAGAGCACCCTGGAACAAACATTCCACAAAATTATTCAAGAAAACTTCCTTCATATCATCAGTGATGCAAAAATTTAAACACAAGAGAGTCAGAGAACCCCTGCAAGACCATAAGAAGACCAACTCCCAGACACATAATAATTCACCTAAATAAAAGGTATAAAAGAAAAAATCCTAAAGCAGCAACAGAAAAAGGTCAGACAACCAACCAGGGAAGACCAATTAGAATAGCAGCAGATTTATTACAGAAACCCTTCAGGCCAGGAGAGCTTGGAGACCAACCTTCAAAGTTCTCAAAGAAAAATAATTTCAATCAAGAATAACATACCCAGCCAAGTTAAGCTTCATCAGTGAGGGAGAATTAAAATCTTTTCCAGACATTCAATTCCTAAGAACTTACGCTGCCTCCAGTCCACCTCTACAAGAAACACTTAAGAAAGTATTAAACACAGAAGAAAAGGAGAAAAGAATGACAATGTTCTTCACAAGAGTACAGGGAAAGACAAAACACACATGAATCAACCCCAAAACCAAAGGAAAGACAACAAATGAACAGAAACAATAACTGTATAAGAAACTCATGACAGCCGGGCTTGGTGGCTCTGCCTGTAATCCCGCACTTTTTGAGACTGAGGTGAGTGAATTGCCTGAGCCCACGGGTTTGAGACCTGCCTGGGCAACTTGGCAAGACCTCATCTCTACAATAAATCAAAAAAAATCAGCCAGGCATGGTAGCGCATGCCTGTAATTCTGGCTACTCAGAAGGCTGAGGTGAAAGGAATGCCAGAGCACAGCAGATCGAGGCTGCAGTGGCTGGGAGCGGCCACTGCACTCCAGTCTGGGTGACAGAGTGAGACTCCATCTCAAACCCCCCCCAAAAAAACAAAAAAAGAACCTCATGACAGGGATACACCCCCACATTTCAGTAATTAGCGTGGATGTGAATGGACTAAATGCTCCACTGAAAAGACACAGAATGGTGGACTGGATAAGAAACCATGACCCCATTATTTGCTGCACCCAGGAGACTCATCTCATTACAAGGGATACACACAGACTCAAAGTTAAAGGATGGAAAACAAGTTTCCAGGCAAATGGATCACAAAAGGCAGGGATTGCAATCTTAATATCAGACAAAACAAACTTTAAGCTCCAAAAATTTAAAAAGATGCAAAAAGACACTACATAATGTTAAAAGGTTCAATCCATCAACAATAACTATCAATCCTAAACATATATGCACCTAACACAGGAGCACCAGCATTTATAAAGCAACTACTAAATAAACTAAAAAAAGATATTGACTCTAACATTATTATAGCAGGGGACTTAAATACCCCACTGACAGCCCTAGATAGATCATCGAGGCAAAAAATCAACAAGGAGATCCAGAACCTAAACTTGACACTTGACCAAATGGACTTAGTGGATACCTATAGATTATTTCACCCAACAACCACAGTATATGTTCTACTCATCACCACATGGAACATACTCCAAGATCGACCACATTCTTGGCCATAAATCAAGTGTACACAAATTTCATAAGGTTGAAATCTTGCCATGCACATTCTCAGACCACAGTGGAATAAAAATAAATAACAAAACCAACAACATTTTCCCAAAGCCCATAAAGACATGGATACTAAACAGCATGATGCTGAAAAATGACTGGGTCAACACTGAAATCAAAGAAGAAATTGAAAGATTCCTGGAAACAAATGAAAATGAAGACACATCTTACCAAAACCTCTGGGATGCCATGAAATCTGTTTTAAGAGGGGAATTTATATGTCTATGAGCTCACATCAAGAAAATGGAAAGATCACAAGTGGGAGCCTAACAAATCACCTAAGGGAGCTAGAAAGAGACCACCAAAACCCAACTTTAGCAGAAGAATCCAAATCACAAAAATAAGAGCCCAAATATGGGACATAGAGGACAAAAATATCATAGAAAACATCAACAAAACAAAAAGCTGGTTCTTTGAAAAAATTAACATGACTGATGGGCTCCTAGCCAGAATGACCAAGAAAAAGAGAGAAAAATCCCCAATAAAAACAATCAGAAATATAAAAGATCAAATCACAACTGACCTCAAAGAAATACAAAAGATTATCAGAGATTACTATGTACACCTATATGGAAACAAACTTGATAACTTAGATGAAATGGAGGACTTTCTGACATCACACAACCTCCCCAGGTTAAAACAAGAAGACATTGAGACACTAAATAGATCAATAACAACCTAGGAAATTGACTCTGTCATACGAAAACTACCAACAAAAAGAAAACCTGGCCAGATGGCTTTCTAGCAGAATTCTACAAAACGTACAAGGTGGAGCTGATACCTATCCTATTGAAAGTATTCCAAGCAATTGAGAAAGACGGAATTCTTCCCAAATCATTTTATGAATCTAACATTACATTGATACCCAAACCGGGTAAAGATCCAACAAAGAAAGAGAACTACAGGCCAATATCCATTATAAACATAGTTGCAAAAATCCCCAACAAGAGTCTAGCAAATCGGATCCAAAAACACATCTCAAATATCATCCACCATGACCAAGTAGGCTTCATCCCTAGGCTGCAGGGCTGGTTCAATATTTGCAAGACCATAAGTGTCATTTAAATATATCAACAGATGTAAAAGCAAGAACCACATGATTATCTCATTAGATGCAGAAAAAGTTTTTGATAAAATCCAGCATCCCTTCTTGATAAACACCCTCAAACACCTAGGTATAGAAGGAATATACCTCAAAATAGTAAGTGCCATCTACGACAAACCCACAGCTAACATATTGCTAAATGGTCAGAAACTAGAATCATTTCCCCTGAAAACTGGAACAAGACAAGGCTGCCCACTCTCACCCCTCTTCTTCAAAATTGTGTTGGAAGTCCTAGCTCAGGCAATTAGACAAAAGAAGGAAATTAGGTGTATCCAAATAGGAAAAGAGGAAGTCAAGTTATCCCTCTTTGCTGCTGATATGATCCTATACCTTGAAAATACAAGAGAATCTGTCAAAAACCTGCTTGCACTGGTAAAGGACTTTGGGAAAGTCTCAGGGTACAAATTAAATGTGCAAAAGACAGTTGCATTCCTTTACACCAACAACAAGCAGGCAGAGATCCAAATATAAAGCACAATCCCACTCACAATAGCCACCAAAAAAAAAAAAAAAAAAAGGAAATACCTCGACATCTTCCTAACCAGAGAAGTGAAAGATGCTTACAGTGAAAATTACAAAACACTGCTTAAAGAGATCCAAGAAGACACAAATGGAAAAATATTCTGTGCTCATGAATAGGAAGAATCAACGTTGTTAAGATGTCCATCCTACCAAAGGCAATCTACAGATTCAATGCAATACCCATTAAGCCACCAACATCATTCTTCTCAGACCTAGAAATGACAATATAGAAATTCATATGGAAACATAAACAACCACAAATGGCCAAAACAATCCTTAGCAAAAGAAACAAAGCAGGGGGGTGGGGAAAAAAAAAAGAAACAAAGCAGGAGGTATCATGCTCTACTACTTCAAACTTTACTATCAGGCTACAATAATGAAAACAGCCTGGTACTGATACAAGAACAGGCACATAGACCAATGGAACAGGATAGAGATTCTGGAAGCAAAGCCTCAATTCCTCAACAAACTCATCTTTTACAAAGCCTCCAACAACAATCACTGGGGAGAGGAGAATCTATTCAGTAAGTGGTGCTGGGAAAACTGGCTGACCACATGCAGAAGACTGAAACAGGACCCCTACCTATCACCATGCACAAAACTTAACTCTAAATGGATCAAAGACCTGAATGTTAAACCTCAAACTATAAGAATCTTAGAAAACGCAGGAGACACCCTTATGAAAATTGGAAACCAATTCCTATTCAGAACCCTAAAGGTCAATACCTTAAGAAATAAAATAGACAAGTGGGACCTCATCAAATTAACGAGCTGCTGCAAAGCAAAATAAACCATCAAGAGAGCAGGGAGACAGCCCACAGAATGGGAAGATATATTTGCCAACTGTTTACCTGACAAAGGCCTAACATCTAGAATCTGCAAGGAACTCAAACACCTGAAAGGAAAAAAGCAAACAGCCCCTTTAAAAAGTGGGCAAAAGACATGAATAGACATTTCTCAAAAGAAGATACATGGGCAGCCAACAGACACATGAAAAAGTGCTCAGCCTCTCTCATCATCAGAGAAATGCGAGTCAAAACCATACTGACATATCACCTAACCCCTGTAAGAATGACCATCATTAATAAAACAAACAACAACAGATGCTGGCAAAGTTGTGGAGTAAAAGGAACACCTCTGCACTGCTGGTGGGAATGCAAACTGGTGCATTTTCTTTGGAAGACAGTATGGTGATTCCTGAAAGAACTAGAAATTGACCTTCCATATGACACAGCAATTCCCCTATTGAGAATATACCCAGAGGAACTCAAATCTTTCTACCAAAAAGATACCTGCACACATATGTTTGTTGTGGCTCTATTCACAATAGCAAAAACATGGAACCGACTGTGTTGCCCATCGAAGCTGGAGTGGATTAAAAAAATGTAGTACATATACACGAGGAATATTATGCAGTCATAAACAAGGACAAATATATGGACTTTGCAGCAACTTGGGTGGATTTGTAGTCGATCATACTCAGTGATTTATCACAGAAACCAAGAACAGAGTTCCATATGTTCTTACTCATAAATGGACCTTGAACAATTATAATGCTATAAGAAAGCAATTGGCAGTAGTGGGAAATTGTCAGGGGAGGGGGGCGTGGGATTGGCAGTTGAGGGAGTCTGTTAGGGGAGGGAAGGGCAAATCTCATCGACAAGGGTACCTGCATGACCAATGTTTGTATACCTAACCCTGAAATATATGCCACATCTTTATAATAAAAAATTTTTAAAAATCATTTGGATGAATTTACATATACATATCATTCCTTTTCCTCCTGCTTCTACTGTATCTTTTACTGCTACCTGCTATATTGGTCTCTTTGAATATACAGATAAGTCTGCATGTACCTGTGTGCATTTGTGTGTGTCTTTTTCTTTCTACAAAACACAATATATGTATATATACACACATATACATACGTATATATACACATATATGTATGTATAAAATTTGTCTGCATACTTGCCTCTTTGGGTCTTTTGAATGTATTATATTTTCAAATGAGGATAAATTCATTATATTTTCAAATGAGGGTTAAAAAACTGCATAAAATTGCTTGGCACAAATGTGCTTTGTTTTAAAATGTAAATAGGCTCGACCCATGACCTGGAGTGTAGTAAGTGCCTGTAAACAATAGCAGAGGTATTATACCTCACATTATGGCTGCTAGATTTCAATAAAATGAGGATAATAGATGACTTTCATGCTTCATTTGGTTCTTGATTCTCATTGTTTATTCATTTAATTATACAGCAAATATTTATAGAATTGCTAGCATGTGCTTGGTGCAGTACTTGGCAATGAGAATACAAGGATTACTATGATAAGGTCTGTGACCTCAAAGAGCTTGGAATAGCAGGGGAGATAAATATTAATTATTAATAAATACATTTATTGAACACCTATATTATGCTAGACACTCTGTTTAGTGCATTTTTGTATCATCTCCTATTTAATTCACACAAAAACTCTATGAGTGGACTCCATTTTCAATTGTTTACAGATGGGGAAACTGAGACTTTGAGCCCTTGTATAGTTTGCCCAAGGTCACTAAGATGATAAGTGAAGTCATAGGCTTCCAATACCATGTTCTTGTAATGTTATAGCTAATATCCTTGCTAATATTGTAAAATCATCTGGTTCTTCCAATACCTACATACTATAACAATTCAGCCATTATTTCTATAAAATATTCCTGCAAAATTGGGCACAGTCTCCAGGGAAATAAGTATGTATGTAACAAGTGTGCATGTTGAAACGTATGAGCAGGACCATAACATTTATACCTGGCTTCTAGACGTGGTTATGAATGTCCTTTGAACATTTTAAACTCCCTCCAGCCTCTAATTTATTTATCTCCAAACTCCTAGCTCAAGAAAGTATCATGCTTAAACCATCATATATTATGTGTGATCATTGGTCACTTCAGCCAGGGTTGCTTCTCAGTTAGTATGCAGATTCTCTAGAGGCAAGAATCGTGTCTTGTGACACTTACCCTTACGCCTTCTTATACTATTTAGTGAGCATTTGTATGCCCTGTGCTGAGTATGGTACTGTGTGTGGAAGACACTGTATTTGTGAAACTTGCCTTGCTTTCAAATTGCTGGTAGAGAGGACAGACGCATGCACAAATATTATTGTAGCCATGTTCTGAATGATGTGGAAATGGGAAACAAGATATTTTTGGGGAGGACTAAGGAAAGGGAGTAAGAATATTGCTGAGGAAGTAGTAGGGCTTTGAAATTTTTCACAGTGGAAGTTGAACTGGGCCCGATCAGGTGAACAGGATTTTGCTGAGAAGAGAAAGGGCTGATGGACTTCCAGGCAAAAGTAATGCTCCTTTGTTCAACAGTGACTCATTCCAGATGCCTCAGACACATTATTTCTAGTTATCACAACATCTTTGCAAAGTGAAGATTTATTTTTAAATCATTATTTCCCAGACAAGAAAACATCAGTTTCAAAAGCCTAACAAAATTCCTATGATATCTCAGTGTGTGAGAGTACAAGCCGTACTTACTTATGTACTAGGCTTTTTCTACTAGAACACACTGGACAGCAAGAACTGAGTATTTATTTATTTATTCATTCATTCATTCATTTATTATTTTAGATTTGGGGGATACACGTGCATACTTGTTATATGGACATATTGTGTAGAGATGAAGATTGGGTCTCAGGTGGACCATTCCCCAGATTGTAAACATTGTGCCCCATAGGTAGTTTCTGAACCTACCCTTCCTATGGAATACTATGCAGTCATAAAAAGAATGAAATCATGTCCTTTGCAGCCATGTGGATGGAGCAAGACACCGTCATCCTAGGTAAACTGACTCAGAAACAGAAAACCAAACACTACATATCCTCACACATATGTGAAAGCTAAATGACCACAAAGATGGAAATAATAGACACTGGGGACACTTTTTCATTGCCCACTGATCGGTTGATGAGCATTTAGTTTGATTCTACATCTTTGCAATTGTGTATTGTGCTACAATTAACATGACAGAGCAGGTGTCTTTTTTTGTATAACAACCTCTGTTCCTTAGGGTAGATACCTGGTAGTGGGATTATTGGATCAAATGGTAGATCTACTTTTAGTTCTTTGAATAATCTCCATACCACTTTCCATAGAGGTTATACTAATTTACACTCCTACCAATAATGTATAGGTGTTTCCTTTCCCACCAGCAAATACACACACACACACACACACACACACACTTTATTTTATTTTAAAGATATGTGGTACAAGTCAGAATTAAGTACATAAGTGATCTATGTGCAGGTGAAGTTTGGGCCTTCAACTGGTACTTACTTCCCCTGGTTAGCCATAAAGAAGGACAAAATCATGAACGTGTCAGTAAATTGGATGGAATTAAAGACAATCATTCTTAACGGTCTGTCACAGAAACAACTGAATACCACATGTCCTAACTCATAAATGGGACCTGAAGATTACTCACAATAGCATAAGGAAGAGACCAGCAGTCATGGGACACTGCCAGGGGAGGGAGGAATGGGGGCACATAACAACATAAAGCATCTATTTTTATTTATTTTTTACTTTTTAATAATGTTCATTCTGACTGGTGTAAGGTGATATCTCATTGTGGTTTTAATTTGTATTTTCCTGATTATTAGTGATGTTTAGTATGGCTAAAACCCCAAAAGCAAATGCAACTAAAACAGAAATAAATAAGTGGAACTTAATTAAACTAAAAATCTTCTGCACAGCAAAAGAAATAATCAACACAGCAAACAGGAAACCTATAGAATGGGAGAAGATGTCTGCAAACTATACACCTGACACGGGACTAATATCCAGAATCTTCAAAGAAATCAAACAAATTAGCAAGAACAAAGCAAATAACCTCGTTCAAAAGTGGACAAATGACATGAATAGACATCTCTCAAAAGAAGATATCAACTGGCCAATAACCATATAAAAAAAGAACGAGCTTTGAATCCCTCTTACATAAAACTCCAGTGGGTTGCATTTCAGAAAGAAAGCACAGCTGAGCTTTAGGTAGAGTTTCAATGGTAAGGCTCTCACCAATGGTGTCTTCATTCCTCTCATAATACTTTTTTAGGGAAAATAGTACCCCTTTTAAGTTCAAGATCATGTTTTTTATTATTAGTGAAAAACATTTGTCAAGAATTCCAACCTCAAGATTTTATGAAATGATCTTTTTTGATGAACATAGATGCAAAAATCTTCAACAAAATACTAGCAAGTCGAATCTAATAACATGTCAAAAAGATCACACACCATGATCAAGTGGGCTTTATCCCAGAGATGCAAGAATAGTTCAACATATATGAATCAATAAGTGTGATACATCACATCAACAGAATGAAGGGCAAAAACCATATGATTATCTCAGTAGACTCAGAAAAAGCATTTGATAAAATTAAGCATCTCTGCATTATAAAATTATCAACAAATTAGGTGTAGAAAGAAAATATCTCAACATAATAAGGGCCATATATGACAAACCTACATCTAACATCATACTGAATAGGGAAAAGCTAAAAGTCTTTCCTCCAAGTACCATAACAAGACAAGAATGCCCACATTTACTACTCCTATTCAACATAGAACTGGAAGTCCTATCCAGAGCAACCAAACAAGAGAAAGAAATAAAAAGCATCCAAATTGGAAAAACAGAACTCAAATTGTTCCTCTTTGCAGACAACATAATCTTGTGTATAAACCAATCTAAAAGACTCCACCAAAAAAATGCTTAGAATTGATAATCAAATTCAGTTAATTTGAGGAATGCAAAATCAAAATACAAAAATCCCTCTTTTAAGCATATGGGTTTTTCTGGTTCTCCTCACATATGAATGAATCATTGTCCAAGATGTGTCCCTGGCAATAGAATATTTTCTTATGTGATATGAAATGTGATTTTGAAGTCAAATGAATTTTGAAAACCTAAATCACACAAGACAAAACAGGTGTGTCTATTGCAAATTTTCTCAGAACCTGTAATATGCTTCTTGAGTGCATTGTGAAGCTCCAAAAGGTAGAAGTTTTGTATGGGTAGATAAATGACCATGAAGCTATTCCTAAAACAAACAAACAAAAACAAACAAACAAAAACTTTCCACAGGATCAATCAAGATTAGTGTATCTTTGAAATGAGAGATTAGAAATGTAAGAGTAACAGGTGAAAATCATGGTTTGCAGGCTCCAAAAAACTTGGGTTCAGATCCCAGTTATACCGCTGACTTACTGTATGGTCTCCTGAAAGTAATCTATCTATCCTTTGGATAATAGACTTAGACTTACCTTGGCGCTTGGAAACTGCAGGAAATAGCAGCTACTATTATTATTACTTTTACCATCATCACTTTCAAAACCCTACTGCACTTGGGACAAGGGAGGATGGAGTGATAATTTTCACTCCTTAAACAGTAGGATGACAGGGAGGACTGGACACCTCTGGAATTTTGTGACACTAAGTTTATAAAGACCCTCCCCCTGCAGCAGGGTGGCCTAATGAATAATTGAGCCCTGCTATGAAGGGAACAGTTTATGGTTTTCTGATACTGTATGTGTTTGCAGCTGGCTAGTTCTGATAACACTCTTAAATAACCCTTTTCACCTTTAAAGCCTGATACATTTGCCTCCTGTTTACTGTTCCAGGAGTTCTATAGCTATAAAAATAACCTAGCTTTAAAGAGGCAATACAATTTTTTAAAAAAAGAATAAAAGTGACCTGGCTAGAGCCTTAGTAATTTAAAGAATAGAAGCTCAGTGAATGTATTTCATTCACTATAGCCCAGACAGGCTTCTATTAGGAAAAAGATGGGCAGTTTTGCCTCTTTCATTATAAAGTATAAAGAATAAAATTGTCTCCCTGGATTCTCCATATTGAAAGTTCTCCAGACCTTCAGATGCAAGAGTTTGTGCTGAATTATATTACCTTCCATATATGTAAATTGAAGAGGTTAATGTATTTATTGCTACATCTTGCCCACCCAGAATGTTCTATAATTCTTGGCATAAAATTGTTGCTAGGTATATCCCATGTAATCATCTTTTATTCTGAGGGTCGGCTGAAAGGAATAAGATTGAGGGTTCTGCTAACATTAGAGTAGATCCAAGTTGATCTAAAATTGTCCCTGATTTTAAGGAGATTGCTGTCTAGTTGGGGACATAATTAGAATAAAAAACAACCAGTGTGAAGTTGAGTGATAATTATGGCACACAAATTGTAAGTGCTTGTAGAAGATTAGTAGATGAAACGATTACATCAGTTCAGAAATGACTTCATGGGGAGCTGGGTAGACAAAGTGAGTGTTGGGTGGATCAAGAAAAAGATGTTCTATTCAAGACTATTTTATTTGCAAGGATACGGAATTGACTTAAGTTATCTCAAGTAAGAATCAAGTTTTAATTCAAGGACAGGTAATTTTGTGAATTCCATTTAGGAAAATAAATCCAACCAAATTTTATGTGAATAGAAATTGAGAACTGGAATGCTTCACGATCCAGAAGTGGCATGCCCTCCATCCCTAAGGGGTTGTACAGTCGACTATTTACAGATCCTCAAGAATACCTGCTCACCCAACTATCTTTCAGAGGACAAATGGAAGACAGACTGCTTGTTCTTCATCTTGCTTGGGATCACGTCCATATGGCAGCTTCAGCCTTTGAATGGCAAAGCAGATTTCTCTGTGGGCAGAACCCGTCACATCATTTGCTACTAGCCAACCTATTGATCACTTCCTCCTGAGTTAAGGACCCACTGTAGTTTGTTAGCCATACCCGGGGTTGGGTCATATAGTATAGTATAGAGGACTTTTTGCTCCAAGTACCTGGAAGCAGGACTGTTTATAGTAGCAAAATAAGGTTCTCCAGAAAGCAAGGAAAATGATATCACTAGTGCAAAATGTCATAGAAGGTCATAGAAAATGAGGTGCGGTTGAGCTTGTGAAGAGGATTGACTAGTTGGAGTGGACAGTGTTCTGAGGCAAAGCTAAAAAGGAAGAATTCAGCCAGATGAAGTATGACTTTGGAATTCAAAGAAATAATGAATGACTTGAAGGAGAATACATGCTTGTCATGTAAATAAAAAGGATAATGAATTTGACCATTATGGTAGGACAATGTCCAAGTCTTGAATTATTGTAAGACATTATAGTTCCTCATGTTGAAGTCTCTTGAAATTTAGATGAGCAGGTAATCAAACAGGAATGTAAAGGAAACTTTATACACTATTCTAATTGACCTTCAAGAACATAATTTGGTTTCTTACTGAATTTTGAAACACCACAGCTTGAAGAAAAAGAGTCTGGGCTCAAGTTTCAAATTTGGCGTTAATATTTGCTAGGAGGGATTTTATTTAACCTCACCTTTTTCTAGTTGCTCAATCAGTAAAACAGAGGGACAATGCTAAGGGTTGTATTAAAGATTAATGCAATGTGCCTCGTATAGTGTCTGGTAGATGTTTTGCAAATGTTAATTTTGTTTTTTCCCCTAATCTTCTTTGGATCTAGGTTCATATTAATTCTCCTTATGCACTGGGATTTTTTTTTTTTTTTTTTAACTATGGGTGGTTTAAAACCCATGTCAAGTTAAACATGATGAAAGGGAAGGCTAAACCTCTTTGAATGGAGAGGAGGGCTGAGAAGCTGGCAGTGACTCAGAACCAGCAGTGAGGCATTGAGTCATCTATGCTCACTGATGACATGGGCATTCTTTTTATTGGGCAGAAATAAAGAAAAGTGACCCAGGCTGAAAAGAACCAATTGTGTCAAAGCTTCTTTCCTGGAGGATTTCCTTTTTGCACTTTTTATGAGCCTTTACAAATGAAATCAGACTGCATGGCTTTTTCAGACACCTTGAAAAGAAAGATTGATTAAAATTAGTTACAGATGAAACAATGCCCTCTGCTTTTGTGGAGTCCCTTTGTCAAGAAGTAAATGACAGAAGTGACTAGACTCTTTTCTATTCACAGTTTTGCAAAAACCAGAAGTTTTACTCTGGTAATACGACCTTATCCTTATTACCAGTGCTGCTTTCTTTAGTCTGCTGTTCCCACAGACTTGGAGTAACACAGGATTTGACTGTGGGTTGTAGGAAAGAAAGGAAGAATACCTACCCCTCATCTGCTGTTTGTCCCTAAGTTCTGCCAGTAGCACCTGCCTCTTTAAGTTCTCTCACAATAGGTTACTCTCAGGGCTATGGCATTCTAGGGATTTGCCCCTTTTGCCACAGAGAGGGATTTGGACTTTGACAATCTTGCCATTAGCAGTGTCAGAGAAGCACCTCTTTCCTTCAGTGCTCTCTTCATTCTACTGATAAGATCACGGTAAATACAAGTCTCCTTATGCAGATTAAATGTTCCCTGCTGCTTTCTCTGGTTTGGTCTGTTAGTCACCAAATTAAATTCTGCTTTGGAAAGAGTCAGAAGCCTACAGGTAGCTTTATTCAGCAAATAATGAAAAAAACAAACTGAAAATCAACATACTTTGATGCTAGTTATATGGATAAATTCCATATATGCTGTGGGGGTAATAAAAGGATATACAATTTATTCAAAGATTCTTTACTTTATTTTGTAGTGCCTAGGTTTTAGTTGTGCATAAAGCAGGACTCAGTAATTATGATCTGGATGACTGGATCCTTTTTGAAGAGCCCCAGAGAACAGTGTCACAGAGATATTAACGACTTGTACATATAACTCCTCAAGGTTACATTCTTTTTCAAAAATATATGTTTAAAATTTTGTATTTATTTCAACAGCTTTATTGAGCTGTAATTTACATATCTTAAAATTCACCTATTTAAGTGGTTATTATTGATGAATTATTCTTTCCCCAACTTTTGTTATAATGAAAGGAAAGACGAGCACCTCTTTGACTGAAGCTGTAGGGGAGCCTAAGAGGTTAAACATTTTCATCAAAGCTGTAACTCTCCTGGGAATACTGCCTTCTTGCAAATCCACTTGGTGATCTTTCTATCCTTGTAGATTCTCAGAGCCACTGGTGGATTTTTCCTCTCGGTGGGCTGGGCTTCTGGCAGGAGAGCTCCTCCTAGTGTCAGGTTATGAGATGAAATAAGGACTGTGACCATAGTGTATGTGGGCTCTTCCTACATATAGGAGAGTTATTATCTGAGCATCCCAATGAATCTGAATTAGGGGAGTGTGTTTAAAGGCACATTCCTAGGTTCTACCTCAGAAGAGCCTGATTCAGGAGGGCTAGTGTGGGCCCAAGTTAAACAAGCCCCTTAAGGGATTCTGATGTAGATAGTCTCTGAAAGAGAGCCCCTGGAGGACCTTAAAGCAACGTAGAATGGTTAAGTGTTGAAAATGTTGGCTACCTTGGGTTTAATTAGCTCAAGTTTTATCTGCCTGATGTGAACCTTCCTGTGTATATAAGTACAAACACACTCACATTTTATTTTTGACAAAAAGAAAAGGCAAGTTAATATGGGTAACTTAGGAAAATAATTTAGAAGCAAAATAAATTATAATTTTCTGGTAAAAATACTTTTAGGACAATACCATCTTGTTTAAAAATATTCATATGTTTATTTTCAAGGCTATATATATATATATATATGTATATATATATATATATATACCCTTCAGAATGTTAATTGAACTGAGATCTCTGCTGAAAAACAAATAGAATAGAAATTCAAGTCTAGTTCAAAACACAAAAACATTTCCAATGACTAATGGTTTTTAGCCACTTTAGTTAGGGCAGGACTTCCTATTGATAGGAATAATTAGCTTTGGAAATAAAAGTTGAAATAGAAACCTAGGACACTAGCTGACGAGCCTGATTTGCATATTTATATGTTCTGCCAGGTCTTTGCATTGTGCTTTCTGTTCAGGAATAAATTTGCCTTTATTGTTTGTCCCGGCCTCCCCCATTCTTACAGAGCTCCTGCCGTGCCAAGAGAGATATGAAAAAAGGCCAAGTGATCTGCTATTGAAGCTGGAAGAAATATCTCCCTCCCAGTGACCTTCCTAGATAATGAGCAGATATGGTTTTCTAATACAAAGGAAATAAATCAAAAGACCTTTCAGGGAATCGGGGCAATAACAGTAGAATCCAAGACCATCAATTCCAAAAGCAAAGGGCAGAGGCACTTTCCTTATAGATCAACAGTAGACTAAGTCAAGAAGGGAGACATTCACGCCCAGAAGGGGAAGAAGTTAAAATAGATCAGCCCCTGCCCCCTCCCATTTCCCTATCCCACCCACTTCTTGTACTGAGTCCTGAGACTAATATGGGAGAAAAATCACACTTTCACAAAATGTCTCCCTGGCTGTTATTTTCTATTGATTGAGTTAATATGTAGTTTTGAGAGATGAGCTGCTTGTATTTGTCTTTAGCTCATTATAATTTTTAGGCATGAATTCAGTGCTAAACCCAGGAGCCAGATTGGTATTATTCTGTAAGTGTCTGTTGATGATAGAATGGTTCTGTCCTGCTCTTGGTATTCATCTGAAGCCATTGGTTTCTCAGAAGAAGTACTTGCTAGGAATGGGGCTAAAAGTAGGGCAAACTGTATCAGGACCCAGATGGACCACTGAGTGAAGACAAACTCATGGAACATCTCTTCCTGTAGACCTCCTGCAATTTGCCTCATTCATTTCTTATGTATGTAGTACCATAAAACACTAGCAAAAGCAAAAGAAGCTGTATGTATAATTCAGAGAAATATGCCTGTCATAGTAAGAATAATCATACAGATAATTTTGGTAATAACAATGACTGCTGTTTATTGAGGTTTTAATATGAGTCAGGCATTGTGCCACATCTTTCAAAGTACATCAACCTTAAGGATATTATTTCCATTTTAAGGATGGAGATATAAAAGTTGTAAGCTTAAGTGACCTACTCTGGGTCACACAAGTTTGGAAAATATTAAGTGAAAGATATTTTATTTGGGGTTCTCTGACCACAAAGTTCATTCTTTTAAGAATGCTTCTATACCACAGCAAAGGATATCTGTAAACGGTCTACAAAGGAACTATGGAGAAGTAAGGACTACTGCTCAGAAGAGTCTCAGTGTTTTTCTGGACCTTGTGTAGGAACCAAAATTTTGGACTAAAATCTTGGTCAGTGTGAGTAAGATGACATAGAAGAACCAGTATTTTAAAATACTATAAAGTACATGTCAGATTTCAGAAATTTTAATCAAATCCACCCCCCCCCTCTATTTTATCTATGAGGAAACTGAGACCCCAAAAGGGAAATAACTGGTCCAAGCCTGAGCTAAAATTATAATCCAGGTCTGTGGTCTTTATATGCCTTTCCTTTCAGCGGTAGCAGTCATATTCTATTTGTTAAAGCAGTAAGATTCACTTAGCTCAGCTTTTCTTTTCTTTTCTTTTCTTTTTTTTTGAGTTGGAGTCTTACTCTGTCACCCAGACTGGGGTGCAGTAGCCACTCCTGGCCACTGCAACCTCGACCTGCTGGGCTCCGGCGATCCTTCTGCCTCAGCCTTCCAAGTAGCTGGAACTACAGGCACGTGCTACCACGGCCAGCTAATTTTTTATTTATTGTAGAGATGAGGTCTCGTCAAGTTGCCCAGGTGGGTCTCGAACCCGCGGATTCAGGCAATCCACTCACTTTGGTCTCCCAAATCTCTGGGATTACAGGCTGAGCCACCGAGCCAGGCCTCATCTTTTCTATGACAACTGGAAACCTCCTGGCCCTTGGTCTTATACTAGTTGTCAGCAATAAATTTGGGTCAGGAACTCATGGTCCATGCCACCAGGGGCACCAGAACACATCTCCTTACTTCTGCCCAAGATACCCTGATGTTTCTTGTTTGGACAGAATGTACAACTCCTATCTTTTGACGTGCTAACAAGCCAGTGCTGTGCAGGACAGTGGTCCTTGTTGGTCTTCCTATGGTTACTTCTCCAACCCAGTACTTCATCCCAGTAAGGGTCTTCCCTCTGCCTCTTTTCTCTGTTCCCTGAAGTCTGACCATCACACTGTAGCCAGAGAGGGCTTTTTAAACATACCTTTACTCCTACTAACACAATGGAGTTGAATCCTGCTGTATATCCTTCTTAATGTGACTTATACAGGACCTCGTAAGCAGTGGTTATTCCTTGTTCTGCAAACCCATCCATATTGAAATGGTTACTTCCTTAAACATGACATAGTCGGTCTTGCTTCTGAACCTTTAAACTTGCTATCCCTACTACCTAAAACTCCTTGGCAAGTTTGGCCAGACCTGAGTCATTTTTGAGAATGAGTGGCTAAGTCCTGTCATTCTTGAGGTCTCAGTGTAATCATCACATCTCACAAGATGTTCACTCTTGATCCTTTATTGTGTACTCAAAACATACCTTGTACATAGTTCAGACCTAGATTTATTACCTTGTATTGCAATTCTCTGAATGTGCACATTAGCCTCCACTCATAGACTGTGATGCTCCTGGGGCTGGTAGCCATGTTTGTCTGATTATATCCCTAGTACTTAGAACAAGGTCCAGCGCAGATAGTGGATGTTTTGTGAACAAATTTCTTCTCTTCATTGTACTTTGTGCCAGCTACTGTGTCTAGCAAAGGTAATAAAATGGAGAGGAAACTTATGCAATGTTGACCTCCTGGAGACTTTAGTCCATTGGCAGAAACACATGTAAGTGCACAGCTACATAGATACACATAAACAACATAACTAAAAATTCTGATAAGTTCTCTATGAAAACATTGCATGGTAATCTAAACTTTTTCAATCATAGGTTGCCATCTGATAATGTTTAGCTATTATGAAATAAATGAGATAATGTGAGAACTTAATGTTCAGTAACTCAGCAATTAAGTGGTATGCTCATTAGCATAATAGAATTTGAACATGGATAGGTATAATACTACTAATGTCTCAGCTTCACAGTCTCTCCAAGTACATGCAGCCCAGAACTCTGAAGGAAACATTTTTGTCTTTCCTCCTCTAGAACATGGATTCCAAATATAGGTCACGATTTCTTGCAATTTTTCTTAGAATTCATGTTTATGCAAGGGCAACGTGAAAGTATTTTCCTACTTAAAATAATATTTATTAAATAGTTTGTAAAATTATTTAAAAAATGACTCTATTGTTCAGAGAGTTGGTGATGACATCTTGTAAAATAATCACAGTTAGAAAATATAAATGGTAGGTTAAAACAATAAAACATACAAAAGTCATAAAATTATGAGAATCATAAAATCATAAAATTATGAGAATTGTGAAATGCCTAAAAAGTGTATAAGTATACAAAACATGAAACAAAATTTCTTGTAAAGGATAACAATTCTTAATACTCTTAATACTGTAAGTTTCCTTACAGAAAATCTTTCCAGTCAAATAACTGTGTGTGCATATCTAATTATTATTAATACAAAGGAGTCATACTACACATAGTATTTGTATTCTTTTTCTTTATTTTTAATTTTTTAAAGACTTAATTGACACAAAATAATTGTACATATTTATGTAGTACAGTTTGAGATTTCAAAACTTTGTGTACAATGAACAATGATCAAATCAGGGTAATTAGCATTTTATTTTTCATTGAAAAAATATCCTAGTAATTTCTCTGTTAAAATACACAGAGGGCTGGGCGCAGTGGCTCATGCCTATAATCCCAGCACTTTGGGAGGCCAAGGTAAGAAGATTGCCTGAGCCCACGGGTTTGAGGCCAGCCCAGGCAACTTGGCAAGACCTCATCTCTACAATAAATCAAAAAAATTAGCTGGGTGTGGTGCCACATGCCTGTAGTTCCAGCTACGTGGAAAGTTGAGGCTGAAGGATCACCTGAGCCCAGCAGGTCAAGGCTGCTGTGGCCGTGAGCATGCCACTGGGTGACAGAGTAAGACTCCAACTAAAAAAAAAAAATCAAAAATTAAATAAAATAAATAAAATACACAGAGAATTACCTTATTCTTTTTAAGAGTGATGTAGTATTCTGTGTTATGGCTAGAGAGTCACTTACTTGACAAGCCCTTTACTGATACCTTTTTGGATTGGATTATATCCTGGTTTATGTTTGTTGTTGTAGTTGTTTGTTTTTGCTTTGAAAAACAATGCTGGCAGGAACATTCATTAGCAACTTCCTTTTAGGTGTAACTGTAAAATATGTATTAAGCGGTGGGACTGCTGGTAAGATGTGTTAGCATTTATATTTTGTTAGAGTTTGCTAAATTACCATCCAAGTCACAGTGATCAGTGTGGGGACACACCCCTTCACTGCAGCATCCCCAGAAATGTCAATCTGATAGGTGAAAAATTACATCACATTTTTTATTTAAATATTTTGTTTAAATGAGATTGCATGTTTTTGCTTGCTTTGGCATGTGATTATTTCTTGAGATGCTGTCTTTAAACCAGCAAAAATCATGAGGTTTATTTATTCAGCACACAAGTGTTAACAGACAATGATAAAATGATTTTTTAATCACTTGTCCCAGAATTTTAGAGATACTCATTTGACATTAAAGGCCTGATATTCTGTTTACATATCACCATCTCATATAAATATAAGTTGTTCTGTAATGATCTTTACTAGGCAATATTTTATTACTTTGGTTCAATTTGTTCTATATATGTAATAAATTAACTTTCACCTTATGCCTTTCTGTAAATCACACACCTGTCCCACTGACCCGTCTTAGTAGGAGTTAATGTACCATAGGTGAATATTCTAGAACTTCCACTAATCTGTTTGTATGTAGCATTGCCAGGATGCAGACCAGAAGACTAAATGAAGCCTTCAGATTGTGCAGCGGTTATGTCATTAGTTCAGAGCTCTGCCCTCAACCACCTTATCTATTCCAATTTTCCCAGTCCTCTGTTTATCCATCTTCTCTGACTCGTTGAAATCAGCATTGGTAGCCTGTGGGTTTGTGGAATGCTGGGTGCTGAAGCAAAACAGATGTGTTTCTGAGATGTGTCTTAATCCATCCAGATTTTTAAGACAAGGCCATTCATCTTTTATCGGGTACAAAAGGGATTTCCAGGCACTTCCCCAGGTAATGAGTTTGACTCAAATGATATGGTGATAGGAGAGGTAGGTAGATTCTTCTTTTGCTGTCACTACCTTACAGGATCCCATGTTCTAGGAAGAATGCAAGAGTTCAGGACCATAGGTCTGTTCCTCTCCAGTCTTCATCTGCCAGAGACCAGGCAGAAAGGCTTGTGATGCCCCCCGTACTGATAGTTATATTTTTAAGACTGACATTAAGGATGACAGTCTTACCTCAGTCTCTAAGGAATAGAAACATTTGGAGCCAGATTTGGGGAAACCCAAACATGAGAGGAAGAAAGGAATCCAAACTCTCCATGGCAAAACCCTTTTGTTGCATTGCTCAAAAAGGAGTAGTTATAATTGTGCTGTTTGTTTAGTGAGTAAATTTTTTAAATTAAAGATCCAAGACATATAATTAAATGAGGGACAATAGATTTTCTAATTTAATGGACCAGAATATTGAAATATTCTCATATAGAATTTCCTAAGTACAGAATAACCAAATTTTCCTTCCTTTCTCCCTTTCTTTTGTTTATCAGTCCTTCCAAAAATAAGGCACTGCTTATATGACAGTATCCTATTTGCTCCTCCTTGACAACCCCCTTTTAAAAAATCATTTTGTTCTTTAAATTTGTTAACCTTCCATATAAATCTGTTTAGAACAGAGACTAAATGCATTTAGAGAATGTGTATCTATGTTATATAAATATAATATATTATGTATATTGTTATACTATATGATCTCAATCTGGCCCTGGTTACCCAGAGATCCAAGGCTCTTCTTATCCAATTTCCCCTCTAGCTGTGTTTGCCAAGGACTCTGGTCAATGAGGAGACACTGGATACATTTTCATGTCTGCTTTGAGGAGTTTCATTTTCATCAGTCTTGCTTAGGGACACACAAGAGTAACTGGGGACAGAAATCAAGGCTTTCTTCCTAACTGTAACTCATATCTATATCTAAAGAGATGGGGGAACAACATCATTTTGTCTCACCTGCAAACACTTGTCAATGTTAAACTTTGAATGTTGGAAGACTGAACACTGAATGTCTGAAGCACAGGTCTGTCCCTTGCTTAGATTCAGGTCTCTCTGGATCTCAACATCTTGTCAGGACCCAATTGCTCTCTAGAGCTAGGCTTAAACTATTTCAGAGCAGGGCTGTTGTCCTTCTACACCTTCTTTGCTCTATGTATCAAGGTCTTAGTGAAGTCATGTTGAGAATCTTACTTCTCACATTATGTTATGATGACTGTTGCTCTGTTCAACACAAGGGAAATCTATATCACAAAACCTACATCACAGACTCAGTTTCAACCAAACAACATTATCTATCACACTAAATTATAATGGCTAATTCATATTTTATTAGTTATAATATAAGAGCTGTAAGTATGTCATGCTTTATGTTTGTACAGATTTAAACACTGTTTCTACAAGTTAAGTCAACAGTTTTAAGGGAATATTCATATTTAAAAGAGATTTATTTATTATAAATTTGAGAAACACACCTTAATTAATATTGCTGTCTGTCTTTCATGCATGTATAAAAATCTGCTAGCCCATGTAGATTATAAGATCCTTGAAGAATGGTCTGATGACTTACATGATTTTTGAAAGCCCAAGGAACTTAAGCAATGCTCAAGCAATGTTGATTGGTCAATGACGTGACTAGGTGGATTCTGATGTTTGGGTTTTTTAAAAATGGATAAATAATGGAAATTTATTTCTCACAGTTCGGGAGGCTAGAAAATCCAACATGAAAATGCCTGAAGAGTCAGTGTCTGGTGAAAACTCGTTCTCTGCTTCATGGACGGCACCTCTTCCTTCATCCTTACATGGTGGAAGAAGGAATGAACACTGCCTCCTTATATGGCAAAATAGGCAGAAGGGGAGAAATAGGATGACATCTGGGCTTTGTTTTTCCTTTGGAATTTTCATGGATTGAGAGAGTTGTACACAGGTGAGATTGTAGGCAATAAGAAGGCACACATTTCAACTCTTTTTTTCTTTTTTTAAGTTTTCTTTTTTTTCTTTTGAGTTGGAGTCTCACTCTGTCGCCCAGACTGGAGTGCAGTGGCCACTCCCGGCCACCGCAGTCTCGACCTGCTGGGCTCCGGCGATCCTTCCGCCTCAGCCTTCCAAGTAGTCGGAATTACAGTTTTCTTTTTTTTTTAATGATATTGTGGGGTACAGTTAAGGGTTAGGTATACAAATACGTTTAATTCAGGCACCCTTGTTGATAAGAGGTGTTTCCCCGTCCCCAGACAGATATTTGCTACCATTAATCCCATTTCCCTCCCCGCCCCATAGTTTCCCACTACTGTCAGTCATTTTCTTATATTATTACATTGGATGTTCAAGGTTCATTATATGAGTGAAAACATGTGATACTCGGATCTTTGTTTCTGTGAGAGGTCACTCAGTATTATAGACTCTAGTTCCATCCAGGTTGCTGTGAAATTCATGATTTTGTCCTTTTTAATGGCTGCGTAGTATTCCATTGTGTATATGTACCACATTTTTTAAATCCAGTTCTCTTTTGATGGGCAGCATGGTTGCTTCCAGGTTCTTGCTATTGTGAACAATGCTGCGACAAACATACGTGTGCAGGAAGACATCCGAGCAGCCAACAGACACATGAAGAAATGTTCAACCTCACTAATCATCAGAGAGTTGCAAATCAAAACCACACTGAGATACCACCTAACTCCAGTCAGAATGGCAATTATCAACAACTCAAAAAATAACAGCTGCTGGAGAGGGTGTGGCAAAAAGGGAACACTTCTACACTGTTGGTGGGAGTGTAAACTAGTGCAACCTCTGTGGAAAGCAGTGTGGCGATTCCTAAAAGCTCTAAATATCAACCTCCCATATGACCCCGCAATCCCCCTACTGGGAATATATCTTGAAGAACTCAAATCACTCTATAAAAAGGATACCTGCACATGTATTCTTTTTAAGTTTTCAAACAAAGTTTATAAACAAAGAAGGGAAAAGCAAAAGGGAGACATGCCAGGGCTGGTGGGAGGGGAAGAGAAATGGCCACATTTCAACTCTTGTTGAGTCCAAAGGACTTCTGACCCCATGGATCCCTGGCAGAACTTCCAGCAGGGCTTTGATGTGCGTGCCCCTCTCAACTGACCAAATGTGCCTCATATTCTGAATGTATCAGCCCAGCCTCTCACTCAGTGACATCTTCCATTCTGATGTTCAGTTGTGGCTATGCAGCTTTATTGTTGCTGATGGCACTGATATCTCTGCATAAAGTGGTATCTTTGTTCCCATTCTTTTATCCTTTTGTATTTCCCTTTCAGAGGGGCTGACCTTTTAGCTTGCATGCATTGCCAGGCTTAAGAGCAAACTCCATCTGTCCTTTACCTGGCAACCGTGGCTCATCCCATTCTTCACCCCCCTCCCTTTTCTTTTCTATCCCTCCTTTCTTCTTCCAGACTTTTGATTTCATTTTCTTCTATGTAGCACATTTGGAGCCTTACTAGCTGAACAGAATGAGGAAATGTATGATGTGGGGGTTGAGATTCATCAGAAACCCTTCATTGCAAAATGATGGCATGGGAAATTGCATCATCCATATATATATGTCTGAGAAAGAGACACCAGATGGAGAAGATATTTCCACAGTATGATGGACTTTTATGCTTGTGTCTGCTCTATGGAAAAGACAAAAAGGAAAAAAGAAAGAAAGGAGCAAGATAAAGGAAGGCAAATAAAAGTGGAATGGATTGCCTAATGTTTTTGGCTGCCTCTCTAGAAAATACACACAAAGACAAGTCATCCTGTCTCTGCTCAAAATTAAAATGAAAACACCCAATACTCTATAAAATGGAAAGTGAGAGAAATTCTATCCTATATTTCACTTTAAATCCAGGTTATCATAACTTCTGAGTGGTAGAGAAACCAGTAACACCGAGAGCCCATAAGATGGCAAGCCTTCTCTGTTGGGTTTAGAGTGGATAAAATACACAGATCAAGTAAAAATCCTAGAATAAATCGAGTTACCTGTCTTTTCCAAGAGCCATGGGCACCAATGCCATTTCTTAAGAACTTTTTATGTTTTTCAGAGAAAAAGTACTATTCATTTTTGATTGACCTCACAATTCCCATCTTCTAGGCATTCTTCCCTGATTGACTGCCCTCTGTGTGTCTTTGCTTTTTTATCTTATTTTGTGTGTGTTGAGTTCTTGCCCTGTACCTCTGTTTCTTCACGTGCATTCTGCCTGGTTGTATGGCTGTTGAGAGTAGACACTGAGTGCTTTGATTTTAGCTATCATCTCTTCTTAGCTATTGCTTAACTGACTATTGGACAAGCCAACTTTTCACTGTTGTTAACTGACTTCTCTCTAGCACAAAACTTCTTGCTTTACCCTTAATGAGGAAGGGTTAAGCAGTGTGGTGAAAACGACCCTATCAGGGGAATCAGTCAGATCCTACACACCAGTATTTGTTTTCTGAATGCTGACTCCTAAAAGAGGATATCCATTAAAGTGACAATGAAAGAGGGTGGCTAGAGGGTGGGATTTTTCCATACTATTTAGTCAGGAGCCTAAGCAATTGGGAGCATAATCCAAGTGTACCTGGAAATACAGTAATGGTGGTGGGTAAATTAAAGGTTGTCTTGATGACCAGAGGGAGGAATGGGTAGTATTAGCATTTAATGCCTGGAGTTAGGCCTGACAAATGTCCCGAAATATGGAGAATGAACTTGCACAAAAAGGTGTCCCCACAAAATTCTAGTAATTCGTCCATTTAAAAGAGAAAAATACAGCTGTACAATCATTTCCTCACAAAATTTTCAGGCTCCAGAAGAGGGATTTGCTCTGAATTTTTCAAATCCCTTTTCTAGAGTCCATTTATTTATGCATAGACTTTCTAGAGAAACTACAATGTGCTGGGCACTGATGACACATCAGTTTGTAAGATGAACACAGCCCCTGTCTATGATTTCATGACCAGGTGAGAGATCTGTAAGAAGACAGAGACACTGCAATTCCATGACATGGGTTTTTTAAGAAGGGAAGGGCAGGGTTCTATAGGCAGGTGTGGAAAAGATTTGACCTTGAATAAGGAAATCAGGGAAGATTTCTCACAGGAAGCGATTCCTGAATGAAGATATGAGAATTAGAGAGGAAGAGCATAGGGAGGAGCTTTCATAACAAGCAGGCTCTGTGGGAGGAAGAGGGTAAACCATTTATAAAACCTGAAGCTGCCTGATCCCAAGGTACATCATGGGAGAGCAGTTCAAAATGGCCAGATCCTGAAGGGTAGGTAGAAGACCGGAAAAGTAGACAGAGCATAACTTATAAATAATGGTAAGGAGTTTAGCCTTTATCAAAAGAGTAATTGGAAATCACTTAAGGGGCTTAAGTAAGAATATTGGCAATTCAGATAGCTCCCTCTGGCTGTAGTTTGGTCCAAGATGTGTTGACCATATTTAAATCTTTTTTCTCCTCATTGTCTCTACTCATTCCACTTATGACTAGTTATGCAATAGAAGCTTCTCAGAGAGGGCTATATATTGGTTTTTGAAAATAGTTAATTAGGCAGATAATATTAACAGTATAAGATTTACCCTGCATTTTAAAGATTCATGTCATGTCTGGATGTCTAGGCAAGTTTATTCATGATTAACCTTAGATGCTGGCTTCTGAAGTTGCGTGGAAATAGGGTGGTCCTCCTTGCATATTTCTTGAGTAAGCTTGATGCTGCTATTCTTGTTGAATCTAAGCTACCAGAGAGGAACAAATTTTCTTCCACATTCTCTGTTTTAACCTCATAGCACTACTACAGGTAGGATGGGTGGATAGCATTGGTATTCTACTTCTTACACCTGAGAAAATGGATCACTTTCTTAGCTATCAACTTCAGTGTCCTCCTAAGAACTAGAAAAGTGACACAATTTTTACTGAGCAACTGCTAAAGTGAAAAGTATCTCTGTTATGGAAATTACATATTGCCATTTCTTTTGATCTTCTCAATGGCATTATTGGGAAGGATTTATTAACTCTGATTTTACAGAGGAAAAAATCCAAGGCTCAGTAGGGTTACATGACTTGTCCAAGATTCACATAACTTTGGAGTACCCTTGGAAAACAGAACAAAAAAATGGTTATGTTTAGTTTAAATGACAAATGGTCTTTGTCTCTTCACGTTTTTTTTTTTTTTGAGTTGGAGTCTCACTCTGTCACCCAGACTGGAGTGCAGTGGTCGCTCCCAGCCACCGCAGCCTCGACATGCCGGGCTCCAGCAATCCTTCTGCCTCAGCCATCCAAGTAGCCGGAATTACAGGCATGCACTACCATGCCCGGCTGATTTTTTGATTTATTGTAGAGATGAGGTCTTGCTGCCCAGGCGGGTCTCGAACCCGCAGGCTCAGGCAATCCACTCACCTCAGCCTCCCAAAGGCGCAGGATTACAGGCTGAGCCACCGACCTGGCTATCTCTTCACTTTTAAAAAATCATTTTGTTCATTCCAGAAAGTTGTCTTGGCCATGTCCTTTTACCATTTTGCACACACCTATCCTCTTAGCTGGTCCATTATATCTCTCCAAGTTGACTTGTAGTTTCTAGTCTTGAATCACAGATGCTTCTGCCATGACTGGCTCTTTGTTGTTTTATCATAGTAGAATAGGAAAAAACCCAAATTATCTTTATGATTCTGATCTTAAATGTAAGACAAGGTATTCTAGGTGCTTCATTCTACTTTGTGGAACTTTTTGTGACTCTATCTGTTATTGATATTAGCATTCTTTCTCCTAAGGGATGAGGAGATTTAAAGACAAATAATTATCGGGGCTTTTGAAGTGCTATCTATGTTTTTATTCTGAATCTAAGTCAGTGATCCCCATGGTTTCCCTATTCTCCTATGGTAGCATCCCAAAACTATACCATAAACTTCAAAGACCAGCATGGTTCACTCCCTTGTGCTTTTCTTCATCTCATATAATCTCATAAGACTTTATGTCTTGTGGGTTCCATTTCCACTTGCCTTCCTTTTATTTCTTAAGCACTCCAATCTCCCTCCTGCTACAAGATCTTTGCATAGTCACTTTGCCGAGAAACCCATTACTACCCTATGGTTAATAGCTACTCATTCTTATCCCAAGCAATGGCTGCTTTCTCAAGAAAGTACTTTCTAATTCCTAGAATAGTTCAAATTATTACATGCTTTCCATAGTACCATGTAAATATTCATTCATACTTAGTATTGTGATTAATTGATTAATGTTTATCTCATGCACTGAATTATAAGTTTCATAATGATAGGGACCACATCTGCTTTGGCAAACCATTGTAGTCTAAGTAAATGGTACTTAGGTGCTCAATAAGCATTTACTAAAAGTTTGAATGAGTGCTCTGAATGATCTGATGAATGACTCAATTGCCACTTGAATTGTTCTAATCCAGGTGCCAAGGACCCACTTCTGTTAGAATTTAAACCCATATCTTATGAAGGTAGAGAGTATAGTCATGTTTGATATAGATTTCTATGAATCAATGGAGTTTTGAATTGTATTTTCTTAATATGAAACTCTGTTTATATTCAGATCAGTATAGAACTCTGTATTTAATCCAAAATATTGCAGGATTTATGTTTAGTTCAGAACTCCAGAATATTATGGAATTCACTTGTGTTTATTAAAGTTAGTTGGCCAGTATAAGGTAAATGTTAAAGGAGAAAACATTCAGGAAATCAGTATATAATAGTAGTTATAGGTCCAAGTTCTAGTTTCAGATAAAATACAGCTTAGTAGATATGTGTCCTTGTGCAACTTATTTGGTATCCCTCTATTTGTCTTCACTGATATAATAGAAGTAATAACAGCAACTTCCACATAAAGTTGATAAAGATTAAATGAGATAATCTAGGCATAATGCCATAGTTCACTGCATAGCATAGTGGTAGGCATCAAGTAAGTGTCCAATAAATGTTCTTGTATAATTAAGGAGTTGACGCATATTATCAAATTATTTAAAAATTAATAAGTGTTAATTGACTTGCTTTGGATTTCCTCCCCAAATTACAGAATCTTTTTTTTTTTTTTTTTTTGGTAACACTTGGTGATATAGCCATTATTATTAGAAAGTCATGATTTGAGATGACATCTAGGTATTCATTGAAAATCTGGGTATGGAATTTTAAAGACCCTAAAATCTCTGAGAGAAAACAAGCAAGTAGATTATTTTAGGTAGAGAAAACATGATAATGACTACACATTCTTCTTGGTGATCTTCACATTTCTCTTTGCTGACAATGGAAGGATTTGCTATAATCATTTTTTAAAAGCACAAACACTCCCACATTATTTCTGGGTACTTTGGGTAACCGTATAACCTTTGCCAAAACAGAGTAAAGGCAGGCATTCTGACACTTGGAAAAATGAGGTATGTGGCCATTTTTAGACTGACTGAAATAGCAGCAGCAGGTTTCTATTTATGGGAACTGTAGGAACCTTCCCCTATGTCTGGGACGAGGTAATGACTTCTATGAAGTAATGCCTTTGTTATCATAAATTTTATTCCACTGTTGATTACCTACCGCTTTAGTGGTCCTTGTATTATGCTATTTTGTCTTTTTAGTATTAGGAGAATGAGGCCCTGGTTGTTTTTTACATTTTATCATTTCTTTCTTCTTGGTCTGGAAAAAAATGAGAAGCAGGGGCAGACTACCTCATGGCTAAATTGTTTCTGGCTAATAAAACTGCAGGAACTGTACGTTAGGGTGTCTTCCATAAATCAGCTTTGGGGAGAATTAGGTGCTGAGAGATGGAGGAATGACGTTTAATCATCACTTGTAGGAAATCATTAGCTGCACACCCTCATTCTGCTACTTGCCCATTTGTCATTCCACAATCACTTGTTTTCCCCCCAGACCATTAACATTTCTCAATGACTTTCTAAATGCAGAGAAAAACCACAGAAGGGGTGAGGAATGGGGGGACAATATGGAAACATACTACTGAGAGATGTCTCTGCTGCTTGCCCCCTGTTCCTGTGAATGTAAATGGACCGATGTGAGAATAAAATGATCAATAACTTGGCAAACCAGTTGGTTCTGCAAGAGCTAAAAAAGCTTTTGCCTCCTGTTCTGTTTTCTACAAAAATAAATAAGTTGGTTTCCACCTGGGTTTTCTTCATTGGGCAGTGTGCGAGACAGCTTTCTTTTCTTCATCATCATAACCTCACAATGGACAACAAATGTGAGGAAGCTGGGTGGCTAGTAGAGGTTAATACCAGCTTTGGGAAATTAATTTGGTTCCCCCAAGTTGCTCCCTGCCCCACCCTAGAAAGGGAAAGCCACAACTTAAGATTCTGTAGGGTCCACTAAAAATGAAGTAGACAGTTCAATAAAACTGAACTGGTTCACTGTCTGAATGAGTTGGTAAACACACTTAAAAAGTTTGATCCAGCAGTGATGTGTAGACAGACAGCTCTGTTCAGCATTTTACAGGAGGAAACAGCCTTTTATTATATAGACTACCTTTACGTACAGGCAGTCTAGCCTTGTCTTCTCCCAGAATGTTCTTGTTGATGCTGATACACATACACAAATGGATTTTAGGGGCCTCCTTTTGCTTAGACAAGTATCCTGGATCTTTGCCTTTGGTTAGTTCCCTTATTAATTTTGGTCATGTATCTTAGATGCTCTCAGCTCCAATATACTGTCTTCCAGGAAAAACTAGAAGGTCAGTTATAACAATAATAGGTCCATTGATAACTCGCTGTATGTCAAGCACTATAATAAGAAACATGACATACACTAAAAGAGTTCATTTATACAACTGCATTATGAAGTAAGTTTTATTATTCTTATTTTACTGGTATAAAACCTTATATTAGTGATAGTGATGTTTCTAAATTCATGCAGCTTAGATAGGGATGATCCAAGTTCTGTGGACTTGAAATTATTTTAAGAACCTGCTTAGAAATACAAAAATACAAATTTAGGTATAGGGCTACAGATAGGGCATGTGACAGTGAGGGGCACTATAACTGAAGTTCCATGATAAATCTGTTTCCATTCAGCTAGTAGTGGAAGAGACTGGTCTGACCCAGGTCTCTCTGAGATGTCAACCCCAATGAATCTTGGTATGTAGAAAAGGTGAGTGCCCTAACAATCTGAATCCAAATGTGAGATATACCAATAAATTTTGAGGAGGAGGTTTGGAAAGCTTAGGGAAGGGTGAAACATTAATCATAGAGTTTCCTCTTTGTCTCAGGAATTATTACTGGTAACTGTAAAGCTTTGAGGAGGAAGCCATGACTAGTGGGCCCTGGACAACTTTCAAGAGAGCTAAGACCATTAAAAGTGATAGGGAATGAGATTCAGAAGGATTGTGTTCTAGAGCTGGCATTATTGCTAATAAGCAATGTGACTTTAGGGAAGTTAGTTTTTTTTGTTTTTTTTTTGTTTTAACCTGTGAAACCAGAGAGTTTTACTAAAGCTTCAGAATTCTTTGATACTAATTCAAACAATGTATTGATGTTCATATATCTTGGGTGTTTCATCTTGTTAAATATTTATAAAGGAGTTGAGCATGTTTTAAAGAAAATGCATTCAAGTGAAGTATAGAAGTAGAGAGAGAAGGGAAAATATTACTTTAGTTAGGGTGGCAGGGACAGAAACAGGATACAATAAAAATACCATAGTCCTGTACTAAAAATGTGTCCAGTATCTAATCACATAAAATTCAGAGTTGCTTAATTGTGCATAAATGAAAAGCTAGGTGGAATAGCAATAGTAGAAGATGGAAGCAACCATTGATTCCATAATGTTTGGAGTTGAATTATTGTGTGTTTTTGTCTTGAATTATACTCTCTTGCCCAGTCTCTAATGACAACAACAATGATTATGACCATAATCGCACTATAGATACTCATTGACTGTGAGATTTATGTGCATGGTCACTCAGGAGGTAGTTCAGTCAGGCAATCTCCAGAATATATTCCCATAAGAAAAATGCATTAGATTATTTATACATTCTCAGGATACTCATCAAAGAACTGTGCAACTCACAAAGTGGTTTAGAATTTCCTATCCTCAATAAATTGCAGTAGAAAATGTTGCTAATCATGTGTGCTCAACAAATTAGGAAGACTACAAAAATTATACTCTTTCTTTTTTTTTTTTGAGTTGGAGTCTCACTCTGTCGCCCAGACTGGAGTGCAGTAGCTGCTCCCGACCACTGCAGCCTCAACCTGCTGGGCTCCGGCCATCCTTCTGCCTCAGCCTTCGAAGTAGCCAGAATTACGAGCATGTGCTACCATGCTTGGCTGATTTTTTGATTTATTGTAGAGATGAGTTCTCACTGCCCAGGCGGGTCTCGAACCCACGGGCTCAGGCAATCCACTCACCTCAGCCTCCCAAAGGCACGGGATTACAGACTGAGCCACAGAGCCCGGCTAATTATACTCTTTGTAATGAAAAATATACATTTAAAGAAAATGGGGAACTAGATAAAGTGACAGAATTTCTGTGGTATCTGTGAGGGTCTAGAAGACTTTAGAAATGGAGTTCCGGTAAGATGGCGATGGCATAGGTGAACTTGTGAGATTCTCCGAATGTGAGTTCCCAAAAAGATTCTTAATTTTCTTCCCCCATCCCCCAGCTTACCACCAGCCGTGCTGGTCTAAAGCCTGGGGACCTTTGGTCCCACGCAGGGCCAGATATTGCGGCTTCCTGCTGTGGCTGTTTCACCATATGCGACTCTCGCCTGCGTGGGAGTCTCGGGTCTCAGATCCCTCCCTGGCTACATCGTCTGTCACCCAGCACCCAGCACCAAGCTGCCGGTCACTCAGGGAGGCTCTGGGCACCCGCCCCTCAGAGACACTGGTCCCATTCCTGGCTAAAGTACCCTGTTGGGGGCCCAGGGCCACTCTCACCACTCACTGCCTGCCTGTTGGAGCTCTGGAACTCTGGAATGCTGGGCCCACCCTGGCTGAGGCACTCAGCATGTGACCACAAGCTTGGGAACCCAGACAAGCTGAGGGAAATGGATCTACGAAAGAGAATCTGCCTCTGCCATTCTCCAGGCAGAGATTTCCATTGCCCTGCCCACCTATCAACAACCCCCACCTTGGTTCCTAAGGTAACATCGCTAAACAGGAGACAAAGCCCCACCCCACGCTGAATCAGACAAAAGCAACTGCCAGGCAGCCAAACCCAAACTGCGAGTAAATCTAGCTACCTGCAATGAAAAACAAAGGGGAGAGGCCAGAGATCAGAGCTGAAGTGACTTTAGTCTGATCTCTTATTTTGACTTATGATTTTATCATTTTGACTGTTTTGATCACCTTTGTTGTTTGCCTTCTGACTTACACTGTCTCATGATTTTATTGGTCTGTCTCTGTGTAGCTATCAGTATTCTTTAGGGAATCTTTCTTATGTGTCTTTCTTCACTTCTCTCCGGCCTTGTGTCTCTTTCTCATCTGATAGTTGGTATGTATGTCTGTTTTTCCTCTAGCACTTCTCTCTTTCTAACTTCCTATTGACCCCCCTTCCTCCATTATTTTCCTCTTTTATACCCCCTTTTTAATCTAGGGACCAAGCCCGCATACTACTGCACGGACAGATTGTAAGGCAGAGGGAAATAGGTTCCAGTGTGCTCATACACCTGTTCGTGGATGCTAGAATCAGCATATACATTCTGAACCACAGCTTCTCCCTCAATTAAACCTCAAAACTGCAAAAAGTACAGTGCGCAGCCCACACTCCAACCTCAAAAGTGAACAAAGCCAGAAGACCCTCATAAGGAAGAACAGGATATTGCAGAAGTAAAACAAAAGGAACCCCACCTTCTCTCAAAAACAAAATTAAAGAAGGAGAGGGAAAGGGCGAGAGAGAGAAAAATCTACACAAATGAAGAAAAACCAAAAGAAGAGTATGGATCTCTCTCAAACCCCTGGGAGGGCAGACACTGAGAAACTGACTTTGGAATACAAACAATGAAGAGCCCCCAAAAGAAGGGTCTCAAACTATAAACCTAGATATCAAGACATTAATGGAGAGATTAAAAAGAATTGAGGAGACACAAGAAGAAACTAGGAAGGAGCTGATATCTGAGATAACAGTAATAAAGAATACTGTGAATAAAATAAATAACAAACTGATAAGTATGGAAAGCAGAATTACCCAAGCAGAAGAAAGAATCTCAGAGCCTGAGGACCAAAATATAGAACTAACCAAACTCTTAAAAACACAGAAAATAAACTCAAAAAGACAGAACAAAACCTTCAAGAGATGAGCGATTACTTCAAGAGACCGAACCTAAGAGTAATTGGCCTTCCTGAGGCAGAAAGAGAGACAGAGACCACACTGGAACAAACTTTCCATGAGATCACTAAAGAAAACTTCCCTTATCTAATCAATGATGTAAAAATTCAAACACGAGATTCAGAGAAACCCTGAAAGACAACAAATGAGAAGACCAACTCCTAGACACATAATAATTCACCTAAACAAAGTTGGCATAAAAGAAAAAATCCTAAAGGCAGCAAGAGAAAAAGGCCAGATCACCTACCATGGAAGATCAATTAGAATAGCAGCAGATTTATCTACAAAACCCTGCAGGCTAGGAGAGCTTGGAGCCCTATCTTCAAAGTCCTAAAAGATAAACAATTTCAACCAAGAATAACCTACCCGGCCAAGCTAAGCTTCATCAGCGAGGGAGAATTAAAATCTTTCCCAGATATCCAATCCCTAAGAACTTATGCTGCCACCAAACCACCTCTACATGAAACACTTAAGAAAGTACTAAACACAGAAGAAAAGGAAAAAAGAACAATGTTCTTCACAAGAGTACAGGAAAAAGAATAAAATATACACGAACCAACCCCCAAACCAAAAGAAAGACAAAAAAGCCAAGTGGAAGAACAACAACTCTATAAGAACTCTATGATAGGGATGAACTCTCACATTTCAATAATTAGCCTGAATGTGAATGGACTAAACGCACCACTGAAAGACATAGAATGACAAAATGGATAAAATATCACCAGGCAGTAATATACTGCCTTCAAGAGACCCATATCACTAGAAAGGACATGCACAGACTCAAAGTAAGAGGATGGGAAACAAATTTTCAGGCGAATGGAACACAAAAGAAAGGAGGAGTCGCGATCCTAATTTCAGACAAAATACCATTTAAGCTATCAAAAATTTCAAAAGATACAGAGGGTCACTACATAATGATAAAAGGTTCACTGCATCAACAAGGAATATGTATCCTAAACATATATACACCCAATATAGGTACGCCAACTTTCATAAAGCAACTTCTAGGAAAACTAAAGAAAGATATTGACTCTAATATCATCATAACTGGGGACTTTAATACCCCACTCACAACCCTAGACAGATTATCAGGACAAAAAATCAGCAAGGAGATCTGGAACCTCAATGTGACTCTGGACCAAATGGAATTAATTGATACCTACAGAACACTCCATCCAAAGACCACAGACTGTACCTTCTATTCATCACCACACGGGACGTATTCTAAGATCGACCACATAATTGGCCATAAATCAAGTATAAGCAAATTTAAAAGGACCGAAATTCTACCATGCACCTTCTTGGACCACAGTGGAATAACAATAAACATTAACACCAACAAGGCCCCCCCCAACCCCACAAAGACATGGACACTAAACAGCATGATGCTAAACAACTCCTGGGTCAATGATGAAATCAAAACAGAGATCAAAAGATACCTGGAAACAAATGAAAATGAAGAAATATCTTACCAAAATCTCTGGGTACTACAGCCTTAAAAGCTGTAGTAAGAGGGGAATTTATATCCCTGCAAACACACATGAAGAAAATGGAAGGAATATAAATTAACAGCCTAGCAAGCCACCTAAGGAAGCTGGAAAAGCAAGACCACAAAAACCCTAATTTCAGCAGAAGAATCCAGATCACCAGAATAAAAGCCCAAATCCAGGACATAGAAGACAAAAAGATAATACAAAAAAATCAATGAAACAAAAAGCTTGTTCTTCCAAAGGATAAACAAGATCGATGGTCCCCTAGCTAGACTAACCAAGAAAAAAAGAGAAAAAATCCAAATAAGCACAATCAGAAACACAAAAGATGAAGTCACGTCTGACCCTGAAGGAATACAAAAGATCATTAGAGAATACTACGTACACTTGTATGGAAACAAACTTGAAAACCTTAAGGAAATGGAGGACTTTCTGACATCACACAACCTACCTAGGTTGGAACAAGGAGAAATTGAGACCCTAAATAGACCAATAACAATCAAGGAAATTGACTACGTAATAAGAAAACTACCTACAAAAAAAAAAAGCCCTGGTCCAGATGGCTTTCCAGCAGAATTCTACAAGACATTTAAGAAGGAGCTGATACCAATCCTACTGAAGGTATTCCGGGTGACTGAGAAAGATGGAACCCTCCCCAAATCATTTTACGAAGCCAACATCACATTGATACCAAAGCCAGGTAAAGATCCAACAAAGAAAGAGAACTACAGACCAATATCTTTGATGAACATAGATGCTAATATTCTCAACAAGATCCTAGCAAACTGTATTCAACAATACATCTCAAAAATCATCCATCATGACCAAGTAGGCTTCATACTTGGGATGCAAGGTTGGTTCAACATTTGTAAAACCATCAATGTAATTAAATACATCAACAGATGTCAAAACAAAAACCACATGGTTATATCATTAGATGCAGAAAAAGCTTTTGATAAAATCCAGCACCCCTTCTTGATAAAAACCCTTGAACATCTAGGCATGTGGGGAACATACCTCAAAATAGTAAAAGCCATATACAAGAAACCCACAGCTAGCATACCTCTAAATGGACAAAAGTTGGAACCATTTCCCCTGAAAACTGGAACAAGACAAGGATGCCAACTCTCACCCCTCCTGTTCAACATAGTATTGGAAGTCCTGGCTTGAGCAATCAGAGAAGAGAAGACAATCAGGGGTATCCGAATAGGAAAAGAGGAAGTCAAGTTATCTCTATTGGCAGACGATATGATTGTGTACCTTGAAAACCCAAGAGAATCTGTCAAAAACCTCCTTACACTGATAAAGACCTTTGGCAAAGTATCAGGATACAAAATAAATGTGCAAAAGACAATCGCATTTCTTTACACCAATGATAAACAGACAGAAACCCAAATAAAAACCACAATTTCATTCACAATAGCCACAAAAAAAATGAAATACCTTGACATCTTCCTAACTAGAGATGTGAAAGACCTTTACAATGAAAGCTATAAAACACTGCTCAAAGAAATCAAAGATGACACAAACAAGTGGAAAAATACCCCATGCTCATGGATTGGAAGAATCAACATTGTGAAGATGTCCCTCTTACCTAAGGCAATCTACAAATTCAATGTAATACCCATCAAATTACCAGCAACATTCTTCTCAGACCTACAAAAAACAACAAGGAATTCATATGGAAACACAAATGTCCAAGAATAGCCAGAACAATCCTCAGCAAAAAAAAAAACAAAGCAGTTGGCATCACAATACCAGACGTCAAACTTTACTATAAAGCTACAATCATCAAAACAGCTTGGTATTGGTATAGAAACAGGCATATAGATCAATGGAACAGAATTGAGATTCCAGAATCAAAACCTCAATTTCTCAACCAACTCATCTTCAACAAGGCCCCCACCACCTACAACTGGGGAGAGGAGAACCTATTCAGTAAATGGTGCTGGGAAAACTGGCTGACCACATGCAGAAGATTGAAACAGGACCCCTATCTATCCCCACACACAAAAATTAACTCCAAATGGATCAGAGACCTAAATGTAAAACCTCAAACTATAAGAACCTTAGAAAATGAAGGACATACCCTCATGGAAATCGGAACTGGCCTCCAATTCCTGAACAAAACCCAAAACCCACAGGTCATAAGAGGGAAGATAGACAAGTGGGACCTTATCAAACTGACAAGCTTCTGCAAAGCCAAAGAAACCATCAAGACAGCAGGGAGACAGCCTACAGACTGGGAAAAAGTATTTGCCAACACCAGGTCTGACAAAGGCTTAACATCTTGGATCTATAAGGTACTCAAACGTGCTGAAAAGAAAAAAACAAACAACCCCATTATAAAATGGGCAAAAGATATGGACAGACACTTCACAAAAGAAGACATCCGAGCAACCAACAAACACATGAAGAAATGCTCAGCCTCACTAATCATCAGGGAGATGCAAATCAAAACCACACTGAGATACCACCTAACTCCAGTCAGAATGGCAATTATCAACAACTGAAAAAATAGCAGCTGCTGGAGAAGGTGTGGTGAAAAGGGAACACTTCTACACTGTTGGTGGGAGTGTAAACTAGTGCAACCTCTGGGAAAGCAGTGTGGCGATTCCTAAAAGCTTTAAATATCAACCTCCCATATAATCCTTCAATCCCCCTACTGGGAATATATCCTGAAGAACTCAAATCACTCTATAAAAAAAGATACCTGCACACGTATGTTTGTCGCAGCATTGGTCACAATAGCAAGAACCTGGAAGCAACCATGCTGCCCATCAAAAGAGGACTGGATTAAAAAAATGTGGTCCATATGCATGATATACACGATGGAATACTCCGCAGCCATAAAAAAGAACAAAATCATGAATTTCACAGCAACCTGGATGGAACTAGAGTCTATAATACTGAGTGACCTCTCACAGAAACAAAGATCCAAGTATCACGTGTTCTCACTCATATAATGGACCTTGAACATCCAATGTAATACTATAAGAAAATGACTGACAGTAGTGGGAAACTATGGGGGGGGAGGGAGAGGGGATTAACGGTAGTAAATATCTGTCTAGGGATGGGGAACACCTCTTATCAACAAGGGTGCCTGAACGAAACTGTACTTGTATACCTAACCCTTAACTGTACCCTACAATATCATAATAAAAAATACTGATTATTAAAAAAAAGACTTTAGAAATTATGTTCCTAGTTCTTTATGATTATTTTGCTTCAAAACTGGGATGTTACTTTTATGTTGAAGAAGGTGAGTGCCTAACACAATACTTATTTTTATTGGCCAGAATTATTGTCACTTTCAGGAGATGGACCAAAAATAAAATGAAGCGAAGGACAAATATTTTCCTGATATTACCAGGTAGGAAAAGAGAAAACAAGATGTGAATAGAAGTGAAAGAGCTTTTCTGATAGGGATAGACAGGGAAACAGAAGTCAGTATGGCATGTATTTTTGGTCTCTTTGAGGAGAAAGAAAGTGGGAAGTGGGTTGAATTAGAAAGCTCACCTGCCACTGCTTGGGTTTATTCAGCATTACAATATACTTGTTTCCAGAAACAAGCCAGGGATTGAAGGGAAGGGCAGATAACAGGGAAAAAAAAGCGAGATAGTACAGGCAGCAGTACAGATAAGTACAGGGTGATAAAATGTGAGCTGTTTTTGGATACAATTATATGCAGTGAAAGTTTAAAAACAATGACAGGATAAGAGATGCGATTGTCAGACAAAGTTACCAGGAAGCAAGAAAGGAGTATGACAGGGTTAACTGAGTATGTCAAGTGCTTTCTCTCTCTTGTACTCTCTCTCTCTCTGTCTCTCACTGTGTGTATATTTAAAATTTATCTCAGATAAATATGGAAAAAGTTAGCATGGGTTAAATCTGTAAGATGGGTACATGAGTACCTGTTATAAATCTTCTATATATTTTTACAATTTTAAGTTATTTTTTGGTGACATATATAACTAAATGCATTGTTCATGATCTATAATAATTTTGATAATAGTGTTACAAATTGATAAAATTTTAATAAATATACTCCTCAAGTACTTCATTTAATTTTTTTATTTTAAGAATGGGAGTACAATTCAGAATTATATATACACAAATTGTCATTATTCAGGTAAAGTTTGGGCCTCACTTTGGTCCCCACTTTGCCTGGTTTGAGATCAGATACCCTTATTAATGAAGTGTGCCTCCTTCCTCCCCTGGCAGTTTCCCACTATTGCCAATCCCGTTTTTACAGTATTATGATAATAATTCAGGGCCCATTTATGAGTGAAAACATGTGGTACTCAGTTCTGTGTTTCTCAGTATTATAGACTCTAAACCCATTGAAGTTGCTGTGAAGTCCATATGTTTATCCTTCTTTATGGCTGCATGATATTTCATTATGTATATGTACCACTGGAATACTTTCAATAGGATTAATATCAGCTCCTCCTTGTATGTTTTGTAGAACTCCACTGGAAGGCCATATGGTCCAGGACTTGTTTTTGTAGGTAGTTTTCTTATGATGGAGTTGATTTCCTGGGTTGTTATTGGTCTATTTAATGTCTCAATTTCTTATTGTTTCAAATTGGGAGATAAATATTTTCTAATGTAAATGTATTAAAGCCATTTTGCCTCAGTTGTTATAAGCTATTTTATGATTATAAAAATGTTAATATCTTGCAGGTGAATATTAAAATGAGTTTTAAATGTTAATTTGGACGACCTTTGAGCTGGGTGAATGTAGATTATACACAAAACGCCTGATTAATATCTACTCAATGGATTTTTTCCAAACAATGATAGCGATTATTGATCCTCCATAATCAGTTGCTCTAGGATGCCTTTGATTCCCTAAGAGAGGTGTTTACATTACAGGTTTGAAGATGGGAAGGATGGACTTGTGTTCTTAGAAGAAAACTACTAGAGGGACAAGAAATTTGGTAAAATTACTGGGCATATCTTATGACTGGAATGAAACTTAACTGGTTCTACCCCATATCACAAGAAGCAGAAAAGCACCTGACTTGTATTTTTCTGACAGTGGGGATTTTGTGTATTCAGTTCCTTTGTCTTATTCCCCTTGCAATAAGAATTTTTTTCAAAAAATAAAATCTTTAGGTTACTAATAAGTATCCTGTAAGGTGATACACACTGGAGACACAGACTTATGTCAGACCCAGATACTTTCATCAGGGCTTAGCGAGTAAGGGAAGTAGGTCAACAGACATCATAAGAAATGGAAACCTCTGCTCTTAGACAGTTGACTACACTGGGGGCAGAATAGGACTCCCATGCTTCAGCTGGTGGTTCAGAGGAAACATCCTGAAGAAAGTAGCACTTGCAAAGGAGTAGCCATTGGCTAAGTGCAACAGATGGGGGACCCCATTCTACACAGAAGCAACAAAATTTGCAAATTCCTGGAGCTTTAAGGAGATGAGACATGGTAGGAAAACTCTAAGTACAGTCTATAGTCTTGATGTGTTATTCAAATATTTTGAGGTGGGGAGGAACTAGAATCCTGTTTTTTAATAAAAGAGAGAAAGTAAGGAAGGAAGAAAAGAAAAGAAAAAAGAAAAGAAAAGAAAGAAAAAGAAAGAAGGAAAGAAAGAAAAAGAAAGAAAGAAAGAAAGAGTAAAGAAAAGAAATCTCTCTCACGGCAGTTAAGATGTTGCTTTGTTGGAGGATAGGTCTAAAGACAGAAAGTCATCTGAGGCTGAGAAATAATTTGTAGCCAAATGAGAGATAAAATGTAACCAGAATTACAGGGATCTGGTATGACATGTGGTATTTTCAATAGACTGACCTGGAAAGAGTCGCTAGACATTGTTTAGGAAAGGAAGAGCTGAACCTAGCTTAGTCAGTGATGATTTTCTTTAAAGTACTTTTAGCTTTTTATCACCAATGTTGGTTGTAATTTATAGTAATAATAATGGTAATAATAATAACCAACACTTACTGCATGTTTGTATTGTACTAAGAGGTCATTTGCATTCACTTACTTAAGTCTCATAACAACCCAATAAGATAGGTTACAGTTGTTATTTCATTTTATAGATAATGTAGAAGGAACTTAAATAATTTGTCTAAGGTCACACTGTCAGCAAATGAGTGGAGTCAGGAGTCAGACTTAGGTGGTCTGGCTCCAGATTCCATACTCTTTCTTTCTTGCTGTACTGCCTCCTATTCTAAGACCAGTTTGTGTTTGATGCCATTTATAATGTCATTCTACTATTTTTCCTTGGGAAGTTATAAGCATGTTTTTTAGAATATCTGATTCTTGTTTCCCTGGTCTCTCCCATTATTAACAGCTTTATAAACAGGAATTTGATTAGGATCAAATGACCAAGAGATCTCTGAGGATTCGGACTGTTTCTTTTCAAATTTATAGCCTCAGTATATAATTGCCAGTATGTATATCCTAAGTGGCTTTATGAAGGGACCATTGTCTGGTCTCTTTATAAAGATATTTAGAGTATAAGCTAAGGATTTTATAGGTCTAAACATGTGTCCTAGACAAGTTAATAATTGATGTCATCTTTAATTGATGTCATTGTTAACAAAATTATTTTATTTAACATTTTCTATTTTATCCTAGACTCATCAATTATAAAACATACACAATTTTAATGAAAAGATTGATGATCATATATTTTTTCTATCATAAGGGAACATGTCATAGTGATTTTTATTTTAATACCAAGATTTCCTAATTCATTCATTCATTCGTTTATTCATTTGTCAAATATATTTTGAGTGTCAACTATGTGCTGGATTATGATTATATACTGGGGATATAAATTTGAAAAGAAACAATCCTAACTCTCAGAGATCTCTTGGTCATTTGAGCCTAATCAAATTCCTGTTTATACTGTTATCAATCATGGGAGAGACCAGGGAAACAAGAATCAGCAAACTTAGAGTAAACCAAGACTATTCAATCAGATGATTAGAGATGATGAGTCTTATTTTTTTTAATTTTTAAATTTTATCTTAAAGATGTGGGGTACAATCAAGATTAGGTGTTCAAGTGGTCATTGTAGAGGTAAAAGTTTGGGCCTCCCTTTGGTCCCTGCTTTGCCTGGTTTGAGACCAGATACCTTTATTGATGCTATGTGCCCACCCCCTTCCTCTTCTGGTAGTGTCCCACTACTGCCAAACCCTTTTTATTGTGTTACATTTCTTTAAGAAATAATCTCTTCTTGGCAAAATAATTTCAATACAACGCCCCCACCACCACACACACACAAACACCCCTCTGCCCTGACAATTGACAAGACTACCTAGAGAACCATTTTTTTTTAACAACAACAACAACAACAACAAACCTGGGTGAGTAGAGTTAAGGAGGGAACTATAGCTCTGACATCAGGATTTAGAGTAAGTTAGTAAAAAGGGTTATATTATAATTTAAGTAGAAAATATATGCCGTAGAAAATCATAATCACATTTAGGAGTTAATGACAGTATCCAGTTGTAGCTAATTCTTACTTCTCTTAAATTATTGTGTACAGAAGTGATTAGCAATATAAGTGAAGTTCAGATTTTTTAAGGAAGAAAATACTACACAAAGGTGAGTCCTGAAAATCTATGGAATAGATATCCTTAAATTAACCTTTGATCATCAAACTAGCAGCATTGCAGGCTTTCTGGTGATGTATCAGAGATTAATGGGGACAGAGACTAATGGGCTTTTGTCTTGTGACATTATAAATTATTCTAAAATAAGTAAAGCCAAGCTAGGGAAATATAGCCTTTTCCCTCTTTGCATGCTTGAATTTCTCTTTCTATAAGAAAATTAACATTAAGAACTTATTAAATTCCTAATAATAAATGCAGAGGAGGCATGTTACCCAAAGCATGGTGTTAATTTCAGGATATGGAAAATATTTCAGAGGCAAATGGTCAGAGAATCCTATTTCTTTAACTGAAGGAAATAATATAGCATTTATTGAGTTTCAGTTTTATATCTGTTATCTCATTTGACTGATGTCTCTCAACAAATTTTTATGGATTTATTAATATTCCCATCTTATAGTTGAGAAAACTGCTTTGCTTCTGAGGATTTTTTCAAGATCACACAGTTCAGTAGAGTAAGAGTAGAGATTTTAAAGTCAGATTTTCTAATGACATGACCAGTACTATTTCCTTTTCTTGTTGTTCATACCAGTAGCATTTTGTAAAGCATGCCACTGTTTCTCTGATAATGCAAGTTGCCACAATTGAAAAATCAAACAAGCTTGTGTTCTATTCAAATGTGAGAATTTGCATAATTCAACCTTTTTAGATTTTACTTTCCTTGATTAAACTATGAAAACCATGAGTGGAGTAGAATCAGATAGAGCTACTCACAGATGCAAAAAATACCTTCTTAGACTGCTTTCATTTATATAGAAAGAACTCATAATTGCAAGGTGTCTGCCCTGATCATGTTGCTTCAAGTCAGCCATTCCCTCACTCACTGCTCCACAGTCAATCCAGACAATGCAAGAACATTGCGTTCTGACTGAGCATAGTCCTAGACCCAGCTATTTTGCTCCCAATCTTTATCAACTTAATTTTATATCTTAAGCTTTAGTCTCCAATTTAATTTTACTGAAGCTATTTGGACGTCAACATCTCCATATGCTTTCTATTGCATAGCAAATAAAATAGAATAAATAAATCAATAAAGATTCCTTCAGACACTTCAAATTTGCTCCTGTTTAAGGGCTGTGTGTTTGTTCTTCGCTTTAAGATCTCCTTCCCCTGACCTTGCATGCCTTACTTCCTTCAGGCCATCTCATATCTCACCCAGTAGAGAAGCCTTACCTGACCACTTCATTTAAACTGGTCCCTGCCCAACATTAAGTCACTCTCTACCATATAACCCTGCTAGTTGTTCTTCATAGAGGTTATATTTAATTAGCATTTCACTTTGTGTAATTATTTGTTTCCTTATCCTCTAAAATGTAAGTTTCATCATATCAAGAACCTCCTCTATTTAACTTACTGCTGTGTATCAAGGACTTAGAGGAATCTCTGATATATAATAGATACTCTTTGGAAAAAAAAGAAAACTGTAGAGTGAGTGAATGGCTGAAGAAATTAGACATTTAGAATATGTTGTTACATGAAACACTGTGAAAGGTATAAAGTTTTTAATTTACTTGATGGATAATATAAGACCTCTGGGTCAGAGACAATGACAAGGTATTACTCGTAATAAAAGCAGCAGCTAAAAGAGTTTCTTGCATAAGTTCCCAATGTCCAAGCTCTAGAAGCAGTGAAGGCTTAGTGGTATCTGTACATGCAATGAAATTAATTACAAGAGAGGAACCTGAAATCAGAGCTGTTGGTGGGCATCTTATCCTGAAAGAGAGTAAGAAAGGGAATGGGGAGAGAGAGAGGCAAAGAGAGAGAGAGAGAGAGAGAGAGAGAGAGAGAGAGAGAGAGAGAGAGAGAGAGGCAGAGAGAGAGGGAAGGGAAGGGAAGGGAAGGGAAAGGAAGGGAAGGGAAGGGAAGGGAAGGGAGAACATATTCCCTGGGGAAGAGAAGGAGGAGAGATCTTTATCTTTACTACCCTGGGCTATCTCTGGGTAGGGAGGTTTCTCTATACTTTATTATTTTGAACTCCTTAAACATTCTTATTATAGCTATGCAAGCCTTTGCTCAGAGGACTGAGACTCTGTATAAACATGAGATCTTCATAGAGAATTATCTTGCAACACACAGTTGTCGTGTCATTAGTGAATTACTCTAATTACATTTGCTTTTAACTTCTGTAGGCAACCCTGTTCAAGAATTCAGACAACCTTTATGTTGTCCAGGTTGATTGGATCCCAGCTGATCCCTGCAGGGGAGCCTGGACACAATGTATCTGAGGCCAAGGACACTTGTTCATTCACCATCTCCATCACCATTGGTAGCATTTGGTGCTAATGGAGACTTTTCTTGGACTTTACTTGCAAGACCTGGCTCAAGTTGAGTAATTAGTCGTCTAGTGGTAGAAGTTTGAAATGTAAAGCTCATTTAGAGAAGTGTGTGGGCTGAGTACATTTCCCTCCCTCTCATTTCCTCCTTGCCTCCCTTTTCAAATCACTAATGCAAATCTGAGGCGAGCTTTGAAGAAAAGCAGATTGAAAGGCTTAAAGATGACTGATTTCTTCTGTATATCTCAGAACAAAAGACCAGTTATACACAAAGCATTAAGAAGATTCCGTTGGGCTCCTCAACCCAAGTTAAAGTCTCTTACTTTAATCCTTTAATACTGCATATTGACTCCTTACCTATGCAAGAGGATTAAAATATTCATCCTTTCTGGCCAGGTTCCTACTTTTTATAGTTCCATTGCTTTTCCTGTTCTTCTTATTTCTTATTTACTTTATGAATGAAAACAAATAAAACTAACCAAAGAAAAACATTGTCAGAAAACCCGCTATGTGTCTGGCACTGTGATGAGTTTACAGTGATGCAGGTTCTGTTCTCATGAAACTCACTATCTGGTGTGACAGACATAAAAATAAAAATACCCATATAAAGCAGAGGTTCTTATCTGGGGTTGTGTATTGTGCATCCCCTGCCCAGGAGGTATTTGGCAGTGTTTGGACACATTTTTTAATTGTTACGACTGGGAGAAGGTGAGGTTACTCATAGCATCTAGTGGGTGGAAGCTAAAGATGCTGATAAACATCCTAGAATTCACAGCCCTTTTTCCCACAACCAACAAAGAATTATTCAACCCAAACTGTCAGTAGGGCTAAGATTTAGAAACAGGGTAACAAAGCTGTACCAGAAATCAGGAAAGATGGAGGGTTTCATAACTCTCTGAAGGTTGGCAGGGTTGGTTAGAAAAGACTTAACTGAAGAATTGAGCTTTGAGATGAATCTTAAAGGACAATTAGGAGTTTTCCAAGTAAATGTGGTAGTTATACTAGGAGCAAGCTCCTTCAAGGGCTGGGGCATAGGGCATTGATTTCCTGCCAGAGAAGTACGTGTTCCCTAAGGATATGAGGGACCACAGAAAAACAGGACATAAGAAGTAATAAGAGGCTAAGGATTTATTCTCTCTTGAAACTTTTGAAAGTATTTGGTCTGAAATCTGCTGTGAGCATAGAATTGTATGAGATTGTATTTCAGAGTATGCTATTACTCTGTTTACACCTACCATGTTCAGACATCTACTCTGTGCTAGGAGAAAGAAGCAGGCTGGCTAGCTCTTCACGAACCTGGGCACACAGCAAGATTACCTATCTCAATTACACTTGCAGTTAGATGTGGCCAGGTGACTGGGTGCAGTAATGGACTGTGGGCAGGAGTGTGGCTTCTGCCTTCAAGTCTTGTTAATAAAGTCCTCCAGTATGCGATCCTTGTTCTCTTTCATTATCCACTGTCTGGAAGGACACTAAGACCCTGAGAAGGGAGGTCTCAAAGACAGAAGGAGGCTAGTCCTTGACGTACTGCATAAAAGACCAAGCACTGGATATCACTTGAGCAAAAACTAAGTTCTTATGGATTTAAGCCACAGAGATTTCAGAGTTTATCCACTATAGTAGAAAGTGCTACCATAATTAATCTAGATAGTACTAGGCACATTAGCAACATTATCCCTAATTTGTTTGATAACCTTACAGTATGAAGATTATTCCTCATATTTTAATCATAAGGAAAAAGAGCTCAAAGTAGTTAGTAACATAAGCTAGTAAGTGGAGTGAATCAGGGATCAAATGCCTGTTCTTTACAATATGCTTAAAGCTATGCACTTTCTCTTTACAATAACTAGTTTCAAATGACTGGTTAACTTTTTGGAGGAGAGCGTCTCTTCAGAGATTTGCATCCTTCTCTGTCTCTTTGGGCTTGGGTGGATAGCTTCCCCCCACCTCAGAATTCCATGCTTGGTTTAGCATACCAATGCAGCATTCCCATCACCTAGAATTTTTGACCCATTGCAAGAAATAACATGTTTGGTAAATAGAAACTGCACTTGCATGGATGGTACACCACTTGTCAGGCACTCAGAGATAGATACAAAGAAAACCTTCACAAATGTGGTTGCTTGTCATTTTCCTTAATTATTTTTTCTCCAATGAACTTAGAATGAATATGTAGCAAAGGACCATTCTGCCTCTCTCAGCTGCTGGAAACCACATTTTATTTCCCAGTTAGAGAGCTTATTGGTCCCTAAGGCTGCTGGAGGGGGAAGTTGCCAGTAGCCAGACAGAGTCATTAAGGGAAATGAGTGTTTACGTATAGCAGCTCTGGGAGATCTTAAAGTTCTTATGTGGCTAGGAATAAGGTAAGGACCTGAGGGGTGCAGCAAGTACATCTTTAATAGGGTGCATATGAAATCAATAATAAAGGTATGGCTGGATATCAGAGTGTACGACTTGAGGCTGGGAAGTCACTGCTGTGGGCTTGGATTTTCAGTCCACCCAGTATCACTTTGGGAAGCCATCTCTCCATCATCTTTAGTCTTTGAACTAAGTTGGGTCTGAGCACCCAATCCAGGCTTGACTCATTACTTCATTTTGTTTCCATTGTCCTCTACTGTCCCCAGCCACAGTGGCTGTTACAGAAATGAGCATATTGCCTAAGCAGCAGCAGTAGGAGTAGTAGCTAGGATGTTGCTCGTATTGTTATGAGAAGTCTTATAAGAATAGCAAGTTTAGAGGTGAAGTCAGGATCATGAGTTCATTTTTTAATATATTTGTGGTGTCTTTGTAATTAAGCAGTTGGAACATTGGGTCTGGGTTTCAGAAGAGAGCTCTGGTCAAGAAATCTACACTTGCAAGTCATCTGTGCATTGATGGTAATTGAATTCATGGGCACTTATGAAAGCACAGAGAAAACGGTGAAGAGTGAGCAGAGAAGAAGTCCGGTGGCTGGGCTTTGGATAACTCTAATATTCAGTAGCGAGGTAGAAAAGAATGGGTCTGAAAATGAGGACAGAGAATGGACAACCAGAGAGATAGGTAGAACCCAAGGTGGCCATTGTGTCAACAGTGTTGACATTGTAGTCAGCAATGCTAACTGGTGTTGACAGGTCCAATAAGCTGAGAACTGAGAAATACTTTGAATTGAGCAACATACATGTCATTGGTGGTGACTTTAGGAGCTGTTTCAGTAGTGGGACCCGGCAAAAGCCAGAAGGAGTGGGCTGAGGAGTGAATGAAGAGGGAGGAAATGAAGATGAATTATGCACACAAACAACTCTTCCAAGCCAGTGACCCTTCATGTGCACAAATGCACCAGCAGCAGCTAGAAATATGCCTGAAAATTGTGGTTTTGGGTTAGATTTACCCGGATTTCTTGGAATCATGAGCAGAGTTATGCTTGACTTTTTGTCCATGGTTCACTTCTGTTCAACTAGCATTTTCTGAGTGTATACCTTGCATTAGATCCTGAGTTTTAGAGAGGAACAGAATTTGGTTCTTGACTTTGAGAAATGAATTATCTAGATGGAGAAAAAGACTTTCAAAAAGAGTGTTCTAATTCAACATGGTAATTTCCTGATGAGGTACAGCAAAGAACTCCTAGAAATGGTGATAGCTGAACCACGATTTGGAGGATATATAGGACTTAAGTTTTTCTCTCTGGTAATCTACTCCACACATGAAACCACTCTATAACAAATGGATTTCAATACAATTAGCCTTCATGCACTCGATGGAATAAATGTGCAAAAAACCAGAAGCCTGTTTCCTTAGACTTCTAACACTGCTCAGCCACCACTAGTTGGCTCTGCATCCACTGAAAAAGGCAAAGGCAGTGCATCTAGGTGTGTATCGAAAAGAATCTCTCCCAGACTTCTTATCTCCATGGGGTTTCAGAATGAAATATACCAGCTCCACAGGGAAGCCTCTGACAGATGGGAACCTATTTAACAAGCCATGGAAAATGAATAGGTTGGTTCCAAGAGGGACAGCACAGTCACAGAAATCTATTCTCAGAGATGTGGGTGTCAGCAAGCCCCAATGACCCACATTCAGAAATATTTGTCTATTAATTAGGGCAGGTGGTTCCATCCCAGAAGGCTTTGCCTAGCAACAGTTACCAAGAGTATCTGTAACTTAAGGCCTGTGAAAGAACTTGAAGTGTGAGAGATTAGAGTGATGTTTACAGTAGCAAGGAAAGAATCTGGAACTGAGCTCACTGCTGTGTTTGTGTCCCTGTTTTTTCCTCACTGTGATCAGTAGTTTCTTACAGTTCAACAAATCCCAGAACAAAATCATGCTCTCACATTAACTTAAAACTCTATGTGGCCTTTTCATCTGGCATATGATTATCAATGATGAAGGGCTTCAAATAAGAATATTAAACAATGTTTGAGAGTTATTGCAGGATGGTTGGGACATAGAAAAAAGGACAATAGAGATTTTAATATACACTTGGTTTTCCTTTTGTTTTGTCCAATTCATTCATTCATTGAACAAATGCTTAGCATTTTTCATATATTGGGGGTCACAATATTGAACAAAGAAGAGTAGTTACCTTTAAAAACTTTAAATTTATGGAAAGCTATCGATAAGGTAATTTAAGTACAGTGAGATAATTGCTGCAGTAGGTAGCTCTAAGTGCAGGAAGCCCAAAGTACAGGGTGCCCTGAGAAGAGCTAGGTAATCCTGTTATTGAGGGCTCATAGAAAGCTGATATGAGAAGGTAACATGTAAGAAAAATTAAGATTTATATTGAGAAAAAAGGAGAGGATGTTATTCTGTGAAGTGCTACAGTATGTATCAAGTGCTACATGAGACACAAGCAGGGCATACTTGTTAAATGACTAGATTACTATGGCTTGGGACTTAGAGAACTTAAAAATGAGATGCAGAGGAGGGCAGCAGAGGTAAACAAGGGCCATGTCATGAAGGGTCTTACATGACATACTGAGGAGTTAGAATGTTGCCTTTTAGGTACCGTAGACAAATTTTAACTGGAAAGAAAGCATACACATGTTTGTACTTTGGAAAATATTAATTAATTAATTCATATCCAAAAAATACTTATTAAACTCCTGTTATATGCCAAACCTTGCACTGGGTATATGGTGGCTGAAAACAGGCATGATTTCAGCCCTTGCAAAGCTTATAAGACAGACATTTAGCAAATGACTTGAAGGGTAAGGGGAATATCAATGTGGAACATGAAGAGAAAAAGGCTAGAGGCAGAGGTAACTTAGAGGCCTGTGGCAATAAACCAGACAGAAGAGGATGCAAGACAGAGAGCAGAGTTGGAAGTAATGAATTCATTCCATAGATGGTAGAGACTTAGAGGACATAGGACACTGTGATTGAATATATGAAGTACCAAGATGCAACTGGGATCTCTTGGTGAATACAGACTTGATGAAATAACATGATCAGTCTCAGTCTGTTCCATGGAGAAAAATAAACCCATTTAAAATTTGCAAATTTATAGGTGCATCTTAGGGTTAAATCCTGTGGTGCTGAGAGATGATATAGAAATTCATGGCTGCACTGTTATTTGAAGAGAGCTGTCAATATCTCACACTCTCAGCAGAAGATCACTTGGCATAGCTAGTTTCTGGGCGGCTAACATGAAAAAGGCTTAGTGCAGGTTAAGATTTAAAAATCGATTTAAAACTTTATATTTGAAACTTTTCTTGGTCCAGAGCTCATGCAGTGACAGATTCTTCTTATATTTTTAACTCATGCCAGAAGATTTTTTTCTAAGATATCACTACATTTTATATTAAAATTATTTTAAATTTTAATTGTGAACATTTCAAACATAAAAATGTGCAGAAAATAATAATATAGCAGACACCTATGTATTCATCAGTCACTAATACTAAATAAAGTTAACTTGCCTCATAATTGATTAGGTCATAATTGATATTCTTAAGCAGCTAAGATACAGTTAAACCACTACTGCCTTCTTTTCATCATCCTTGAGATCTCAGAGAAAACAATCACTATAAGGTTGGTGAATGACATTCCATAGACTTTTTCTTCTATACTTGTAGACATATATGTATTCCCAAACAACATATCACTATTTAAAAATTCTACCTCAATTGTCTCATACAGTTTGATGACTGATCATTCATCAATGATTACTGATTATTTTCCAACTCCTCTTCTTCCTTCAACATGTTGCTCTTGATATTTCCATGTTGATAAAAGTAGACTCAGTTCATTCATTCTAATATATATTTATATTAGAATATATATTATATATATATATATATATATATCCCATTACCTATGTGATCACAGTTTACAGATCTATTTTCAGTACTGACAGACAGTAACTTTCTCTCTATCCTTTGTCTTGTATAAAAGTTTGTCTGTGTCAGCAATTGAGAAGCAGAATTGCTGGACTGCATCCTCATCATAATTTGATGATACCCTTGTAGTTGTTTTTTGTCAATCTGGAAGTGAAATTATAGTTTTTTTTTTTTGAGTTGGAGTCTCACTCAGTCGCCCAGACTGGAGTGCAGTGGCCGCTCCCGGCTACCGCAACCTCGCCTGCTGGGCTCCAGCGATCCTTTCACCTCAGCCTTCCGAGTAGCCGGAATTACAGGCACGCGCTACCACACCCGGCTGATTTTTTGATTGACTGTAGAGATAAGGTCTCGCTGCCCAGGCGGGTCTCGAACCCACGGGCTCAGGCAATCCCCTCGCCTCAGCCTCCCAAAGGCGCAGGATTACAGGCTGAGCCACCGAGCCCGACTGAAATTATAGTTTTTAATCTTAATTTTTCTGATTTTCAGTAAGGTTGAGCTTTCCTTCATCCTTTATATTTTACTATTCATTTGAGTTTCTCTTGCTATTCATAATAGCAGAAGAGTCACTTATTAATATACTTTGTCCATTTTTTATATTCATTGTTTTTCTTTCTGTTATATTATTTCTTTCTGTTTTGTTATTGATTTGTGGAAGTTTGTTTTATATTCTGAGTACTTGGTTTTTTTGTTCCAGGAGTTCTAATATTTGTTCCCAGTGTGATTTTTTTTTTGTTTCATGGAAAAAGTTTTCTTGGTTGTTGTTTAATTCTTTATTTCTATTACTTAATATGTGTTGAAATGTTTGTATGAGCATTCTCCACTAGGTGGTTTTTTTCTTCTATATTTTTTCTCAAAGTTTTGGATAATTGTTTCTCACATTTAAGTATTTTATCTACATGGCTTTTTTTTTTTTTTGCATGTAGGTAAAGGTAGGGTTCTAATTTTGTCTTTTTCCATATGGATAGTTACTTCTGTCATGTGTCAAACTCTCATATATACAAAAGTCTGCTTTTTTGTTCCATGTCCTATGGTTTATTTTCTATCTCTGTTCCATTCAGATTAAATATTAACAATTAGTAATTATAATTATTTATAGATTAAATATATATTTATTATTACATATTTATATTAAAACAAAATATTCCTATTATCTATCCATATCCTTTCTCCTGTGCCTCCTCTTTCTTTCTCCTTCATAGTATGGTTGCCTCTTCCACTTATTTTTTTCTCTTTTTAAGATAGTGTTAGTATTATTCAATTTTCAATTTATTTAGGAATTTTAGAATCTGATCAAAGTTCATGAAAAATCTTTTTAGAATTTTGACTATAATTACATTGGACTTGCAGATTTGTTTGGGAATAATTGAACTTTTCATGACATTTTAATTACCATCCATGTAGATATACCTATTTTCGTTTATCAGATTTCTTTTTGGTCTTCAGTAAAATTTTGCATTCAGGTCAGAAAGGATTTTTATGTTCAAATTTCTATTTGTAATGTGTTTCATCTTAAAAATAATTGCTCACATGCACTTGACAACAGCTATGTTACCTCTTCTGTTTTTCTTTTCTCATTTTTATTGACACATTATATAGATACAGACAAGTGAACAAATCATAATAAGTATTTACTACACAGAGATTATTATCAAGAAACTTTCACCCAGAGATAGATAAGTTTAAAAAGGTTAAACCTGAAAGAAAATTACGAACGGTCCAGAAATTCCCTGGTGCCTCCCTTGACTCATCACTCTTCCAAGTTTTTTTGTTTGTTTGTTTTGGCTTTTTAGTCGGTGTCTCACTCTGTTTCCAAGTAGCTGGAACTACAGGTATGTGCAATCACATATGGCTAAGTGTATGATTTATTGTAGAGACAGGGTTTGGCCATGTTGCCCAGTCTGGCCTTGAACTTTTGGACTCAGACAATCCTCTTGCCTCGACCACCCAAAGTGCTGGAGTTGCAGGTGTGAGCCACCATGCCCAGCCTTTTCTGAGGGGTCTTTCACTAGTCTTATTATCAAATACTGTAGGATAGATTGCCTTCATAGTCACAAGGATGGAAATAATAGACACTGGGGACACTAATAAAAGGGTAGGTGGAAAGGGGTCAGAGTTCAGAAACTACCTACAAGGCACAATGTTCCAATCCCCAATGATCCAATCCCCACCACTACACGATATGTCTATGTAATGAATATACATGTGTACCCTCGAATCTAAAATAAAATAAAACATTAAAATAAATAAATAAATAAATAAATGTTTTAAAAGTTATATGAATGGAATGTGTGCTCTGTCCAACATGTGGAAAGCACCATTTTATAGGCTCTATCTACAAACGGGGAAACAGAACCTCACCAGATATGGAATCTGCCAGTGTCTTGATCTTGAACTTTATTTACCATTTATTCATTTATTCATCGAACCCTCCAGTGGGCATTTGGATAATTTCTAGTGGGGAGTCATTATGAGTAATGCTGCTATGAACATTATTGTACCTGTCTTTTGATGAAAATATACATGCAATTATTTGGGTATAAATTTAGGTGTAGGATTAATGAGTCATAGGGTATACATATATTCAACTTGTAGTAAACTCTGCCAAAGAGTTTTTTAGCACTGTATGGAGAATTTTGATGCTTTACATTACCACCCATTGGTATTGTTTTTCTGTTTCATTGATGTATTCTAATGGGGAAATATTGAGAACTCATTCTGGTTTAATTTGCAGTTTTTCAGATGGTTAATTAAATAGAGCATTTTATTTTTATATTTTTATTAGCTATTTGGGTATACTTTTTAATGAAGATCATGTTTAAACTTTTGTTCATTGTTCTGTTAAGTTAGTTGTGGTTTTCTGATTTAGAGAAGTGTGTTTGGACACATATATAATACACTTTTTACTGTCTTATCAATATATTTTAATTAATTGGTCATCTAATGTAATATAACTTACTTTTTTTTAGATTTTAAAATGTAGTTTATTTAAAAGTAAATTAGAGAGAGAAAGAGAAGGAAGAGAGAAGATTCATTTCCCCAAGTTTGGGGAGGGAGCCCAAGGAGACAGGGTGATAGCCATCATTCAAAGAACACAAGGCCACACCAGAGTCTAGCAAGGCAATGGCCCATAACTTACTTTTTATTTAAGGCTAGTGCTGCTTGTTTTAGGAAATCATTGCCTACTCTAACATCATAAAGCTATTCTCCTATGTGTTCTTAAACCATTATTGTCTTACCTTTTACATTTAGTTCTATGATCCACTTTTAGTTATTTTGGCATATAGTATGATGTAGGGACAGCATATATTTTCTCCCCATTGACATTCAATTGTCAGAGTGCTATTTATTAAAAAGACCCTCCTTGTCCTCACTGGAGTGTCACCTTTGTTATAAATCAGAAAACAATATATATCAGATACAATTTCTGTTTTTATTTCCTCATCCACTGATCTATTTTTCTATCATTAGGCCAATGTCACACTTTCTTATTTAATATAGATCTATAATGGATCTTGATGTCTTGTTGAGTATGTCCTTTACTTTTGTTTTTCTGCAAGATAACTTTGCCTATACTTGGCCATTTACATAGAAAAATTTAGAGTCAACTGCAAAGTTCCACCAAAAGTACATTCTGAATCTTTATTAGCATTGCATTGAATCAATAGATTAATTTGGGGGAAGATTTGCAATCGACAACATGAACTCTTCTATTCTATAGACATAGAATATATTTTAAATTAATTGGGTATCATTTAATTTCTCTTAATTCTTGAATTGCTTATTTTAGAGGTCTTTCTAACTTTCATTAATTTAATTTATCCCTAGGTATTTCACATTTTCTTATGCTATTGTGCATATATCTCTTAAATATTTATATTTGTTTAATTTTGTATTATAATTTGTATACCTTTTAAATAACATAGAGATATATTTTTTTCAAGTTGATCATATTTGCCTTTATCGGATATGTATAGTTGTTTTATATTACTGATATGTATTAATTTACTTTCTCCAACATTATTTTGAATTTTCTAGTTATCACATTTGCTTTTACTTTTAGCTCCGCATTTTCTCACTTTCATAGGATTAATCAATTTTATTTATTCCAATTTTCTTCTTTCCTGTTTTGGAAAGTGCACATTATGCTTCTATTCGTTTACAGGTATCCTTTACTATTTCAATGTAATACCTCCCTTGTGGGAGTTGATTTGAGAATTTAGTAGCAATCATGAGGCAACGTATTCTGAGTGCATGGCCTATGTTGGGTGCTCAAAAACAGTAATTATCATTATGAGTGTTTTTAGGATTTTTAAAATATTGATATACAAAAATTATATTTTCTCACTCCTCTTTGTATATTTTTCTGTATCACTCGTTCTCTATATCTTTCTAGGACTAAACAGTAACATCAAACCTATCCTAAAGGACTTTGATATCTGAGTTATTTCATCATAAGAACAAGACTGAGGCACTAAAGACACCAGGGATGGTCATACTTCTAAAGACAGTGCAAGTCAAGAGTAGTAGAATCTCAGCTTGAGGATTATGAGACTAGAAGCTGAAAAATGCTTTTTCCACCTCACCTAAATGTATTTTATTAAAAGTTGGTAATGGCTACACTCTGTTTATCTACTGGGAAGAACAAGCACAAACTGTTTTGCTCTATTTTTTTTTTTTTGCGAGCCTGTTTTAGTTATGAACAGAATTGTAGCTTTTAATTTCTATTGAGAAGTTTTTCTTTGTCCTTTCTTCATTTCAACTCACAGGTCTTTTGGCTCTGAGGTGCATATATAGATCTTAGACTTTATGGTCTTTTTAATCTACAGAAAATCTAACACAAATGTCACTGTCTCACAATCCAATTCATTAAAATATCAACCCTGATATAATATGGGAATAACAATTTCATTTGCTTGTTAATTCTGTGTTATGTTTTGTATCACTTTTAAATAACATAGAACATTGATTCTCAAAGGGATTTGATTCATTTTAAAATTTTTGAATTTAAGGATTATTTGACAATAATATTTATATGACAACAGACAACATTACTTTTGGGTATAATGTTTCAGTCATTATTTTGACTCTATGCTACTTCATAGATATGATCTCTTACTCTAAGGTATGTTTTTCCCCTGCGAAGGCAGATGAGGCAATTCAGGTGTAAATACTACAGGATTTTACGGTTTTCCATCTTAAAATGTCTTTGAAATACTCTATAATCTGCCTTTATCTTGTTTGGGGAATTGGAAGCAAAATCCAGAAATAACATTTCTTACTGTTGTGTTGGTGTTTGAAAGATATGAAACTAGTGGTTAGAAACAGAAATATGAGTGAAACTAATCTTGCATCATACTCCAACAGTTGCACTAATCTTAGCTTCAAGTTGACATTACACTTTGAGTGTATTAATCAAATTCAGTATTGATTAAGGTGGGGGCTGGTAGAAATGGGGAAGAAAGGAAAACAAACATTTGCCCCAAAGTATTTTGATAAATGATGAGATTGATTGGAACTTTGCCTTACAATGGTAAAGCAAACGTTTTATTCTTGTGAAGATTAGCAGTGGAATGTTTTAAAGAATTAAAGACAGTGGGGATATCCTTGCTAAATTTGACAAGCCCCAAAGCTAACTACTTTCTGTGTCAACTTTTGATTGAAGGGAAATTGGTTTTAACTTGCACTAACCAAATTCTTTGACCACTTTTCCTTGTTTGTTTGTTTTAAGTGATGCTTCATCTCTCCAATGACACACATAATTAGTTAAAAGGCTGAGAAAAACAGCTGGATCCCAGGGGAATCTACCCATGAAATTGCTTCATTCCTTTCAAATTGCTTATGCTTTCCACTTGTTATAAGAAGTTCTTCCACCAAATAAAATTGCTATTTTAATTGTTACCCCCTGCCTCCCATGTTCCTATTGCTACCTTTTTCTTCTTGTTAATCCATTTGAATGCTGTTCATTTTCCTACCATGAATCCTAAGAATAAGATCTGGTCCTCTACTCTGTTTCTCTTGCATCTACTCAAGACATGTTCTGTAGTTAATGTTGATCAGCTATCATTGAATTTTCTAATGTCTGTAGTGCTCTATAAAAAAAGTTCATTGTATGAAGCAAAGTTGTTCATTTATCCTTACATTTCCCACTCTTTTGGAGTAGAAGTAGTCTTCCTTTCTTCTACATCATGAGAACAGGAAGAATGTGTGCACAAGAACATCTTCCAACCATGGCAGCCTGCTCTTGTCTCCAAGGTACAGGACTCCTAACCATAAACTTTCTCAGTATTTCTGTTTTTAAATTACGATTATACAAAGCCACTGTGAGGTTCTGTGGAGCTCTAATTTATTTTTCTGAAAATAATTAAACTCCTGGTTTAGGGGAAAAATGGTGTTGGAGTAGAGCTAAGAACATGGTTTTTGAGGTCAGAGTGACGTGAGATTAAATCCCTGCCCTAATGTTTACTTGCTGTGTAATTTTGCATACTCTCTTAGCCTCAGTTCCTTATCTTTAATATTTAAATAATAATAATACTTTCCATAACGAAGTTGCTAATTTTAAATAAGATAACTTATACAGTGTTTAGGACAGAACTGGCACATCATAGCCAGCTATGTTAATATTTAACATAGCTCCTAATGCTATGTTAAATATTAATAGTGACATTAATAGTGTTGGAGCATAGAAAATATTGGTCCCCACAGAGGCAACCTACTGATGGAATTCAAAAAAATATATAGCCAGAAAGTTAATTTGCTTTGTGAACTGGTCGACTGAAAATAGGCAATGTGGTTATGCAAATTTCAGAAATAATAACTAACATTTATTTCAGCTTGCCAGAGTGTATTCCCTGCCCTACTGTTTTTGGGTTTTTTGTTTTGTTTTGTTTTTGTTTTTTTTAGATCTTACTGTGAATAAAAATCACTAGGAAGCATGTTATAAATGCAGAGACCCAGGTTCCATCCTTAGATGCTTTAGTTTACTTGCCCTGGTGTTCAAAATTCTATTTGTTTGGGAGTACTCTAGGTGTTAGTTACCATTGACTATACATTAAAGACTGCTATACTGGTCTTTGATTCAGGCTGATTCTAGCGTTTGGTAAGATTTACTTTTATTGTATAGTTTCCCACCATTATGTGAACCACAGATCAAAGGTAACTGTGGCTTCCAGCACTTTACAAACTACCCATGGAATTAGGTTTGTCAGCCTGTCTTTACCTATAGAATACTCTAGAATACAATCATCTTCAGTAGACCTAGCCTATGTTCTTCAAGGCATTAGGATCTTTCCAGTTTACAGCTCATTGGTCAAATGAAGTCAAACATCATTTTGGAATGGGTATGCCTTGTACCATCTTTGCAGGTTTTTAATAAATCTAAAGTTATATGAAATAAAGATTATCCAAAAACTTAAGCTTACCAGTTATTCTTACTTTCCCAAGTGTTTTTTAACTCTCAATATTATGAAAAATAGTAATACCTTACAGAACCTCACAGTGGCTTCCTATAATTGTAATTTATAAACAGAAATGCTCATTAACAAGTGATCATCGTACATTAAGAGGAAGGCTATACTTTTTCAGACAAGCTCTCACAAATCAAATGAATTGGTGTTATTCCAGATGAAACCTCATTTCCTTTTTTTTTTTTTTTTTTTTTTTGAGTTGGAGTCTCACTCTGTCACCCAGACTGGAGTGCAGTGGCCGCTCCCGGCCACCGCAGCCTCGACCTGCTGGGCTCAGGTAATCCTTCCGCCTCAGCCTTCCAAGTAGCTGGAACTACAGGCATGCACTACCAAGCCTGGCTAATTTTTGATTTATTGTGGAAATGAGGTCTCGCCAAGTTGCCCAGGTGGGTCTTGAACCCGCGGGCTCAGGCAATTCACTCATCTCAGCCTCCCAAAGCATGGGATTACAGGCTGAGCCACTGAGCCCGGCTGAAACCTCATTTCCTAAGGGGCACTACCGATAGTGCCCTTTCTACTCGGAGGCTTAGGAGAACTAGGGCATAGCTGTAGAAAAGTACACTCAGGCTGCTCTTAATAAAGGATTTGGGTACCTGGATAGGATGTGGAGAAAGAAAATTAGGAGGAAGCACAGTGTAGGTCAATGTTTGGACAACCTGGTTGACCATCAGAATCTCTTAGAAAGTTTGCTGATTCAATAAGTCTGGGGTGAGGCACAGGAATCTGCATATTTTGAAGGGTCAGTCATGACTTTGATGGCTAGTCAAGTTTGGGAACCACAGATATCAGTAAAGAATCATAAGTCAGGGGGAAATCATCAGGAATGCATTCAGGTAATTGGACCCCAGGAGAACTGAGTTATAGGGCAATGAGTAGTCAGAGAGCTCTTCTCTGCAAACTATAGAAGGCAAGAGCTAGGGGCTCCTTACAGAAACTCATACTGGAATGCCTAGAATACATCAGACGTAGAATACTAATTATGATTGAAGATGGGAAATGCTTTTAGTGTTCTAGGTGAATGCTGATTCCACAGAATTATAGGAGTGGTTTGCATAAAAACAGCACTGATACATAGTTGTGAAATGGTTTGACTTTTTTTTCAGAGACTTTGTGCTTTTCTAGATTTTATTGAAGGGTTATTCCTGGTACTTCTGAGACTTACCCTTGAGTCAGAGGCTTGGTTCTGAAAGCTCATGATTGCTATCAGCTTGAAGTTGTGGAAAGAGAGTGTGCAGGATATGGTTAGCACAGTGGTCAACAGGTACAAAGGTTAGAGGGTAGCATTATTTTTAATAAGATATTTAGGGCATGTTAAATACATAGAAAACTATAATAGACACGTATACTTACTAGCAAGCTTAAACAATAAAATATTGCAAATAAAATTAGTATCATCTCTGAACCTGTATCATCATGCATCTTTCTCTTTGCAACCAAAAATTACCTTTATTTTTGAATTCATCTTTTACCATTTCAAAGACTGTCTTATACCTTTACTACTTCTGTATGTGTCCATAAGTTATATATATGTATATTTATACACACATATATGTTTTATATATTATATACAGGATTTTAGCACATTTTAACTTTTATGTAATTGTTGTCATACTTTTTTATTTCAATGTGTGTTCTTGAGACTTATGTGTGTGGATGCATGGAGATCTAGCCCTTTTTAATTATCTTATAGCAGAAGCATCATAATTCATCCATTTGTTATTAAACAATGTGTTACATTGAACACTCTCACACATATTCATGTATATATGTACTCTTGTGCTATTGTTTCTCTAAGAATGAAGATTGTTGAGCCATGTGAGATGCCCATCTTCCAGATATTGCCAAATTGGTCTTCAAGTGATTGTACCCATTTATATTCCCAACAACAGTGGATGAGATTTCTCAATGCTCCATCTTTTTGTCAATACTTGGTGGTGTTTCCCTTTTTCATTTCTACTAATGAAATATTTGGTTGGTATTATCTGACTGTTTTTTAAAATTTAATTGTATATATTTAAGGAGTACAACATGCTGTTTTGATATATGTATACATAGTGAAATAATTACTGCAGTCAAGTAAATTAACATATCCATCACACTCCATAGTTACTTAAGTAATTTTTTGTGTGCGTGGTAAAAGAAACTAAAATCTACTCTCTGAACAAATTTTCAACTTATAATATGGTGTTATTAATTGCGGTACTTATGCTGTACACCAGAAATACAGTCTTATTCGCCCACATAACAGCAAGTTTTTACCCTTTAATCTCTCTCTCCTCATTTCCTTCTCCTCTTCAACTATGATAATCACTATTCTACTCTGTTTCTAAGTATTTGACTTTTTCTCTAGATTCTACATATAAGTGAGATCATGAAATATTTTTCTTCCTGTGTCTAGCCTATTTCACTTAATATAATGTCCTCCAGGTTAATCCACAAATGGAAGAATCTTCTTTTATAATGCTGGGCATTGTCATTGTATTCATACATACACACACACACACACACACACACACACACACACACACACACACATCCCAACATTTCTTTATCCATTCATCTGTCAACAGACATTTAAGATTTTTTCCTTATCTTTATTTATTTATTTTTATTACTTATTTAAAATTGTGGGGTACAATTCAGGACTAGGTATACAAATATTCACCATACAGTTACCCTTATTGATGAGGTGTGCCCCCACTTCCCCAGGCAGATATCGACTATTGTCAATCCCACCTCACCACCCTCCAACACCCCTCCCCACCCCTCCCCACAGTTTCCCATCACTTTCAATCTTTTTCTTATAGTAATACGGTAGGTAGTTCAAGGTCCACTTATGAGTGAGTACATGTGATACTCAGCTCTTTGTTTCTGTGAGAGATCACTCAGTATTATAAACTCTAATTCATCCAGGTTGTTGTGAAGTTCATGATTTTGTTCTTCTTTATGGCTGCGTAGTATTCCATTGTGTATATGTACCACATTTTTTTTATCCAGTCCTCTTTTGATGGGCAGCACAGTTGGTTCTTGCTATTGTGAATAATGCTGCAATAAACATACATGTGCAAGTATCTTTTTCCTAGAGTGACCTGAGTTCTTCCGGGTATATTCCCAGTAGGGGGATTGTGGGGTCATGTGAAAGGTCGATTTTTAGAACTTTTAGGAATCACCGCACTGATTTCCACAGAGGCTGTACTAGTTCATACTCCCAACAACAGTGTAGAAGTGCTCCCTTTTCGCCACATCCTCTCCAGCATCTGTTATTTTTTTGAGTTATTGATGATGGCCATTCTGACTGGAGTTAGGTGGTATCTCAATGTAGTTTTAATTTGCATCTCCTTGATGACTAGTGAGGCTGAACATTTTTTCATGTATCTGTTGCCTGCTCATATGCCTTCTTTTAAGAAGTGTCTATTCATATCTTTAGCCCACTTTGTAGTAGGTATGTTTGTTTTTTTCTTTTCAGCACGTTTGAGTTCCTTGTAGATCCTTGATGTTGGGCCTTTGTCAGACACAAGTTGGCAAATATTTTTTCCCAGTCTGTGGACTGTCTCCCTGCTCTCTTGATGGTTTCTTTAGCTTTGCAGAAGTTTGTCAGTTTAATGAGGTCCCACTTGTCTATCTTATCTCTTATGACCTGTGCATATCAGGTTTTGCTCAGGAATTGGTTGCCAGTCCCAACTTCCATAAGAGTGTCTCCTGCATTTTCTAAGGTTCTTACAGTTTGAGTTTTTAAATTTAGGTCTGTGATTCATTTAGAGTTAATTTTTGTGTATGGGGATAGGTAGGGGTCCTGTTTCAATCTTCTGTATGTGGTCTGCCAGTTTTCCCAGCATGATTTAGTGAATAGGTTCTCCTCTTCCCAGTGGGTGGTGGAGGCTTTGTCGAAGATGAGTTTGTTGAGAAATTGAGGTTTTGTTTCGGGAATCTCAATTCTATTCCATTAGTCTATATGCCTGTTCTTGTACCAATACCAGGCTGTTTTGATTATTATAGCTTTATAATATAGTTTAACGGTAATCAATATCTGTCTGGGGACGGGCACACCTCACCAACAAGGGTACTGGCACAATGCATATTTGTATACCTATCCCTTAACTGTACCCCACAATTTTAAAATAAAAAAAAATGTTAAAAAATAAAAAAATAAAGTCTGGGTGTGTGATACCTCCTGCTTTGTTTTCTTTGCTGGGGATCGTTTTGTTTATTTTTGGTAGTTTATGTTTCCATATGAATTCCTGTATTGTTTTTTCTAGGTCTAGGAGGAATGCTACTGGAATTTGATGGGTATTGCATTAAATCTGTAGATTTCCTTAGGTAAAATGGACATCTTAACAATGTTGATTCTTCTAATCCATGAGTGTGGAATATTTTTCCACTTGTTTGTGTCATCTTTGATTTTTTTGAGCAGCGTTTTGTAGTTTTCATTGTAAAGGTCTTTTACATCTCTGGTTAGGAAGATGCCAAGATATTTCATTTTTTGTGTGTGGCTATTGTAAATGAATGCCCACTCTCACCCCTCCTGTTCAACATAGTTTTGGAAGTCCTAGCTAGAGCAATCAAAGAGAAGGCGATCAGGGGTATCCAAATAGGAAAAGAGAAAGTCAAGCTATCTCTCTTTCCAGATGACATGATTGTATACCTTGAAAACCCAAGAGAATCTACCAAAAACCTCCTCGCACTGATAAAGGACTTTGGCAAAGTCTCAGGGTATAAAATAAATGTACAAAAGACAATCACATTTGTATACACCAATAATCAACAAACAGAAACTCAAATAAAACCACAATTCCATTTACAATAGCCACAAAAAAATGAAATATCTTATCTAGCATATTGTAAATAATGCTGCAGTGAACATGGGAATGCAGATATCTCTACAAGATACTGATTGCGTATTTTTTGGTTGTATACCCAGCAGAAGAAGTCCTGAGTCATATGGTTAATTCGCATTTTCTCAATTACCATTAAGGTTGGGTCACTAAAGTTTCTTCTTACAATATTTTCTTAAATTAATATCTTACACCTATTCTTTCTTTTTGAATTTTTAATTATTTTTAGATGTTAATTTTAAGGAGTTCTTCATATATTCTAGAAATTAATTCTTGCTGCTTAATTGCATTGAAAATATGCTCCCTCAAACTCTGGTGTATCTTTTGGAAGGTCAACTTCTTGGATGTAAAAGGTCAAGTCGGGGAACAAAGAAGTGTGCATCAGATTTTGGAGAATACAAAGATAATGGAATGGGAATACTAACCCAGTTGCTAAGGCCAGAGGTAAAGGAAGAGGATTTAGAATTTCATGGAGTCTGAGGAAGTGGCTCTGCCCATTGCTCCCAAGAGGCCGGACCCTTAGGAGGACTTAGATACTTTCTTAGTCTCTAACTTGTAAGTTTGGCAGCCCTATTGCCAGGGAGCAAAATATAAATAAAATGAAGGATAAGTAACTCAGTTCTTACTTTACTTAGCAAACACTTAGTAAACTTGTACTATATGCCAGGCTGTGTACCATGTTGCCAGTGGTATACACATGACGATGACACATATCTTGATCTTCAAGAGCACTTAGGATTGTTAAAGGATTGTTAAAGAAGCCACTGCAAGATAATGTGATGAGAACTTTAATAGTGCCAAATACAGGATAATATTGGAACCATTGATTCATTCGTGAAGTATTTATTGAACATCTACTATGTGAACTAGAGATATTGCAGTAACCAATAGAGGCAAGACCTCCTGGAACATATATTATAAAGCTGTGAGATGATCATAAATAAATATACAAAATACCTGCTATGAATAAGTGATCATTAAATAAAAAATTTACTAAGCAACATAATTCAGGCAATGACAAATGTTATGCTGAACATATTTTTAAAATAATAATGTGATAAAAATTGTTGAGGAATAGCTTCATCTCAGCTTGCATGACCAGAGAAGTCCTCTCTGAGGTACAAACACTAGAGTGATGAGGAGGAACCAGACATATTAAATCATTGAGGAGAATATCCCAGACCCCACACACAAAAACACAAGTGTGAGGTGCCAAGTCAGGCATAAGCCTGGTGTTCACAGATAAGCAGAAATCATAGAAAAAAGAGTAATGGGGCTTGCCAGCAAACAGTAGGATTTGAAGTTAAAGGCAGGCTTTGCAGAGTGGATCACATTGGCTAAAATTTGGAGAGATGGAGAATAGGTTAAAAAACATTCTAACTTGAGGAAATAACATGAATATAAATTAGAAGAGTAAATATTCTGTGCAAGGTCAAAGCTTCAGCATCTAAATCCATTAATCTATCTAATCACAGAGTTAGAAACAGGGTCTGCAAGCCACTGCCTACAATGCTCCCTAATGCTGAGCTCAGCCCAATTACCTGTACTCCTGTGTCTCTTAATCTAAAGTCCTGAAACTTCCATAGACTCCATCTTTAGGCAAGGAAAATCCGATCATAAGAGGGCAAAATAGGGATCATCTAAGGCAACTTTCACTTAAATTCCCATCTCTGCAGTTTGACTTTGGCTTTGGTAGTTGCTGCCAGGTTGTTTAAATTTTCTTTGCTGGAAATTTCAAGCAGGTTTATAGATGATCCCATTGTGGGGGACAAACAGCTGAATATAAATAGACCTGATTCCATCCTCCCAGAAAGCTAAGGGGAAAGCAAGTAATGAACCTTTAAATTATACCTCATGACCAATGATCCAGGCCTAAGTAAAAACTACAATCCAGCCCCTTCCCACCTGGATTGCCACAGTGCCCATTTCAGTGGTGCTCAACCATCAATCACTCCTGAGGGTAGTTTGAAACGTATGCAAGTTTGAGCAGTCTTCATAAGACTTAGAGATTCTCCTCTGCTTTGAAAAAGTAGAAATATTCACTTGACTATGTGAGTGCTTCTGATGATATGGGGCATAAGATATCTCACCCTTCCCTGGAGGTAGTCCTGGTAAATCTGTCTGTACAGCTCTTAGTTCTGCTTAAGTGATTCCAATCATTTACATAGTACCTGGTGATGAAAATTGTCACCAGGAGACTAGGAGACACCACACCTCTTAATCAGCAACACACCCACCATCATTCCTGATTTTCACTATCTTTGCTTCCTCTTTTATCTGATTTCTTAAAGGTAGGCATTATTTTAAAATAAAGGTGTTCTGTCCTTGTGATTTTCAGTACATGATTATGCATTATCATTATGTAGTTCTCATTCCAATGACTGAAAAACCATCTGAAGAAGGTACACAGAACTGCATTTTGCACTTGGCAATAATTTTCTAATTACAAATGTCCCAAAAACTTTAGGTGGGGAAAGCACTGTGTTTCTGCAGAAGAAAGATGAGACTCTAGATGTTATTCCATAAAGGCATATGGGTAACACTGTCAACTTGAGGGAAGCAATTTGCATGGCATATTAATTTCACCAGCTGAATAGAAAGGAAGCCATGAGTTTATTTTTATCTTTTGCACACACACATGTACACTCACACTGTAATTCAGAAGGTGTTTGGCCTTCCTTGGGGCTTCGTAGACATCTCTGCAAGACCCGCACTATAGTGTCCAAAAGCAAACTTGAAACTTGAACCTCTTCTAGAATATTGAGTCATAAATGATGACGATTTGGACTCTTACTTTTGGAAATCCTGTGACTTTTGTAATGCATTTTATGGGAAATTGTTTCCATTGTCATACCAGTGAGATGGTGTCATGAAATATGTAACGGAATTTAGGAATTTACTTATGACTCCTCCCTCTTCATCTTATATGAGTAAAATTCTCTCTTGTCATAGAGATCTAGTTGTCTTCAATTTAATTCAGCAAGTATTTAGGAAAAGTATTATCAGTTTCATGTGATAGCTGCTCCTGTAAGATACTGTATGGCTTTTGTAACCCATAAGAAGCAATTGCATGGAAGAAGTTGTAATTAGCCCAAAACACTAAAACAAGAACAGAGAGTTGCAAAATCCATAGATGAAATAGACAAAATAATTTATGTTGCAGGTGACGGGAAGGAGAAAGACCAATCTCCATCAGAATTTTCAGGATTTTCAGATGATCAACAAGAGAGAGGTAGCATTGGAAGATGGAGGATATCTGGAAAGATAAAAGACTCCATCCTTAGACTGAGATCTGGTCTGGAAAACATATTAATCCAAAATGATCTGCTGCTGAGGATGAATCATCCCAGTTGTTGTCAATAGACAGGATTACTTGGTCACCTTGGTGGGCTACTTAGGTCTTAGTTGAAGATGGCATTTCCACAAGGCTTAGGCTAAACTTTCCTTAACTTTTAGCAGTATAAAACCAAGTGTGGATAGTATATGAACTCAATACTTTTATCTATAATTTGTATGACTTTATATAAGTATCAAACTTCCTAAGTTTCTGCTTTTGTCTGTTAGGGGCGCTCTTAGTTTGCATGATTATTTCAGAATTAAAATAGGTAATTCATGCTAAATACCTCACCCATAGCAAGTGCTCCGTAAACGTGTACCTGTATCATTAGGCAGGAAGACTGGCTACATTGGCCTTGACCTTTTTCACGCTCAGTATTCCTTAAAGGAATACAGTCACCTGGAACTCTAAGAGAGACATATTCTCTACTTTCATGTTGCCTTTCTATAAGCTGAAGCCACTGAAAACTTCTTGGATACCTATGTTTCTCATTTAAATTTTTTTTTTTTTTTTTTTTTTTTTTGAGTTGGAGTCTCACTCTGTCGCCCAGACTGGAGTGCAGTGGCCGCTTCCGGCCACCGCAGCCTCGACCTGTTGGGCTCCGGCGATCCTTCCGCCTCAGCCTTCCAAGTAGCCGGAATTACAGGCATGCACTACCATGCCCAGCAGATTTTTTGATTTATTGTAGAGATGAGGTCTCGCTGCCCAGGCGGGTCTCGAACCCGCGGGCTCAGGCAATCCACTCACCTCAGCCTCCCAAAGGCGCGGGATTACAGGCTGAGCCACCGAGCCCGGCTCCTCATTTAAATTTTTAATGCAACAGCATTAATTAAAAATTTTCCTCTGATCTTTGCCATAAAATTAGCTGAATTATGAACCCATCTTTCCTGGTTTCATATAGTTTCTAACACAATTCCTTGCCCCAATTTATATCTGATTCTATAGGCTTAACATTGTATGTATCTATGCCTAACTTCAGTGCCCATACCTATTCTGAAATAGGCCTGTCCTAATTTTAATACTATGAGTTATGTACACCTAACCCTTGAGCATTAGGTCAGAGAGTCCTTTGCCCTCTCTATGCATCAGAATTACATGGGGTGCTTAGTTCTGTTGCTCTCTAGTTCCCCTCTCCCTTTAATATTCTGGTTTGATTGATCTGAGTAAATTTGAAAACTCTGTTTATATACCCAGGTTATTCTGATACAACATTTCCATTGTCTAGTATTTGAAAAGCCTTATTATAGATTGAAAACAACCCAGATGGTTGGAGAAATAATATGAATGAAGGTACCAAGCAAGGAAAGGACACAGTCTGTGTGTCCTTGTGTGTATATTGGCAGAAAAAGGAAGTTAAATAATCTTTGAAATAATTACACATCCAGACTTGGATCTACCTAACCTAGACCTTTAAAACAATTATCATAAAATTTAACAATACCAGAGATTCTGACAAAGATTTAGAGAAGTCAGAGTACATTCATAATTCCTAGTAACGTAATCAACAAAAATAAAAATATTTGTCTTTTTCATTCTCAAATCAGTTCCATTACATATGTGTTTTATAACTACATAGATATTTTGTTCTACTATATAACTTTAAAAAATTAGACAGTAGCCACACTTAATATTTTTTATTTTTACTCTGTCCTTAAGTTATAGATAATGGTCTATAACATTTTCTATTCTTTATAATATTTTTAGTAGTAATAAAAATTTCATAAAAAAACATTATAGAAGTTATAAAATTACTTAAAGTATTATTTATAAACACACCTCCTGTCCACAGTGTACACACTTTAGTTATGAGAACTCTGATGTTCAAAAAATGAATTAGCTTGACCTTTAAAAGAGCATTTGGAGAAGACTGGCATTAACCTAGACATACAAATCTATAAAACAAAATTGAGAATCCAGATATGGATTCTCATAGATCCATGACCCGTTGGTTTTTGGCAAGAGTGCCAAGATAATTCAGGTGGGGAAAGGATAGTATTCAAGAAATGGTGCTGGGAAAATTGAAAATTCACTTGCAAAAGAATGAATTTGGACCCTATCTCACACCATTGACAAAAATTAACACAATGAATCATAGAGCTAAGTATAGGAGCTAAAACTATACAACTCTCAGAAGAATCATAGGCATAAATATTTATGACTTTAAACTCAGCAATTGTTTTCTAAATATGACATCAAAAACACAAATGAAAAAGTAAAAGGTAGTTTATTTGGGCTTAAAATTAAAAACTTTTCTATATCAAAGGACACAATCAAAAAAATAAAAAGACAACACAAAGAATGATAAAAATTATTTGCAAGTTATATATCTGATAGTGGTGTGGTATCCAGAATATACAACAACTCAACAACAAAAATATAAGAAAAATGATCAAAGGATTTGAGTAGACATTTCTCCAAATAATTTATATGAATGACCAGTAAGTACATGAAAAGATGCTCAATATCACTAATCATTAGATATATGGAATTAAAACCACAATGAAATATCACTCCATACCCATTGAGATGACTATAAGGAAAAACATGGGAAGAAACAAGTGTTGTGAGATTATGGAGAAGTTGGAACCTTTCTACATTGCTGGTGCAGATGTAAAATGGTGTATCCACCGGGAAAAGAAGTTTGGCAGCTTCTTAAACAGTTAAACATGAAATTACCATATGACACTGTAAGTCGACTCCTAGGCATATACCCAAATAATTGAAAACACATGTTCAAGAAAAACTTGTTCATAAATGTCAGCACTACTGGCAATATCTAAACAGGAAAACCACCCAAAGGTCTATCAACTGATGAATGAATAAACAAAATGTGGTATATCTATGCAATGAAATATTATTCAGTCACATAAAGGAATGAAGTACTGATACATGCTAAAACATAAATGAACCTTAAAAATATTACACTAAGTGAAAGAATACAATCACAAAAGGTCACATGTGGTAGGATTTTATTTATTTTTATTTATTTTATTTTTTTGAGTTGGAGTCTCACTCTGTCGCCCAGACTGGAGTGCAGTGGCCGCTTCCGGCTACCACAGCCTCGACCTGCTGGGCTCCGGCGATCCTTCCGCCTCAGTCTTCCAAGTAGTCAGAATTACAGGCATGCGCTACCACGCCCGGCTGATTTTTTTTATTTATTGTAGAGATGAGGTCTCACTGCCCAGGCGGGTCTCGAACCCGCGGGCTCAGGCAATCCACTCACCTCAGCCTCCCAAATGCGCGGGATTATAGGCTGAGCCACCGAGCCCGGCTTGATTTTATTTTAATAGAATTGCCAGAATAGGCAAATCTATAGAAACAGAAAGAGGTTAGTGATTGTCAAAGGCTGAGTGAAAGAGGCAAAGGGTACTAGATTTCTCCTTGGGGTAATGATAGTCTAGAATTAGATAATGGCGGATGATTGTAAAGTATTGTGAATGTAATAAAAGCTACTGAATTGTGTAAGTATATAATCATTAAAATGAAAAGTTTTATATTATGTGAATTTTTCCTTAATGGAAAAAAAAATCATGTGAGTTCTCATGTTTACTCTTCCACATCTGTACACTTTCCTCCAACCCCTGTGTTCAGCAATTTTCTGAAACTAGACAGCGATTTTCTGAAACTAGACAGTGTGTGTATATATATATATCTGGAGACTTTACATATTGCAGAAATATTTTGATTATTTATTGGATAGCTGGATGGGGTAGCTGAACACAGAGCTGTACACAAGCAATCGAACAGACAGCTTTGTAGTTTTTGTAGTTATGTAGAAAGAGTCCCATAGTGAACACGATGGGCTGTGTCATCATATCACAGAAATTTCCTAATTAGAGGGCCACCTGTGGTGACCGACACCTGTCAAAAAGCAAGCAAATTGCCAAAGGGAGAAAACGGTAGACTTCACACTCAGGGATAATCAATTAAACCGCTTCAGGCTCAGGGCCATCTGCTAAAGGTCAGCTGAGGAGGGTGGTATCAAAGTTTGAAATTTAGTCTCCGTGGCTCTGACGGCTACAATGCCCAGCCCCGGCACTTCAGCTGCAGTTGGAATCCTCAGCTTTAATTGCCAGATCGTCAATTTCCATTGACTATCTGCTCTTGTTTGGATCCCTGCATTGTGAAAAGGAGACATGAGGGTAGACAAATCGTTGCCTGGACAAAGGCTGATTGGCGGAGCCCTGTTGTGATATCTGACAGCCAATGTTTTATAAAGCCTTCTAGGCATGAAGAGAGGGACTAAAATTTTGTGGAGCACTCAGAGATACTCGTCCTTAAAATAAAGGCATCTGGACTATTCCCTGAGGCACCCATTACTCAGACTGGGAAGCATGACACTGCGATTGCTAGCTTGAGATTTAGATCCAGTGTGATATTAGGAAGCTCAGCTTTTACATCTGTAGGTGGCTGCCCCTCCCAACCCAGGTCCCCAGCACAGGCATCTGACTGGTAAGCAACCTGCTTTCTGCTTTGTCATTTGACTCAAAAGGTACACAGGAAGAAAGCACTAGATTGCCTTCCTACAGATATGTTATCTTAGTTTCAGTGGATCAAGAAACTATCATGTGTTCACTATGTGCGCAGGACTATGCAGTAGTCTTATACAGGTCAACTGACCAAAATTTCACATCAACTCTATGAGGCATCCATTGGTATTATTATATCCATGTTACAATACATACAGTCTGGTTCAGAGGAATGTATGATTTTTTTCAAGGTCACAAAAAAGGAACTGCTAGAACCAGTATTCTACCATTATACTTTCTGATCTGAAAGACCACATTTGTTCCATCTCACACTGGGAAAAGTGAAGAGACAAGTTGACTCACTGGATGTTTGTACTGTCAGGAAAGTAAATATTATTGGACTTTGAACATAATATACTATGTCCTTTCATTTCTGTCATAAAGCTTTGTCCCTAAACCTCAAAAGCACACAAGTAAACTCTCTGAAACCTGAAGTAGTTGGTTTCAATCTATCCTTTGGCATCAAACAAGTGCCAGGGTCAAAGATGAAAACTGTATCACTTGCCTCTTGGATGCTACTGTACAAAATGCTTCTGAAAAAAAGTAACTCATACCCAGGACATGACAAGAATCTCTAAGAATAGCCAAAGTTTTATCTATGACTTTTTATTTCTATAATCATTCTGGCTTGGACCACTTAGCAGCTCATGCAACACTGAAATGGTTTTGTTTGGTTTTAGAGCAAGGGTCAGCAAACTATGGCAGAAGGGTGAAATCCAGTTCTCCACCTGCTTTTGAAAATAAAATTTTATTGGAACACAGCTACACCCATTTTTTTACATGATGTCTATGGCTGTTTTACTCTAAAAGACAGAGTTGAGTAGTTACATCAGAGACTGTATAGTCCACAAAGCCTAAAATATCTACTCTGGCTCTTTTTAGAAAACTGTTTTCAAGCCCTGTTTTATGAGCTGAGAAGAAAAGGCTTTCTAGGGCTTTCTCACTGCAAAGTTTACTTCCTGATGTCAACAAGAATGAACAGTGCAGGGCTGAGTTAACTGTGATGCCTCTGAGAGGTGGTAGAGTGGTATAGAATGTGGACTGTAGCCCTAAGACAACCTAGAGTTCAAATTTTGACAACTGGCTGTGCACTATTCAGGAAGTCACTCAACTACTCTGAGTTTTCTCATATGTGAAGTACCCTTAAGAATTCTTCCCAGCCGGGCTTGGTGGCTCAGCCTGTAATCCCGCGCCTTTGGGAGGCTGAGGTGAGGGGATTGCCTGAGCCCGCGGGTTCGAGACCCGCCTGGGTAGCAAGACCTCATCTCTACAATAAAATAAAAAAATCAGCCGGGCGTGGTAGCGCATGCCTGTAATTCCGGCTACTCTGAAGGCTGAGGCGGAAGGATTGCCAGAGCCCAGCAGGCGAGGCTGCGGTGGCTGGGAGCGGCCACTGCACTCCAGTCTGGGCAACTGAGTAAGAATCCAACTCAAAAAAAAAAAATTTTTTCCCTTACAGAGTTGTTTGACAATTAAGTTGGATGGTATATTTGTAACACCAAGCCCAATGTTTGGCACATTGTATTTCTCACCAAATGATATTTTACATATGACTCTTAAAGAACTGCATCCTCCCTCAGTTGGCATTTATTGAGTATACACACCGGTTCTCGCTATCCCTGTACTGTTCCAGCATGGCAGATTACTCTTTACACCAGAATGATGCGTGGTCCATCCACAGGAGGCTGTGCTCTAATAGAATGGAAAAGCATGGTTATTCCAAAAAAGCAGAATCATCTCCCCTTTCCCTTCCCTGGTTTGTTTTCTTATGCCAGAACTTGTTATCCTGTAGGCATCTCAACTTGCCCACTCTGATACATAAAAAATGCACCGGGCAATTGATAATTGCTGATAGCTTCTTCCTTATTGATCTCTCCACTTTTTGCAAACATCTCAGATTACCTAGTGATCTTTCCAGCTAATCACAATTCAGATGGGCCAGGGCAAAAAGGTCCTTCTTAAATAGTTCTGGAAGAATGGCAGAAAGTCTGCAAGAAAAGGAAAAAAAAAGTAGTTACAGATGCATTTCAAGAGGCAAGGACCTTCAGATTAGAGTTTGACATCATATTTAAGCACAGGAAGAGGAACAATTCATGAGCAAAATGGATATGAACAAGGTCTGGACCAGCCTGTAATGGGAAAAAGGGAGCCAGGAAAGGTGGAGGGCTTAGGATAAGATCAGAGTTTTGATGTGAGGCAATATTTCTTTTTTGATATGACCTTTTTGTCAAATGCTATTCTTCTAATTTTTTGGGCAGGGTTTTAGTTTAAGCAGAAGAAAATTTATTAAGAACAAACAGTTACTTAATGTCTTGGAGGTTTGTATAACTAAATCTTAGGTGCTACCTTGCCATAGGCAATGCAATCAAAAACAAACAAACACTGCTGATCCTTTTGTCAGACTGTTCCAGTTGAAAATCTGAGGCTGTCACTGCAGTCCCTGGGTACCCATTAGACTGCAGACTACAGAATAGAACTTTTGCTGTAATTTCTATAGAAGGAAAACAACTACTTTCACCATATCTACCTTTACTTACAAAATCCCAAGTGACAAAGTCTGCTTGGTGAATGCCAGAGTACCCATGAAACTCTGACTACAGAGGAGTCTGGGAAATTTAGACTTTATAGCTTTGCAGTATTAAGTGAACTGGAACACAGGCTACAAGGGTGTTGGAAGAGGGTGGAGTGAATCAACCTGCATCCTAAAGATTACATAAACTACATGGGACTGTAAAGACAGTCTCTTCCTTCATGCCAGGAAATCCTCAATCCTTGAACATTCTTAGAAATTTGAATTAAGAAGATTTTGCTTTCGTGTTACTAAAATTGGTTACCATCCATTGAATGAGCCACTATTCTATAATAGTAATAAAATAGACTTTACCTTGCATAATTTATTTAGTATTTTTAAGCAATGTGAGATAAATATTATTTATTCCAATTTACCCCTTGGAAAACTGACAAGAAGGCCATTTAAGCTATTTGTCCTGTCCATTCCACATACATGTTGAGTAGCATGTCTGGATATTCAGGATTGGCCCCTAGAAATGTGAGGTTGTGGAGCCCCATATTTTTGAAGAGCCTGAAGAAATCACAGTTGGGAGACCAGATATTTAAGTTGTTAGTGAGTGGTATGTTTTGGTTTTGGTTTTGTTTCTTTTCTTCCTTCCTCCCTCACTCTCTTCCTTTCTTCTTTTCCTCCCCTCCCTCTCTCCTTCCTTTCTTCCTTCTTTCCTTCCTTCCTTCCTTCCTTCTTTCCTTCCTTCTCTCTCTCTCTCTGTCTCTTTCTTACTCTCCCTCTCTTTCTTTCTTTCTATTATTGTTGTAAGTATACCTCCTGAATGGGAACACCTTGGTTTGAGGAATCTGGATAGGAGCTGGTCTGTGTAGCATTCTAAGAAAAAAAAAAATTGACATTCTGGAGAAATAAATAGAACAATGAATAAATAAATGTGTTTATCTGAGGTGAGCCTTCCTTTTGGGAATATCTTTCTTTTACTCCAGGGCACACTACTAGCACTCAGAGTCTGGGTAGGAACAGGACTCTGGTTTCAGAGTCTTATCTAGCATTAGTATTCTCTCTGATCTCTTTTGTTTGCATCTGAATGCCATTGTAGCTTTCTAGGACCACTTATTATGGGTAGAGATCCTTACATATTTTTTCTAGTATTAAATAAATCTATCTTTGATTGCTTAGAAAAATCATGAACACATAGAAATTACCCTTCCAAAGTGTAGACAAATAGAATGAATGTTAAGAGAGTTATCCATACTAAGTGTATGCCAAAAAGTAGCATTCTCTACTCTTTGCATTGGAAAAATCAATGCAACGATATTCCACAAACTTCTGTTTCCTAATACTGCTTTGCACTTGTTTTCAGAGTAGCTCATCTTATACACGAATGGAATCTGATGTTGTGATTGAATTAGCTAAACTTTAGATTCTTGCTCCAGGGAGTCCTATACTGCAGGCACTTGGGGAAATGGAATAAGCACTTTGAACTTCACTTCTACTTTTGTTGTTGATTTTGGACAAAAATGAAGCCTCATATCTTCATCTTGAATCTGTAAGCCATTTTGACATTCTTAGCTGAAAAGTGCTAGGGAATTGCACATAAAACTAATCATTACCTTGTAATGAAATGGTTCTACAAATTACTGCTTAGTAATACTTGAAGTCATCAAAAAGTTCAAAGATTAATTACCATGTAACTGGCAGTGTTTAGATCGGAAAATTAAGGCTCCAGTGAAGAACTGAAAAATATCCATTTAATTACCCAGGTATAAAATACAGCATAATACATTCTGGAATATGGGCTTCTCAAAATAGCACATTCCTTTTGAGAGCATCAAGTAGTTTTTCATTATTTTTAATTATTCTCATTTCTCATCATATAGTGGCCAATATCACGCTTGTTTACTAATATGTATCTAAGGGCCACTTTTCCTTTAGCAAACATCTGCACCACCATGAAATAATTGGAACCATATTATTTGATGGGGTATTATGGCTTTTGTTATAAATCCTGGCAATTAACAGGCACATGTTATTTACACATATCATTTTTTCAGATATGTTTAAGTGACAAAAAGTATGCCATAGAACTACAAAATGCTTGAAATTATGTAAAGAGATGTTTGACTTCATTAACATACCCCTCAAATCAGGATTTTTACACTTATGTTTCACTTATGTTTATCTCTCCATCCTTTTCATATCCTTGCAAATAGTACGCCTTGAAGCCAAGTGATAAGAAATGCCTATAATTTCCTTTAAGAACTTCTAGGACAGAGGGAAACCTGAAATCCAGAACCTAGGGACACATTTTACATAAGTATATTTGGTGTTTAACACGTTCCTTCATGTATTTCCAAGTACACGTTTCTCATTCTGCATATATTGTTTATAAGTTTGGCTTAGAAAACTGGCCTCTTATGTTTTTAAAAGTAAGACATAATTTAAAAATTGAATTTGGCAAGCAGTTCCAAGTTCAAGCAGGAGCCATATGCTAGCATCTAACCACCACCTGGCAGGTTCATTTCAGAACAATTTTGGCATGCTGTCTACCCCATTTGAAAATATTTGCTCTAGTATTTTCTACCTCAAGAAAAGAAGATCACTTATAAAGAGAGAAGTGACGAATAAGGGAATGGAGGGAGGGAGACTGGAGTAAAGGAGAGCTGAGCTATCTGATTGAAGACAATGGCTTCTTATCATAAACAGCAGTTGCCAGGTTAGGTTATGTAGCAGGTGACATTTTAAGGGGTGAGATAAGTGAAATGCCAACTAAAGATTAGTGTTGGGAAACTTTTCGTTAAAGCAAATTTCTTCACCAAAGAGTCACTGAGTATGAAATAGGTGTCTCTCCTTAATACATGCTTGTCTTTAGACTAAATAAATAAATAAATAAAAGAGTTTTCATGTGTAATGCTTCTTTAGGGCACGTCCTCAAAATTTTCCTTACATTCACCATCTCACAACTTCAAAGATTGCTTCTTCCTGTAGTAGCTGCCATCATTGTTGTTTTAGTTCTTTTTAAGTTTCTTTTCTGAATTCTATCTGAGAGAAAAACTCTTTCTTAAAAAAGAATGTTGGGAGAAACAGAAAAGGGAAGAAATAAGTACGTTTTCCTTAACTTAAAACCATTTATAATTTCTCCTTAGTAATATCAATCTATACAAAAACCTTGTAAAAACACTCACAAATTCACCCATGCCCTGCTCTTCTAAGCCTGCTATGAGGTTGTTTCATAATGAACCACTTCTAGCTTATTTGATCTGCCCATGGACCCTACTCCCCATTCATGTTACATCACACTTTATTTCTCTTTGTAAGTTATTACCCTCACATGATTCCAGAAATAGGCTGATCTGCATGGCATTCTAAGGAAAAAATGGCATTCTGAGGAAAATAAATAAATAAATAAATGTGTTTATCTGAGGTGAATCTTCCTTTTGGGAATCTTTCTTCTATACGAGGGCATTTTATTAACACTCAGAATCTAGGTAGGAGCCACACTCTGGATTCGGAGTCCTATTCAGCATTAGTATTCTCTCATAATGGAAAACACTGTCTTCCCAAGAAACTATCTTGGCATATATCTCTGTGTATCTGTGTCTTTATCACTGTAGCATTCTTTTAAAAACTTTCAACATGACGATCTCTCCATTACAATGGAGATTTAAAGTCTCTACCAATACCTTTCACATTAAGATTTGATGGAGTTATTATTAAGCTAGCTGGAGTGCTCTGGAGAAGAAAAAAAAAAAGGCAGTAAGAACCAGTACATAGAAAAGATTATTGCTATGGTTATGTGCTCTCTGGAGAGAGCCACAGAGGAACCTGTAGATCTCAGAGACATAAAGGAATGAGAATCAAAATCTGGTCAATTTATGCTAAAGATGAGAAATATTCAAGCCCTGCCAACAACTTATGTATGCTATTATACTTTGGAAGAATTAAACTTTATTTCCTTTGGAGATTAAACAGCACCCAAGATGATGGGCATAAATTCTGAAAACATTTTTGATGATAGTGAGAGATTTAAGTTTGCCGAGTTATTTTTGTGGCTGTGGAGTGAGAATAACTTTATGAGTCTCCCTGAATAGTTTCATATACAGAACCAGTGGGCAGCATTTTATTTTTCAGGTTTAACATATCAGCTCTCAAGTTGGAGTCATATATATGTTTTTTAGACTTTGACTATTATTCTCATTCTCAAACAAACCAAATGCTTTCTTATGAGTTTTTAAAAATTTTTCAGTAAACAGATTGTAGTATTCATGGTAACTGTGACCATATCTACCTAATTCACCATTGTAACCTCAGCTCTCAGCACAGAGCCTGGCACATGGTAGAAGCTCAATAAATATTTCTTGCTTGATGCAAGGTCAATCCCACGCCTGTTACACCCATTCCTCAAATGCAGAGCGGAACCGTGTTTCAATGTTGAAGAGCCTAATATGGTGATATAGTTCTACTACCTTTATTTGAATTATAGAGTATACTTAATATAATTTGTGATTTATTAAATATTTTAACTTAGCATATAAAAACAGATCAAGAAATTCAGCTTCTTTATCTAAGGTAGAAACTGAGAATATACATATCATTGTTTCTGACCTCACTGTCTAATGTGGAGGACAGATAAATTAAAGGAGTTAGCAATATTGTGCTACAAATGCAATGCATGGAGTTATTGGACACACAGGTGGGGAGAGGGTTAGGTATAAGCATTTGTGGTCAGACAGATCTGAGTTTAAATTGTGGCTCAGTCATTTACTAATTATGATACATTGCAATTGTTCCTTAACCTTTCTGTGCTCCAATTTCCTCATCTATAAAAGGAAGATAATAAAACAACAAATATAGGATTATCGTAAGGTTTTGAAGATATAAGAGAGGGAAGAAACATATCATGGGGTTTGATTGACCCATTGTTTGGACCATTATTACCTGTCACTACAAAATCAGAAACAGTTTCTCTAAAGAAGTGAGGTTTCTTTTGTATTTGCTTTTTATGAAACTTCAACCAAAAAAAAGGGGCAATGGCATGGATTATCATGTCATATAGATGACATGATATAGAATATAGATTCGTTTATTATAACAAACATAACATGTAACACTAATGTATGTATCAATTAATATTTATTCTGCCTCACTTTAGAAATGATTAGTGATAACCATGACAACTCATGGATGATTCATTTTAACTATATTGTGTTATTGGCATTTCTTCTTTGTATTTTACCTGATCTTATGAATATTTAGAATCTATTAAATAATGTAGCATCTACTAAATGATGTGTTGTTTCTTGGTAAGGAACATTATCCTAAAAATCTTAAAGGAAAGAGAATTGGAAGGACATAGTGCAATGGTCCTCAACCAGAGGAGATTATGCCCTCCAGAAGCCGTTTGGCGATGTCGAAGGTTTTGGTTTTCTTGGCTGGTAGGGGCAGAAGGTAGAGTAAAGGGTGATTTGACTTCTGGTGGGTGAAGGCCAGGGATGCTACTAAACATCTTAAAATGCGCAAGAGAGTTCCTTATAGTAAATAATTTCCAGGCTCCAAATGTTAATAGTGTTACAGTTAAATAACCCTGGTACAGGGAATGAGAATATGGATGAGTGTATACAACAAGTCTGTCTCCAATGTTTTAGTCAATAGATGTCAGGGAAGGAGACAAGAAAAAATTCCTAAGAAAGCTGTGCCAAGTATGAGTTAGAAGACAAAGGGATTATGGGAAGTAGAAGAAATGTCAGTACTGCAGTATTAAAATTAAAAAGAAATCTAAGGGAGTGAAAAGAAGCATCGTAATTTCCACCAGGAGTTATTTTTGTATTCATGAACCTGAGAAAGAGGGAAGGAAACCTCCATCTGTTAAGTGCATGTTCTGTGATAAACATTTGATGTATTATCTCATGTTAATCACAAGAAACAACTTCAGGAGACATTATTTACTGTTGTGAAATTTGGATTCTCAGACACACAAGTGATTAATAAGAGAATCAGAATTTAATACAGAACTTTCTGACGCATTTCTAATTCACCATGTTTTCTTCTTAGTTGGTTTTCTGTTTCACTACTTTTCTCTAATGGTGGAGGCAGAAACACGACAACAACAAAATCCAAATAAAGAGTACTAACAGTTACAACGATAACACCAAATTTGGCCTCAAGAAAGATGCAAAAGTGAGGGGAGCAAAGTCAAATGTGAAAGCTATGCATGTGTCCTGATTGTAATTTAATGTGATCCTAGACTGGAGGACAAGCGGTGCCAGTTGTCTTGACTCTGGCCCAAAACACACCTCAAACAACCTGGGTCATAGTGCTTTCTCTTGCACAGAAATTGCTAGATCACTGTTCCTGGGGAAGATATAATAGGAGAGAGGAAAAGATGTAAGAAGGACTGGGCTGAAGGTCAAGACACTGAATTTTTATATTTGCATGGAAGGAAAGCCCAAGAGGCTTTTAGTATCTAAGTACCAGAGAGACTTTAGAAAAATTATTTTCCAAACTTACTTTCCACAAATAAAAGTAGCATTGGTAGCCAAAAACCATGGAATATAAACCAAGAACTCAAAGCTGAGGAAGGAAAAGTTTAGATTAACTAGCAAAGAAGATGCTGTTTAGACAGAACCATCAGGGAGTAAGCAGGGTCCCATGGGAAGGGCTGGGGGATTCCTAGTGCCAAGCTTCTTGTGTATATTGGACAGAATGATTGCAAAGGACTCAAATGGTCTTTGCTGGCCCTGGTAGGTAAGTGATGAGCTGAGCAGAATGTCTCACCCATGGGCCAATGACAAATTATAGCACTCCATTATTTTTTCAAAAGGAAAAAAGATTTTTTTTTTGTTCTTCTCATTCAGAATGAATTTTATGTCTGTAAGGAACTTCAGACAAATAGACCCGAAAGGCTGAGTTCTTCTATTAACTCACAGATAGTGACTTAACCAAATAAGAGCAGAGCAAATGAATTCTTTCAGTAGGCTACAAAACTTTCCGTAAGAACCATGTTTCTCTGCCCACCCCAGCCCTTGCCCAATGCTGACACTTGGTGTGAGAACAGAGTTCCTCAGTGCTAAAGATCACTCAGCATCTGAACTTTCTGCTGAGTCTGTCATCCAGTTCAGATATGTAGGGCTCTGTTGTATGGAAATGTGCTCATTAGAAAGAGGACAGGAAATATATCTCAGAGGGGACAAGATTAGGAATTGCTTGGAATGATTTTTAGTTGTTATGAAGATGTGTACCTAACACAGCTCATTGGGGTTGGTGGGACATGCTTGTTGATTTTCTCACTATTCTCTGAAATGTTTTATCTTCATTTTAAAATATTTTTAAGAAGTCTGTTCTAAATAATATATTATTTTTGCTGTAAATGTATAGGAAAGGTATTGACAAGCTTTCCTCACTGAACCCCTTATTACCCAACTGTAATTCCCCACAGTCCATTTGTACTACAAATAAGTCCTATTAGTTTGTAACAGGCCCAGTAGAAGCAGGAAAAAAATCATCTACAACCCTGGAGTTAGAGCTCTGTAGCAGCACAGACTCCAGAAAATGCCACTAAGGTCTATGCTGAACTCAGGGGTTCCTTCCCTGGAGAATTCATCTTGCCAAAAATTCATCAGTGCTCAAAGCCCAGCATATGCATACCTTAGCTCCACTGATTGGAGATTTATTGGGAATTGGGGATTGGAAAACAGGAAGGTTGAGAGGCTTCTAGAACATGAAGATATATTCCAGAAACTTGGAACCAGCTCTTCCTCCAAGGACAATACCTTGCCATAGCATTTGGTATCTCATGATTCAGATAATGAGAACATATTCATAATGTAGGTCAGAATGTCAAGGCAGCAATGGAATGGTCTCTACCACTCCAGCTTGACTCTACAAGATCAAACTTAAGCAGATCGAGAGGGTACAAAACTAAATAAGAAGAAAAAACATGACCTGGGAAAGACTTTACTTAAAAAGTGGCCAAGCAGAACTGAAATTCCCAAAAGAAGAATCAAACTGTCAATGTCATATAAAATATGTGCTCTGGGCCTGAGAGTCTCAGGACATAGACCTCAGTTTAGTTTCACATTCTATGATGGTGTGATAGGTAAAGACAGCAACTCCAGAGCTGGCTGTGTCCAAATTCTGGTTCTAACACTTGCTAGTTATGTGAACTTAAGCAAGTTTCTTTACCTCTTTGTGACTCCCCTTCCTTATTTATAAAGTGGGAATAGTAATAACACCAATCTCAGAGGGTTGTTGTAAGTTTGAATTAAGGAAATTTATATGTAAAAGCGCTTATAACAGTGCTGTCACCCATAAAGTAATATATAAGTGGTTATTATTATTATTACTGTATATAAATTATATTAGACATAATACATGTAATATATTATATAATATATAATTATATATTATTGCTATGATATTTGAATATTCTAAGTAACATTTATATATTTTATCATCTGTTATATTGTAATATGTTACATACTATAGGTGATATATCATGTATCATATATTACATATTACAGTTATTTTTTATTGGTGACTGCATCTATACTGCAGCTCTGAAGCTAAATTTGTATTTTATAGCTATCATTTTTTCTCAAAATTTGTAACTGCTTTCTAGATTTGCAGAGAAAAATGCCACATAATGTGGCTTAAAACGAGCTCTGACATGTACTAATTGTGGAACCCTGACAAAGTCCCTAATTCCAAGTTTCTTGATCTTGAAAATAGGACTGGGTAAGGATTTAAATAAGACAGAGCAGATCTACCCAGCCATCGTGATGTGCATGAGTTACAAGTTGGCCGGACAGTGAGCACTTTAGCCTTGCAAATAGGCAGAGTCTTGGTAAATCGGGCCCTTGTCTGGTTATCTCTGATCACAAGCATCTTTTTACTCAGTGCACCCTGTAAATATTACTTTCTCTGGGCTTGTAATAAAAAAATCTGTTGAGGAAAACAGAGAAAGACATTGCATCAGAAGCAATGAGTACCAGATATGGTGCACAGAAGCTGCACCAAAAAAGATGCGTGCATGTGGTTGCTGGTGGCAACAGTGACAGGAGAAGTAAGAGCAGAGAGAGAATTATCTTTTGCTGTAATTATTTTGTTTCTTGTGACTGTTGAATTGTATTCTTTTATAATCTTCCTACTTTAAGTCAAGAGATCACATGGTCTGCAAATATGGTCTACTTACCTTGGAAGTCCTGGGTATTGTGGAAGGTTTGTTGACCCTGGAGCCATGAAGAGCAGGGTGACTAGCTGTCGCAATTAATTAGGAATGAGGGTTTTTTTTTTTGTTTTTGTTTTAAAAGACATGGGGCTTTCTTGCAAAAATTCCTCAATTTAAATATGTGACTTGGCCTTTCTGAATTACATTTTCCTATTGTCAAGTGGGGTTAAAGCCTGACTTGTAGCACTTTTGTCATCAAATCAAAAACCGTACATACAATATTTGCAATAGAATAGAAACAAAACAAATATTATACTTCATCTGCTCCAACCATCCCAGTTAGTGGCATCAGAGTGTGAATATAAACACTACACTTGGTAGTAGCATAAACATGGGTAAGCTGTGGAAATTTTTTAGAACTTTAGTTTTATCATCTATAAAATAAGAATAATAATATCAACCTTGATGGATTAGAAAGTAATTAAATTTAAAAAAGAAAATTACTCCATGTGAGCATTATTAGATGTGATTTTTCTCCTCTTTCTTGCTTCATTTATTTCTTCTAGTAAATTTTCAATCCATAAATTTAGTATAGAATGACCACTCTAAGAAATAAGACTTCCAAACTTTGGTTGATTTATGATATTCTCCATTCTTTTCAGTTGAGAGAATTTCAGAAATGGTACCTATCACTATCCATGCCTTTCTTGTGGAGAAGATGATGTTCTCCATGTGGCATCTGCACAAAGCTCAGCAATAGTATCCACAGCCAGCTACTCCTGAGAAGAAACTTTCTGTGCGTAGAGCTAATTCATGGCCAGTTAGTCAAAACTACATAATTTATTTTGTTAGGTGACAGGAATTAAAAAGACAAAATCTATATATTAACTCTCAAAAGAAAAGAAACACCTGAGGAGCTGGTCAAAATTTTAATATAAGGTCATTGACTTGATAAAGCAAATGTCTTGTTTCTAAATTTCATTAGCTTTCCCTTATTATTGATGATGTCTCATAGGAACTGAATAAAGAATGTAAACATGACTGTGGCTATAAACCTCTTCCACATCTGCTAAGATGAAAAACTAATTGTTTACACTCAATTTTATTTTTCTTCCCTCCCTTCCTTCCTCCTGCCTGCCCTTCTTTCTTTTCTTCCCCTCTCTCTTCTTTCCTTCCTTCTTTCCTTCCCCCCTTCCTTCCTTCCCATTATTTCTTAGTTGCTTCCATTCTTATCAGGATCACTGTTTCTTTAATGCTTGCAACTCTCCTTGACTTAAATTTTAGTTGTCTCTCTCCTTTCTTTATCATCAGTAATCATGGATGAATTTTATCTATTTTAGATAAGTCATTCAATTATATGCTCAATAACTATTTATATCTCCCCTGCTAGATACTATGTGAGATACTGATGAAGGGGGGGGGGAAAGGTGTAATACCATGGTTTCTTTCATAAAATATTGCTCTTTAGGAGAGGCTTGCTCTATACATTGCCTCATTTTTTTCTCATCCATGTAGGGATTAGAAATAAATAATTAATTTGCCTAAGGTCACCAGCTAGGCAGTGACAGATTCATAATTCAATTCAAGATCTGTTTCACTGAAGTACAGTGATTCATTCTAATTTGAGTGTGCAGTGAAATAATTTCTATAGGTCTTCTCATTTTTCTACTTTGAGAACTGGTTATTTAAAAGATTTGCTACTGAGGTCTCTCTCCAACAAAATTTGAGGTTGAGAGACTTTTACTTTGATGACTTCTTCTATTCAAAACAGTCCCTATCTTCAAAGGTCAAAAGCTCTAAAAGTCATTTCAACCCCCCTTTACATATACCTACCCTGAGTCATTGTATAACTAGGATTCTGTTTTCCTATCAAACTGTGTCTGGTATTTGTCCCATTCTTTTATATCCTTGTTCTCTGAAACCCACTAAGTTGGTACATTAACCCTGTGTTCTAACTTGTGAGAAGTTATTAGTGTCAGTTCTTTGTCGCTGGCTGGGACATTCTGGTGACATTGCCTTCATTCAGGAGAGTGGTGGTGGAGAAAGACAGGCAGTCCCTGGGAATTATGGAAAGAACATGTCAACTTGGGGAACTTCCAATCATACTGAGTTATTTTCTAGAGACAGATCTATTTGACTTAACTGAACAATATTTAATAGTCTAGTAATCTACAAGGTGTGGTTGATCACAAATTTTTAATATAATATTAAAGTCATGCCATCCAGAAAACATTGGAAAATTTCTAAGAGGAAATTATTTTGCTATGAGTTTTATATGTTGTTTGACTGATAAAAGCACTGTCGAATCATTAGCTTTTCAACAAGATGGTAAGTTATTACCTCTAACACAAACTATTTAGAATGAAAATACCGAGTTTCAAGTTAAAAAAAAAAACAACTCACTAAAAAACCACATTAATTTATCCCTGGGTTCACTTTGTCTTTTTTTTTTTTTTTTTTTTGAGTTGGAGTCTCACTCTGTCACCCAGACTGGAGTGCAGTGGCCGCTCCCGGCCACCGCAGCCTCGACCTGCTGGGCTCCGGCAATCCTTCCGCCTCAGCCTTCCAAGTAGCCGGAATTACAGGCATGCGCTACCACGCCCGGCTGATTTTTTGATTTATTGTAGAGATGCGGTCTCGCTGCCCAGGCGGGTCTCGAACCCGCGGGCTCAGGCAATCCACTCACCTCAGCCTCCCAAAGGCGCGGGATTACAGGCTGAGCCACCGAGCCCGGCTTCACTTTGTCTTAAAGTGAGAGATATGGTAGCCTTGGCCAGTGTTGTCTCAAATAAGTTCACAAGTGAAAAAAAAAAAGGAAAAACAAAACAAAACAAAAAAGTCAAACAAACACCACAACCAACAAAGCACAACAGTCTTCCTCTCCTCAAGATTAAGTAGATTTTCAGTTCTGCTGCAATGAATGAGAGAGAGAGAGAGAGAGACAAGCATACACTCCCTTTCATACAATCTTGGATGTTTGACTTATAGCTTTTTCTTTGGGGTGAGTAGGAGTTTTCTTATCCATTATTTAGCTACTATGTGACCAAAAATTTTCTTGCTTATCTCCAACACACACAGCTTATAGGTACAATGACTCACCTTCAATGTCCAAAAACATGAAATTGCTTCTCTTTCTCTCTCTCTCCCTTTCTTTCTGCTCCTTAACATGCAGCTTTCTTCTTACAGCTTTTCTCTAAACCCTATTAATCAGCACCTCTGAAAGGCCCCATTACTGAGAATATTTAAAGTATGACAGGATAATATACTAGGAAATATACTGTGGGGAATATTATAGTCCTGGCAGGACTTAATGACCTAAAGTCATCCCAGTCTCCAGTGTTTCTTTGATTAATTAACCCCATTTCTCAGAATCCTTGAATTCAGATTTCTCTTTGTACTGAAGCTTGTGTGTGGCCAGTGCAGAGGATAAGTTTTTCCCTCACTGGTGTTCCTTTTTTGCTTTGGTAGTGTCCTTATTCTTAAAGATCAGCTTTTGTCTCTAAATGTTTGTTCAAAAAATATGATTAGACTTCTGGTATGTACTAGACAAGGTGCCTGGTGCTGGTGACAAACATATGTAGTAAGACTAAGCTTTACCTTGAGCAAATCTCAGCAATGAAGGGGAAATTGATCAGAATGAGGTTATGTGGACTCACAGAAGAAGAAAAGCTTAGTTTTGCCTCCAGTCCTGGAGGAGGCAACACATGACCCAAATTTTAAGTTTGGTTATTGCTTGTCAAGCAGATGAACCAAGGAAGGTTTTTATAAAGGGGAGAAATTGTGCACAGTGACTCAAACCTGCAATCCCAGCACTTTGAGAGACTGAGGCAGGAGGATTGCTTGAGCCTAGGAGTTTGAGACCAACCTGGGCAACATAGGAAGATCACTTCTCTACAAAAACCAACAGTGACAAAAACAACAAAGATGAATAGGAAAAGATGAAGTGCAAACATATGTATAATTCTAGGAACCTTAAATGGGGCTGAAGGAATTCAATGTGTCTAAAGTATGAGTATGGAGTGGTGGAAAAGAATGATCATTGAGACCAGCTAAATAAATAAATGTCACATGCAATGTATCAAGGAATTCACTCTTTGTCCTATGGGCAGTGAGGAACCATTGGGAATGTTTTAGCAGAACTGAGATGTAAAAAGATTCCTCTGGTAGAATACAAGGAAGGAACTCAGAGGGGGATTAGAGATGGGGAAAACCATCAAAAGGCTATTGGAAAAGTTCAGATACCAGATAACTAGAGTAGTGAAATCTGGGGCTACAGATATGACCATGGCTCTTTCTGTAGATATCTTATATTCTTTTAATTTAAAAGTAAAAGCACTTCTGTATAACAAACTAATATAATCTCCTGTGTTCTTTTTTTATTAACATATTTTTTATTTTAAAATTGTGGGGTACAGTTAAGGGTTAGGCATACAAATATGCATTGTGCAAGTACCCTTGTTGATGAGGTATGCCTCCCCATCCCCAGACAGATATTGATTACCATTAATCCCATCTCCCTTCTACTCCCTGCCCCCCCCATAGTTTCCCACTACTGTCAATCCTTTTCTTATGGTATTATGATAGTTGTTCAAGGTCCACTTATGAGTGAGAACATGTGATACTCAGATCTTTGTTCTGAGAGATCACTCAGTATTACAAACTCCAATTCCATCCAGGTTGCTGTGAAATTCATGATTTTATTCATGTTTATGGCTATGTAATATTCCATTGTGTATATGTACCACATTTTTAAAATCCTGTCCTCTTTTGATAGACAACAAGGTTGGTTCCATGATCTTGCTGTTGTGAACAATGCTGTGTTAAACATACGTGTGCGGGTATCTTTTTTATAGAGTGATTTGAGTTCTTCAGGGTATATTCCCAGGAGGGGTATTGCGGGGTCATATGGAAGGTCGATTTTTAGAGATTTTAGGAATCACCACACTGATTTCCAGAGGCTACACTAGTTTATACTTCCACCAATGGTGAAGAAGTGTTCTCTTTATACCACATTCTCTCCATCATCTGTTATTTTTTGAGTTATTGATAATGGCCATTCTGACTGGAGTTAGGTGTAGTTTTAATTTGCATCTCCTTGATGACTAGTGAGGTTGAACATTTCTTCATGTATCTGTTGGCCGCTCATATGTCTTCTTTTGAGAAGCGTCTGTTTATATCGTTTGCCCACTTTGTAGTGAGGTTATTTGTCTTTTTCTTTTCAGCATGTCTGAGTTCCTTCGTCAGACATGGAGTTGGAAAATACTTTTTCCCAGTTGTGGGTTGTCTTCCTGCTCTCTTGATGGTTTCTTTGGCTATGCAGAAGCTTGCCAGTTTAATGAAGTCCCACTTATCTATCTTATCTCTTATGGCCCTTGTGTTTTGAATTTTATTCAGGAATTGGATGCCAGTTCCTACTTCCATAAGCGTGTATCCTGCATTTTCTAAAGTTCTTATGGTTTGAGGTTTTACATTTAGGTCTCTGATCCATTTGGAGTTAATTTTTATGTATGGGGATAGATAGGGGTCTTATTTCTGCATGTAGTCAGCCAGTTTTCCCAGCACCATTTGCTGAATAGGTTCTCCTCTCCCCAGTGGTGGGTGGTGGAGGCTTTGTCAAAGATGAGTTGGTTGAGAAATTGGGGTTTTGCTTCTGGAATCTCAGTTCTATTCCATTGGTCTATATGCCTATACTTGTACCAATGCTAAGCTGTTTTGATTAATGTAGCTTTATAGTAAAGTATAAAATCTAGTATTGTGATACCTCCTGCTTTGTTTTTTTTTTTTTTTCTGCTGAGGATTGTTCTGGCTGTTCTTGGTCATTTGTGTTTCCATATGAATTCCTGTATTGTTTTTTCTAGATCTGGGAAGAATATTGCTGGTAATTTGATGGGTATTGCATTAAATATGTAGATTGCCTTAGGTAAGGTGGACATCTTCACAATGTTGATTCTTCCAATCCATGAGCATAGGATATTTTTCCACTTGTTTGTGTCATCTTTGATTTGTTTGAGCAGTGTTTTATAGTTTTCATTGTAAAGGTCTTTCACGTCTCTTGTTAGGAAGATGCCAAGGTATTTCTTTTTTTGTGAGGCTATTGTGAATGGGATTGTACTTTTTATTTGGGTTTCTGTTTGTTTATTGTTGGTGTATAGAAATGCAACTGTCTTTTGCACATTGATTTTATACCCTGAGACTTTGCCAAAGTCCTTTATAGGTAGGTGCAAGGAGGCTTTTGACAGATTCTCTTGGGTTTTCAAGGTACACAATCATGTCGTCTGCAAAGAGACATAGCTTGACTTCCTCTTTTCCTATTTGGATTCCCCTGATCACCACCTCTCTTCTGATTGCTCTAGCCAGGACTTGCAATACTATATTGAACAGGAGGGGTGAGAGTGGGCAATCTTGTCTTGTTCCAGTTTTCAGGGGAAATGGTTCCAGTTTTTATCTGTTTAGGAGTATGCTAGCTGTGGGTTTCTGGTAGATGGCTTTTACTATTTTCAGGTATGTTCCATGTACGCCTAGGTGTTTGAGGGTTTTTATCAAGATGGGATGCTGGATTTTATCAAAAGCTTTTTCTGCATCTAATGATATAATCATGTGGTTTTTGCTCTGATGTCTGTTGATGTATTTAATTACATTTATGGTCTTGTGAATGTTGAACCAGCCTTGCGTCCCAGTGATGAAGCCTACTTGGTCATGATGGATGATTTTTGAGATGTGTTGTTGAATCCGGTTTGTTAAGATCTTGTTGAGAATTTTAGCATCTATGTTCATCAAAGATATTGGCCTCTAGTTCTCTTTCTTTTTTGGGTCTTTACCTGACTTGAGTATCAATGTAATGTTGGCTTCATAAAATGATTTGGGGAGAGTTCCATCTTTCTCAATCACCTGGAATACTTTTAGTAGGATTGGTATCAGCTCCTCCTTAAATGCCTGTTATAGAGTTCTGCTGGAAAGCTATCTGGTCCAGGGCTTTTTTTGGTAGGTAGTTTTCTTATTACATAGTCAATTTCCTTGATTGTTATTGGTCTCTTTAGGGTCTCAATTTCTTCTTGTTTCAACCTAGGCAGGTTATGTGATGTCAGAAAGTCTTCCATTTCCTTAAGGTTTTCAAGTTTGTTTCCATACAGGTGTACATAGTAGTCTCTAATGATCTTTTGTATTTCTTCAGGATCAGATGTGACTTCGTCTTTTGTGTTTCTGATTGTGCTTATTTGGGCTTTTTCTCTTTTTTTCTTGGTCAGTCTAGCTAGGGAACCATCAATCTTGTTTATCCTTTCAAAGAACCAGCTTTTTGTTTCATTGATTTTTTTGCATTATCTTTTTGTCTTCTATGTCCCAGATTTGGACTTTTATTTTGGTGGTCTAGATTCTTCTGATGAAGTTAGGGTTTTGGTGGTCTTGCTTCTCTAGTTTCTTTAGGTGATTTGTTAGGCTGTTAATTTGTGATCCTTCCATTTTCTTCATGTGCATTTGCAGAGATATGAATTCCCCTCTTACTACAGCTTTCATGGCATCCCAGAGATTTTGGTAAGATGTTTCTTCATTTTAATTTGTTTCCAGGTATCTTTTAATCTCTGTTTTGATTTCATCATTGACCCAGGAGTTGTTTAGCATCATGCTGTTTAGTGTCCATGTCTTTGTGGGTTCGTGGGGGAACCTCGTTGGTGCTGATGTTTATTTTTATTCCACTGTGGTCCAAGAAGGTGCATGGCAAAATTTCGATCTTTTGAAACTTGTTTATGCTTGATTTATGGCCAAGTATGTGATCGATCTTAGAGTACGTCCCATGTGGTGATGAGTAGAATATATATTCTGTGGTCATTGGGTGGAGTGTTCTGTAGGTATCAATTAAGTCCATTTGGTTCAGAGTCACATTGAGGTTCCAGATCTCATTGCTGATTTTTTGTCCTGATCATCTGTCTAGGGTTGTGAGTGGGGTATTAAAGTCCCCAGCTATGATAGTGTTAAAGTCAATATCTTTTTTGAGTTTTCCTAGAAGCTGCTTCATGAAAGTTGGCACTCCTATGTTGGGTGCATATATATTTAGGGCAGATATTTCTTGTTGATGGATTGAACCTTTTATCATTATGTAGTGGCCTTCTATGTCTTTTTAAATTTTTGATAGCTTAAAGGGTATTTTGTCTGAGATTAAGATCATGACTCCTCTTTTCTTTTGTGTTCCGTTTGCTGAAAATTTGTTTCCCATCCTCTTACTTTGAGTCTATGAGTGTCCTTTTTAGTGAAATGAGTCTCTTGAAGGCAGTATATTGTTGCCTGGTGATATTTTATTCATTTTGTCATTCTATGTCTTTTCAGTGGTCCATTTAGTCCTTTTACATTCAGGCTAATTATTTAAATATGAGAGTTGATCCCTAGCATAAGGTTCTTATAGAGTTGTTGCTGTTGTTCCTCTTTGTTTGTTGTCTTTCTTTTGGTTTTGGGGTTGGTTTGTTTGTATTTTTAATCTTTTTCCTGTACTCTTGTGAAGAATGTTGTTGTTCTTTTTTTCTTTTCTTCTGTGTTTAATACTTTCTTAAGTGTTTCTTGTAGACGTGGTTTGGTGGCAGTGTAAGTTCTTAGGGATTGGATATTTGGGAAAGATTTTAATTCTCCCTCACTGATGAAGCTTAGCTTGGCTGTGTAGGTTATTCTTGGTTGAAATTGTTTATCTTTTAGAACTTTGAAGATAGGGCTCCAAGCCCTCCTAGCCTAAAGGGGTTCTGTAGTTAAATCTGCTGCTATTCTAATTGGTTTTCCATGGTAGGTGATCTGGCCTTTTTCTCTTGCTGCCTTTAGTATTTTTTCTTTTATACCTATGTTGTTTAGGCAAATTATTTTGTGTCTGGGAGGTGGTCTTCTCATCTGTTGTCTTGCAGGGGTTCTCTGAATCTCTTGGGTTTGAATTTTCACATCACTGATGAGATGAGGGAGGTTTTCTTGAATAATCTCATGGAATGTTTGTTCCAGGGTGGTCTCTGTCTCTCTTTCTGCCTTAGGAAATCCAATTACTCTTAGGTTCGATCTCTTGAAGTAATCGCTCATCTCTTGAAGGCTTTGTTCTGTCTTTTTAAGCTTCTTTTCTATTTTTTTGACAGTTTGGGTTAGTTCTATATTTTGGTCCTCAAGTTCTGGGTTCTTTCTTCTGCTTGGCTAATTCTGCTTTCTATGCTTATCAGTTTGTTATTTATTTCATTCACAGTATTCTTTACTACTGTTGTCTCACTTATCAACTCCTTCCTAGTTTCCTCTTGTCTCTCCTCAATTCTTTATAATCTCTCCATTAATGTCTTGATATCTGGGTTTATAGTTTGAGACCAGTCATTCTGGGGACTCTTCATTGCATTCTGAAGTCAGTTTTCTCAGTGTCTGACCTCCCAGGGGTCTGTGAGAGACCCATATTCTTCTTTTGGTTTTTCTTCATTTGTGTAGATTTTTCTCTCCCCCTTTCCCTCCCCTTCTTTATTTCTGTTTTTCAGGGAATGTGGGGTTGCTTTTACTTCTTTTTGTTCAATCTCCTCTTCTTCCTTATAAGCGTCCTCTGGCTTTGTTCACTTTTTAGGCTGGACTTTAGGTTGGGGCTGTACTTTTTGCAATGTTGAGATTTAATTGAGGGGGAAGCTGTGATTCAGAATCTATCTGTAGAGCCAGTATCCACCAACAGGTGTATGAGCACATTAGAATCCACTTCCTACTGCGCTACCATCTGTCCATGCAGTGGGGTTTAGGTTTGCTCCCTAGAACCAAAGGAAGCAAGAAAAAGGAAAATAATGGAAGAGGGGGGGATCAAGAGGAAGTTGGAGAGAGAGAAGAGTAAGAGAGAAAGCAGACATATATTAACTAATGAATGAAAAGAGACACAAGGCCAGAAAAGAATAAAAAACAAATAAACAAACAAGATTCCCTAAAGCATACCAGTAATCACACAAAGACAGTCAGGTAAAATCATGCCTTTTGATGTGCTTTTCCCCAACACAAACAAAAAAGTGAGCAAAACAAATAGTCAAAACAATAAAACAAAAAGTTAAAATAAGAAGCCAGACTAGCTCTGGAGTCTTTCTTGAGTGTCTAATGTCTCTTCAGCTGTGGTCTCTAGCCTCTCCCCTTTGCAGGTAGATAGACTTACTCATAGGTTGGGTTGGTTCCCTTGGCTTGCTGCCTGAGAGATCTGCCATAGGAGAGTTGCCTGTGTCTGATTCAGTGTAGGGGAGGGCCTTTTGTCTCCTGTTTGGCAGTGGTTACCTTAGAAATCAAGGTGGAGGCTGCTCATAGATGGGCGGGGCAATGCAAATCTCTGCCTGGAAAATGGTTGCAGTGGGTGGCTTCTCTTTCGCTGATCCTTTTTCTCCACTCATCTGGTCTGTGGATAGGGTGGGTGGCAGGTGGTGGCAGCAGCTTTGAGTCCCCCACTGGGTACTTCAGTCGGGAATGGAGCTGGTATCTCTGAGGGACGGGTGCCTAGAGTCTCCCTGGGTGACGGCAGCTTGAGATGGGGCTGGTTGGGGACCCAGAACCCAGGACGGAGGCCCGGAATTCTGAGGGTTAAGCACCAGCCATGGCTTTGGGTGCTTGAGCCTGGGCAGCAGTGCAGAGCCTGGAGGCACAGGTGCTGGGGGCCTGTGTGGGCAGCAGCAGCCTTGGGCCTGGTGGGGCGCCCCAGGAGGGAATGGAGCCTGTAGTTGCAAAGGGCAGGTGTGGAGGGCCTCCACAGGCTGCTACGGCCCAAGACTGGGCTGGGCGCCCAGCCAGGGAGGAAGCTGGCAGCAGCTGAGTGCCAGGCAGATCAGTGTAACCCACAAGGGAACCCAGATCTCCACAAGGTGGTATCCGAGGGCCTCCACAGGCGGTGGTGGGCAGCTTGGGGCCAGGGTGAGTTGGTGTAGTCAGGGAGGGAGCTGGGAGCTCCACTTGGCCGGGGTCTGGGGTCACCTGGGGTGGAACAGCAACTGCAGAGGGGCCACGGTAGCCAGCTGTCCGTGGGAGCGAGGGTCTCCAGGTCTCGGACCAGTGCAGCTAGCGGTGGGCGGGGGGTGGGGAGGAAGGGTAGTAAGAGTCTTTATGGGAACTCACTTTTGGAGAATCTCACAGTCCCACCTGTGCCGTCACCATCTTACCAGAACAATCCCCTGTGTTCTAATAGACTTTCTTTGTCCTTCATCACCTGCATAAAGAACACCCCTAATTTCCCTTCTGTTTCTTTAGTTGCAGTTGAATATCTAAGTCCAAGACACTTCTATCAACTAATGATTATGAGATAATCTTACTTTATTTAGGATTTTAGAGGTGTCGGTCCCAAATTCCACGATGTTGAAATTAACACTAGAAGCATAACAGCAAAAAAGAAAGTTACAGGTTGATATAAGATGTGACAACTATTTTAAGTGTTTTGAAACTAGCACAGTGATACCTATAATTAGATTTGAAGAGGGTTATAGAAAACACATAAGTCAAGTTTTGGTTTAGAGCCTATTTCATCCTTACCATGTATACTAATTCATATTGATTGGCTATACCCATGTTCAAGTACACTCCAAGTCTCAGTTTCTTCAACTCTATCTCACTCACCTTTCTTATCAGTCAACAAACAAGAAAACACTTGGTAAACTTTACTCTCAGATTAAATGTCTTTGGTTGAAAATGTCTAAGGACACTTAACTTATTAGTGACAGAGCCAAGACTAGAGGTCTTCTGATACTCATCCTAGCCTAGTGTATCAATTCATTCACGTTTTATTTTTAATAATTTTTCTGTATACTCTCTACTTGGTTTAAAAAAGTATTGGGACTGATTATATAAAATCATACTATCTCCCTAATTCTGACTCCCACTTATAGTGTTTAGAATGATTCAGTCTAGCAATGGGCTTAAATGTACTTTAGAAGAATTTATAAAGAGAAAAGGGGTTTGTTAAATTCCTTCTTTAAAATAAATAAAAAATGATCCACTTTGCTTTGGCATTAGAATCACCTATGGAGTTCATAAATAAAAACTATTTTGATGGTCAAGTCTCACTGTAAACCTTTTGAATCAGGATGTCCTCAATTTCCCTTAGGATTGAACACCAACACGTAAAGTTAGCTAAACAGAGGTGATTCTGGTATGTGTTTAGGTCAGTTAGTCCCCACAGCCTCTGGCTTATAAATTTGTAGACCATAATTGATCTGCACGTGCAAATAGATCCCCTGCCTTGTCTTCTGCCTTATACTCACACTTCCATAACTGCTGAAAATACATAGGATGCTTTGCTAGACACAAAGATAAACGAACACAATCACTGCTTACATGACTCTCTAGGAGTGTGCATGGCATGTAAAGAAGTAAGCCTAACACAAGTATAATGTTTGCAGTGACACAGATATGCAAAAGTCTAGAAGTATTAAACAGCAGGGAGTATTTTTTTGTGTTGGAGGGGGTGGGCAGGAAAGAAAAGGCTTTACAGAGGTGGTAATCTCTGGACAGGATTTGAAGAATGAATGAGAATTGTCCAAGAAGAAAAATGTAGGTCAAGCCAGGAGAAATGAACAGCAGGGAGATGTTTGGAAATGAGAGAAGGAAGGAAGATATTCTGGAAAGAGGGAGTTTGTGCAAGGAGTCATGAAACAGCCTTGAACACACAGGAACTTCAAGTTGATGGGGATAATAATGAGTCAAACCTGAGAAGGTAGAAAGGCCTCGGTGGATGTGAATGGAGAGGCCAACAGAGGCTGTTCCAAAGGTGATATAGAGCCCTACTGTACTATTATCAATACAGAGCTTGGCTCCCCATTCTCATTTTTCTAATGATATTTTTAAAAATACATAAATAGGCCAGGTGCTGTGGCTTACACCTATAATCCCAGCACTTTGGGAGGCCAAGGCAAGAGGATTGCCTGAGACTTAGGGTTCAAGACCAGCCTGGGCAACTTGGCGAGACCTCATCTCTACAATAAATAAAAAATTAGCCAGGCATGGTGGTGTTTGTCTGTAGCTCCAGCTACTTGGAAGGCTGATATGGAAGGATTGCCTGAGCCCAGCAGGTCGAGGCTGTGTTGGCCATGAATGTGCCACTGCAATCCGGCCTGGGTGACCGAGTAAGACTCTGACTCAAAAAAAGAAAACAAGAAAAGAAAAAAAAGAAAAAACATATATAAACGCAACTGAAGATATTTCTAGTAACACTTTGAAACCAGAAGAGATGTTCTGATAAAAGTGGCTCTATCACACACTCTGTTGTCTTCTCCATGTAAGAAGAGTAATACATGTTTTCTGAAGCATTTCTTTGTTGTCTTCCAAAGAAGATTACACCAAAATCTCTTATTCTAAGGGACCCTCTGTCCTCCATCCTTCTCATGCCAACACACAGATCCTCTGGATTCCTTACCTGGCTCTTATTTCTTGTGGGTAGCAGCATCATTCTTCTAAGATCTGTTGGTATTGAGACAAATTTTCAGTCAGTTACAGGACAAAGAATAATAATCCAGAGAGAGAGGGTTTGCAACAAATAGGTAAAGGATTTAGGATTAATCAAACCACATAGCATTCAGGACTAGCTCCAGTTCCAGGGAAGACTAATAATCTATGCCGAAATATGAATGCCATCAATCCACATCTGATGAACCTTGTACCTACTGTAAGAGATAGGAAGAAACATTGCCACTTTTTCCACCTGAGATTGGCAGGAAATGAATCCTGAGTGCAAATAAATGGATACCAGACTTAGAACTGTGAAACTTGGTCTAAATCCCTGTCTTACCTGCCAGCTGCTCTAGTTTTCTGTGACTCAAGTTCTAGAAAGCCAGATGCTTTCGATTGATGGGAATGAATGGGGTAGCCAGGCAGAGATAGAAACTTGCATAGGATGATCAGCATCAACTATTAATGTGCTACTATACACAAAAGTTTACCCACAGAACTGTCCAGGTCACATAAATGCACTCTCTGGATCATAGAAGGAATAGTCTGGTATTCATATTCCAGGAGGTAGAAGATGAGTGGAGAAGGAAAAGGTGTTACTTACAGCAAGACTCTAAAGTCTGGATGATCTCGTTCAAATGACTCTATTATCACTTTTAATATCTACATGTCACTAGAGCATGTTCTATGTATTCTTTAGTCACCTCAGTATCCCAATACACACCGTGGAAAACATTCAAACAATTTTTTTCACTTAAACAATTTTTGTTAATTTTTTAAGTAAGTTAATTCTTCACTTTAATTTTTTCTCTTCTGTAAAATAGAGATAGAAAATACCTAGTATTTTCTTGTGATGATTGTCTGATTAAATGCATTGAAGTTCCTAACAGAGTGCCTATCCTTTTGGTAGAAACTTGCAAATAAATGTTGGTTGGTTTCTCTCCTTTTCTTTTGTATGCCCCTGTGTAATTTATGTAGAATAGTCAGAGAATCAGCCTGTTTGTTATATGGCAGTTGACCACCAATGCATCTCCGAGGATAGAATTATGGGATAATTAATATAATATTTTGTATACCAGTAAATAAGTGACATTTATTTTTGAGGTAATTGACTGAAAAGCAGCCTTAAACTTTTACTCTCCTTGTAGTAATGACCTAAGTTCCTTGTACTCAGCAGAGACTAAAGAAAAGTTTATGAACTGGATTATTTAGGAAATATTTGCAACTTTTACTCTTTTTTTTTTTTTTTGAGTTGGAGTCTCACTCTGTCATCCAGACTGGAGTACAGTGGCCACTCCTGGCCACCGCAGCCTCGACCTACTGGGCTCCGGCAATCCTTCCGCCTCAGCCTTCCAAGTAGCTGGAACTACAGGTGCACGCTACCATGCTCAGCTAATTTTTGATTTATTGTAGAGATGAGGTCTCACCAAGTTGAACTTTTACTCTTTTAAAATTAGGCATATTTAATGTAAATGAGGTTGCCAGAATTAGGTGAGTTGGGCTCGATCCATGAACAGGATTTTATAGGCTCCACTACAAATTTCCAGCATGGTGTAGGTATTCTTGTATGCATAATGTTCTAAGATATGTCTTTTTGCTGCAAGGCATTGGGAGAAAATATGTGTAAAAGGGGATAAAGAGACCATTTCTGACAAAGTGTACACATTTAGAAAGTCATGAAAACATAAGAAGCTGGTCAAGATCACCACGTTGATTAAAACCTCAAGTTATCAGGGGTTATTTAAGCAGAGAAGGTACCTCACTGCACTGCCCTTTTAGGAAGATTAATTGGAGCAAAGAAAAAAGACAAGCACCCATGAGATAAGTAGTATAGTTCAGTTTTTGGTGGGTTCAATTTGTGGAGTGTTTAAAGGTAATTCCAAAGTTTTGAAACTAAAAACAACATTTTTCGTACAAAATAGTTTTGTAAAGGAAAGGGTGAAAAAGTCAAAAATAAGTTTGTCATTTATGTTTGAGACCTCTTGAGTTTGAGGCACTAGTAACAGCAACACGCATATGAACTGGTGAGTAGTTTGCGTTTTCAGCCAGAAATATGGGGTAGGCACAGTAAGAAGACAAGGCAGAGAGATGGGTATTCAGTATCAGTCAAAGCCATACAAAGAATGATGTCTTCCAGAGGAATTAAAGAGAGGCCACTTTCTAAAAGCCTAAGAACTAGGGAACACCCACCTATAGGACAGAGAGAGAAAAAAAATGTGTAGTAACAAATAGAATGGAGAGGTCTTATTCACAAAGGTAAAAGGACCAAGAGAGCCTTCTAGCATATCACAGAAGTCAAGATAAAGAGAAAGTCAAGAAGGCGGGGTTGCCAGCTGTAATATATAGCAGAATAGTCAAGAGGCATGAACACCAAGAAAAGACACATTTGTACCCAGCTACTTCCTTTCAATGCCAAGATTCTTTAATGTCATTGTGACTTTCTAAAAGGCAGTTTAGTTGACAGGTGACACAGACACCAAAGAAATATCAGGAGGATAGATTTAAAGGAAATGGAAACACAGTTGTAGAACATTCATCTGAAAGTTTGATTGTAAAGAGAAGGTGACAAGTGAAAAGTGGCAACTAGGGTCATTTAAAAATTACCTCAGGATTAGAAAAAATACAGGTAATTCAGTAGAGGGAAAAATTCTGGAGATACTAAAACTGAAAAATATAATAAAAAAGCAAAAATCCCTCAGGAGGCAGAGAGAAATCTCAGGACAATTGGAAAACTGTCCCCTTCTTGGAGGTCAAGGATTAGAAGAAAAGAGGTAAGTGGGTATAAATGACAACTATGTCATATTGCTTTTGCAAATACCTCCTTGATTACAGGACTATAAATACAGTTTTTCATTGAAATATTTTTCCCTCAGGTCATTAAACCTTCACAGTCATTCTATTAAAAAAAACATTATTTTATCCATCTTATATTATGTAAATGGAGTCTAAGAGCAGGTAAGGAAGTTGTTTATGATTCTAGACCTAGAAAGTGGCAGAGCTAGACCAAGATCTCAAACCTCTTAATTCTAAAATAAAAGGTATGGTCCACACCTTCTCCATGCTTGTCGTATTTGTTTACATTTATGTTGGATATAAGTTAAAAAAAAAAGATGAGAGTGATGCTGTTGGGTAGCCTAAAGTTATTAAATAAGGTGTGTGTGGTGGGGGTGGGGGACAGAGAGAGAGAGAGGGAGGGAGGGAGGGAGAGAGAGAGAGAGAGAGAGAGAGAGAGAGAGAGAGAGAGAGAGAGAATGTATGCGGTATATGTGTGTGTTGGGAGGTGCTGTGGGTTTAAATGTATTCCTCAAAAAAATATGTCAAAGCCCTAGGTTCCTGCTACCTGTGAATGTAAATTCATTTAAAAATAGGGTCTTTGCAGATGTAATTAAGATGAGTTATATAAGATGTAAGCTAAGATGAGGTCATACTGAGGTAGCACAAGCCTTTAATCTAACCAGTGTTCTTATAAGAGAAGAGACCCAGAGACACACAGGAAGAAAACAGTCATGTGGTGATAAAGGCAGAGATTAGAGTGATGGTGCTGCAAGCCAAGCAATGCCAAAGATTGCCAGCAAATATCAAATGCTGGAAAAGCAAGGAAAGCTTCTACACTACAGGTGCCAGAGGGACCTTGACCCTACTAACACCTTGATTTCAAACTTTTGGCCTCTAGAATTATAAGACAACACATTTCTGTTGTTTCAAGCCACTTAATTTGAGATATTTTGTTATGGCATCCCTAGAGAACTAATATGTAGAAATATCACCCAGATGGATTTGGTGAAAAGAAGAGCAAAAAAGAGAAGGTGTGAATGACCAAAGTGGATGGTGAAAGTAGGAGTTTACAAAGAAGGAAAGATAGTTCTGGAGTATTTTCAATAGATCCAGACTAATAGTAAAATATTTTGACTAAGCACAATAATTTTGGAACCAGACACCAATGGGTTCAAATTGTGGTTCTGCCTCTTTTGGTCTGGGAGATACTGAGAATGCTATTTACCATTCCTAAGGCTCTGTATACTTGTTTGCAAAATGGATATAATAATTCCTATGCCATGGGATTATTGTGAAGATTAAATGGCATGAGATGTGTAAAGTGTTCACCACAGTGCCTTTTAGTACTCAATAAATTGAGGCGAGTTGGTAGTGGTTGTAATAGTCACAGTTGCTGTTTATGCTTTTACCATCATATACATTTTTCTAAAAACATTTTTATCTGAAAGTATTTTCAGAGAAAATTCTTTCAAAGTATATCCAGCTTTTTTGTCTACAGGGAGTAAAAAGGAAAAACAAAGAGAGATAACTACAATATTGAAAGATATTTGTTTATAAATGAAGGACAATATGATGCGAAGGTTGGTAGTAATACTAATTGTAATACTAGTGGTCATAATAGTAGTAGTAACAGAAGGAGGAAGACCAAGATGAGGACAAAGAGCAACATTGATTGTATTAGGTGATTACTATGTTCCAGACACGTTTGGCATTTATTAAAAATAATGCTAAGTGTTTTAGAGAGAATAACATTAAATTTGGAATCCAGCTGACAGTAAATTCAAATGTTGTAAAGAACAACATATTTGTCTCTGGTGAAGAAAACTGAAAGTAATTTTAGGTACCAGAAAAGGACTGGAGAACAAGACTAATAGTAAAAATGGCAGTAGATGAAAAAGATAATTGTTGAATATAAAGCATTCAAAATGACTCATTTGTGTAACAGAGCATTATATTATGTTGATTAATTTTTACTCTTTTATGTAATGGCTATGGATTTTAATGGATGGTATAAAAATGTCAGTGATGTCATTAGTATTAATGATAATAGTAATAGTTGTTATTTATTATTTACTACATTCCTATTGCAGTGTTATGGGTATTAGCATATTTTATGTAATTATTAAATCATCTCTCTGAAGTCATGTTTCACACATCTCTAAGGTGCTGCCTCAAATCTGTTCAGATTCACTTATCTCTGGAACCCCTGGCTACTTATTCTTTGCCAGTTGCCTTTGCAGTGACTAACTGAACTTGGGCTTCAGCCAACATTTTGGGCATAACCCAAAAGTTCCTTACCTCATGTCCATGTTGCTCACCTTTCATCTCCCAGCCTACAGTTTTTCACAGCCCCTGAGGCCTGTTCAACATTTATGTGTGCACAGCCCTGGTGTACGGAGATTTAATGCCATTTGGGATAAACCTATCATCACTGGGAAATGAGAGTCAGGGAATGTATTTATTTCTCTTCTTAACCCTGGATTAAATTTTTGTGATGCAATTGCTTCGTGAGACATCTCAACGGATGATTTCTCACGTTATAGCATTTGGTGGCTCTTGATCACAGGTGGTATCCAGTAACACACCCTCAGATCTCTGTCCTTCTTTGCCCCATTATCCATTACCCACTTTCCTGCTTCCCCAATATTTCCCTTTCAAATAAATTAGTAGAAAGTAAGTTTTTGTCTTTTTAAAGAACCCAGGCTAAGACAATGTTACCAGAACTGGGATGTTTATAATGTCTGTTATACACTGGTATCACCATCTCTATGGCCTTCACCTGGTGTAATTGGCATGAGGTGGAATGAAGTATGGGATATGTGGTGGTTGTGATGATGGAACAAAAAGGGCACAATGACAGGTGTGAGTACAGGGCCTTGATAGAAAAAGGGTGGAACTTGAGACCTGGGATGTGGACATTGGTGGACATGCCTAAGACTATTTAATTATTAAGTTCTCCTAAATTTTTCAGGCTAGTAGAAGTAATCCCACCATGTGCTGCAGGAGAACAAACTGTCCTTTCCTGGAAACTTTTAACATCTTCACATGAAGAAGGAGCCTACACGATAATGCATATACTCTTCAAGATTCCTCCTCTTAACCTCCATTGCCTCCAGGCCAATAATCTGGGTTAGATCTTGGCACAGATAAATTGAGAAAGTATACCCTTGCTCAAGGAAGTAATAGTCTACATGCAAAAGTATTTGCAGGATCTTGCTAATGTGTTTGGGTGAAAAACAAGAGAACCTTTATGGGAATGCATCTTAAGTAGGTGAGATTGAGATAGTAAGACTGGACAGAGGAGAATTTGTTAACATGGGAGCAGTCACCTGAAACTCTAGGTTTAATAATTTATTAAAGTCACCTGGAACAGATTTGAACAGTCTGCTGGATGCAACATATCAACATGCTAAAGAAGAAAAAGTATACAATCATGAATTTGATGAAGAAAAAGCATTTTTAAAAATCTAATGCCCACTCATCATAAAAACTCTCAGCAAATTAGAAATGGATGAGAATTACTTCAACACTAAAATCATCTAGCAAAAAAAAAAAGCATACAGTTAAGTATTATAGTTAGTAGTGAAAGTCTGAATGGTTTTCTCTTAAGGCAATTATGTCTGTTCTAACCATTACTTTTCAGCCTAGAACTGGAAGCTCTACCAAGAACAATAAGAAAAAGGAAAACAAACCAACTAGAAAAAAGGAAATAAAACCATCCCTATTTGCAGATGGCACAATTGTCTATGTAAAAGATTTTATGCAATCTATCCCACCCTACTCCCCCAGAAAAACCCTCAGAATTATATCTTTTCTCACCATTACTTTTCAACAGAGAAGTGGAAGCTCTAGCAAGAACAGTAAGACAAGAAAAATAAACAAATTAGTAAAAAGAAATAAAGCCATCCTTATGTGCAGATGGCATTATTGTCTATGTAAAAGATTTTATGAAATCCATCACACCCCGTTCCCCCAGAAAGCCTCAGAATTAATACATGGAGTCATCAAGATTGTAAAATATAAGATCAAAACACAAAAACAATCACATTTCTACATACTAAAAGTAAACATGCTGAAACCAAAATTTAAAATATAGTAGCATTTATAATCGCTCCAAAGAAAATAAAACACCTAGATAGACATTTAACAAAACATGTACAATGTTGGTATGTTTAAAATTGCAAAATACTGAATACAGAAATCAAAGAAGACCAATTTAATAAAGATGACAATTCTTCCTAAATTGATCTATAAGTTGAGTAAAATTCCTATCAAAACCCCAGCATGTTTCTTTAATGGACATAGAAAATCATATTCTAAAATTTGTATGAAAAGGTACACGTCCTAGAGTAGTGAAAACAATCTTAACAGCAACAGCTAAAAATGAAGTGGGAAGAGTCACTCTACCAGTATTTAGGCTTACTTTATAGTGATAGTAGTCAAGACAGTGTGATATTGGTAAAGGAATAGATGCATATAGGTCAACAGAGCATAATAGAGAATCCAGAACTAGACCTATACAAATTACTCAACTGATTTTGACAAAGGCATAAAAAGCAGTTGAAGGGAGAAAGTCATTTTAACAAATTGGAGTAATTGAACATCCACAAGAAAGAAAAATGAACCTTGACCTTTAACTCATACTTTATTTAAAAATTAGTGAGTTTTTAGGCTTGACACCAAAAGCATGGTTCATAAAAGAAAAAACAAAAACAAAAACAGTAAAAACTTTGTAAAGGGGATGAAAAGACAAAGTACAAACTAGGAAAATATATTCCAAGCCACTTATCTAGTAAATGATGTGTATTCAAAATACATTTTTTTAAAAAAAACTCTCACAACTCAATAGTAAAAAAAAGTCAAACCAACCACTTAGAACATGGACAAAATATATGAAAAGATATTTTACCTAAGGGGATGTACATATAGAAAATAGCACAGGAAAAATACATTCAGCATTACTAGCCATCAAGGAAATAAAAGAAACACAAAAAAGAAAGAGAGAAAAGAAAAAAAAAATTTAAAAAGACATAAAAAGAAAAGCAAAGAAACAAAGAAAAAACCCACAATTGGATATTTACCAGAATGGAACATATACTGGGGATGCCAAAAAAAGTAGACATATTTTAAGAGATGTTAAGAGAGGTTCACCATTATCAGAAATATCTGGACACTGATGGTAACCACTTTGAGCATCTCTTGTAATTGTAGAAGCAAAACGTGACTTATATTTATCATATTAAGTATTACAATTTTAATACAGTTTTTTTCCTTTCTTAAAATGAGTTTGCATTTCTCTCTCTCTCTCTCTCTCTCTCACACACACACACACACACACACACACACACACACACACACATGATAATGCAGAAAAACTTGATTGCAAATCTACTCCTGGTAAGAATGTGATAGATAGATGATAGATAGATAGATAGATAGATGGATGGATAGATTGTAGATTCACATGCAGCTGTAAGAAATAATACAGAGATATCTCATGTACTTTTTACCATGACAGATAAACTGTAGATTTACATGCAGTGGTAAGAAATAATACAGAGAAACCCTATGTATTTTTTACCCAATTTTTCCAGTGGTAACTTCTTACAAAACAATAATAGTATAATATCAAAAATAGTATAAAATACAATCAGAATATTCAAATTGATATAATCACTAATCTTATCATATTTCTCCAATTTTGCTTGTACTTATTTGTGTGTGTATTTGTATGTGCATAAAAGAAAAATAAAACATCTTCAGATTAGCTTCCTAAAGCTTCAATACATCAAAGCCCTTTACTAATGAGAAGTGATCACTCTGAAGAATATTGAGAATGGAGTCAGAAGACTTAGGGCAGTGGAAATATTAGAATATATTAGAATATAGAAATATTAGAAACTTATCACACAACATCTAAAACTCACCATCTGATATTTGCCTAGATTTTCCAGACAACAATCCTTTCACTAAGTTGGTGGTTCTCAAACTTGAGTTTTAGAATTTCTAGGAGGAGATTAAAAAAAAACTCCAGGACTTGTTAAATATAGGTTTTTGGGCCATATTCCAAAGTCTGATCTAGTAGATCCTAAACTTGGGGTCCTAAAATTTACATTTCTATAAAACTCACAGGTGAGGGTAATGCTACTGCTTTGGGGTTCACACTTAGAACTCTGCTCTAAAGCGATAAAAAATGTACTGGGGAGGAGGCAACACTAGTATCACTGCAAGGTTCAGTGGTCGCTGTCCTTTGTAGGCCATATTTGACAGTGCGGGATGATAATATAGAAATAAACTCTCTAGCACATATGGTGCTGATGAGACTCCAGAATGGCTGAGGTGTCGTGGTAGCACTAAGCCATTAGAGGCAAGCAGGATATTCCTGATATAATCACTATAATGGGTAAGATGGCTGTCATGGCAATCTAGATATCTTGACCTTTAGCAGTTTGATTTTGTGGCAATGTCTGAGATCAAGGTTACTTTTGATTAAAGGCAAAGTTCTGCCTCATGAGGGAGGGCCCTGCAACATAATTGCAAGTAGATGTAGTAAAGATCCCTTTGATTCATCCTGAAGGGATGCTAGGGGCATTAGTAAATACCTAGGCTATTTGAAGACTATCAGACAGGGGTTCTAAGCTGAAATTAACACTAGGACACCTAAAATGCCTTGACATTCCTCTAGTTAGAGTTAGGGCATAGGAAAGTCAGCTATTAAATAGAATTTGACCCAAGGTTATCTCATACTGGGTTCAATGGGCATGCTCACCTTACCTGTTGTCATTTTCCTGGGTCTTGAATGTATAATTGACAAAAATTTGCTTAGTAGCTGGCTTTGTTGATTATTTGATGTGTAGAGCAATGACTATGGTGGTGAGAAAAGCTATATAGAAGTTCCTGAATCTTTCTTTTCCTCCCAGCCAAGATACTAAGTCAAAAGTAATATTGTTTTCTCTAAGGAAACATTGAGACCACTACCACTAACAAACACTTTACTAATGCAGGAGTAATGATCCTCTTTCCTTCATTCGTGAATATATCTGGATTCTGTAAAAGTCAGATGGATTTGGTGAATTGTGGTGGCTACCATAAACATAAAAGAGGATAGTCCTGTTTGCCCCTGTCCTGCTGTTTGTGTTATTTTTACTGACAATCAACTCAGTCTCTGGCACTTGTTCTATGATGTTTTCTATGGCAAATGATTTCTTGATCCCTCTGGAAGGTTGAATAATGACCCTCAAATAATTCCATGTCTTAATCCCTGGAATTTGTAAATGTTAATTTATATGGAAAAAAGAACTTTGCTGGAGGATTAGGTGAAGACTTTGTGATGGGGAGATTATCCTGAATTGTCCCTGCGGGACTGATGTCATAGCAAAAGTCCTTGTAAGAGGGATGCAGGAGGGTCAGAGTCAGAGAAGCAAGCAATGTGATGACAGGAACAGGCAGGTTATAGAGCTGTACTTTGAAAACAGAGGAAGGGGCTACACATAAGAGACACAGGGGCCTCTAGAAACTGGGAGCTAGAAGATCTAGAAAAGGCAAAGAAACAAATTTTCCCCAAACTTTAGGAAAAAAGAGCCATTCTGACAGCTTGTCTTTACCCCAGGGAAACTAATTTCAGATTCTGGTCTTCAGAAATTTGAGAGACTATATTTGTAGTGTTTTAGGAAACCATATTTGTGGTAATTTGTTGCAACAGCCATAAGAAATGAATACCGTTGTGATCAGTAGAAAGGATTAAAGCAGAGCAAATTACTCACCATCTTGCCCCAAAGTTGTGATAAAGCTCCTGTCCTCAATCATAATATAAAGTTTACAATTATGATAGATATATACTATGCATTATATATATTAAATAGCATATATAGTTGAAGATATTGCCATCCTTACACTGATGACATAATGTATGGTGGGCCCAGTGAGTAAGAAATGACAAATATTATTGTTGTTCTGGAGAATTAAATACTACCAGAGAATAGAAAATCTCAATAAAGATTCAGGGGATGATGCATCAGTGAAGTTTGGAGTAATGAAATGTCTGCCACATGCTGAGACTGTCTAAAGTCAAGTATAAATTAGTTGTTGGACCTTGCACCTTCTACCATTAAGAAAGAGACACTACACTTGTTAGGCTTTTTGGGATTTTGGAAGGAGCATATGCCATATATGAGAATACTGCTCTGGCTTGGAAGACTGCCAGGATCAAGTGGGACCTTAATAACAAAAGGCTCTACAACAGGTTCAGAATGAAATCTAAACTGATTTTCCACTAATTACATATGACCCAATAAAACTGATACTGTCAGATGTTTCTGTGGTAAAGAATTATTATTATTATTATTATTATTTGGCAAGGCCTAATAAGAGAGTCACAGTCATACCCCAGTTCCTACCTCGTATTTCTGAAGCAATATCAGGCCTTCTATGGCAGATAACTACTTGCCACTTGAAAAACAGCAGTACAATTATTTAGTCACTTCAAATGAAAAGAAAAGTGGTCTGACATAAGTATATGCAGACTTCTGGGTCTTAAGAAATGACTGAGCTTTTACCTGGGATCGTGGAAGGAATTTAACTTGAAGATCAGGGACAAGGAGATCTGAAGAGGAGATATGTTCATAGCCCCATAGGAATGGTCCCAAACCATACAGATCTTTGTGATATTCTTTAATTCTTTCAGAAAGCATCTACCACAGAGGAAGGTTCAAGAACCAGTTGGATAGAATGATTCATCTGTGCATTCAACTAGTCTTTGTCCCTGTTATCCCCATGTTGACAGAGTCAGTTCATGAACAGAGAGATTATAGGAGCAAAAATGAAGCTACACATACGCCATACAACATAAGCTCTTCCTAATCTAGTCACTGTCACTGCCTAGTGTCCATCCTAACAGCAGCAGATACTGGGCCCTCAATATGACTACATTTCTCAAAAGGGCCAGCCAGTCACAACTGAAAGGTCAATAATGCCTGACCCCTTTTATCATGAAAGCATTAATTAATTCTTTCTCACTGGTTTAATAGCTCCAGACTATGATGTTGTCTTTTCTGTCATCAGTGACTCCACCCAAGCTACCATCAAAGTACTTATAAAATGCCTGGTCTATTGATGGCATGACATCTCATACAACTATGTTTAATACTGAGACACCTATTAAATAGCAAAAAGAGTTTGACTTTGGGCACATGCCCATGAGATTCACTAATCATGAAATGTACTCTGCTACCAGATGTTTTAAAGCTAAAAAAAGACTGAAATAGCCTGTTAAAGGCTGAAATAAGGCAGCATCTCATGACAACATCCTAAATAGCTGGAACACTATTTTCTGTAATTGAGCACATGCACAGAATTAACAAGAATATATAGTGCTATGTCTCCAGTAACTAAGTTATATGGCTCCAGAAATCAATATGTAAAAGAAGAATTTGTACCTCTCAGCCTTACTCCCAGTGACACAATTTTTATTTTTTATTTTAATTTAATTTTATTTTTTGATATCAATATTTTTATTTTGATATTGTGGGGTACAGTTAAGGGTTAGGTATACAAATATGCTTTGTTCAGGCACCTTTGTTGATAAGGGGTGTTTCCCCATCCCCAGACAGATATTGACTACTGTTAATCCCACCTCCCTTCCCCTCGCCCCCCCATAGTTTCCCACCACTGTCAGTCCTTTTCTTATAGTATTACAATGGATGTTTAAGGTCCGCTATATGAGTGAGAGCATGTGATACTCAGATCTTTGTTTCTGTGAGAGGTCACTCAGTATTATTGACTCTAGTTCCCTCCAGGTTGCTGTGAAGTTCATGATTTTGTCCTTTTTTATGGCTGCATAGTTTTCCATTGTGTATATGTACCACATTTTTTAAATCCAGTCCTCTTGATGGATAGTATGGTTGATTCCATGTTCTTGCTATTGTGAACAATGCTGCGACAAACATACGTGTGCAGGTATCTCTCTGATAGAGTGATTTGAGTTCTTCAGAGTATATTCCCAGTAGGGGAATTGTGGAGTCATAAGGGAGGTTGATATTTAGAGCTTTTAGGAATCGCCACACTGTTTTCCATAGAGGTTTCACTAGTTTGCACTCCCACCAACAGTGTAGGAGTGTTCCCTTTTCACCACACCCTCTCCAGCAACTGTTATTTTTTGAGTTATTGATAATTGCCATTCTGACTGGAGTTAGGTGGTATCTCAGTGTGGTTTTGATTTGCATCTCCTTGATGATTGGTGAGGTTGAACATTTCTTCATGTGTCTGTTGGCTGCTTGGATGTCTTCCTTTGAGAAGTGTCTGTTCATATCTTTTGCCCACTTTATAATGGAGTTGTTTGTTTTTTTCTTTTCAGTACATTTGAGTTCCTTGTAGATCCAAGATGTTAAGCCTTTGTCGGACCTGGAGTTGGCAAATACTTTTTCCCAGTCTGTGTGCTGTCTCCCTGCTTTCTTGATGGTTTCTTTGGGTTCGCAGAAGCTTGTCAGTTTAATGAGGTCCCACTCATCTATCTTATCTCTTTTTAATTTGTGTTTTCTATCTTTGAAAACTCAGCCACTTCCCAATTCAAGTCTCTGGTTTGCTAGGAAGAAGACTTGTGCCAGGGGACATACTTTATTTTCTGCAAAACTGAAAGCTACAAATCTTATGAGCCCATTTTAAATTTATGAGCAATCAAGTAAAAAAGAGCTACTGTACTGGAGGTGGGTAATTGACTTTGATAGCTATGAGGAGCTATCATTTCTCTTATACTATGGAGATAAGGGGGGTCTATGTCTGGATACTAGAGGATTCATGGGACATGTCTTAGTGCTTCACTACCCAAGGACAAAGGTAAACAAGTGTCTACAGCAACTGTGCCATCCTAATAATGGATGTAAGACTACTAAGGGTTCAAACCCTTTAAGCATGAACTTCTGGGTCAATTCATCAGGCAAGCAACCCACACTAGTTCTAGTGCTGATCAAGTGTGTAGGGAATCAAAAAAGGAAAGTGGAGCAGACAGATTATGAGTTTCATGGTCCTAAGATGAGCTCTATGGCACCAGGAAATTTAGTTTGTTTGATAAACGCATTTGCCTTAAGTCATCTCAGAAATGACGGTTGTCACCAGCCAAAGGGAGCTCTGTGATGATTTATAAACTCTTTCAGAAATGAAATTAGTATCTTCTTGTAAAAAATAGAAGTATCCTTGTATTGTAAGAGACTGGAGTAATAAGAGGGCATGTGTGGATCTGAGTGACACAAGGGAAGCACTATTATCAGACACCTCGCTATGTGCCACCACAGATCCTTTTGGTCTCATCTGTTGCTAGGCTGTTTGTTTTGCCCAGTTACCATGAGGCAGTAAATTCTGTCTGCATAGACTTTCACCCACTTCATGTGGATGCACCCAATAGACCTTGCCTCATTCCTATGCCATGCCACTGTTGCTTTCCACCCTGGAGCTTCATTGTTGACACTAAAACATGAGATGCTGCCATGAGACCTGTGTGGCATGCACAGTCCAAAAATATGGGACAGTTCATTTCCTTTGGGGCAAAATCTATGGAATATATGGGATCCAGAGGACAAATTCTTCATTTCTTCCCTATGTACAGTCTTAAGAAGCAATACTTCTTATGACCACTCTAAAAACGTCCTGTTATATTGAGCAATCACTCGTTCTTCCTACTATGCAGTGACCAGTTTAGTAAGGCACCTCATATTGGCTCTCTCTTCTTCTCTGATTCACTTCCCTAACTTGCTTTTCTGGGGTTACACTCACTGGCTAATTACTGATCCCACTCTTTGTTCTAGGTTGTCCAGGCAAAGGCAGATGTATACTATTTTTTAAAATCTCTATTTTATGTATAGATGAGAAACTGAGGCCAAAAGAAGTTAAGCAACTTGATGAAGGTTACATGTCTAAGTCTTTTATACCTAGTTCTGTCTAGTTTGCATTCTTGCTCTTAATGAATATATTTAATAGAGGATATGATCTAGTTGCTGTAAACAGCTGGAATGGTAAAAATCAATCCTATAGATTAGCAGTAATGGCTTGAATGGGGGCAGGGGTAGATAATGAAGTCCCGAACTACAAATGATCTGGAGAGGTGATGTGATAGTTAATCAGTGGAAGTAAATAAAAGACTGTGGCCTTTTTGTGTGACATAGACCAGTGTAGAAAAGTATTCTTCAATGTGAAAATAGTGTAGAAAAAGCATTTTGTAAGAGACACCTTAGTCTTTGGTAAGCAGGGTTTTTATTATTATTATTATTATTATTATTATTATTTCAGAGAGAGAAGAGAAACAAGGAGGGAAGATTAGAAGGAAAAGACTAATGAATGGTCACAGGGCAAATAAATTTCCCTAACACATTTAACACATTGGTAAAATATGTGACTAGAGCAAGAGCTGTAAATAAGTAGAGTGTGAGCTGACGTTTATAAGAATTGGGATACAAATGACTACAGTGAAAGACCTAGGCAGTGGTGCATTAGCTTACAAGGAGATTACTGTGCAACAGATATCAGAAGCTGGATCTGTCTTTATGCACAGAACTATACATGATCCATTTCTCTCTCGCTCATATCAAGAAAAGCCCACTTTCTTTCACACAGGCCTGTGGACCAGATGCAACCACGAAGTAAAGAAAAAGCGGTTTCTTATCTTTGATCAAGTCCTCTATTGAGCAAGAACATGCTGCTTCTAGCTTATTCCTTGACTAAACTGTATTTATTTATATTCTGCAGTTTTACAGAGAAAACCTCTCATGCCCTTAAAAAAACATGAGAGGCAGAAGTTCAATTTTATACTGCTAAACGGAGATTGTCTGTTGAAAGAAAACTTTGGAAAGTGGTACTGGATTAAAAGGATAGTCACTGACTTTAAAATATTGGAGACTGTACTGTGAAGTCCAAAAGGCCATATGGGTAACCCTTAAAATAGAAACTGATGACATCAAGGGGGCAGTAGAAAAGGTCAGTGATTTATGAGTTAAGATGACAAAGAACCAGTTCTCAGATCTCAGTTCTTTCTGTAGAAGTAGTGTTTTGCGAAGGTAATAGTGTTCCAGTTTAACTAAGATTTCAACTCTAAATTAACAGTGAAATGAATGAAAGAAATACTCCAGACAAGTCAGCAACATGCAATGATATCTTAACTTACATTCATTTTCCCCTCTCTCCTAGGTCCTCTGATAGTCCATTCTCACACCCCAATAAAAGCTATTATTTAAATACTCTGGTTGCATTATGTTGTCACCTTCTTCAAGCTATGCAATGCATTAGAAATAAAATTCAAACACTTCAACCTACTCCCAGAGACCTGGTTGTAGCCTGCCTCTCTTACCTCATGTTGGAGCTCTCCCCTTCACTCTAACCATATGCTCCAACCATACTTGCCTTTCTTCTTTTCTTTTGTGCCTTGTTTTGCAGGAGATTTCTCATCAGTAGGTCTCAGCAGAAAGGATCTATCTCAGAGGGACCTTCTTCAACTTCCCAAATAGTAGTAGCCATTCCACCTATGACTTGTTTCCATAGCATTGCTGTTTTTTTTCCTTTATAGCAATTTCTGTTATTTGAAGATATCTTGCTTATGTATTTATCTGTTTATTACATGTCTCCTCATATTATACAGAATCTCCAAAAGAACAAGAATTATTTGCGTGTGTTCACTCTTTTGCTGCTAGAACCTGGAAAAGTGCTTAGAACAGATAGCCACACACATCTTCTTCCCACACAAAAACTGTTGAGTGAGTGGAAGAATGAATGCATGAAACTAAGTATTTTTGATGCATTTCACAGTCTATACACTCTCAGGATTACTACTTTTATTATAAGCTGGTCCAAAAAGTCTTCCTGGCTATCAAAGAAAAATACCATTTAGTGCAAAATGACCTCCATGTCTTCCAAGCAAATGAGGAAGTCATAGCACCAGTTGAATACTGACTGTATGCTGGTCTTTTATTTTCTGTGTTAATTTGCTTTACATGTTATATTAATTGTTATTGTGTATGTGAAACAAGGGTCACCAAATAGAAGTCCCAGGCCAAACTTGGCTCACTCCCTATTTTTACAAATAAAAATATATTTATTTACCTATTTTTTATGGCTGCTTTTGTGTCACAACATCAGAGATGAGGAGCTGTGACAAAGAACATGATGTAAACCACCATAGCTGAAAATACTATCTGGCCCTGGCCCTTCACAGGGAAAAAAAAAGCATACTTATCCCAGATATGAAGTAATATGGGTTCAAAAACAGAAACTGTGTGGAAAAAGCTGCAAAACATCAGGGAAGAAAAGAAATAAGAGCATTGGCTAATGCTTCATTTGAGTAAAATCCAGCAAATTTGATAGTAACCAAATTAGAATTGTCTTGGATTAGAGCAGGAGAGAGAAGCCTACATTTCTGTGGTTAGCTCAGAAATCAGAAGCTTACAGGCTGCAGACCAAGCTTTCTTTCAGGTTATTTCTGTATTATGCTAAGAGACATGTAGTTCTCTTTGGCTTCACATTGGGCCCCCTATTTCTACCTTTGTTAGCATCTGGAATGTAGGGAACACTGCCATCTTCGTGATGAATCGTTTCCTCCATTGAATTGCAATTACAGGTTTTAATCAGTTCATTATTTCACCTAGTTTTTGGGTCCTGACAGTTATGCTGTGGAAACTAATTGAATTGGCTTTACCTCAAGGCATTCCCACAAGAAGATTTTACCTTGCCATTTGGGAATTTTTTGGCTGATTGACCAAATTAGCCCTAATTTCCCTGCTCCAAGCTAAAAAAATTTCTTATTTTTATATTTCTCCTTTGAAATATTTTATATTCTTTTCCTACTTTGAACACATTGCTTTTTATATTAAAAGACAAATCACTGACCTATACCTTAGTGTGGGTATAATCGGAGCTTCTTATATATGAAACTATAGAGTGGTGGTACAATAAACCCTCATTCTTTCATATAACCTTCCTTTAGGAAAAAAATTTTTAAAGTGGAAGAACTTGGGGTTAGATCACATCCTTTCAAAGCTTTGTTCCTTCGGGTGCTGCAATTTTTAGGTTGTGGAAGAGATATGGCCCAGGCATCATGTTTGGCTATTTGTCTCTAGTGGCGTTATCTTAGCAAGTTCACCCACTTTGCTGTGTCCTTGGGTTTTGGGGTACCTCATAGGCTCACACCAAATTTTGAAAGTTTCATCTGATAAAGAAATCAAGACATTAGTTCATAATATCATGATGAGAATGATTTTTTTAACATGTTTTTTTATTTTAAAATTGTGGGGTACAGTTAAGGGTTAGGTATACAAATATGCATCGTTCAGACACCCTTGTTGATAAGGGGTGTCCTCCCTGTCCCCCATCAAAAGAGGGCTGGATTAAAAAAATGTGGTACATATACATGATGGAATACTATGCAGCTATAGAAAAGAACAAAATCATGAATTTCGCAGGAACCTGGATGGAACTAGAGTCTATAATACTGAGTGATCTTTCATAGCAACCAAGGTCTGAGAATGATTTTTATCTCTTCCTGTAGGGGGAGCTATCTATATGAGAAGTTCTACTATAACCAAAATGTTTGGTGAGTGCAGAATTCAAGCAGAGGATGGAGAGATCTTGATTAGATTTCACTGTTGTCAATAAATGAATGCCCAGCTACATTTAGCTTTTATTTAGGAGTTGCAAAGGGCAAGAAAACGATTACTGGCTGAGCAATATGTCTTTGAAAAGTCCTGAATAAGTATCTCCAATATTGGCCTCTACAATGCTGATTTTCTACATACATTTTGCTAAAATATTTTTGTTTTAGTTATTATCAGAAAATTTACTACTGCATCAAATCGTCTTTTCTGCTGTCTGTCACAGAGACCCTTATCTTCTGAAGGTGATGTCTACATATTTCTTATTTGATCCATTGCATGTTACTTGTGTTAGTTTGACTCACAAAGCTCCAGAATATCTCATAGCTGCCTGTGTGTGCTGTCAATATGTAGCGGGATTTCTCAACATTGGTACTATCAAAATTTAGGGCCTGATAATATTTTGTTATCAGGTGCTGTCGTGTGGATTATATAGGAATTCAGCAGTATCCCTGGCCTCTACTCACTGTATGCCAATAGCAGCCTCCCTACCTACCACCCTTCAGCAGTTCTGACAATTAAAAATGTTTTCAAATGATGCCAAGTATCTCCTGGTTACCAAAATTCCCTCTTCTCAAGGACCACTGGTCTATGGGATAAATAGGAGAAAGAAAAAGAAGATTCCTCCTGATTCTTATCAAGGGTCTAGGACAAAAAACACTTAACCCAGTCAAGCTGGTTTATAGCTTCATATCATTTAACTGCTCTACTTTGATTCCTCTGAAGTTCCCTTTACCATAATCAAACTGATTAAGAAAACTAAATCCTTACTCAGGCTTCTTTCTGTGAAATTATTATGTTTATCTATCTTTTCAGGCAAGTTTTTTCATATCTTGTTGGGCAGAAGGTTTATAGTATCTAATGTAAAAAAAATTATCAGTTACACAGAGAATTATATTGGGAGAAAAATGTGTTTCAAAATTTGTGTATGTGCGGTATCTATCAATGTCTATGGCTGACTTCAACTCTAAAACCTAACTAATGTTCATTCCAATTTCCTTGGGCCCATCAAATCTTTGGCTTTGTCAATATAGGATACAGAATTTTAGATTGATTCTTTTTTTTCATTCAACACTTTAAATGCTTCACTCTCTTCTTGCTTTCACATTTTCTGAGAAGTCTCGTTTAATTCTTATTTTTGTCCATCCATAGGTAAGGCTCTTCCCACTCTTGCTTCTTTCAGTAGTTTTTTATTTATCTTTGATTTTCTGAAGCTTGAAAATTATTCGCTTTGGTGTAGGTTTGTTTTTTTTTTTTTGACATTTATCTTGCTTAGTGTTTTCTGAGCTTCCTGAATCTGTTGTTTGGTGTCTGACATTAATTTGAAAAAATTCTCAGTCATTGTTGCTTCAAATGTTCTTCTTTTCTCTCTTTCTTCTCCTTCTTGCATTCTTATTTTGTGAATGTTACACCTTGTGTACTTGCTCCCAGTCTTTGATAGCCAGATATAGTGTCCTGGGTAAAATAAACTGCTATAAATAATCTTTGAATAATGTGATGGTGACGTGGGGGGAGGGAGGAGAAGCATTGCATAGTCCTGTAATTAGGTATCAGTCTTTTAGGGACTCTGGGTCCTCTAGACTATAAACTTCACAAGTGTTTATCAGGGTTTTGGTTTTTTCTTGTTTGTTTTTGTTTAAGTAGGAGAGGACGGCTATAGTGGGCTGGAATTAAATATTTTCCATCTGTCACTTGAATGCTGGAACTTAAAAGAGTTGGGTATTTCTCTTCCCCCAGGTCAGTCAGGCTCTGTAAAAACACCAGCAGCCTAGGCTTTGCTTAACTTCATTCTCCCAAGAGCAGATCTTGTTAAGAAGAACAGAGTACTCTGGCATATTTCAAAATGGTTCAATTTTCCTACTTCTACTAGAATAATGAGGGATATTTACGGTATTTACTATAAGAATCTAGTGAAGCTCCTGGAGGTAAATCTCACAGAATTGTGGGGTTCACCTATGGCTGATTCTCCCTAGAATTTTGAACTCAGATTATCCACATGGAGCCTTCTGCAAGTCTTCAGTGATAGTTCAGGTTGTCCTACCTTGGCACTGGTTCCCTCGGCAATTTCTGCTCCTGAGCCTCTGCTCTTTTGGCAGGGACTCACTATAGACTTACTTGTCTGTCTTTCTAATCTGAGAAGCAGTGGTTTTCCCAATGTCCTCAACTCTCTTACAGAGTCTAGAAGAGTTGATTTTTCAATCTGTTCAGCTCCATGAATGGTTACTTTCAAGTTCTTTACCTGAGAATCCAGAAACTGGAAGTCTCTGTTTTGTTTTTAGAGTATAAGCTTATACATATTTTTGCCCATGGCCGGTACTACAGATGTAGAGGTTATGCAGTCTGTTGTGAACATAGAGTATATCAGGTTTGAGGCAAGATCTTAAAGGTTTCTGGTCTGGTTGCCATGTGGTGTCATCTTAGAACAACATGAATACTTCATCAGTCAACTCATTGGAATTCTGCTTCTATCACTGAAAAGTGATTTCTTTGACTATGTTTTGACTTATTTATAAAATGAGAAATAGTCATCTCTACTGCCTCTGATTTAGCAAGCTTAATTAAGTTCCTCAAAGATAAAACACAAGGTGCTCTGTCCAAATGCATGCTCTATTCTTAGATAGAGATAATATCTCATTCTTATCTTCATCCTCTTCTTATCTGTCTTACCCTCTTTCCCTCCATCACATTTGAATCAACTATGCCCCAGATTTTGTTTCCCCCAGGCCATGATCGGTGCTAGTTCTCCAGAATTTATAATAATAATAAAAAAGAAGCCTTCCCAATAAAATGTGTACAATCTTTTCATGACCATTAACAAACAACAGACAAATGCCCTCACCATCAAAGCTATCCACTGAAAAAAAGACTCCAAGGTTACTTTTTTCCCAGAAATAATCTAAAAATTTCAAAAGGTTCTACAACATGCCCAGTGATGCTTATACTTATGGAAAAAGAACAGCAAGGATGAACGATGATATTTGTCTGCACTCGAGCCCTACAGGCAGCTCTGCATTTATTTGGCAGCTGCCCTTAACAAGAAGGAAGACGGCAATTGGCCAAACAGATAAAATTCAAGTATTGCTGAGACAACCCAAGCATGTATCATTCATTTTGAGTAGACTGGATCCTTTCCAGAGGGATTTTGTTAGCAAAGAGGAGAGAGGAGATGGAGCATGAGGAGTCAGGTCAGAGAGGAAAATGATGCAGTGGGCAGAGAATTCTATCTGGAAAAATGCAGTCCTCTCAGGCACATGTTAAGCACAGGTAAAAAATTCAGAGGATGTTTTGCTGCACTGCTTGTCTTGAAGGGCCTGTGAATTATTTCTTAATACATTTAAAAAATGTATTATTTTAAAAATTATTTTTAAGCAGTCTGTCTCTGAAATTTGGCATTCTCAATACACATCTTAGGATTTGGGCTCCAGAGTCAGACAAATCAGGTTTAAATATCAATTCCATCACTTATTAAATATGAGACTTGAATACGTTATTTAAGTATTCTATGACTATATTATTCATCTGTAAAGTAGAGCAGACCAATTAACAGAGTCTGGTTCATATTAGATACGCAATAAAGACATGGCACATAAGGCAGATGGGTGGACGGATATGTGGGTGGTAAAAGATTCTGAAACTCTGGGTCTATCAGAAAGAAAAATATGATACAAATTCTTATCTAGAGGAACCCACTCTGCTTTGCTAGCTCTCACTGACAATGTGAAAGAATTACATGCCCATTCGTCAGGAAGGGCATGAGGCCTCAGCCATCAATATTGAAAAAAATGCAACTTCACCTGCCTTGAGTGTTTTTGCTTTTAAGAAGTGGAAAGCTTTTATTGAAGTGGTGGTACAGGAATCACTGAAGAACTTTATTCTGGACTCTGAGTTCCTCAGATAGATCGATTTCACTCTAATGAATCAAGCCTTTGAAACTTGCTCTGTGACATTGCAGACACTTCTGCCTGAGCTCTGTAGCCAGGCAGAGACCAGCCTAGTCGCGAGGCTAGTCTTCCATTTCCATTTCAATGTAATTAGGAGAATTTCTTTCTTTGAATCTAAAACTGGCTGGCAAAAGAAATGATACAAAAACATTCCACAGGGTTCTCTGGAGCAACAGGCAATTTCACCATTGATGAAGGGGCTATTGGAGCTCATTATATAGAAATGCTCTTCTCTGCAGCAGAAAGGTGAGGCTTATGTTTCATGCTGTTGGGATGATTATTTGACTCATGCCAATTAGCCTGAATCCAAATGGAATAATGTATTTTTCCCTTAATTCTTTCAATTATCCAAGCACTCTCTGGGAGAACACGTTCTTTCTCTCCAACCGGATACAGAGAATTCAGCTCTGCCATGAGGTCTGGTGAACAAAGCTGCCTGATTAGGGATGCCTGCCGTTTGGTTGGAGGAGTGGCCTCTTTTGCTAGCATCCAATTGCCTTTGGGAAGCTGTGCTCCCTCTTCTTCGCTTCTTTAATGACCTCATTAGACAATCTGATCTGGAAAATGCTTGCAAATCTCCCAGCCTGCGTAATAGTACCCAAGATAGGGTTTAGGGCTTCTTCAAACAGGTCACATGTCACACTTTGGAGCAGGCAAGGTGGATTTAGGGGCAGTTTTTCAAGCAAAGAGCAAGTATTGACTGAGTGCCTGTGATTCAAAGCTACAGATGAATAAACAATAACAGAATCCTTAATTGGGCAATAACAGAAAATACAAGTTGCTTAAAGAGCATACATATGCATCTACCACAGCCTGATGTTTCTATTAAGGATCTCCAAGGGACAAGTACATGGGAACAGCAAAACTTTACTCACATCTGATACCTTGATGGCACTGCTGTAGAGGAAAAACATTACTCATACCTGACACCTTGATGACTCTGCTGTAGAGGGACAGACATGTCCCAGCAGCAAAAACAGTATAGGTTAGATGCAGGCAACACTGGAACCAGAATTGTTTATTATTATTATTATTATTTTGACAATTATTTTCATATATTGAAAGGTTGGGATCTTAAGGCAAGGGAGGTAAGAGTAGGTGTGAGAAGAAAGAGGTAGGAGTTGAATTTGAAGATAGCTTCAAAGGTAAGGATGCTTGATGAACATTCAACACAGGAAAAGTAACCAAATCAAAATCCATATTTTTGTTTGTATGCTCCCTTTTACAAAGTTATACAGAGGAGGTACTCCAAACATTGTCCCTCAAGTAGGAAATAAGGCAACGAAGAATAATTTCCCATTTTAATATTAATTACATGCCTATTTGAATTAGTCTTCTAATTTAACATAATGGCTGAATCCTGACCTCAAAACTCATACACTGAAGTTTTTTTTTTACACCTTTATTAAGGTATAGTTTATATACAGTAAATTTCCATCCATGATAAGTAAGCTTAAACGGTAAGTATGTAAGGTTCATGGTAAGTAAAGTTCAATGATTTTTAGCAAACATACATAGTTGTGAAATTATCACCATCATCCAGTTCTGGAATACAATATTATCATCATCCCCAGTTTTCCTGTATCCATGGATCCTGCCACCATCTCCCCAGCCCCAGCCCACACAATCTTATTTATTTTTCTTTTTCTACAGATTTTTTTCCCCTGGAAGTTTTGTATATATAATATATCATCTGCTGCATCTGGTTTCTTTCATGTAACACAATATTTTGAAAATCCATCCATCTTGTAGCATTTATCAGTAGTTGGTTCCTTTTCTTGACTGAGTAGTGTTCTGTTGTAGATACACACCATATTTGTTTATCCATTCACCAGTTTATAGGCACTGTTTCCAGTTTGGGGATATTACATATGATGCTGCCATGAACACCAATGTACGAGTCATTGTGTGGACATGTATGTATTTCACTAACTCATTTTCAAGTAATGCCAAATTTTTTATTTGTTATTTTTATTTATGGCTGTACATTTTAGAAACCCATAAGCAATGTATGAAGGTTCTAGTTTCCCTATATCCTTTCAACAGTTGCTGTTGCCTTTATCATCTCTATTCTAGTGAATGAGTAGTGGTATCTCACTGGGTTTTGACTTGCAGTTGTCTAATGACTTAAGATATTGAGCATCTTTTTTATTACCTAATAGCCATTTGTGTGTTTCTGTGGTGAAATGTCTCTTCAAATATTTGACCCATTTCTTTAATTTTTAATTTTTAAAATGTGGGGTACAATTCAGGGTTAGGTTAATTATGTAAGTGCACTTGATGAGGTGTGTCCTTCCCCACCCCAAGCAGTTTCCCACTACCGCCAATCCCTTTCTTATAGTATTATGATAATTGTTTAAGGTCTGCTTATGAGTGAGAACATGTGGTACCCAGTTCTTTGTTTCTGTAATAGATAAGTCAGTTTTAAAGACTCTAAGTATATCCAAGTTGCTACAAAGTTCATAATTTGTCCTTCTTTATGGCTGTGTAATATACCATCGTGTATATGTACTACTTTTTTTTTTATCCAGTCCTCTTTTGATGGGCAGCATGGTTGGTTACATGTTTTTGCTATTGTGAATAATGCTGCAATAAACATGGGTGTGCAGGTATCTTTTTCATAGAGTGATTTGAGTTCCTCTGGGTATATTCCCAGAGGGGAGATTGCAGGATAGTATGGCAGGTCTATTTTTATTTTGATTTTTTTAACATATTTTTTATTTTAAAATTCTGGGGTACAGTTAAGGGTTAGGTATACAAATATGCATTGTGCAGTACCCTTGTTGATGAGGTATGCCCCCTCATCCCCAGACAGATATTGACTACCATTAATCCCACCTCCCTTCCCCTCCCTGTTCACCCATAGTTTCCTGCCACTGTCAATCCTTTTCTTATAGTATTACGGTAGTTGTTCAAGGTCCACTGATGAGTGAGAACATGTGATACTCAGATCTTTGTTTCTGTGAGAGATCACTCAGTATTATAAACTCCAATTCCATCCAGGTTGCTGAGAAATTCATGATTTTATTCTTTTTTATGGCTGTGTAATATTCCATTGTGTATATGTACCACATTTTTTAATCCAGTTCTCTTTTGATGGACAGCATGGTTGGTTACATGATCTTGCTATTGTGAACAATGTTACAATAAACCTATGTGTGCAGGTATCTTTTTTATAGAGTGATTTGAGTTCTTCAGGGTTTCCCAGTAGAGGAATTGCAGGGTCATATGGAAGATCGATTTTTAGAGCTTTTAGGAATCACCACACTGATTTCCACAGAGAATGCACTAGTTTACACTTCCACCCAGTGTAGAAGTGTTCCTTTTATACCACATCCTCTCCAGCATCTGTTATTTTTTGAGTTATTGATAATGGCCGTTCTGACTAGAGTTAGGTTTTAGATCTTTTAGGAATTGCCAAACTGTTTTCCTCAGAGGTTGTACTAACTTACACTCCTACCAACAGGGTAGACGTGTTCCCTTTTCCCTGCATCCTCTCCAGCATCTGTTGTTTTTTGAGTTATTGATGATGACCATCCTGACTGGAGTTAGATGGGATCTCAGTGTGGTTTTAATTTGCATTTCTTGTGATGACGAGTGAGGCTGAGCGTTTTTTGTGTATCTGTTGGCTGCTTCTGTGTCTTCTTTTGAAAAGTGTTTACTCATATCTTTTGCCCACTTTGTAATGGGGCTGTGTGTTTTTTTCTTTTTGGCATGTTTGAGTTCCTTGTAGATCCTAGATGTTAGGATTTCATCAGATATACAGTCAGCAAATATTTTTTTCCCATTCTGTGGGCTGTCTCCCCATTCTCTTGATGGTTTCTTTGGCTTTGCAGGAACCTTTCAGTTTGATGAGGTCCCACCTATGTATCTTATCTCTTATGGCATGAGCACTTGGGGTTTTGATCTAAAATTGGTTGTTCCAATTTCCATAAGGGTGTCTCCTGCATTTTCTAAGGTTTTTATAGTTTGAGGTTTTGCGCTTAGGTTTTTGATCTATTTAGAGTTGATTTTTGTGTATGGTGATAGGTAGGGCTCTTGTTTTAATCTTCTGCATGTGATCAGCCAGTTTTCCCAGCACCATTTACTGAATAGGTTTTTCTCTCCCCAGTGGTTGATGGTAGAGGCTTTGTTGAAGATGAGTTGGTTGAGAAATTGAGTTTTTGCTTCTGGAATCTCTATCCTGTTCCATTGGTTTATGTGCCTGTTCTGGTACCAATACCAAGCTGTTTTGATTATTGTAGCTTTATTATAAAGTTTAAAGTCTGGGAGTGTGATACCTCCCACTTTGTTTTTGTTTTTGTTTTTTCCTGTATTGTCATTTATTTCCAGGTCTGAGAAGAATGCTGCTGGTAATTTAATGGGTATTGCATTAAATATGTAGATTACCTTGGGTAGGATGGACATCTTAACAATGTTGATTCTTCCAATCTATGAACATGGAATATTTTTCCATTTGTTTGTGTCATCTTTCATTTCTTTGAGCAGTGTTTTGTAATTTTTGTTGTAAGTGTCTTTCACTTCTCTGATTAGGAAGATGCCAAGGTATTTGATTATTTTTGTGGCTATTGTGACTTGGTATGTGCTTTTTATTTGGGTTTATGTTTATTATTGCCATATAGGAATGCGTCTGTCTTTTGCATGTTTATATTATACCCTGAGACTTTGGGACTCATTTTAAAATTAGGTATTTTTATCTACTTATTGAATTGTTTTTAATGTCTTCTGATACAAACCTTTCATCAGATATGTAATTTTCAAATATTGTCTCCCAGTTTGCCCTTTGAATTTTATTTTCTTTATGGTGTCTTTTGAGGTACAAGAAGACCTCAGTCTTCCAAGTAGCTGGAGCTACAGGCGCGCGCTACTACACCTGGCTAGTTTTTTGATTTATTGTAGAGATGAGGTATCACCAAGTTGCCCAGGCAGGTCTCAAACCGACGGGCTTGGACAATCCACTCACCTCAGCCTCCCAAGGGGCGAGATTACAGGCTAAGCCACCGAGCCCGGCTGTTCTGTACTCTTAATTCTGTTTGATTCATTTATATCTTTATGGCAGTATTCACTGTGATTACTATAGATTTATAGTATGTTTTAAAATCAAATAACTCCAACTTCTTTATTCATAATAGTTTTGATTATTCTGGGTTCTTTTCATTTATATATACATTTTAAAGTCAGTCTGTCCATTTCTATCAAAGGTCTGTTGGAATTATGATAAAGATCACTTTGTTTTTTTAATTTTAATAATTTATTTAGTGCAACAAATGAAATGATTTTAGTGTGGAGTAAATATACTTATTGAGATATTTTGCATTCTTTTGGGAAAAAACAGTACTTGAAAATCTCGTGTGTGTATTTTACACTTATAGCACATGTCAATTTGATGTGACCAGAGCTAGAGCTCAGTGGCTACCTGTGTTTAGTGACTACTGTACTGGACAGTACAGAGAGAAGATTAAAACTTTATTCTTCTTACAAAACATCAACCTTCAGCCCATGAGATGAGTCATAGACACAATCAAATCTCTCTATGCCAAAGATCACTTTGAATTTGTAAATCTGTTTGAAAATTGCAATCTTAATAATATTGAATCTTCTAATACATGCACAAGAGTGTTGACTCTTGTTAAATCCTTTTTTATACAGTTGTTGAGATGATTATGCTGTCTTTGTCCTTCAAACTGTGCACTGCACATTGTATTATTTGTTACACTAATTGAACTGTGAATTTTGAACCAACCTTGCTTTCTTAGGATACACCTTACTTGATCATGGTGCATATTTCTTTTTATATTCTGCTGAATTTGGTTTGCTATTAATGTGTTGAGTTTTTTTATTTAGTTCATGAAGGATATTGATCTGTATTTTATTTGATAGCACAATAACACTGTCCTCATATTGATAAATGTATCCTCTTTCTCTATTATCTTAAATAATTTGTAAAAGATTGGTATGATCTCATCTCTTTTGATAAAGCACCAGTGAAGCCATCTGAGACTTGGCTTTTCTTTGTGAAAATATTTACTTACTAATTAATTACTTATAGATACATTCAGATTTTATATTTCTTTTTGAGTCAGTTTTGATAAATCATGTCTTTCTAGGAATCTGTCCATTTCATCTAAATTCTTACTATCTTAAGTCTTTTATGTGTTACTATAACTGAATTTCTGAGTCTGAGTAATTTATAAAGAAAAGAGGTTTATTTGGCTCATGATCCTGTTGGCTGAAAAACCAAAGACTGCGTAGCTGCATCTGGTGAAGGCCACATGTTGCTTCCACTCATGTTGGAAAGCAAAAGGGGGTGGACATGTGCAAAGAGATCACATGGTGAATGAGAAAGTAAGAGAGAGAAACCAAGGAAACCAGACTCCTTTTTAAAAAAGTCATCATCGTTTTTATAAAATAGTTGAAATGTCATGAGCAAACTTAAGAATTTGTGAAGAATAGATATTGTGAATAGTCAATAAGACTAGAACAAATTATTTTAAAGATAGTTTTATTAGCTTCTGAAGTAAATAGTGATTTCTAAGAATACCATGAGTTCAGTAAGAATAGGTCATACCAACCTCGGTGCATTTTCTTTTTCTAAAGAGCTATACTGGAAATTAAAGGAATTTTATAGACAGAGAGTATTGGGATTTCAGCAAGACCAAGACTCTCATGAAAGAATCTTGTGAAAGAACGATGGACTGGTTGTCACAAGTAGAAAGATTTTTAACTTCTTGAATAACCTGAACAGTACTGGTTAAGAAATGCCAAAAAAGTTATACACATTTTAAGAAAGGAAAAAACTATTAAAATTGAAATACTCAATATATACCAATAACAAAAGAAGACCACAAGTCACATTTGACTTATGCAATTACAAAAGACACGCAAAGTGGTTATCATCAGCATTCAGACACTTCTGAATCCTACAAACTACTGAAGGACGTGTTGCTGTGCAAGGCCTTCCAAATCTTCCTTTGTATTACACACAGACCATGCGTCTCAAACTTATCATGAATGTGTGAAATTGTTAGGTGTGTTGGAGGTTTTGTTGCATACTCACATCTCCTTTGATGTTGTACTTCCACAATGTTCTCGAATTTCAAATACTACTTTAAAATGGTCTTGCACTCCTCCAGCAACTGTGCTTCTGCCATTTTCTTTGACTGTCCTGCCTGTCACATGGTGATGCTAGCATTCATTTGATGGATATCATCTTTTGAACGAAAAACATACTACACATTGCTATAGTACTTTAACATTTTGCTTATGTTACACCTGCTCTAAAGGTAAAAAGAACTAAAAACACCTCAAAACTCTTGTGCTCCAACTAAAGGACTGTTTTTGAGTTTAAAAACTTTATATGAGAATTTTCAAACGTTACCAGTATGGGGGGTAAATTGATACAATCACTTTAGAAAACCGGCCTGATTTACTAAAGATACTCACTTGCCTACCTTGTGACTAGTCTGTTCTACAAATGTGCTCAAGAGAAATGAGTGTTTGTGTTCACCAAAAGACTTATACAAGAATGCCAGACTTTTTTTTAAGCCACCTACTCTCAGTCAGGAATTAACTCATTTCTATGACAGGAAAAAAATCACCCCCATGAGAGGGCATTGACTTATTTATGGGGAATCCACTCTTGACCCAGATTTCTTCGACTGGGTCCCATCTTTCAACACTGCCACAATGGGAATCAAATTCCAGCATGAGTTTTGATGGGGATAAACCACATCAACGTATTAATCTTTGTCCCCTTAAATACGTATTAATTTTTGAGTCTCTTTTACTCCTGATTTGAGTAAAATGTTCTATCTCTCCTTTCTTCTCTCTGTGGCTTATCAATCTAAATGTTTGCCAGTTTTGTGAGTCTTTATAAAGAATATGCTCTTTATGTCAATTCTACACTCTATTGTCTTTCTGTTTTCTATTTTATTCATATTTTACTAGAATATTATTTGCTTCCTTTTGCTTGATTACAATTTAGCCTGTATTTTTCTTTTTTTTTTTTATGGTAGAAGTTAATGGTATTGATTTTAGACCCTTCTGCTTTCCTACTGTAGTCATTTAAAGCTGTCAATTCCCTCCAATCCCTGTTTTAGCTGAAGCCTCTAAATTTGGATATATTCTCAATTTTTCTGGAAAAAATAAAATAAAATAAATTTGGATATGTTCTATTTTCCTTTTTAAGCAGTTCAAAACATTTTATAATTTTTTTGTGATTTAAGTTTTTTTACCTGTGGGTTATTAGCATATGTGTTTCTTAATTTCTAAATATTTGGGGAATGTCCCCTTGCCCCACTTTATGTTTTGTTTTGGATTCTAATTTAATTATTTTGGGGGAGGAACATACTTTGCATGATTTCAACTCTTTTAATTGTGTTGAATCTTGTTTTATAAATCTAGTACATGATCTTTCCTAAGTAATATTCCATATATTCTAGAAAAGAATGCATATTTTGCAGTTACTGGGTAGAGAGTGATGTGTCAATTACATCTTGTTGGTGGACAGTATTGTTCAGATTTTTTACAGTCTTATTTTCTGTTTAGTTTTCTATACATTATTGAGAGTGTGGTGTTGATGTCTTCAAATATTATGGTTGACTAGGCTATTTGTTTTTTCACTCTGCCGTTTTTTGCTTCATTTGTTTTGAAGTTTTAATGTTAAATGTGTTTACATTTGTAATTATTATATCTTCCCAGTGAATTAATCCTTTTCATTATTATTAAATACATCTCATTTTTTCTAGTAATATATCTTTTCTTAAATAATATGATGTTTAATATTAATATAGCCATTCCAGCTCTCCTGCAGTTATATTTGCATGGTACATATTTTTCTGTCTTTTTACTTTTACTGCATCTGTCTTTATTTGTTTGTTTGTTTATTTATTAACTTTTTGAGTGGCGGTCTCACTCTGTCATAACTGGAGGCAGTGGCATGATCTTGGTTCTCCACAACCCTGACCTCCTGTACTCAGGTGATCCTGCTGCCTCAATCTCTTGAATAGCTGGCACTACAGGTTTGTGCCACCACACCCAGATTTCTTTTTGTACCATTTAAAAAGTTATTTTCTTAGCGATTACTCTAAAGATTACAATCTGCATTTTAAGTTTCCATACTTACTTTAGAATGAAACTAAATTAATACTGATAAAACATAGAAAATTGCTCCAATATGGCTGCATTTTCCCCATCTTTTGTGCTGTTATGTATGTTGCATCTATGTGTTACAAATCCAAATAGTGCTATAACTGTTATTTCATTTACTTTTATCCTTTAAATAAGGTAAGAACAAAGTTGAATATGTGTTTTTGAGTGTGTATATTTTTAAAATATTTATTTTGATTTGAGAGCCCATAAAAATGCCTTTTTAGCAACTAAGCTGGAGCATGAGGTTAAGGAAACAAAAGTTACCTACACGCAGGGGATTCAGGGATCTACTTGTGTGGCAACGTTCTAAATTCCTATGGGCTATAAGAAAAACCACATTCTTGCTAAACTCCCTAACGATAAAAGACATCAGGCAAACTCCTAACTCTGATTTACCACCCAGACCACTCTAACTCTGAATGGACAGAGGACTAGCCTTACAGATAGTATTTTCTGAGAAGCAACTGCAGACCTTAAGCCAGTTTCCGCCAGCTTATGGAGGCTGTGCACAAACTGTCTTTGTGTCCCATAGTTTACTTTTTTATGTAAAGAGCCAAATTTCACTTCATTTCAATGCTAAAACCTCATCACAAAGTGAACACGGGAAGTATGTTACATGTATGTTTACCCATTGTGCATACGTTAGATCCCTTTTATAAGTATGTATAGCTTTTCCCCAAAACCTATTGAATATGTATTACTCTATTATGTAATACAAACCCCCTGAGGCATAAAACCCAACCTACCCTTCTCTTTGAAGAGAGGGCACCTTCAACATGTGCCTGAGACCATCTTCTCCTGGTTTACAAACTGATATTGCTAATATCTCCTTTCTACTATTTAGTCATCGTGGTGGTCTTTTGAACAATAATTATACATATACGTACATTTTCTTATGTTCTTTATCTCTCCATGTGGATTTGAGCTAAAATCTGGTGTTATTTCCTTTCAACTTAAATGACTCTTTGGTAATTTTCTGTTTGTCATGTCAGCTAGGGAAGCATTCTCTTAGGCTTTGATTGTCTGGCAATGTCTTTGTTTTCATTTTTGAAGGGTAGTGTTCTTGGATAGTTGACAGTTTTTTGTGTGTGTGTTTGCTTTGCTTTCATTGCTGTGAGTATGTCATTTCACTGTGTTTTGACTTCCATTGTTTTTGATTAAAGTCAGCCATTAAATTTTATTTTTTCTTTATGTATACATAAAAGAAATCCTCCTAGTGTTTGGCTATAAACAATTCGGTTACAATGTGTCTAGGTGTTGATCTCTTTGTGTCTATCTTACTTATAATTTGAGTTTCATTGTTTTGTAGATTAATATTTTTAATCAAATTTGAGAAGTTTTTGTCCATTATCTTTTCATATGATTTTTTGATCTTTCTCCTTTCCCTCTTTTCTGGATCTCCTAAAACATGTATATTGATATCCTTTAAGTTTCAGTTCATCTGTCGTTACTTTTTCTTCTCCATTCTTCAGATTGAATGATTTCTATTGCTCTATCTTCAAATTTACTGATTCCCTAAAATACAATGTTAGTCTAGTTATAGTTTTTCAACTCTAGAGTTTCCATATGACCCTTTTCATAATTTGTATTGCTTTATTAAAATTTTCTATTTGTTTATATACTGTTCTCATATTTAACTTTAGTTCTTCAAATTTAGAGTCCTTTAGTCCCTTGAACATATTTACAATAGCTACTTCAAAGTGTTTGTTTGCTGAGTTTGACCCATGGGTCCACTCACAGGCAATTTCTATTCACTGTTTTTTTCTTCTTCTTCTTCTTCTGATTATGGGTCAATCTTTCCTCTTTCTTCGCATGTATTATAATTCTTATTGAAAGTTGTAAAATTTTAGATAATGTATTATACTAATTCTAAGATGACTGCCCAAGGATTTTAGTTTATGCTTCTTTTGTTTTGCTTTTAGTAACTTGCTTTGACTAAATCTATGTACTCTATCTTCCCTGTTATATGTAACTGCTATAGTTTCTACTCAATCTTTATGAATTCTTGTCTTATTTTATTCATAGTTTTCTAGGGGTCACATTATTATGCATAGCTTAGTAATTAAACAGTGCTATTTGAGAAGTTTTGTTCAGACATCTCAATGCAATTAATTTCTACCCTCTGCCAATGGATCCGGGCATAAGTTGGGGAGCACATTCAAATTAATTTAGTTTTTATGCTGGATCCAGCATGTACTTTTTGCTGCTCCTATTGCACATATGTGCAGACTTGGAACCAGATAGTGATATGTGGATAACTCAGATTCTTTTGGACTACCCTACATGCATGCACACCTTCACTGTCAGCTGGGGATTGATGGAAAATTTATCAAGGCTTCTTATGGCGGTCTCATTTCTAAGGTTTCCCTGTCAAATTTCTGGCTACTCTGCTTCTCTACCGCTGGACAAACTAGTCCCACATCTCAGGCTTGCTGAATGATGGGTCATTCGTTCATTTGTGACAGAGATAACTATAATTATTGACGATGCGGTTTTGTGTTGGGTGTTTTTTCCTGCTCACACAAATCAAGTCAGCGCCCCCTTCAGGAAGCTTCTATTTTTCACTGACTGGACCCACTCTGACAGAAATATCATATCAATTGAGTGGGGGACAAAAGTGAGAGCCACCTAGAGCAATATTGTCACAGATTTCCACTTTTTTAAACTGAAGATCAGCAGTTTTTAATAAATAATTGCTTCTCTATTTTGTGTATGCATTTGGTTGATTTCCAAAGCCCTAAAATGGTGGATTTTTAAAAAACTTTTTTTCCCAGTTTTATAATTGATTGTGAAGGAGAAAATTTGCGGAACTATAAACTCTGTCATATTAGAACCTCTGTATCAATAACTTATTTTTGGAAAAAGGAATAAACTAAAGCATCGATAAGAATACAGCTATCACACTTTCTCCATTAAAAAATTTCAGACATGTCCCATGCTCATTCTTTTTTTGATTTGGAGTCTCACTCGGTCGCCCAGACTGGAGTGCAGTGGCCGCTCCCGGCCACTGCAGCCTCGCCTGCTGGGCTCTGGCGATCCTTCCACCTCAGCCTTCTGAGTAGCTGGAATTACAGGTGCGCGCTACCACGCCCGGCTGATTTTTTGATTTATTGTAGAGATGAGGTCTCGCTGCCCAGGTGGGTCTTGAACCCATGGGCTCGGGTAATTCACTCACCTCAGCCTTCCAAAGACACGGGATTACAGGCTGAGCCACCGAGCCCGGCTCATTCTTATTATCAAATGGTTTTATGTTCCCTCCTCATCTAGATCCTATCTTTGGTTACTAACATTCCCCTTTAGTATGTAGTCATTAGAACTGAGCACAATACCACAGGTATGATCTTAATCATTCTGATAGTTGTAACTTACCTCTGAAAAGGTATGTCTGATAACTGTCATCTGCGTTAAATATGCAACAAAGAAAGTCGAGCTTGTGAATAGATTTTGTGTGGGTTCAGGCTGACGATCCAAGAGGGAAAGTAGTGAAAAAAATCAGTAAATTAAATTTCCATGGGAAAAATCTGGGATGAATATCATAAATATATTTGTCTTTAAATCTTTGAAGGTATTAATGAAAATATTCACAGGGACAAAGGAGATTACAACAATAGCAATAAAAGCCAACATTTATTGAGTACTTTTCATGTTCCAGACACAACTTCAGGTGCTTTACAAATGACCACTTCTTTCATCTTAGCAACGTTATTGATGAGGAAACTGAAATCAGTTGTAGTAAGCAACCTGCATAAAATCACAGAGCTAGTCAGGGGCTGAGAGCGAGAGTTTGAGCATGCATACTCTGAATCCAAAGCTGGGCACTTAGTGACTATGCAGGGCTACTCATTATCTAAGGAGGAGAGCTTTCCCATCAAAAGTTAATCTAAGAATGGCTTGCTTTACCCTTGCCAGTTCTGAAGGGGAATGCAAAAAGAATGGTATAACATTTTAAATGAGTCCAATTTAAAGCACATTTCAGTGTTGCATGGTTCCAGTGTATGCAGCTTTCCTCTGCTTTGCCTCAGCAAATTGCAAGTCCCTAGGAAGAGTCCCTAAGAAGCAGTTCCTCTGGCTGCTGAGCAGCCAGACTGTTATGCACATTGGGATCACATTCAGCATAATAAGTACCCATCCCTTTCACTGGAAGAGATGCACACAAATCAGCATGGGGCTGGGGAATTCAAATCAGAATTGCTAGCAGCCACTGAATCTGAGAGCGTTGGATTAGTTGAACAAGGGGTTATAAAAACAAAGTGCTGGCTTCCAATAATTTGGGGGGCTAATCTTATGTAAATCACCAGGAAAATATCAGAATAGCCAGTCATGGGAGAACAAAATTGATAGAATTTATTATGAAAAAAAATGGAATTATGTTTAGAGTAGAGAAAGTAGCAGCTCTGAGCAATCTCATCCCTAACCTCCAGAAGTGAAAAACATGGGACAGATTAAGCCCGGCTTAGTATCTATGCTCTGTAGGAGTCATTTCCATTAGCTTCTGCATCCAGATCCTCATCCCAGCAGCATGTGTTGGGTAGCATTCAGGACAGCAAGGCTTCTCCTGCCTCAGCAGTTCTGTGCATGCTTTAGAAGCAGGATGAGGAAAGCCTATGTCAACAGCATACTTTAATTTTGATGGGAAATCATGGAAGGACCTGCTCTTTTTGGTCCTTTTACAATTTTGAAAATAAGGAACAATTTGTTATTCTGCCCATTGCTTCTCTAATCATTTGGCCTAGGAGACTTTGATGTTATTACTTTGTAGTTTCCATAGCATAAACGTATCTACCTATTTACTGGTGTAGGCTCTATCTCCCTCAACCCAATTGTGTTCATCTGGAAGGATAGGAGAGCTTTGTTCAGCTATTTCTCAAGTATATAACACCTATTTAGTAGAGCTGAAATGTACTGATAATCCCGTGCCTTTGGGAGGCTGAGGTGAGTGGATTGCCTGAGCCCGTGGGTTCGAGACCCGCCTGGGCAATAAGACCTCATCTCTACAATAAATAAAAAAAAAAAATCAGCCGGGCATGGTAGTGCGTGCCTGTAATTCCGGCTACTCGGAAGGCTGAGGCGGAAGGATCGCCAGAGCCCAGCAGGCAAGGCTGCGGTGGCCGGGAGCGGTCACTGCACTCCAGTCTGGGCGACCGAGTGAGACTCCAACTCAAAAAAAAAAAAAAAGTACTGATAACTAGATTCAAAAGGGGCAGTCATTTTCAGGACTTGATAAGTAGCAAGATGTCACCATGCTTGCTGCCTTAGGGTATGGACATTACTTATTCATTCCTTCATCCATTATTTCATTAAAAAGTGTCTGTACATTTCATGGATTGAATGCTGGAAGAATTACCAACATGCAGAGAACACATTTGCTTTATTTGACTTCCCAGTCTTATTTCTACAATGTCTGTTCCTCCCTCTTCCTATTTTTCATGAATTTCCTACAGTCCTTATTACATGACTCTTTTGTGAGTAGAACTTAACTAAACTTTTACCCAGCAAAATGAAAAACAGAAGTACCCAATAGCCCTCACACCATGGGTACCCTGTCTGCCTGCCATATTGTTGCCTCTCTCTGTTTTGTTTGTTTTTGTTTCAGATTATTGCTACTTCATCAAAACCTATTCTCTCTCTGTCTCTCCCTCCCTCCACCCCACCTCTCCCTCTGGCCTCTGCCAGACATTCTTATTACTACATGGAATAATTATTGGTATGGTTACTTTAATTCTCTTTGGCCGTTTCTCTTAACAATAAAATGGGAGCGGTAAGAGTACATATCTGATATATTGTTGTAGGCTTAAATAAGATAATACAGATGCTCAAAACAATACATGCTGCATAGCAAGAACTCATTAAATACTCTTCATATCATGTAATTTTTTCAAATGCTGGAAAAAAAAGAAGATAGTTTTCTTCTGGTGAACAACATCAATAATAACAGATAAAATTTATATTAATTAGATATCATGTGAAACATGTCTTATTTTTTAATAAGGATATTTAACATTTTATTGTGTATAATAGTCATACATCTTTTGGGGGCACATGTGATATTTTGATACATATATAATGTGTAACACAATAATTTATTGTATATTTCAAAATAGCTAGAAGAGCTGAATCGGAATGTTTCCAACACAAGGAAATGATAAATGTTTGAAGTGATGCATATTCTCTTATTAGTTATTGCCATGACCATTTTATTGATAAGAAAATTGGACTATAGAAAGGCAATAATAGTTTTCTGCCATCACCTCTAAAATGTGTTTAAAGAGGCTTTTTTGTCAATTGTTGAATGGACTAGATTTATAAGGTACTTTAGGCTATCTGATTAAGGGTGAGTGATGTCACAAATCACAGCAACAGAAGGATCACTCACTCTTATCCCTTCTAAGAGTTTTACTGATAGCATCAGCCTCATCTACTATTTTGGGAAAGAGGGCAAGAAGTGGAAGAAAGGAGTGCAGAATATAAAGCCCTGGGAGAAAATTAAGAGCTGGACCTGTGGGTTCTCTGGTTCCTGAAACTATAAATCACCAGGATTTGGGGGTAGGGGCTGATCCTATCTTATAGCTAAGTCTACTAGAACTGGCTCAGTCTGTTCACCTAACCCTGTAGGCGGAAGTTGAAAATGACTCTGATAGGGGCAAACAGTAAGGACAGAAGTGTCCATCACCTGTTAAAGGACACAGCATCACTGCTTCTCCCTAGGCATTGAGAACTGAAGTGATAAGGTACATATTGAAACTGTTCAGTAAATGTGACTTTATGTATTTCAAGAATTGAAAAAAATACTTTAGGAGCAAGTTTGTATTGTTGTTTAAAACAAAATCTGCCAGAATTAGTTCTGCCTGACTTATGAAACCCTCCAATTCTCCTATCTCAGATCCTCTAGAATGGTGACTGTTTTGGTAAAGAAAGAATCTGGGCCTGGGCAGGGACAGTAGCAGGAAAGAAAGGCAGGACATTAACTTGAACCGGGATCAGGGAGGGATGGAGACAGTGAGCAGCGGGGTCTGTGACAAGCACACACAGGGGATGTAGGAAACATTCTCGAGGAGCTGCTGGGTGGCCAACAGAGATTTGCATAGAAAGAAGGAAGCTCAGACTTATTTTGATGAATGCTTTGCCTGCAGCAGTAGTAGGTTTCTGTTGTTTTTGTTTTGTTTTGTTTTTTATTGGTAAGTTCTTAGAAGGCTGCCATGTCTATTGTCATAGCTCCTTCTACAGTGGAGCTACTCCATAAACATTGTTGAATGGATGGTCAACCATTATTTGAGAGTCTCCTAAAGCACTTTATGACATCTGTCACTATGTGGAAACTCTTCTGATCCACCTCCAAGCCCCCAGGTGCTATGTGGACCATGTGGCTTGAAGAACACCTAGCTACTCTCCCAATGCAAACTTTTGCAAGGTAGGATATCCTCATCAAAAAAAACCAACAACATTATTTCCACATTCCTGGAGGTTCTAAATGCCCCAGGGCTTGCTTCACTGCAGCAGGTCTATGGCTGGGTTATGGGAGGTCAGCATCTAATGGGACATGCCATTCAGTGAACCCCTTTCCTGGAAGAAAGGGAGAGAAATGATGTAGGGTACTATGGAGTAGATCCCCGACCTATAAAGCATCTTGCTTACTGAGAATGTTTGAAGCAGTGGCTCTCAGACCTAGTAGCATATGAGAATCACCTGGTGAATTTTAATAAGCACAGACCCCACCCTTGACTAATCAGAATCTCAGGGTGTGAGGCTCAGGAATTCTTGTTGTTAAAACTGCCCCGGTAAATCATATTGCCGTCAGAGTTGAAAGCCAGTGAGTTGTGGTTCTTTTTGCTGGAATTAGAATCACATGGAAAAGTTTCAAAACTACCAAAGCTCAGCCCACACCACACCTCAATTAAATCAGAATCTCTGGGGTAGGGCCAAGGCATGAGTATTCTTATGTGTTACTCCCCAGATGATCAGCCAAGTTTTAGAACCAGTAGTTTAGGAGAAGGTGACGATATATATCTCCTTAGTACACCGAGTCACTGCTATTTGCTAGTTGAACACCAATTAAAAGCTCTGATCAAAACAGTATCACATGCTGATGCTCCTATAAGTTTCATGGATAAGTATTAGCAGTTAAGCAAAGCAGTGGAGTGCAAATTACCTCATTTTTATGTCCCAATTTCTAGACATCAGAAATAACAGAAATAAAATTATTATTGCTTTAGCTAGAACCTCACAGCAATCTTGAGAAGTAGATAATATTATTCTAATTTTACAGATGAAGAAATTGATGTTTAAAGAAATCAAAGAACTTGCCCAATGTTGTCCAGGACATAAGAGCTGGAATCAGAATCTGGACTAGGGTATAATGAAACCAAAACCCACACTCTTACTACACTTGGCTGCCTTTACTTTTTAAGAGCTGTATTGAAATATAATTTACATACCATAAAGCTCACCTTTTTAAAGTGTGAAATGCTTTTTAGAAAATTTACAGAGTTGTGCAGCCATCACCACATCCAGTTTTTAAACTGTTCTATCACTCCTAAAAGATCCCTTGTGCCCATTTATTTGACTGGTTCTTAAAGAACATCGGACTAAACAATTCTTAAAACCTGGGTTTTACTCCCAACACCATCATTTATATAGTGCTGTGACCTTGAAGAATTTCTTAACCTCTCTGGATCTCAGCATTCTCTAATTAGTCACTTAGAGATAATCATTTCGGCCATAGGATAAAGGTTAAATAAAATATTACACAGGGAAGTGCTTGGTAACTAAGAGCTATAAAAGTGGAAAGTACTACAATTCTTTTTAATATGCTGAAAGTCATTTTGCACCTTTCAGGTATGTAGTATCTGAAACTGAACTCACAGAGTTGTAATAACATATGTCTAGGTGTTTTTCTCTTTTCTCCGTTTTTCTTCTCTACTGAATCTCTCACCCTACAACATTCGAGTGGGAATCCAAAACTTGGACCAGCCTTCTTAGTTGGTGAGAGTGAACGTACATTCTGAGCACTGGAGTGGCTGTTGTCACACAGGCCAGTGTGTCTCAGAGATCTGCTTGGGTTCTTAGGGGCTTAGCTGTTCCTGGCAGAAGCCTGAGGTGTCCATATGCTCCTGTAATGACTAGCTGTCAGGGAGATGCATGGTGTCCTTTCAGCAGGATAACACAAACAGATGAGGTGGACTCTGGTATTTCTCTGGCTCCTTAATTAGCTCTCTGATAGGTGACAAGAGGCCCAACTGGATGTGTTCCATCAGGGCTGCAGGGAAATCAGGCCAAAGGATTATGATTTTTATCTAAGTCCCAAATAGTCAACTTTGTGTTCAGTGGTACATCCATGCAACCTGCTTTTATTTCCACTATTTTAATCCTTTGCCTGAGCTGGTTTTCTGTCATGAGTGTTAGATTAGGAACATCTTAGGGATATATCTTATTTAGACATATAATTTAATTTTACTAAGAGCATTGATAGTTGCTCACTGAAATATAAATAGATTTTGAATCTTTATGCAACTTCTTACCTGTTTCTATTTCTCCATCTTGCAGTATCTGGGTCTTGTCTTCCATATAGCTAAAACACCTAAAAATTCTCACAGACTTTCCACCTAAGATACTAAAGATCATTGCTGATTTTTGATGACTCATGAAATGCTACACAGTTGCAATCCCCCAACTGCCCTTGTTCTTCATTTGGTGACTTCTGTTATATCGTATATAGTTGTTATTTGCTACCCTCCCAACTGTGTCCCAGTTTAATGGCCCATCTGGCATGCAGAGAAGATGAAAAATGAGTCTTCTACTCTAAGGTTAAGGACACACAAGGCAGGAAAAAATGGGGGAGAATGACACAATACCTTATTGTGATGCTCTTGTTACCATGGCATCTTTACCATCTTGCCCAATAAAGGGCCAATGTCTAAATCTTAAATTCAGTAACATAGTCAGCCTATTTACATTGTGACTGCCCTATTTAGACTTAAGAAGAAGTAATTATACAAATTCAGTGGAAGGTTTTACATTGATATTTAAAGTTTGTTTCTATAAGTACTTCTCCGATAGCTGTTATGTGTGGAAACACAGGACCAAGAATTGAGTGATAAATAATTCTGATAAATAAAAGACTCAAGGAGCTTAATATCAAGCTAAAGAGAGCCAGAAGACCATATGTTTATGAATATAATGGCATTTATTGAGTTATAGAGTTTGAATGATATATATGAGTCTTCTTTCTCAAAGATTTAGGGGGTTAAGAAATCCAGCTCTTGCTCTCTCTGCCCTAGATCTCCTGCTGGACCACTGGAACTAGGCATCTGTGTGGGAGAACCAGGCATCCTCTCACAGCTTCCTCCTCCTGATCATCAGACAGATTTCAATATCCCCAGCCACAATGAGAAGCAGGAAAATAGACAGCTGCACAGGGAAAGGCAATGGTGATATAAATACATGTTTAATTGCACATCAATTACAATTACTTACTAGGCTGCATTTATTTAAATGCAGTGTAATTAGAGCAAAAACCTTGATTTAATCATAACCTTATCAAACACAGATCCCGTCATCTTCCTGTGCTCGTACAGTCTGTGTTTCCCTCTGTGCCCATTCCAAGGGGAGGGGAGATAGCAGAATCCATTTAGAGCAGAGGCCCTTGCCAAGGATTTTCTCCTCATCTGGGACCCCTGCTCAGATGCGACAGAGCAGTTCATCCCGTCCTCTTCTCTAGAAGCTCATGATGAGAGGGTCTGATTAGCTAGAATGACTTATTGAAAATATAACTCATCCCTGATGGCAGGCTTCATAACCCAGGAGCCCAAGATTAGTAAGGACATTACGTCGGTTCAGCCTCCAGACATAAATTACTCCTTGGAATGTACCCTCTCACAGTTCCTATATCTGATTTCTCATCATTGTGGATGGGCCTTGACTTGACATTTCTGCAAGGGGGTGGACAGCGGGCAGGCAGACTGTCTTTCACAGTTAGCTCCAGGCTATGTCTTTGTCTACATCTCTCTCTCTCTCTTTCATTATCTCCTGGCTTCTCTGTCCCTGCCTCCCTGAAGACTGAGAGGCTATCTTTGAGATTTTTGAAAGAAAATTCTCTGTTTCTGTGAGTGCTTAGAAGCAATGCTCTGTCATACCCCTGATAGCACAAATATCTCCAGTTGCCATAAGGTCTTTTCTTCGATGATCTCCGTAGTTATAAGTAGAGACAAACCTTATCCCCATTTTACTGTTTGGAAAAGTAGAGGTCTAGATGTAAAGAATGACTCTAGCAAAGACAGGCACTAGTGAAACTAGAAAATGTCTGTGAAGCCATTATTTTGCTAGGGTTTATTTGTTCCACACTCAGTTATTCCCTACATTTTCTATCAAACAGATATGGATACATATCTGGGACTTTAATAATAATAAATAATGTGTATTGAGCACCTACTCTGTGGCAGGCACTATGTGTGCATTATCCTTCACAGTGAAGTGTAGGTAGCCACCATTATTAGTTCCACTCCACAGATGAGAAAACTAATAAGCAAAGAGGTTAATTACCTGGCTTGAGTAATGCAATGACCACTGTTGTCTGTGGAAAGTAAGCTTAGAGACAGATACTTCATTGCACACTTGTAAATGTTGTCACCTCTTATTCTTGAAACAATCTTATAGACTAGGCATTGCTACATTATCCTGACTTTGAGGAAAACAAGCTCCAAGAGATGAAGCTAATGGCAGAAATTTTTATGACTAGAAAAGGGTGAAGCCCAGTTTGGTTCCAAAGTCCCACATGCCCTCTTGCAAGCCTAGCTGGTCCTTCTCCAGTGGCTCTGTATCCCCATGGGTGGCACCCCCAGCTACCCGCTGCACAATCCAGAAACCCCCCATGCTGGAAATGTCTCTCACCTGCCCTGTTGTGTCTATTATCAGTGTGTTTGTGCATTTCGTATACTCATATGTGCATTTCGTATACCTCTCCAGTATACTCTGTTCCTCCTTCCATGCTGTCCAAGATTCTATCATCATTTAGTTGGATTCTGGTATTAATGTACAACTGAAAATCCCGTTTCCTGTACATTCTATTCCCTACATATTAATCAGAATTAACCAAAAAATGAAAATGTGACCATGTTTCTACTTGGCTAACCCTCTAACAGCTTCCCATTCTTCTAGTAAGGGCTTCAATTTCTCCCACGGCCTGTGCCTCATTTATTTATCTGTTTGTTTATTTATTTGTTTATTGAGTCAGACTCTCACTCTGTCACCCAGGCTGGAGTACAGTGGCATAATCACGGCTCACCACAACCTCTAACTCTTGGGCTTAGGTGATCGTCCCACCTTAGCTTCCCAAGTAGCTGGGACTATAGGCACATACTACCACACCTGGCTAATTTTGCATGTGTGTGTGTGAGTGTATGCATCTGTGTGTGTTTAGAGATGTGGTCTCTCTGTGTTGCCCAGGCAGGTCTAGTGTGAGACACTGTACCCAGTGTGTTTCTTTTCAATATGTGATTCCTACCTATTCCCTGGACCTTCTTGTCAAGTCCATCTCTTTACCTCCTTGCTCTACCCATTTGGTTTTTTTAATTTACTCTTATGTATTCTCTCTCTGAACAATGGCTTTCCACATATTACTCCCTCTCCCTGAAATTCTCTTCAATTCTCCCCATCTTTCCTTTACCTTGTTAACTATTCCCCATCTTTGAATCTCAACTCAAAATTGGCCCCGTCAGAGAAAACTTCCCTGACATTTCTGAATCGTTCAGAACCTCTTGTCCTTCACTATAGTAGACATCTACTATTTCAATCGACTCCTGCCTATTTCATTCAGACCTGGCTCTCCACTAGGCTCTAAGACATAAGAGAGCAGGGGTATGTCCATTTCATTTACTAGGACATCCCTGCCCCCCATGATGGAAGCCTGAACTTAGAAGGTCACAATAAATATTGAATGACATGATTAGTGAGTGAATATACTCAATCTAGAATCCACTCCTTCATTTGCTTCTATGTGGCTTCCTCTGAATCCCCCAACTTCTTTACTATATCCTATAACTGAGTCTCTTCTTTCATGAATGTCTTCTTGGCACTGTAGACTTGGGCTTTTGCTTTTATAAGTCCTTGCCAGAATTTTCCTTTCCAAAGTAGTCTTTCCAGTTTCTCTTCTTCACTCTGCCCATGTAACACCTTATATACACTATACACAGGCTGGGCTCCCCTGACACCACTTTGACAAATAGTATATAAGGCAGTGCTGGTAATACAATATCTGTAGCACAGATTTCAACATAAACCCCCAGGAGGGAGAGACATTGCTCAGTGCAATATGAAGGTATAACAAGGAAAAAAAGGCAAAAGCTCAGAATGAAAATAGAGAAATAATTGCTCAGAGAAAGATGCTAGAGTGCAGAGAAGTATTGAAAAATTAATTTAAAGAGAGCCTCTTAAAACTCAATGCCTTGGGGCTCTGGGGAACATCACTGGGAGTTTACCAGCCCAAAGCATTGTTCCTTTAAGACTGTGCCAGGCACAGGGATAAGTCCTGGGGCCAGAGAAAAACAGAAAACAGATTCTGACCTCAAGGAGTTCTCAATTCACAGTTTGAAGTTGGTGTGTGCATGTGTGTGTGTGTGTGTGTGTGTGTGTGTGCACGTGACTGTGTAGTGGGAGAGCAGGAGACTGGCTAAACTATGACACAGTAATAATCATTCACCCATTTGTTCACCAGACATTTGTGGAGACCTTAATATGTTCGGGACACTGTTGTACACACCAGGGATATAACAGTAAATAAAGAAACAAGCCCTCCTTCTCTCTAAGAGCTTACATCCTCAGGAAGAAGTTGAGGTGATGGGGACAGGCTAAAGAACAAACACTCATGGACCTAATTCTGAATTGTGCCCCATATCTTTAAAATAGAAATAGAAATTTTCAAAAAAGAACAAACAGGTAAAATCTGTGGTATATCAGAAAGTAGTACATGCCAGAGAAAACTGAGAAACCTGGGTAGGGCAAGGGGATGGAGTGCGTACATTTAAGTGAATAAGGTGGTCAGAATAGGCCTGAAAGATGATGAGGAGACCAGACCACTGTGTCTCCATTATCAAGTCAGCTACTCAGTTGTATTATCTTTAATTCTTTAAGCAACTCTGAAAGCTAAATATTATTACTCCCATCTTATGGAGAAGAATCAGAAACTCAGAGAGGATACTTTTCTAAGGTTGCACAGCATCTAAGTGGTAAAATGAAGACTCAGGACTAGGGATCTACTACTGCATGATTACTTTTCTGTTTTGCTGTGCAGCTATATTATTAGTGACAGTAAGTTCTAAGGCAAAAGGAATAGGGAAGAGATAAACCTATTTATTTTATTAGAGAGTGTTTCCCAGAGGAGCTAATATATGGGTCTAATTGTGACAAATCCATGGATGAAAGATTCTAGCACAACTGTTCACCCTGGATGCCAGAAGTGGATCTAGCCACACCATAGCAAGGCTCACCTCACAGTCAGTGATGAAGCAGACATTCACATCTGTGCAAGGAACATTCAAGGGCACCAACTGAGCATCAGTGTTCCAGGTACTAAGGTGAAAAAATGAGTAGGACAAGGACCCTGAATTAAGGGAAAATCTTTTTTAGAAAGACAGGGATTTATTTTTAAAAATGCACACACACACACACACACACACACACACACACACACACACACACACACACACACACGGTGTGAAGGAGAAGATGGCCTTTAATCCATTTCCCTAAAATCCATCTTCTACAAAGAGCATTGTGTCATAAAACCATACTACTTGGGATGTGGTTCATTGAATTCTAACATTTCTACTTCTAAAACTTCTAGTTTTGGTAAAATACTCTGCTGTCCAGCCAGATTCCATCCTGTGCGGGTGCTGAGGACATAGGTCTTGGCCAGCTGCCCCAGGTCTTAGAGACTCACCTTAAAATCATGAAGGGATGTAGCACCTTGCAGAGTGTATACCAGAAGTATTTATGTGCAGTGGGGAGCATTCAGAGGCATGGATGCATGTCTGGAAAGAGAGTATTCAGACCTCACCATCCTCGTGTTCTAGGGACAATGGAGAGCTTTGGAGTCAGACATGTTTGCTTCCAAAGTCCATCTTCAGTGCTTACTAGCTTTGTCACCATGGACAGCTTAAAGATAGTCTCTGAGTTCAGTTTTGCTATTATTATTCAGAGGATTACATCTGAAGTGGAAACTAGTTGAACACGTTTGGGTATTTGCTCCCAAGTTCTGCCAAGTTCTATTCTGTTGCAAAAATGTCTTTTTTGAAAATATCTTAACAACTGATTTTGGGGCTGAATATTTCAAAGCCCTACAAGCCTAACTTAGTCATTCAGCAACTATGAGTGTTGTGCAAATTACTAAGCCTCACAGTGTGAGGCTCATTTTTGTATCTGTAAAAGGTGAAAAATGAAGCCCATCTCTGTGCCCTGTTTTAATATTATAGGAGACGATGCTTACAGAGCTCCAAGTTCAGTGTCCAGCATGTGATGAGTTCTTAAAATACTGTAGTCATTATTATCATTATTGACTATCACATCTACATCTAGGCACCCATCACCCCTTCTTTTGTGTTAGGAATATGGTCTTCCTCTTATATATGTAAATAAAATATACATATTTTATTTTCTTCTATCAGTTGAGCAGTGAGAAAGAGTTAAATGCAGTCATAAAGCACAGGCGCTGTTCATTAGGGTATGATTTATAAATGTTTCATGCCGTCATCAAGGCAGGTTGGCACTATGTGACTACAAATTATGCTTTGGTACCTGGTCCCACAGCAGGGTTTGCTGTTCAACAATCAAGCCCCAAAAGTTTGAATTTTGGTAGTCTATGCCTTTATTGATCTTTCTTTTCCTCTGAATGTGTGTGTGTGTGTGTGCGTGCACGTGTGTGTGCACACGCATGCATACGTATGCCTAGGAAGACACACATGAAACTGGAGGGGCATATTCTTTCTATGTTTCTGAAAATGTTAATGGGCCCACCACCTACCACAGGAAAATCTGTGCTTTGTCTATGTCTTTTGTGGGAAGGAAGCAATAATGAGCTGGAAGTGCTTAAGAGGATCCTTGTTTTTGACCACTGCTGTGCCTCCAGCCAGCCCATGAGAGAGCAGTGGAGAAGTGAGAATCTATGTCAGTCATGCACCTGTATGGGGAGGTGTCTACTGAGTTTATTGAATGGATGGAAGGACATATAAAGTATTCCTACCTTGTCCCAAGGTCCTAAGCACTGCTGAAGGGCACTGTTCCCAAATTTCTGCTAGGGGATTCTGATCCCCATTTAAGATATATATTCTCTCCTCAGTTGTATTCAGAGGTATCTATTATTCACCAACCATAGGCAATAACATACTGTCTGGGTGCTGTGAGAATACCCAAATTAAACTAGATTTGGTACCTGCTTGCAGGGAACTTGAAATCTGGCAGCTACTAATGATGATGTTAACCCATATTGATCTCATCTTTCTATGTGCTAAGGACTGTCTCAAGAATAGTTTCCCATTTAATTCTCACCACAATCTGAGTTAGTAATATTATTATCCTTATTCTGTTGATATTTTAAATAACATTTAAAGAGGTCTAGTAACTATAACAATAATAGGGAGGCTTTGAAGCTAGAATATACAAGTCTAGAGCCTAGTTTTAAAAGTTATTATAAAAGTGACCTTGGTTAAGTTATTTAAAGTTCTCTGTTATTAATTGTCCCCATTTATAAAATAGGATAATAAATTATCTACTTCATAATGTTGTTGTAAGGGTAAAACAACATAACATATATTAAGTATTTAATATTGTGTGCTATCATGTGGTGAGCACACCAAAAATGTTACATTAGCTATTTTTTGTTGTTTTATTATAGCTTCATCATTGTTCTCAATATGTCAGACATACTCCTGAGAAGTGACTGATGTGTTTTAAATGGCTAACTCTAAAGCATCCATTTGAATTCATGACTTAAATGTCAGGTTTACCCACAAAGTCAAACCAACTAGATATCACACACAGAAAAGAAATGTAACTCTGAAGACAGCAAGACCTTTTGGGTATCAGGTCAAATCTATGGAGATGAGCACTGTCCTAGGTGCTGAGGATACAGCAATTAGGAGTCTTCATGGCACTTTAGGTTGAGAAAGATGAGGGTGGGAATCTTGCTTCCTGCTCCTCCTACTTGTGTATTCTTGTGCAAGCTACCAACCTCTGCAGCATTCATTTTTCTCATTTTATGAAATTAGAATAAAAACTGACCCTACTTTTTAGAGTAAATGCTTAAACCTTCTGGGAATATACCTGAAGGAACTTAAATCACTCTACAAAAAAGATACCTGCATACACACGTTTTTTGCAGCACTATTCATAATAGCAAAAACATGGAACCAACTGTGCTGCCCACTGAAAATGGGCTGGATGAAAAAAAAAGTCATACATATGCACAATGGAATAGAATTCAGCCATAAAGAAGAACAAAGTTATGGACTTTGCAGCAACTTGGATGGATTTAGAGTCTGTCATACTCAGTGATCTGTTAAGAAACAAAGAACTGAGTACCGCATGTTCTCACTCATAAGCAGACCCTGAATATTTATCATAATACAATAAGAAAGGATTGGCAGTAATGGGACACTGCCGGGGGGGTGGGGGTGGGGGGTGGGAGGTACATAGCATCAATAAGATCCCTTGATCTCAAACCAGGTGAAGTAGGGACTGAAGAGAGCCCCAAACTTTACCTGTATGATGACCACTTGTGTATTTAAGTCTGAATTGTACCCCATATCTTTAAGATGAATTTTTTAAACAAAATGTTATTTGTGTATTTAAGAACTTGGGAAAGTGTATTGCACAAAGAATCAGCATTTATAGGCAGAACACAACAATCATAACTTTTAAAAACCACAACACAATAAAACTATGACTTGGTATTACTAATCAAAAAGTACTCAAAAAGTTTATGAAATTAGCCCAAAGAGACACGCCTATAAAATTGAGTACCTGATTTAAGCTTGCATCTAGTAATCCACAGTGAATGTATTGTTCACCATTTTGGTCACAAGCATTAAACATCAGTAATTGATTGTGCTGAGCATATACATACAAGAGGACATTATGAAATAGTCAGAAGAACAGGAAAGTAAAAAGGTGAATGTGAAAAAAGTACTGTGTAAGGAAAAGAGTCTCACATTAATTGGACCAAACATTATAAGTAGAAACACATGTAGTTGCTGATAGATGAGGAAAAAACTATAGATGGACAGACAAATGATTTGCCAACAGATTTACCATGGGTAGAATTAGCAGTCAAAGGGAAAAGCACGTGCTGCCATCCAGCAGGAGGTGAATTACTGTTCCCACTAGTTAGAGATTTAAAAACAATTAGAGCGATAGATTCCATGCATATAAATAGAAGGATCATGTGGCTATATGGGTGCTGTGTGGTGATAGATAATGCCACAGATAAACCCTGGAGCTGGAAAGGCACAGAGACTCTGGATAAGTGATTCCTATAAATAAGTATTGCTCATAGATATTTTAGATGCCTCTCTATTTATGAACATTTGACATTCACCCCTAAGGAATTGCATATTTCCTCATCAAAAGGAAAAGCAACCGTGAAGTCAATGACTGGATGTCTGATTAGAGGTTTCAACATTCACACCATGTTAGCAGCTGCAACCATGACTCAGGCTCTAGCTCTGAGCTCTTGAGGCCTAACGGATGTCTCAGCTACAGCATGGTCAGGAAGCTGCAGTAATAGCTTCCTGGGAAACTTACCACCAATGCCTGTTACTCAGCTCAGTTTTCTTCAGAAAATAAAGTCCTCATTTTTCCCTTGCTGTGATATGTAAGGAAAGTCACCATCTCCTACTCTAGACAAAATATTTTGTTTGTGTTGGTATTAGGAAATGTTCATATTGCTTATTAGACAAAAATCACCTCATAAGTAGCAGGCATTTTGTATTCTAAATTTGGGAAAGCTTCATATGGATCGTGGACACAACATAGAAATAAGAGTAGGAATGTGGTCATATCTACGCAACAATTTCTAAAGAAAAACACATGGGTTCTGAAGTCAGATGGACAAGAAACTTACTCTGTGAAACTAAAGAAGTTGAATAAGTGATTTTCCAGAGCCTTAAAATAGGGATAATAATAACTGTTTCATAGGTTTGTTATGTGAAGTAAATGCTACTTAGTCTAGTGCCTGGTGTATGGTAGGATTTCAACAAAAGGAGATTGATGTGATTAGTAACAAAGTGCAGAACACAAAGTCTTTCCTCCTTGCCCCCAGTGTAGGCATGTCTGTGTGCACAGTATTGTGTGAAGACAGAAGCCAAAGTACCCATGAAATAGCTGCCAGAGGCTCTTTCTCTTGAATTGTATATAAGAAGAATGTGCACTTGCTTCCTAGGTCAGCCTGATCCACTTGAAAAAAGAATCCAAGTCCGGAGAGACATCCAAGCCTATGGCTGTGAGTTGCAGTAAAAATAAATACTAAACAGCACTCCAATTTTTAGTTATTTTTCCACTGACTTGCTTTGACTCATGGAAAAATATCTTAAGACCTTTAGTTTTCCTATTCACTACATAAATGTGTATATATATATATGTATATATGTGTATATGTGTGTGTGTTTGTATACATACATATATACACATATGTATGCAAACAGAGAGACCATTGTAAGTACTTTTTTTCATTAGTTCTTATCAATAATCTTATGGGTTAAAGCACTTTTAATACCCTCATTTTATAGATCAAAAAATGGATATGCTGAGTTGAAGCAATTTGGCCATGGTAAATAGCATTAGAACTGAGAGTAAACTCTGGCCCACCTTTCTTCAGAGCTTTCTCTCATACTACTCTACTAAGCTACCTCCATCAAAATAAAGATGTTGACTTCATTAAAGCCTTAAATCCCATTTTGACTCCAAATACCATGCATCTTTTGTGAATATTTCATAGCAGGGGGACATCAAGAAATTATCAGTCACTGGCATACTCTTAGTGAAGCATTCAACAAGTGTGTTCACAGTGCCTACCAAGTGCCAGGTGTCAGAAGTTGTAATGGCTCAGCAGTACAGCAAGTCACCCTGGATCTCATACCACTATGCTATGGAGTGTAGGAAAATGTTATGCAACCAGTCAGTCCTAGTGGCTGGAATATGATGTAGTAAAAAACAACAACAACAACATAAAATCTTTCCATATTGTGCGGTTTTAAGAGCATGCATGACAATCTGAAGTTATTATATTGATTTCCTTACTGTCTTCTTCTCCTTTACTACCCTGATGGGAATATTTGCTCTGCATGGAACAGGGGTCTTGCTGACTTGTTCACTGAAGAATCCCAATCCCTAGCATGCTTAGAGTCCTGGTACACTGTGGGAGTTACATAAATAGTTGTTGAGTAAACAGTGAATGAACACAACAACAATAAACTCTAGTATAACACTTTACATCATCTCCCTGAAGTTTAGAAAATGCTTGCAGATGTAATATTCCATTTGATATTCATCATCAGCCCCATGAGAGAGCTAAATTGCACTCCTCATTTTACAGAAGAGGAATCAGAAAATCAAAGAGGTTATTTGAATAATCTGAAGTCAAACATGTAAAGACTCCAACACTTTTGACTCATAGTTGTACACTTTATATTCCTCCATATTGCAAATAAAGCTATGATAACATTTTGGCGATATATATTCACTAAACTGAGCACTTCAGAAGCATGGATTCTTGGCATAATTGGAGCAGAGGAGTGAATATAGGCAGAAAGAATCAACTTCTATTCTCTCAGTTCTTTGATGGTCTTAAGGAAAATGTAGAGTGTGAGTAGTAGAAGTGAATGACAAGTTTAGATAAGCTGTGTTTAATTTTCTTAATATAACTAAGAGAAAAATCTCATGTACTCAGAGCTAATCATTCCATTTCCTTTCCAAAGTATCAACTTTAGCTTCATTCACTAAGATATTATGTGGCAGAACATCATAACTCAGAAGAGTGCTACACTCTGTCTCATTCTGTACCTTCCTTTCCTCCTGCCCTCATCTGAAGTAAATGGATTCTGCCTTTAGCCCATCTGTACTCAAGCCCTGCCTCCTCCTTTCTATTTTTTTTTTTTTTTTGAGTTGGAGTCTCACTCTGTCACCCAGACTGGAGTGCAGTGGCCACTCCTGGCCACCGCAGCCTCGACCTGCTGGCCTCCGGCGATCCTTCCGCCTCAGCCTTCCAAGTAGCTGGAACTACAGGCACGTGCTACCACACCTGGCTCATTTTGATTTATTATAGAGATAAGGTCTCACCAAGTTGCCCAGGCGGGTCTCGAACCCGCGGGCTCAGGCAATCCACTCACCTCAGCCTCCCAAAGGCGCGGGATTACAGGCTGAGCCACCGAGCCCGGCTTCTCCTCCTTTTTGTTAAACTGTGGAGTAAGTTACATAAACTCCCTGTGCTTTAAACCTTTACAGTGTTTTGAGATTAAAGAAGTTAAAATATATGAAGTGTTTAGTTCTAGGCCTGACATTTAACCAAGTGTTTGGCAACTCTTAGCTGCTATCATTATCGTTTTCATTATTATTATTCTAACATCTAGAAGACCTTGCCTCAGCCATCTTTCTCTCCCCCAAGGTTATACTGTAAGAAACATCTTCATCTATTCTGCCATTCTTTTACCTCCCTTCTAAATTATGAAACCACAATTTCCTTTCACTGTAAGTCTAAATATAAAATCAAGACAATTTCCCTTATCATAACCAGAATGTGACTCAAAATAAACATTCCATTAAAAGAATTAGAAGAGCCATCTTGGTGAATGAAGGAGAATAGATTTTTCTTTATAGCGACCATTATCATTGCCTTACTTATGTACCATTCCTGAATTGTTTGTTGAACCTCAGTTTTAAATGTCATTCACTGATGGCCTAAGCAATATATACTTGATGTCAATATGGCATTGATCACACACTCAAAGGAGATAGGCAAGCTGCAATTTTGTTTCTGCAGACAAAAACAGGTGGGGAAAATGATGATTAATTCAAAATCCCTCCATTTCTTGCATAAGTCTTTCAGAAAACAATTATTGAACATTTCTTTCTCAAATAAGGCATTCTTCTAGGCACTGATGAATCAACAATGAATAGGATGCTATCTCTGATCTCAAAGAACTCTGTAGAGAAAGGTTTACTGTAAAGAAAGACACACAGACTATTATTCAGGCAAAACATTTTTAATAGAACTATGCTTGTCCTACTGCACGCTCCTTCAGCATAGATGGCAGAAGTCAAGAAAGCCTCTTAGAGAAGGGAGGACAAGAAAAGTATTTGAAAAAGTGGATAAAGGTTAGGTGAGATAAAGAACGGAGCTCACATTTGATTAACTAATGTCTGCAAAGGCATGAGTTGAGAGGGCAAAGCACTCTTGGGAGACATCTATCACATCAGTGGCTGTGATGCAGAGTTTGGGAGTGGGTGAATGATGAAGAAGGGGAAGGTCATGTCACTAAAAACACTTGCATCCCACGCTGTCAGGATTTAGGTGTTGTCCTTTTATGGAGGGTAGGGAAACGCTATTTCATAATTGTAGATGGAGGCTATAATTATAGAACTTATTGAAGTTTTATTCAGCCCTCATTTTCCATTGCCCATTTTGATTATAGAATAACGCTTCCTTCAAGACTGTGCTCAAAGTATGGGTACTTCAACTTATTTCTCGCCAAGAGTTGGCATTATGCTAAATCTACATTTACAAATCAACTCACTAAGTAGAGGACAACAACTTCCTGAATTTTGTGGTCTGTATTTCAACTACCAGCCTCCAAGATGAGGGATTTTCTATGTGTCAGGAGTAAAAACAATAGTTTTTAAAAAGTAAGTGTCAAATTACACTAAACATGTTTAATTTTGTTTTCAGTAATGGACTTTGATGTTTTAGTGAAGAGTTATAGGGTTACACTCGAAAGGTAACAATCTCATATGATGAAACCTTTGGGGAGGGGACTAGACTTTAAAAACTGGGAGAAAAATAAAATAGAAAAGTGCAGCTGGACAAGTGGGGCTTATGCTACTAAGTATTTTAGGCTTAATTTTATACTTTATGTCATTGTGCAAAAATAAATAGGCATTTAAAAGGAACATGACATACATTGGTGAAAAAGCAGAGAAAAATAAACAAGCAGCTGTAATTTAAAGCAGAGGAAATTGATAAGATTGACTTTAAAGATTTGAGGCACTAATCTACCTCCTTAGATACAACTTTCTAAATTTTGCCATGAATGCCAAATATGCAGATCCCAATGTGTCTAGGTCCTTTCATAATAGAGAAGGAAGGAAACAGCAATTATCAGAGAAAGGTAAGCACTTATTTTGGTGTTTAATAAATGCCTAGATAAAGATTATAATATTGGGACATTATCTGAGATATGCAAAATTGTATATATTTTAAAATTTGTCAAAATAAATAATATAAGTGTGGCTAATCTGGTAGATGGGAAGTCAGAATGTAATATCAGGTGAAGTTGAAGAACATCAGGCATGTAAGACTGAATACATAAGCACACATGTGAAAGAAGGCAAGGAACAATAGAATAGGTATAGACGTAGAGTGCAGATTATTTTGTTTAATGGGTAAGAAAGAAAGCTCCAAACACTGTGAGGTCACCAGGGGAATATTTATATGTGGCAGTAACTGCATAGCACAAAATTCACATATACCTAACCGAGCCACACAAGGCTGCAACCTCCTGGGTCTTTCTAGATGTCTTGTTTATAAAGCAGTTAGCAAATTCTTTATGACTTCTCTTTACAGCACCTAGACAGGGGAATTCTTTCAAGTTTAGAAGCCACAGGTAAAAAAGTTCATTTACTCAAGAGGGTATTACACATAGTACACATTCAACTATCATATAATTCTAAGTATTTTAAAGATTAGTGGGCGTTGATGCTTTAAGAATGTCGGTGTGTAAAGCACTAATGAAGAGGATGTTGTAAGGAAATAGGACTATCTAGAACCATTTAAAATTGATTACCACTCACCCTGGGAGTTCATTAAAGAGAGAAGAGCTTCATTCTGTGATTTCACACTGTCTTGTTTGTACCCGAGCTTATGTCAATACAACTACTAAAAAGGTAGGGTCTCTGAACTATTATTAAATATGGGTGGGGTGACAGAAATTAATAGAATTGTGACAGTAAACAAATGTTGAAAAAATTTTTAAAAATCTCAAAATTGGAAGTAAAAGAATAGAATCAATAGGTATGAATTAAGGTGACTGTGCTTTTCAGTGGAAGATAGTGAAAGAAAGTGGCATGTGCACCTTGGCTCACAGTTTAGGACACTCCACATGCAAGGCCTCTAAATCACACAACTCCAAGGACCAAGCAAGGGCATCGTTTTGAAAAAAAAATTAAAGCATTTGTATTCTAGCTGTCAGCTGCTTTGTTGGCAGGGTGATGAATGCTTCTGAGTTTGAGTTAAGCAGACTAAACTCTGTGAAACTGTACTTGCACAACTGCTGAACTCTCTAATTGTCAATTTTCCAAAATTCCAACTGGAGACACAACAATCCAAAAGCCACCCACTGTGTCTTCTCAATGGTCAGTGAGATGACTACCCCTGAACATATGGTGGTGCAGTTGCAATTGCTTACCACAAAGACTCCAGTTGTAGGTTTCTCCTCCTCACTGCCCTAGAGTCCCTGAACGTCTTTGTATTAGTAATCATGGCTATCTTCAGGGCTTTGGTTTCCTCCTTTAGCAATTAATTTGTAGATGTTTTAATCTAAGATGTAGTAAAGCTGGGGGTCAGGCACAGTGGCTCATATCTGTAGTCCCAGCTTCTTGGGAGGCTGAGGCAAAAGAATTGCTTGAGCCCAGGAGTTCAAGGTGTCAGTGAGCTATGATTGCCCAACTGCATTCCTGCTAGAGCGACAGAACAAGATCCTGTCTCTAAAATTAGAGTAACAATAATTACAAATATTTTTAATAAATAAAAATAATAAGATATGGTAAAGCTGAATGAGACTCTGGTGGTCAACTTTCTTGTAGAAGAACTTGCTACATAAGCCAAAAGTTGCTAGAGGTACAGGTCATAGAATGTTTTAAACCTTGTAGATCTGACGTGTGGGTAGAACTCGAAGACAGAAAGGAAAGTGTTACCAAACCTTGAGTTGACTTGATTGCAGACAAATGCTTCCTGATAATAGTAATAGTAATAATAATAATAACTACCCCTAACTACTACAAATGCTGACAAAGATGGCCATGTACAAAGCCCTGGGCTAAGCACTTGGAATACCTTATCTCAGTTGGCCTAAGTCTAAGCTTGATCATCTCTTGAGATCCTTCCTAGTTTAACAGTCATATTAAAATGAATCCCCAGTTTTTCAGGGAGTTCATGAAGAGACAAGCATTTTGTGACTGACAATACCTGGCTGCTAATCTGTACTTATGTTCAAAGAGCTATAAAACATCCTAACCCACTGTTCACAAGTTCCAGGTTTGAAACACTGCAACAAAGTCACATCTCCCTGATTCCTTCTACTGTATTCCCTTACTTATATTCAGACTGAAATGTCATTGAGGCCCTCTATTCTAACACACAGATATCACTGATTAAAAAACATTCATATTTATATTGAACAACATGAACTTCCTTATTAAATTGTCTTAAGATAGTCTAACCAAAAAACAAAAAGAGAAACGGAACCAATGTATAGTCAGTAATACTCAGTGTTTTCTGTGAACAAAAGGAAATTGTTTTGCTTTATTTTTTCATCCTCAGTTTACAAGGGAGAAATCTGAAGCTTATAGAATTTAAGTCACATGTTGAAGGTCAAAAAATGAGTAAGTGACAAAGTCAGAATTTAAGCTTTTCCATTACCTCTTTCTGCCTCAGAAATAAGATTTAAAAGAGAATCCATAGCCTGCATCTAACTGTGGTAAGTAAAGCATATCATCAAAAAAAAAAAAAAAAAGCAAAAGAAAAAAAGAAAAATAAAGAGAAAGAAAAGAAACAGACACAACAAAAGCTCTTTTCCTTTGGCATTTAAATATTGCTTGTGTGAAAACATGAGGATGGAAACCGTACACATGCTTATATGAACAGAACTATTCCTGGGAGCCTTGGGATTTATTTCAAACATATTTCAAATAGATATATGGAAAGCAAGGAAGGAGAGAGAGAAAAAAGCATACGATGAATAAGAGAGTGGGAGAAACCATGAGAAAAAAAATTCAATGTAATCGTAGCCCTGATTCCTTCTGTGAAAAACTAGCTTGCTGGTGCTGCCTGTACTGTAGGGAATACATCAGATGTACTGAGATTACTATTTCATCAAAGATGATGTTGGACCTGACTTTTCAATTTGACCAGTTAACTCCAACAACAACATTGCAAGTTTTCAAACAAAGTTTTAGCTCAAGTGACTATCTAAAATATGGATTCCTTGGTTGCCTTGTCAGAGCCTGACTTGATTGCCTGTGGAAGCCAGCAGCTAACTGACTAGGGATGGTAACTCATATATCTACCACACCACCTTTCTCAATCCATGTGATGCCTCGTTGTTGGAAACACTCCATTAAAGCAGACAAACTTACTTGAGTGACTTAGCCAGAAAACCATCATAAGAAGCCAAGTCAGAAAAGCTATTGTCATTTTGCTTTCTTTTTCTCCCATGATCTGTGGATAGGGGAAGGGAACAGTAAGGAAAGTTTCTCCAGTGTCCATGATCCCTAGAATATCTTTCTCTCAGATATGGGGCCTAGCATGTCAAAGGGAATATCCATCTGCATAGACATTCAAAATGATCAGGCTTGATCTTAACCCATCAATCTGGCAGCTGTTCTAATAGGAAACCTAGATATATTCATGACACAAGCCTAAATGTCTTCTGTGATGACCATGAGCCATAGTATTATTAGATCCCTGTAGACTGAACAAAAGGAACCTCCTTCCTTTCCTTTTTCCTTCCCACAGACTCTTTAGAAAGAGGCTGCCACTCAGGAGATGTAGCTCCTCAGATATTTCATCCTTCTACCCACTCCTCTCCTTCCTCATCTTGTTTACTAAATTTCAGGATGTATAAGTACGTTATTTTCTATGACCTGGGTTCCTTGATCTCTTTAAATGGTTGAATGTTTTGGTCCATCTTCAGGGTTTTGCTCTGATATTACACCTGGACTGTTGAAATGTCTCTGCCTTCATGCTTTTCAGCGTAGCACAGCTCTGACCCTCTTCCACACCTAACATTATGACTCTCAGAACTCTTTCCTCAGAAAATCCCAGACCCCCACTTGTGCCATAAGAGTTTTTTTGTTTTTTGTTTTGAGTTGGAGTCTCACTCTGTCAACCAGACTGGAGTGCAGTGGCCGCTCCCGGTCACCGCAGCCTCTACCTGCTGGGCTCCGGTGATCCTTCCGCCTCAGCCTTTCGAGTAGCCGGAATCACAGGCATGCGCTACCACGCCCGGCTGATTTTTTGATTTATTGTAGAGATGAGGTCTCGCTGCCCAGGCGGATCTTGAACCCGCGGGCTCAGGCAATCCACTCACCTCAGCCTCCCAAAGGCGCAGGATTACAGGCTGAGCCACCGAGCCCAGCTAAGAGTTTTTGAATTCCTCTAACATTGTCTTTCCCCAACATTCCTCAAATGAAAAAAAAAAAAAAGATTGGTTGAATTGTTTTGTTGAATGACTGCTGCATGATACATTTAGCTTTAAAATACTGACAGCTACATTTAGGAAAGTACTTTGATACATATTTTCACATCCGATACTACTAACAACCCTGTGGTATTTACATCTCTATTTTCTCATTCAGATGAGAAAATGGTTTAAGTGATGTTGAATGAATTTCTCAGATTCATATCGGATAAGAGAGACATATCTAGAACTCAAACAAAGAGCAGATTCCAAAGCTGTTGTGCACCCCCATGCACACGTGGATGCTCTAGCAAGTCGACTGCATTAATTAGATTGCTGGTTCAGAAGGGCTGCTTGCTTGAATCACAAATAGTACCTATGAATTCCCACAAAATCTCCTTGCATTTTTCTCTTTAAGAGACTTTATGAAGTCAAGACACAAACTGATGAACCAATTTAACTAAAAATTTGTCCTTTGGAGTATGGAAATAGAAACCTGAAGTCCTGATTCCTAAATCAAGTTTTCCCCATTCGTTAATTATTGTATTAGATTCTGTTGCTAATGGTATTGTAAGCCTGTTTACTAGTATTGCAAAGAAAAAACAATATATATACCTATATATAGAAGTACTTTTTATGCCAATTACAAATCCATAACCATATGATCAGTAAGCCTTGTTTATTTATCCTTCACTATTCAGAAGTTCAATAGCAGATTGAATTATATATACACAGCAGATGTGAAGACACTCATTCTCAAACATGCAAATATTACACACAATTCCCCTCTATCTATTGTCAACCCTCAGCCATGGTATCTACCAGACAGGTCATTTCTAATTAAAGAAGGATCTGGCATTTGTCTTTCTGAATATACTCTTTAAGCTTCAATTTGCTTCCAAACCCTAGGTCTCCACAGGTGGGAACCAAAGAAAAAGACATTTTGCACTGGTTTCTTTTCAAAGATAAAGTTTTCATCTCTGCAGGAGCAATTAATTTTACCTGTTTAAAATGACAGAGAAAACCCTTCTTTTGCTTTTTATTCTAAGAGCTTGGAAAATGCAGTGTGGGAGCAAAGTTATGTTGGTTTTTTCTGTTTCCCTGCTGAGTTGATTTCTGAACAAAATTCTCAGTATTCTATAAAGGAGTTAGTAATCTGGTTAGTTACCATTGAGTACCATAAGATATTAATAATGAGAATAAAAATTTTAAGAATCCATTTTTTGTTCTGCACATTAAAAGGTGTTTGAAAAATCTCTACTCCACAGTGGTAAAAATATCCAGTTATCCTCCCTGCTGTAGTCTGACTTTTTTTGTGCCCCAAATTTATATGTTTACATCCTGTCCCCCAAGGTGATGTTATTAGGAGGTGGAACTTTTGGGAAGTGATTAAGTCAAGAGAGCAGTGCATTCATGAATAAGATTAGTGCCCTTATAACAGGGGCTCTAAAGAAATCCTTTCCCCTTCCACCAAGGGAGAACACAGCTAGCAGGTGACATCTATGAACTGGAAATGGGCTGCCACCAGACACCAAACTGATCTTGAACTCCCCAACCTCTAGAAATGTGAGAAATAAATTTCTGTTGTTTAATACACTAACCATTTTCTGATATTTTGTTCTAGCAATCTTAACATAACAGACACTCCCTCTTTCTGGGATAGCAATTTTTTTGCCTCCAGCATAATAAAAACTACTCAAGATATAAAGTCTTTATGATCTCATAACATAGAAAGAACAGTGAACTTGGAAACAAGGCCTGGGTTCAAGATTTAGTTTTACGCCTACTAAACTTGTGAATCATTTGCTCTCTGTTCTCAGTTTGCTAACCTCTAGGGACAATACTTCCCATAACCACCTGACAGATAAGTGGTGAGAAAAGTCAGAAAAGATGATGGAAGTGTTTTGGTAATTGTGAAACCCAATACAACTGCATGCATTACTTTCTATAAAACAATTTAAAGTTCCTTTATGGAGAGCTGCAATTATGCCCATGTTTTCCAGTTCATTCCACAGGACATGATAGCTGTCCTGGTAGTTACTTAAGTAAAAGAAAAAATAAAATAAGAACAATCTAGACAGTAAGATTTTTAGGAAAATCATGAGACTGTGTTTCTCAATTTCAGTTTCTTTACATGAAAAATGGAGTAAAAATTTCTACCCTAAAAATGTGGGGAAAAAATCTACGTATGTATGTATGTATGTATGTATGTATGTATGTGTGTATGTATGTATACACACACATGTCCTGGAGCCAGTAACCAGTGCACTATAAGTACTAAATTAATGTTAATTCCTTCTCCCTACACTGTTCAGAGCACCACTCAATCTGTCTCACTCCTAGTTCTTACTGAGAGAGTAATAGATTGTGTGCATGGGTCCCTGTCACAGGACCTGGGAAACATCAGCTTCTAGCTGAGTGTCAGATTTTTCTATGTGGAATAAAACACAGGAAGAAGATGAAATTGGGACAGTCTTTGTTCCTCTCATTGAACACAGAGCCAAACTTTAGAACAGAGTTTTTGAACATTTTTAAATTCAACTGATATGAAGTACATTTTATGCGGTGACCTAGTATATGTAAACATGCACAACACACATGATGAAGACATGGGCTACTTTTTGCTTTATTCATCATGTTACTTTTAAAAGTAAAATCTTAAGACACTCAGTAGCAATCCCACAGTTTAAAAAAAATGCCACTTTAGAGGACTTGCAAGCAGGACTCCCAACCCTGCAACTTCTTTGGCCACTCACTAAGATGTTCCTGTCTATTGTTGTATAGTTCAGAAAACACAGAGGACATAACCAGGAATGTGGGTTTAGAAGCGCTAAAAAAAAAAAAAGAATAGAAAAAATACCCTTTGTTTTGTTCATGACCCCCAGAGATAAAGTCTCACAAATTATCTTCACCCTAAATAGCAATAAGAAAGTGAAATCCATCTTAGGCCCCCCACACCCTGCTCAGGGCAGTCACTTCATCATGCTCTGCCACTGTCACCATAAATAAGATCTAGGTCTTATAAACGTGCCTGCTACCTGGGACAAGCCCTGGGCCAAATCACATCTCAGTATCCAGAATACCATTGACAAATGTGCCAGTTTCCCTTAGAAACATGGCGTGTTCCATGCCAAAGTATAATTGTTTGTTTGTTTGTTTAATTTTTATACTAGAAGATTTCATGGAAGAGGAGCAGATGAGTGAGCAGTTGGGATCGGTGATGGGCCTCATAACTTTCTTTTTAGTGTCTGACTTGCATCTGTTCAAGTAGGTTTGTTTTATTAATGCTTACTGGCCTAAAGCTATGACCATGATATTAAAGGTGCAATGTTAGCATAGCACTGACATATAGATTTGTTTTCTATAAGAAGGAAATGAACGATGGCATAGAATATTGAAGCCCCGGCTTCCCTCCAGCTTTCTGGCCTCCGTGTTCAGAGGCTAGATTAAAGGTAGAGATAATTAAGAAAAGGAACTCCTGAGGGGATTGTCATTAAGAATGGGATGGAGATCAGGGAAATCTAGATTGGGAAGCTCAGGCTGAGATTTCATCATACCTGAATGTGAGACCTGATTTCCTTTCAATTGCTCAATTTCAGTCACTAGGCGATAAATATGAACCATCAAGTTATTGGTAAAGAAGAAGACAGAGTGATCCCTTGACTCCTAAATTATCCAAACACTCTTGTCAGACCGAAATCAGGATTTTATTTGTCATAAATTCTGGAGGTCTTTTGTCACCAAGAATAAGATAATGTAGCCAACTCCAGTTTGATCCAGGCCACCATTTATTCTCAAGAACATTTAGATTCAGTTTCTAGGGAGCTGCCATCTTGAATTCCAGTGACTCTGAAGAACCAGCCCAGGAAGCCCATTGAAGCAGATGAGAATGGTGAGGAAGAACTCAACCACAAGGGAAGGTAGGGCTAGGTGGGGCTGGGCAGAAATATAATACCCCAATAACCTGGTCCAGGATTCAGGGCAGGACTCTAGGCCTACCAGGCAGAGTGAGCCTTAGAAGCCAAGTCTTAGGTGGAGGGAAAGCTGAACCAATGACATACACTCAGAATGGGTTTAACGGGAAGCCTGGTGCTGACGTTACTGTGGACTCCCAGAGCTATGCTGTGACCAGATGCTCCTGATAGAATAAAACTGACTCTTCAGGAAATTCCTTACCTGTGGGAGTGAGCGAGTCCCTCTTGGGAATGGCTGCCACTGGTTCTGGTACAGGGAGAGATTAAGTCTGTAGCTGACCTGACTGCATTTCCTACTTATGAATATGTGTGCTGTGGACTCTCTGAGCCTGTCTTCTCTTTGTGGAAAGAATTAGATGAGTGGATGCATGCTGATTATACAGTATTGTGCCTAGTGCAATAATAATAATAACAACAGTAATACAATCTATGTTGTCATTATTAGTATTTAAGATCCTATTCCTGGCCTAGCAACTAAGAGTTTAGGGACTAATTCTACCCACTCACTCCTTCACTGGTCTCAAGGAACTTTTCTAAGTCCATATGAGGTAAAGTATATCAGTCAATTATAAAATTTTAAACCTTTTCTGTTCAAATGTGTGGAAGTCCCATAACCATCCCTCCTCCTCTTCCTGTGCTCACTGAGAATTTGTCTAGCTCAAAATTCTTTAGTCATCTTAACTGCCAAACAATAGTGGACTTGCTAAGAAAACCTGAGTCACAGTCCCCTTGGCCTAGATGAAAAGAGGTGGCAGGTGCTTAGGTCTGCCCCATTTTCTAAGTGGGTAGCATTAAAGGAGTTTATACTAACTGAAGGGATTGCTAAAATATATGTCACCGGGCCCAGCTGGCATGCTCTTCCATAAAGAAGAGATTAGGCAGGTGATCATTTCCTCTGGAGGAAATTAGGTAATATTCTTGGAGACGAGAGGATGGACTCAGTTGACCTCTGAGGACAGAGCTGCTTGTCAAGAGATATTTGGAAATGCTCCTTTCTGTAACCACCAGGAGGACAGGTAGAGAGTAATGAGGCCTGAGCCTCCCTCATGGAAAGAAAACAGTCTGAGCATCTTCTAAGTCCAGTTTGACATTGCTGTGAGCAGCTGCATGCTCAGAACCCAGGAGATGGAGACCATCTATTCTGTTACTGTCAGCTATTAGACATATATCCAGACAACAAGATCAGAGGGCCACTTAGTGCTCTATCATTTAACAACTTCTCTCTGGCCCTTCTTTGGATGACTTAAACAATATGTATTCCAAAAATAAATTCCAAATACAATGTCTTTACCAACCTACTGTTCTCTTCTTTCTCCCCAAGGCCAAAGCTAAAAATGGTAACATTTCGAATAACTTGTGTCTGTATTTTAAAATGGACATCATGGCAAACCCAACCTCTACTCCCACCCCATGTTGATATTGAGGAAAAACAAAGAACACTGGAAAGTGTAAACTGCCTCTGTGGTGGAGTGCAACATATCCCCCAGGTGACTGACTTCTACATGGAGCTCAGTAGCTCAGCAGTGCTGCCCACAAAAGCAGATTCTATGCTTTCTTTTATGCCGTGAGACTCTGGAAGGAGAATGAACACATGCTCTTGTACACAGAATATGATTTTGTGATTAGGGTTTTGTTCTCGATCAGAACTTGGTAAACTTCTTCTGCAAAGTGTCAGTAAATAATTTTGGCTTTGCCAGCCATACACTCCATCTTGCTACCATTCACTCTGCTGCTGTAGCACAAAAACAGCCACAGACAATACGTGAACAATGGGCATGGCTGTGTTCCAAAAATTCGTGATTTCCAAAAGCAGTGAGTGGGCCAGATTTATCCTGTAGTTAGTTGGCTGACACTTGATCAAAAGACCAGGCCATCCCTCCTTTTCTATTAGACCTCTTGTTCATGGCCCGATGTGGGTACCTTTCACCCCTTCCTTTCTTTTCCTCTCTTCTCTGGTGATCTTTTTTCTCTTCCCTTACTTTTGATTTCTGGGTTTTTTTTTAATGTTTTTAATCTTTTTTTGTTTCTCTTGAAAAGCACTTGCTTACTATATTGTAATATATTCATCTGCACTGCAGATCTGTCCACTACTAAACATCCTTAAGGCTTTATTTGTCATACTTTGTTAAAGTTTTCCTACAGTGACTTATACATGGTAGGCGCTCAGCAAATGTTACCTTATAAACTCATTTGGGATATCTTACTCCTTTTCCTGAATACCTGGTCTTCTACCCACAACCTTCATAGCAACTGTGTCTCAGGAGTGCCTCATCCCCTCTGTTGGGACCTCTCATCGTCAAAGGAACAGTCACTGGGATGGGATGCTCTGTGTCTAAGAACCTTCTGCAGCCAGTCCCTGCCCAAGAGAGAACATGCTGTTTCATTTAACTGCCACACACCTGGTTGTGATGGGAGAAGAAAGGAGGCCTGGCAGGAGCATGAGTAAGACTGAGAGGGAGAGAGATCCTTTTGGCAAAGGTCCTGCCGGGCAGAAGGCCTTTTATGAGGCTTGGACCAAAGATGTTCCGCCGGAAAGTATGTCTGGCAGGCAGCAGCTTCCTTTCTTCATTCTCGCCCCATTCTTCCTGTCTTTGGTCCTCATCTCTTCTAGGAGAGGCCCCTTCCTCCCGGTTTACAAAATGATTAATTTTTATTTGTGCTGATCTTGTTTCCCAACCAGTGTCGATGTAAGACTGAGGTAAGCATCTGACTTCACAGGCTTCTGGCCCATTAGCTCCTCTGATTGTTAAAGAGCTGCGAAGGAGACATTTGGCCACCCTGTGTGGTCTTCTTTTGGGAAAGGACTTACCTGCTGAGTGTGCAGTCTTTGATACCTGCTGTAATTTTGGCTTCAGAAAGGGTGTCATCTGAGGCTTGGCCTGAGTCCAGCTTGCTCTCAGTCTCCTTGGGTGAGACATTTTCGCCTCCCACTCCTCCGTGGCCTCTTGCTGGCTTCACTGATGCACCAAAACATCCATTTTTAATCTGACCAAATCAATTACAAATGTTACAGATTGTAATTACCCAAGGAACTCCTGAAAACTAATTATGTAATACACAATCCCCACAATAAATTACACCTTTCCTTTGACTTTATGTACCAGAAAACTGTTTTCTGAGGAGGCAGATGAAGAGTGTTGTTTATCCCCGCCAGGGACAATCACAAAGCTGATCTTTATTTCTCTCTGCTGAGTGTTTGTGGGTATTTGCCAGAGGTGGCCACAGGTGTGATGCCAGGATCCTGAGTAGCAGCCACCTTGTCTTTTTCCACTGGGAGATGTTAGGAGAATATCCAGGGGGCTCCGTCTTATCATTCCACCATAAAGAGAAACTTGGGAAAAATCTGGTGGTGGGAGGCGGGCAGTGCAACAAATAGCAGATGCAGGGGATGTTTAAAAGGGAAAGAGATGCAACATGTTAATCTAGGCCCTGAGACTAGAGGCATCGTGTTAAGGGTGGGTGACTAGAGCATTCTTCAGGAGAATGCCTATCAGAGAAGAAACTCAAAACTTCTCTGAAACTTTTATACTTTTTCCTTTTCCTGTTTTTTTTTCTCACTACCAATAGACAATGGAATTTCAGAGCTTACTAATTCTCAGCTTTAAGTTCCAATAAAGATTGGAATACAGTAGGCAATTATCTCTTTTGCAGAACTCATATCCTCAGTGTTGAAGACCCTTCACCTGGAACTGCCTACAGGTGAAGTGCTATTCAACGCTGTTAACATAATTATCAGGACAAAAAGGGAGGTACACCTATAAACTTTCCAAGTGTGGAATCAGAGGATGGAGAAGTTTAGGAACAATTTTATGTGTCTGGAGGACCAAAAATGACTGACAGGAGAAAGTTCTTTTAATGTCAACAGTAGTAAGAAGGTTGCTTTTGGAGTTAGCATAGGAGTGGTGGGGGTCCTATGTGGCTATGGATGCACAGATGGAGTATGTGTGTGTGGCAGTATGTGTGCACACATGTTCACACATGCATCTGTGTGGAGTGTATATATAAACTGTGTGCAAATGTGAATGCATGTGTGTATGTGTGAGTGTAAGCCTGCACTTATGTGTGTGTATCTGCATTTATATGTGTACTGGTGGGTATATGTGTATGTATCTATGAGGGTGAACGTGTGTGTGTGTGTGTGTGTGTGTGTGTGTGTGTAGGGACATCAATACACACTAGGTCAAATAAGACCCCCTGCTGCTCTCCACCAGCCTCCAACCCTACTTCCCTGGCACAGCCCACATGGTTCTTACTGTAACTGTCCATTGAACTGACCACCTCCTCTACTAGGAGGGTCAGGGGAGGGTAGAGGCAACATGTTCTTTACCTCTGTGTGGGCACCTGGCCCTGAGCCTTGTTCCCAGTAACTACTTCAGGCTCCTGATTAATTTTCTGTAGGTTGGAAGAACACAGATGAGATGGGGGACAATGTGCATAGTAGGCAGTTCTCATCTTACCTCCTTCCTCACAAGAAAACATTAATTCCATTTTGCAACTTAGAGTGTCTGGGTTTTGTCACTTTTTCTTTGTATGTTTATTTTTTAAAAAGAAATGCATTTCTTGAATCAGCATGGACTCAATCACGACATATAGAAGAAACTCCGTAGAAATGTGAAGAAACCCTAATTGTTTTTTTAAAAAAAAAACTTTATGTAGGGAGAAGCAATGCTTCATGAAATGTTCTTAGTTTCTTTTATTGAAAATCTGTGTCCTCCTGATGATTCTCACACTCTTGCCTCTCATATCCTCCTGGTTATCTGTTATTTTAGTTTGGAAATGATTCAAAAACCTACTCACCTTCTCCTCATAAACACTGCTTTTATGAAAACAGTCATTCTTTCTTGCCTGTATTCAAGCCCTAACTTGGTTTCCTTTTCTATTTTCCCTACTCCATTCTGCAAACTTCACCAAGGTTACCTTTCAATAAAAAGATCTAATTGTGTTATGTCAAAATATATTAAATTGCCAATATCCACCCCTATTTGACCTAAAGAAATTGCCAGTTTAACTTACGTCAATTTGACACTGCTACTGTTGCCCAGGCACAGTCACGGCTCATTCCAGCCTCAACCTCCTGGGCTCAGGTGATCCTTCCTTCTCAGCCTCCCAAGTAATTGGGACCACAGGCATGTACCACCAGGTCTGGCTAACTTTTATTTATTTGTTTGTTTATTTATTTATTTGTTTGTTTGTTTTGGGGAGATGAAGTCTTGCTATGCTGTCCAGGCTGGTCTCAAGCTCCTGGGCTCTAGCGGTCCTCCTGCCTAGGCCTTCCAGAATGCTGAGATTACAACCATGAGCCACTGTGCCTGGCTGACAACAGTTGTTTGAGAACAGCCTGCTGTTGCCTGTTTCTTAGTTGCTTCCTCAGAATAAAATAAGCAAAATCTCATTTATGTATTCCAAAACCTCATTTCCCATGAATATTATTTGCTAGATACCAGAGAGCAAAGAACAGATGTATACTCCAGAAAAGCAATGTCCAAATCAGACAATATGTATGTGTACACATTTAATGCCTCCCTACATTATCAATGGAATTGTATCCTTTCTGAATTCACTACACAATCACACTTTCTTCTATTATAGAATTGTACATAAAAAATTCAGAGTTGGTTCTGACTCTACTCATTATTAGCGAAGTGACCTTGGACAAATCATCTACCATGTTAAGCTTCACTTTATTCATACAAAAATTAGGCATATTACTAGCAGTTAACTCACTGGGTTTTTCTGAAAATTAAATTAACAGTGCATCTATAGTGTTAAATACAGTGACCTACTAAGTGCTCTGTGAAGTTAAACTAACATTATTCTTCTGGATGAATGCAATACCAGCTCTTTTAGGATCAATCTTCTTATGGCCCCTGATGATACTCTAACTAAATGGCAACTCTCTGGAGGCATTTTATCCAAATTCTTTAAGTTTGAGACAAAGGAGAGACCTTTAGTAAAAAAAAAATAAAAGCAAAAATACACGCGCCTAATGGAAACCTTTCCCCTCTCTCTCTATTTATTTTTTACCCATTTCCTATGAAAATGTTACTAGATTTTTCTTATGCTTGCATAAGTTTGCATAAAGAAATTTCAAACAGAGTTTTGAAATTTGAGTGATTCTTGCCAGAGATGCCAAAATAAATTTAGTCTAGTTGCAGAGTTGCTTGGTAGTTAGTATTCTTCACTTCATTTTATGAGAAAATATTGGTACTGCATTAAGTTTTTAAATAGCACATCTAATTATATCCTCATTAATAGATGTCAAATATTATTATTTAAAACGTTGCTTTAATTAATTATGTTTTTTAAATTAAACAGCTAATTTCTAACAAGTTATATTTAAATAATTAAGCCTAATGCTAATAAAATGGAGTGTGCTTCAGCATCTTCTTTATAAACACAACATAAAATGACCTATTAAATTAAGTCTGATTTTCTATCCTTGGATAACCAGTTCCTCAGCTTCAAGATTCTACCTACTTAGCTTCATGTTTCACTAGGAACCATACACAGATGATCATCCCAAGACCCAGAAAGGGCTCACACACACTGTGCACACACGTGACCTCCCATGACACTAGGACTTTATGCATGTTATTCCTCAGTCTGAGGTGTTTGTTTATTCATTTATTTATTGCTTGGATAAAAGCTCATATATTTCCTCTTCTCTGCCTTCCACTGACAGATTTACTGGGTCCATCCGCTGAGCTGCTGGGGTTTGTTGCCTGATCCTTTGCCAGGACATTCACTGAACAATGCATAATTGTTTTCTAATCGCCTTCCCTGCTCCACTCCTGGGTTCTACATTTCTGTCCCCAGGAATACCTTCCAGCACATGATAAGTGGATGAGAGATTTTTCTTTTCTTCCTGTTTTCTTCTACATTAATGAATAGATACACACATAAAAGAAAACTGTGGACTGATAATTAATGTTTGTTGAATGAATGGGTGGATTCAATGAATTGGTGACTCTAAGAATTTTAGTGAGTTTAGAATGTGTATGGCCTAGTCACACAGACAACCAGAATATTTATACAGTGGTCCCTTCTCCCCTTACAGTGGGGTGTATGTTCTAAGACCTCCAGTGGTTGCCTGAAACCAGAGACAGTACTGAACCCTATATATACTACATGCAGATTTTGTTTTTCTGCGTCACATTTTCATGGATAGAACGTTTTTCTTATCATAGATCTTAGTTACTTTAGCGTATTTTTTTCTTTCTCTTTTGAGTTGAGAACTTTCACCTTTTCACTTAAAAGAAGCATTTCTCTTTGCCATCATCCAAATTTCCAGCATCACTATTCATGCTTTTGGGGGCCATTATGAAGTAAAATAATGGCAATTTGAACCAAATCACCACATAACGTGACAGTTGATCTGATATCCCAGTTAACTAATGGGCTGATAGTGTATACAGCATGAATTTGTTACAACTTGACTAGATTCTTGTCCCTACTTTCCAGAAAAACTAAGCTTAAGACAGTAGCTATCATAGTAGGGAAAGCAGTTAGGCCAGGTGAATGAGCAATACTTCTCAAATCTGCCTCCCTGAGAATTCAGAGGGTGATTTGGTGGGCAGGGGCCTAGAGAATTGGGACCACTGATTGGTTGGGGGATGAAGTCATACAGTTGCTGAGATTGCCTTTGTAAACCAAGTCAGTTTCTTGGTGGGGTTGCTGGTCTTGTTGGTGTCAGATGGTCTACCAGAAAGCAGAATCTGAAATATATCTCAAATGCTAACATTAGGTTTATGTTATCTATAGGGACAAGTGGGGAAGTTAAAAATCTTGTTAACAATGGAAGTGGGAAGGGAAATTCCTAGTGATCAAAACTACTCATGTCCTTCAGCTGACTAAATTCTGGATTCCATCAAGGAGGTCAGTATGACCTACAGCCAATTGTTCTTCAAGAGAAAAACAGATTTGTTAGTTAATCTTGTGGTTGGCCCTGAAGCTAGGATATGCATAGAGAGAAAAAAGGTCAAAGAGAACCTTATGATTTAGCTATACCCCTATCCTAACAAACTCCAGGCCCCTATTACAATTTTAACCTGTAGCTTTTTATTAATTTTATATGGATGGTTTCAGATATGCTGTACAAAGGGATGGTTCATATCCATGGCAGGACAAAGTGGCATGGTGCAAAATTTCATCATGCTACTCAGAACTGCACACAATTTAAAACTTATGATATGTTTATTTCTGGAATTTTCCTTTTCTTATTTTCAGACAAAGATTGATCTCCAGTAACCATAACTTTGGAAAATGAAATTGTGGTTAAGTGGGAGACTACTGTATTTTAAAATCAAAAATGAAAAAACAAACTATAAAGCAATAACATTGAGTAAAATGAGTAAATTATTTGAGGTGGTTAGGAAAATGCCTCCCAGTAAGCTCTCAAATACAGTAGATGTGTTTTATTATACTTCTCATTGTTGATATTGCTAGGTTGCTCAGTAATTAGTAAATGAAAATGAACTACCTTATAGAACATATGCTACTAGACAATGCTGAAACATCTATTTAACAATGCTGTTTTTCTTTACTTTAAGAAAACTGTGGAAATGATTATAATGTAACATAGCTTATTTATAGATAATGTGTTAAATAATTTTATATGCACACATTTGCTATTCTTTGTTATAATTCTTATGAAAGAGTATCATGGTTTTGTAAGTGATATTAACTTATTCCTTTCTTATGCCAGATAGCTATAACATATACATTGTATTCATGTTATTATCATATATCACATAATGTATCTTATTTTGATGTTTATGATAATATACAATAAGTCCTCCTACAGTGATATTTATTTTTGGACTTCCTGCCTGTGATAAACTTTCTCTAACTTGCTTCTGACAGGGTAATCTCAGTTTCTTATGTCCTGTCATGATTATGATCTCAGAGACCATTTTGTACTGCATTAATATTTTGACACCTCAAAAAGCCCACAATTATAATTATATCTTTTTTTTCCCCACAAACCCAGTTAAAGTTCTACCTTCTTAGCTGGTCATATCAAAATGCTTCTTAGAAGGTCAGTAGCCATGTTTATAGTAAAGCTGGTTCTATAAGTTAACTCCTCATTAATTAAAGTACCTTAGAACTGAATGTGGATAAGTTAAAATTGGTTTATTGGGGTTAAGGTAACCTCTCTCTGAAGATACTGACAGCCTTCTCTATGCATCTTGTGAAAAAACTTTAAATTTCTCAGCAGTCAACTTGTAAAACACAGGAGTCCATTCTGAGTACTTCACATCTCTTAATATACCACGTTGATGATTTATCTACTTAACAGCAAAAAGGAGTGCTACTCTCTGTATCATATAAATATCTAATAAACATAAATGCTTCATTTTTATTTAACTTATATAGTGATTTCTCCAAATGGTGTTTATAATACTTGCATCAATGGCCACTCTATCAGAGAGTCAAGTAATTTTATTATCATGAAAAAAATGTGTGTGTGATAAAAGTGATAACCTGTATATAAGAGTAAATGTGTTACTTTTAGTCAAAATAGAATAAGACATCCACAAAATTGTGGTTTTTACTCCAGAGTCAATGGTAGGTGGTAGCATAACTGTCCCCATGCTCCGAGACCAAGAGCCATTTGGTTTTCTTTCTGCAACTGAGATCAAAATTCATTGCTCTGTAAACTCCTTAGAATCCCTGGGTGTTTCAGAAGGCAAGGAGATTTGATTTTGTTCTTACAACAAAAAGGCTTGTGTAAAGAATTCTTTTAGTCTGTAACAATAGCAACACTAAATCCTTTTATCTGAAACCTGAGAGCCTGATAGAAACATAGAATTTGGGAGACAGTTCCAAGATAACAAAATAGAGTCTTTAAATAGCATTGCTGATTTTTTTTTCTATATAGGCTCTCAAACATTTACCCCATTCTGTAAATTTTGAACTACCATCTCTGCTTTCTTCACCTCAACTCTAAACATCTTACACTTGTACTTCTTATAAGTAAGAGTAAAATAAAACACAAAGTAAAACAGATCAGGAAGTAAAATAGAACACAAATATCTGCCTATGGTAAGTGAACTAGAATCTCATGTAAAATTGTTAATTAACCTGGAGTTGTAGCAAGCAATTTTGTGAAGAAATGTCCCATTCTAGCACTGTCACTTTTGCAGTTTCAAAATTTAAGGTATGAATTACTTGAAATACTCCTACTTTAATTTCTATGTACCATGAATAGAAAGCAGCAGAGGTATTTGGTAATCCTTAATTTAAGAGCAAAATTTATTTTTCTTCGGTTAGAAAGTTTTTCTGTCATTCTTTTTTTTTTTTTTTTTTTTTTTTGAGTTGGAGTCTCACCCTGTCGCCCAGACTGGAATGCAGTGGCCGCTCCCGGCCACCGCAGCCTCGACCTGCTGGGCTCCGGTGATCCTTCCTCCTCAGCCTTCCGAGTAGCTGGAATTACAGGCATGCGCTACCACGCCCGGCTGATGTTTTGATTTATTGTAGAGATGAGGTCTTACTGCCCAGGTGGGTCTCGAACCCATGGGCTCAGGCAATCCACTCACCTCAGCCTCCCAAAGGCGCGGGATTACAGGCTGAGCCACCGAGCCCGGCTTGTCATTCTTTAATTAAAGTTTATTTTGGGCATATTTTATCTACTTGTATGAGAGGAAGCCTGAAAACCATGAATATTAAAAATTAATAAAAACATGTCTCTAACCTCTAAGGGGGAACATAGTGAATACATACACTAAAATCAAATGGATAATTTTTTTCTAGTCAACATGATCATGGATATTTTCATGGAGAAAATAACATTGGATTTGATCTTAAAACATATGAGATAGCCAGGCTTGGTGGCTCAGCCTGTAATCCCAGTGCTTTGGGAGGCTGAGGTGAGTGGATTCCCTGAGCCCGCAGGTTTAAGACTGGCCTGGGTAACTTGGCGAGACTTCATCTCTATAATAAATGAAAAAATTTTCCAGGTGTGGTAGCACATGCCTGAAGTTCCAACTATTTGGAAGGCTGAGGCGGAAGGATCTCCGGAGCCCAGCAGGTCGAGGCTGCAGTAGCTGCTCCCGGCCACTACACTCCAGTCTGGGTGACAGAGTGAGACTCCAACTAAAAAAAGAAAAACAAAAACAAAACATGTGAGATAATGGCAATGTGTTACATGTATGCACTAGAACATTATACAGCCATAAAAAAGAACAAATTAATGGCCTTTGCAGCAACTTAGAAGCAATCGGAGACTATCATACTATGAAATATTACAGAAACATGAAGAACTGAATACTGCATATTCTCACTCACAAGGATGCCCTGAATGCTAGTTACATTAGCACAAGTGTAGGAGCAACAGTCTCTGTACACTGTTAGGGGAGGGAGAGAGAGGAGGAAGGACGACGGTATGTGGCAACACAATGAGTACCTAGTCCACTACCAGGGGGTGAGTGCCAACTAGAAGCTCAAACTTCACCCGCATGCAGCCTACTTATGTAGCAGATCCTTACTTGCACCCCACAATTTTAAAATTAAAAAATGGGAGGTTTCAAGTTAACTCTAATATAGGAATTATGGAGGAGAGTATAGTTGAAAACTAGGATGAAGAAATAAGATTAGATTCTAGAAGCTCCTTTCTCCTACCAGATATGTAATGCCAAGTCTCCAAAGTAGAAGATGATGTAGATCAAAGTTCTATTAAGTAAAAGGCTGGGAAGGTGACCAGGGTTAACTTTGCTTCTAATACGTGTCCAAGATGTTGATACTAGGTAAATTCCAATTAGACTGGTTATATATAGATTCTGATTCATAAAAGTAATTTATTAAAGCAAATAGAAATAATAAGATACATACATTTAAAGGCATATGTGTAAAGATATGTCTATCTATCCTCTATCTATCTGTCTATCTATCTATCTGTCTGTCTACCTTTCTTGGTTGAAAATGGGAATACCATCTGAATCAAAGCCCATATAAATCCTTAAAACATAATCCCTATAGAGATGAGTTCCTGACATTGTCCTTTATGATTACTGTTTCCTTCACTTTAAATTCCCTGTTATTGTTCCATGAACCTAGCTAAGATTATTTTAGCTACAGATCATACAACTAAGGGTAAGTAACTCACAGGATACAGTGATGTTTATGAAGCTTTTTATAATATAAAAAGACGTCTGCAATTCTTCAGTTGAGTTAGTATAGAGAAAAAAGACAGAAAGAAAACATATCCCCTCTGGATCCTCTGGATATGGGAATCTCAGCACAGAGGCATAGATTCATAATGATGTGTGTAAACCCTAAGAAGCTTTGATTTGCTTGCATTTTACTCTAAACCCTCTGGGGAAGAATGGGAAAAATATAATCTAGAGGAAGTAAGGGTTACATTCTCTTACCACTTGGGCTGCCTCTACATGCCAAAGGAAAGAAAGAGGAGGTGACTCTTGCGGGTGGGAGCATCAGGTCTTTGGAAAAATTGATTCTTTTTATTTGAGTCCAAGAAGATAAATGACTTTAGTCCCTGAGACCAGCAGTGGAGAAGAAAACAACATGGACCATGAACCATATTGTTGTATCAAATTTTATCAAAGTGCTATCCTCAGTACTACCCATTCTAAAAAGCCAGATGATAGGTCTGATTGTATCAGAGTAACCTGACCCCAGTGAACACTTACTCTTCAGGGCTTCCTCATAAAAAGGGACTAGGCTGTTTACCCAGAAAAATATTAAATATTCTGGGTCTAGAGAACTCTTCAAAATAATAATAGTAATAGTGATAATAATAATAATACACTAATCCATGTAAAATTAAAGCTAAAAATTAATCATATACCTGCATTTTAAATATAACATTGATGCTGAAATTCAGACTGTTGATTTTTTGTAAGCTTCATCAATAAGAATTAGATCTATGTCAACAATTTGTAAGCTTCATCAATAAGAATTAGATCTATGTCAACAATTTGGAGAAGATGGTAGCCAAAAAGATCTAGGTGCAAAATGGAATTTTCTGAGGATAAAAGGGAGTGGGAGTGCTGGAGTCCAGCTCCAGGAGAGAGTCAGGGCTTGAGATGGGAGAATCAGGAAGCGGCGAAAAAGAAAAGACGAAAACGACAGGAATCCTCTTCCTGGGGAGAGCTCAGAACTCTGCCAATTTTTATTTATTTTTTCACAAGCTTATATAGGTTTACCACTCAGCCCTGTACCCACAAATGTATCTTATGTTGCTAACCAAATGCCCATGTACATCCTTTTTGCACTCACAATAAGGTTGACCGTTAACAATTTTAACCACAGATGGTGTTTTTCTTAAGTCAAACATTATGAACGTCCTGGTTTCTTCCTAACTTTCTCATAACTATTTACTATTATAGGCCTATAATATCCTTACCCTATAAAGCTAAACCTTAACTCTGAGTCTTATTTAACTTACTTACTACTATATATTTATTTCTATTAATTTTATTTCTATCCTTATGTCTCTATATTTTCTTAACTATCACTTATACTATTATATATCTCTTATCTTACTAGTTTATCTTACTATCTTATTATTAATATTCTAAATTCTATCTTCATTAAACTACTTATTTAATCCTAAAATATCTTAACCTATTTTTTATCTCAAACGGTTGTTTTCCACCAGCTCTCAGCTGGGGTCTGTTGTTTATGAGGAAGTGGTCCACTCGTTCTTCTCGGCCTCCTGCTGTTACCAAAAAACATCCTTACACACCCTAAGGGGCACCCTTTTTGCTACAATCTCACCTCCATTATGCCTATGTATAATTTTTGTGGTCAAATGCCATCATCCATTTGTGCATCTATTATCTCAATTAAAGAGGGAACATTCTCAAGCCTATACACGCAATCCTTCAAAGTTAGGGAAGGTCCGTCAACAGGATCCATGGGGCTTTGCCTCATTTTACTGGGGCCTTGCTCCCAACTGGCGTTTTTCCTGTTTTCAGGTCCCTTTTATCTTACTTTTACTAGTGATTGAGGCTCCCGACATGGGAGGATTCCAAATCCCAGCATAAGGTGGTTTTTCAGATACCTCCACGGAGATAGTCATTGACTTTGGACCTTTATCATCTATTTCCTTAACCTTCATTTCCTTAAATGTGCTTATGACCTCAAGCTGCTTTAAAACTAGCATTCACTATCTTTGTACCTACAGCACTATTATTTGCTTGTCTTTTGAAAGCCATTATGAGTCAAAACTGTTAACTAGAATGTAAAACAATATCAGAAAGATAAAACTGCAGAGGAGTTAAAAAAATGAGCACTTTTAAAAATAAGGAAAGCATAGAATGGTGATGGTTCCTGTAAATCTTCCATCTCTTTGGCACTTGCGGGAGCCCACCCCGCAAGGGTCGTGAGATGTCCTGAAGGAGAGACAGATAGGCAAAAGATGAAAATCATAGACTCGGACACCTGCTTCCTGAACAGATGACAATTTAATGTTAGTTAACGCAGAGCTTTTATACCCTTCGTGAGGGGAAGGCCAAAGAAAATTCCTTCACGTACATATCTTCTAAAAGTTACCATCTAGTGGTCTTAGTAGCAAACAAACCAAGATTCCCATAGGCATTTAGACAACAAGTCTTATTCATAAAGCCAACAATGATACTTTCAGTCCAATGTCCCAAATTACAGTCGTTGAAATTTCTCAAGAAAGTTTCTTTAAGTGTATATTTCTTTATGTGTCAGGAATTTTCTCATCTTAGGCTTTTATGTTCTTCAGAGTCCTGTGATCACCTCCTTTGTCCAGATGTCCTCGTTACTTTTCTCGTATCTTGCAGTGCTTGTTTCTAAAGAGAACCCAAAAGAAGCTTTTAGTAATGTTTCCAAGGCCCCTCAAGGTTGCTTTCTGTTTTAGCTGATCTGTCATAAAAGTGTCTGATTATTATATTATGAGTTCAGTGAAAACCCACTCTATAAATGTTAACTTAGAGTTTTAACTATTGAATTAAGTAAAAACCTTAACATTAACCTTTATCCTAAGTCAGTGAAAACAGTGTTATAAATCACCTACATAACTCCTAGATAAGTGTTAGAACTTATAATGAATTCATAATGAACTTACTATAAACTTGTGCTTCAAAAAAACCTTATGTCTAAACACCAAACTGCATAATTCAAAATCAAATAAGGAGTGAATACACTTATATCATTTTTTACTTCAGCAATATCTAGTAACTTATAACCAAGTGAAAGAAAGCATTCTTGATGTGCTTCAGAGTTTAACACTTACATATGTTAGAAAAGGCCAAGTGGCATAGTGGGAAAATGGAAAAATAAACCATGACATTTCCAGGTTAGCTGTGATTCTTCGCATAAACATGCCATCTTCTTCTTCCATGACTACACAGAATTTCTTCAGCTGTATCAACAGCAAAGGTGGAAGACAGAAGGGCCTCAGCTGCCCGGACTCGCTTTGCGGCCGGGGGTCCTCAGCGCACCTGGACTTTGTCAATCAGGTGGGCCTCCAAGGCTGGCTCCCAACATCTCCCCTTTTTTGTTTTTTAATATGAAGCTGTGAAATTCCGTACTCAGTCAAGAGATGTTATTCTTCAATGATTTGAAGATGACTGGAAGCAAACATAACAGTAGCAAGATTATTCCTCCACAAAATCCCACATTGATTAATATAGACAATAATGATTTTTGACTAACAAATGAAGAAAAATTGTTAAAGGTTGACTGAGCCAATTGGGTGGACTCAAATTGTTTGTCAGTCGATTTAATGTCCTGTATTTTCTTGATGAAGTTTAGAAAGGTTTATACTTAGGTTCAAATGATTCCAAATCCCAAGGATATGGTTTTTTATTTTGTATCAAGTATGGATGGATTTAATTATTTGTAAGGGAGTAATACAAATTCATTTAAAACTCTGAATGTCAATCGCAGAGCCAATTTAATTTTCAAGGTTACAGGTTCTTGACCTATAATCAAAATAGCCTCTTCTAATGCATTAACTTTACTCTCGAATTTTAGGTCAATAATTTCTTGAGCAGCTAAAGCTAATGAGACATTTTTGGATAACTGATCTGTAAATATAGCAGTATGTACTTCTTTAGTTAAAGTTATGGCTGAAACTGAAACTGAAGTAGCTATAGTTGTTAAAGCTCTAATTCCTAAAATTAAAGTTGTTATAAATCTTTTTGGCCTTGACAACAGAATGGTATGTGACATTCACTGGCTAGGAGCAATAGATGGCGTTCATTTCTGGTGCTAGACTAATAATATATAAGCATTTATAACATTAAGATCTCTGTAACAAATAAATACAGACTGGCACTTAAGGAGATACGCTTATAAAATTATGAGTCAGAAAATAAATGCTCAGATTCACTATCTTTTAAATTTTCAAAGGATTAAAACCTATGTTCACCTTTTGAAATTTTATAATGTGTTTTCATTAAGAAATCATTCCTGATCTTTCTCATTGCATAGTTCATCCATATTTTGCTCAGTTTATATTCAGTAAGCAATTTTATATTGTTGGGGTTTTGAAGTGTATAAGAAAGGAAAGTCCTTCTAATATAAAATTGGAGTTGTGATATCATTTAGCATAGAAACTTGGACCACAAATTAAGCAAAAATCTAAGTGGTTTTAGCAAATGTATATTTCTTTCCAGATGCTCTGATTTTTTTTCAGACAATGACAAAATGTTCTTTTGCTAGTTTTAGAAAAATAATGATGAGTTTTACAGCAGTGTAGCTGACTGAGACACAATCAAACTTTGACGATCCTATGTCCCTGTAGAGCATTTTTCTTGACTCATTGGATCTTACATTGTACCATGTGTTCCACTGCTTGGGGGAATGTATCAAATGATAAAATATTTTAGCTGTACCTGATTATACCATACCTTTTTAGCAATGACCTAAAGATATCTAGTAGAATGTATCTGGAATCATTCCAGTAGAATGTATCTGAAAAACATTTGTAGAAATGGGCATGGGAGTGTGGGTATCTTTTGAACACTGTAACAACAGTAGTTTGAGCAATGTCTTGGTCATTCATTTCTAAAGCAAAAAACTGGCTTGCCCATGAGCTTTATCTCTACTCAAAATGAGAAGTCATCATCACATAGGGTCATCATCACATTGATTTAGATGCCTATATGGATTAATCAACTTCTTTTGGTTCCTTAGCCACAGAGTATGACCGACCATGCACACTAAATCCCAGCTGTGTTTTAACGGAGCAGGTTTCTAAAGAGAAAGCAGAGCAAATGGATGCGGTTTAGCTCAGTAGAGTTTCATCAACTATACCAGGTAAATAATTTAAATTACATGCCTGAAACATCAGTGGAGCACTCAACACTCAAAGTCTTCTCTCATATAATTGTAACACTTTTTTTCTGAGTCAGAGTCTCACTGTGCTGTTGCCCAGGCTGGAGTGCAGTGGCACACTCATGGCCACCACAGTCTCAACTTGCTGGGCTCAGGCAATCCTTCCACCTCAGCCTTCCAAGTAGCTGCAACTACAGGCATGTACCACCATGCCTAGCTAATTTTTTGATTTATTGTAGAGACAAGGTCTCACCAATTTGCCCAGGCTGGTCTTGAACCTCTGGGTTCTGCAATCCTCTTGCTTCAGCCTCTGAAAATGCTGTAATTACTGGCTTGAGCTATTGCGCCCAGCCTATACTGCTATTTTCATAAAGAGTTTGGATCATATCTCTGTACAGCATCACAGATATACTTGTTCATTAAGAAGTGGGACATTTATTTCTATGACTCTTTGTGTGAGAATGACAGTGGATTTTTACTAGATCACATAACAGAGTCCATGACTTCCATTTTGGTTGAATTAATGTTTCATTTCAGTCCTTCCTCAGGCAAGGTAGACTCTCTACATAATTTTTTAATTGAATCAAGAGATGCAGGAACTCTTGGTCTTATCTGATTATCACACATTTTCTATGCCATGTGCAACTTTAAGATACAGAGAAAATTATCTAAACTTCTAAACCTCTTTTTCCAACTGTAAAATAGGAATGATAATATGTACCCCCATAGACTTGTTTGCTTATGTATATATTTTGTTTAAGTGAAATGAGAACAAATGCAGAACACCTGGTACACAGTAGGTGATTAGCAATGTTTATTTTTATTCCTTTTCCAACAGTGCCTACTGCTTTTCTCTGTACATACAAAATGCTCCATTATCTGAGTTAATCTAAAAAAAAAAAAGGAAATAACAAATTATGTTCTTCTTCTTGAAAATGTCAAATCAGTGACAGATTTTTAATGATATGAAGAACCTGACATGCAGAAAATTCTAGGGAACTATGCTAATTGATCTGGATGAAAATGGTGAGAAATTCATAGCGGGCATCAACATGCCTTTAAGTGTTCATGAGTTGTGCAATGGGCTGCTAATGCCTCTTAGATGGAACATAGCATTGACACAGCCCTGCTTTTGAAGAAAATAGATAGAAGGTCAAGGGAGAATAGCAAGTTGTCGACAGCAAGTCCAATACCACTTCTACTACCCCCCAACACTCAATCCCCAGGGAATTTGGACTTACTCTTTTCTGGTCTTCGAAAGCTGAGACGTAGACAGAGTTGCATTTCATTAGAAAGAGGCATTTCTTGGGACTCAGCTTTTTTCAGGAGAGAGATGGCTGATAGGTAGCTGAGAGAGCAAGTTAGATGACTATGAGTATCTAGAATTTAAAGTGTTCCCCTCTTGCTTCTGAGTAGGTGGCTGCTTCTTGAGGTCTGGCATTCACCCAACTCTTGAGCATTACCTCAGCATTTAAAGAGAAAACAAATAATAATAATAATAATAAAACTCCACAAAGCTGTGTTTTAAGTGGCATCAACATCAAGGAATGCCACAGGCTGGGTTTCGTTCATCCTGTTAGCATGCAGACTTATTTTGCACTATAGAAAGCTGTCTTTTCCTAACCAAGAAAACAAACAAAACAAAAAAAGCAGAACTAATTAAGATCGTCATATCTCAATAAATATGCAAATGGAAAATCAAAACAAAGAAATTCTATTTATCACATCATAAAGTTGCAAATTGCTGTACAGGCTGGCTTGGAAGAACTGCAAGGGATGATAGAGACTTCTTAATGGCTTTATGCTTACAGACTATGTTAGAAAGATGTATTTATAGGTTTATGTTGAGGATGAAGATGATGAATTTTGCCAGGATTAAATCATTTTCCTATTAGATCTCCAAATATTGTTGACAGGAAAGGGAAATAAAAATTCAGTCAAATAACTAGGTGTGGTTTTGTACTATGAAATTTGCTTCCGTTTATATTATTTCAAGAAGCAAGATAGTAATATTCCCATTTTACAGATGAAGACAATGATGCTCAGAGCAGGTACATTCCTGAATTTCCCACTTTGTATTTAGAGCCAGGATTCAAACCCCCAATTATTTATCTGACTTCAAGTTTATGTTTTGTTTCTGATTTACATCTTTTACCCTGCACCATGACTCTCCAACACCACTCGAAGTGACTTTTGAGTGTGTGTGTACAGTACAGCAAAGCATCTGGGTGAAAAGAATAAAATAAATCTAATTTGCAGATGTTTCCTCCAATACTCACATCTGAGTATTAAGGCCCACCCCATCAATGGAACCACAATTTGATTTCTGTGTAATGCTATTGCCTTTTATTTATATTTAATTTCAGCTGCAAATGGTAAATTTAAGTTGAATTCATCATCTTTGGAAAATAAGAGGAAGAGGGAGGAGGAGTGGTGAGGGCAGAGAAGAGAGAGAGAGATGAGAAAGAATAGCTAACACTCTACTATTGCTGACATTACTGTAACCCGGCCTTAACATATGTATTTCGTCCTGAGGGAGCTGAATCTATGAGCTGAGAGAGAGCAACTCCTAATGATGCTGGCAGCCTTATTTTAGAAACTGCTTTCTGCTTTCTGGCATGTAGAATGTTGCCCTTAGAAGAAGGTTCTCCTAGATGGCAGAGCTATATTGCTGTTCTGGTCTGCTGGGCTAACATCAGGGTGAGACTCTTTATAAGGATGGGGAATATCTAGAATGAGCAAACAGTTAATGAAATGGGGGCAGTTTGGTACCTATTAAGTATTCCTCACTGTCCTGGGCACAAGGGTAATGCAACGAGCAATCTTGCAACGAGCAGAAGGTCAACACACAGAGAACTGCTTATTACCACTAACAGTAATATTAGACAAAATATAAGTACTGTGTCGAAGTGAATGGTCAAACAAAGTGTTTGAACAAGTGTTAATAAAAGGAAGAGCTTGCTAGTGTTCTCAAAGAAGATTTGAAAGAAGAGGTGGATGCAAGCTTTGCCTTCAAGATGAGGAGGATTGTCAGGAGTGTCAAGGATAGTGTTAAAGCATTTTGCTACATCTGAACAATTTTGTTCAAAGGAAATAAGACAATGAACTGAGTGGAGGCAGGATATGTATAGCAACTGTGACTCCTAGCCAGGGACACCTACTAATAGCATTTCATCTTTTTTATCCATCTCCTCCATTTATTCCTTCTTTCTTTATTCTTCCTTCCTCCCCCTTCCCTCTTTTCTTCCTTTCTTCTTTCTTTTTCTATTTTTATTTTCTTCTTTCTTTCTCTTTTTCCCTCCTTAATTTACCTTCCTATTACATTTTTAGATTTAAAACATTGTAATTTTCCTTTTTAAAAACATTTGTAAATATTGGTAAATAAGTAAATAGGTATTATTAGTCACCCTGCTTTCATCATCTAAGTACAGCTATTGTCGGACTATAGGAGTATACTTTCCAGTCCTTTATCCAACATGCTTATCTTTTTCTACAAAATTGTCTCCTGCATTTGTATTTATATCTTATTAGTTCAGTTTTCTTCTCACTGAATGATATCCTTTGGTAGTTATTTTCAGTTATGGTCCATGTGTAGGAAAATGTATTTATTTCAATCTCATTCAAAATAAATCAAGGACTTCATGTGAGTATTGAGCTTGGGATTAATTTTCCCTCAGCACTGTCATGCCATTTTTTTTTTTCTGACTGGATTTAATATTTTTGTTTACTCATTTTTACTTTAAAAATTTAAGCTTTTAAATTTGAAGTAATATTACATTTGCAGAAAAGTTGCAAAGATACCACAGAAGGTTCCCTTCATCTAGTTTTTCCTATTTAACAAATTTTTAAGAAAAATGTATTGTCGATTTAAATATTATTCAACAGTAATCTGTCTTTCCCAATTTTTCTAAGATTTTTCCCCTTCTTTATTGAGATCCATTATTATATGTCTAAATATGAAATGCAATTTTTTTCTTTTGTTCCTTTTATCTAGAGCATTTTTGCGGACTATTAACTTTTATTTTTTTTAATATTACCTCTTGCAAATTTAGTCTAAGCACTACTTCTAAAAATCTTTCTTTTTAATTATTAAGGCTTTGATGAAATGTATCTTTTGTCTTATTTGATCATTTCACTAAGTTTTTTGTTAAAATATGTTTTTCTTTAAGAGAGAATCTGTTTAATATTCAAATCCACCTTTTATTCCCCCAAAGTATTTTATTCCTTCATTGTTTCCAAAACTTACTCTAATTTGTTAATCATTTTAAACATACTTATTCAATAGTCCTTTCCAAATTGTCATATTATTTCAAGTTTTTAGGTGTCTGTTTTTTACTTCTTTTTTTATCTGCTGACTCTTATTCAAGTTGGAATATTTCTTCATGTGATTCGTAATGCATTATTTTGAATGCATCTTCAGCAGACTATAGTCTTCACTTGCTTTCATGGGAATTCCATATGCATTGGGTTTTGAAATAATATCTCAAGATAGTTTTTATATTTTTTATTTTTTTAAAGATGTGGGGTACAATTCAGGGTTAGGTATACAAATTTTCATTACGCAGGTAGCCTTGTTGATGAGGTGTGCACCTCCCTCTCCTGGCAGTTTCCCTCAACTGCCAATCCCACCCCCCTCCCCTGGCAGTTTCCCACTACTGTCAATCCCTTTCTTATAGTATCATGGTAATTGTTCAAGGTTCGCTTATGAGTGAGAACATATGGTACTCTGTTCTTTGTTTCTGTGATAGATCACTGAGTATGATAGACTTTAAATCCATCCAGGTTGCTGCAAGGTAGTTTTATGTTTGTTTCTGATGGGGGCTTCGGGTTTTCACCACCTAGATTCACTGTTTGAAATTCACAATATAATTGTGGACCCCAAATCTATATAATTAGTGTTATTATGTCAAGTCTTTTCTTCGTTTGGCAATTAGTTACTTTCTTTTTAAAATATTATTTTATTTTAAATTCAGGGGGCCCAAGTGCATGTTTGCTACATGAACATATTGTGTAGTATTGGATATTGGGCTTCAGGTGGCCCATTCCCCAGATAGTAAACACTCTACCCAATAGGTGATTTCTGAAGTCAATCTCCCTTCTCTGTCTCTGCCATTTTTAGTGTCTCCAGTATCTATTATTTCGATCTCTGTGACCATTTAGCTCCTGCATATAAGTGAATACATGAAAAGTTTGGTTTTTTTTAAAATTATTACATTGTTAACATTACTTTCACTTATTTGTCTCTATCTTTGTTTTTATTTTTAAACTTAATATATTGTCTATTGGCTCCTGCTGCTAAAGATAAAAAAAGTTATTCCGATATGTATTTTCTTTTTCAAGCATGATTCCTTATTTTTATTAGTTATAGCATCATTTTTACATTGTCAAGATTTATAATGTTTATGTTTATTCCAATATGCATTTTCTTTTCCATGCATACTTCCTTATTTTTATTAGTTATAGCATCATTCTTACATTGCCAAGATTGATAATGCTTATATTCTGTTTAATGAACATTGTTTTCAAATTAGCCTTGGTTATATATTTAACATAGTTCGGAGCTCATCAACATGTTTTTGACCATGCCTTTCCCATTTGTGAGATCTTCGTTTGATTTATCTTTTAGTTGCCTGAACTTTCTTTGTTATCTTTTATCTTACCTCACATGAAGACAATTATCTGAATTAGTTGTGTGTGTCATGGAAGAATGATTATGGTCTTTCCTTTATTCCCACTATGCATTCTGTGCTTTAATGATGAATTGTGCCTTGCTGAGTATGTTTCTCACTTCTCCTAGTTTGCCCTTATGAAACTAAAATTTATCAGAGAGAAGATTTTTTTGTTCATCACCTCAGAATGTAGCCTTACTTTCAGAGGACCCCTCAGCCTGGTTGACAATTTGGAAAGGGTTTATAATTCCTTAATATTCTCTCCTTCAATTTGTTAAACTTTACTATATTCAGCATATGCATATTTTATACTCCATAGTTTGAGGTTAAGGCCATTTGCTAGTTTCAGTATAATTTAAATAATTATTTGTACTTTTATTTTTTTATTTTTGAAGAGTTCAGGAAAGTCAGTAGTGTGAAGACAACATTTACCATAACCTTATATCAGAATATTTTGTTTGCTTATTTTTCCATTTATAAATAATGCTGGAATGAAATTCCTGGTGTATAAATCCCTGCCCAACCTTTATATTGACTGCATATGAATATCCGCATGAAAGATTGTATCTTTTTGGAGCTTTTGATATATGTTGTCAAATTACGGTGCAAAGGGACTGCACCACACCTCAGTACTTCCAAATATATCAGTTTACTTGGACCCTCCGTAATGTAATACTTAACAATCCTTTCACATTTTTCATGCTAATTTTATATATGAACAGAGACATCCTATAATTTTTATTATTCTTATTTTACTTAGCATTAAGCCTTACTTTTCTCATTTTTGACCTCATAATCTTATTTATAAATTTTCTTTTCAAACCCCTGATCATTTTTCATTGGCAAAGTCTTCTTTTGCTGTTTATAACAATTCTTTAAATAGTACAGATGATAACCATTTAATTGCTTTGCTCATTGCAAAAGTTTTCTTGGTTTTTATATGCTTTTCAAACATGTTTATGAGATTTGTTTTACTTTTTATTTATTTTTATTTTTTGTTTTCCTTTTTAAAAAATCTTTCTTTCTTTTCTTTCCTTTTTTTTTTCTTTGAGTCAGAGTCTTACTCCATTGCCGAGGCTGGAGTGCAGTGGCACGTTCACGGCCACCCCAGCGTCAACCTGCTGGGCTCTGGCAATCCTTCCACTTCAGTCTTCCAAGTAGCTGGAACTACTGGTGCATGCGGCCATGCCCGGGTAATCTTTTCATTTATTGTACAGACAAGGTCTCACCATGTTGCCCAGGCTGGTCTCGAACCAGCAGGCTCAGGCAATCCTCTCGCCTTGGCCTCCCAAAGTGCTAGGATTACAGACTTGAGGCACCAAGCCCAGCCTTTTTCTTTGTTTCAAAAGCTTTAGAGAGTACAAATAGTTTTTGGTTACATTTACAGTGGTGAAGATGTCTAGGTTTTAACTGCATCCACCACCCCAAACTGTGCATGTTGTACCCAATAGGAGATTTTTTATCCCTCTACCTTCTCTCAGCCTTCTGAGTCTCTAGTTTCCATTATATTATTCTCTATGCCTTTGAAAGCCTTAGTTTAGCTTCCATTTATAAGTGAGATAATGTGGTGTTTTTTTTCTATTCCTGAGTAAGTTTACTGAGGATGATGTTCTCTAATTCCATTCAATTTGCTGCTAAAGACATTATTTCATTCTTTTTGATAGCTGAATAGTATTCCATAGTGTAAATAAACTACATTTTCATTATCCACTGATCAGATGATGGACATTTAGGTTGATTTCACATATTTACCTTTGTGAATTGTGCTGCAATGAACATACAGGCACAAGTGTCTTTTTTATATGATGACCCAGTTCCTTCAAATACATACCTAGTAGTGAGATTGCTGGATCATATGGTAGATCACTTTTTATTTATTTAATTATTACTTTCCAAACTACTTTCCTTTTATTTATTTTTTATTATAAAGTTGTGGGGTACAATTCAGGTTTAGGTATACAAACATTGATTATGCATGTACCCTTGTTAGTGAGGTATGCCCCTCCCTCCCCTAGCAGTTTCCCTCAACTGCCAATCCCACCCCTCCTCCCTTGACAGTTTCCCACTACTGCCAATCCCTTTCTTATAGTATTATAATTGTTCAAGGTCTGCTTATGAGTGAGAACATACGATACACTTTTCTTTGTTTCTGTGATAGATCACTAAGTACTACAGACTCTAAACCCATCCAAGTTGCTGCGAAGTCCATATATTTGTCCTTCTTTATGGCTGCATAATATTCCATTGTGTATATGTACCACATTTTTTTAATCCAGTCCAGCTTCGATGGGCAACACGGTTGGATCCATGTTTTTGCTATTGTGAATAGAGCTGCAACAAACATACATGTGCGGGTATCTGACAAACACATGAAAAAGTGTTCAGCCTCACTCATCATCAGAAAAATGCAAATCAAAACCACATTGAGATACCACCTAATCCAAGTAAGAATGGTCATCATTAATAAAACAAATAACAACAGATGTTGGCGAGGATGCAGAGAAAAAGGAACGCTTATACACTGCTGGTGGGAATGCAAACTAGTGCTAACTCTTGGGAAGACAGTGTGGCAATTTCTGAAAGAACTAGAAATTGACCTTCCATATGACTCAGCAGTTCCCCTATTGGGAATATACCCAGTAGGTCTATTTTTAGTTCTTTGAGAAATCTCCATCCAGATTTCCATAATGACTGTACTAATTTACACTCCCACAAACAGTGTATAAGTATTCCCTTCACATCTGTGCCAGAATCTATTGGTTTTTTAAATTTTTATTTTTATAATGATCATTCTGACAAGTGTAAGGTGCTATCTCATTGTAGGTTTTGATTTGCATTTCCCTGACAGTTACTGATATTGAGCACTTTTTCATGTTTTTTGGCCATTTGTGTATTTTCTTTTGAGAGATGTCTGTTCAAGTCATTTTTCTGCTTTTTAATGGGGTTAGTTGCTTTTTTTCTTGCTAATTTGCTTGAGTTCTTTGTAGATTCTGAATATTAGTCCTTTGTCAGATGTATAGTCTGTGAATATTTTCTCCCATTCTGTAGGTTTTCCATTTTCTCCGCTGATTATTTCTTTTGCTGAGCAAAAGGTTTTTAGTTTAATTAAGTCCTGGTTATTTACTTTTGTTTTTATTGCATTTGCTTTTGGGGTTTTAGCCATAAATTCTTTGATTATGCTGATATCCAGAAGTGTTTTTCCTAGGTTTTCTTCTAGGATTTTTATGGTTTCAGGTCTGACATTGAAGTTGTTAATCCATCTTGAGTCAGTTTTTTCATATGGGGAAATAAAGAGATCATTTCATTTTTCTGCCTGTAGCTATCCAATTTTTCTAGCACCATTTGTTGAATAGGATGTCCTTTCCCCAGTGTATGTTTTTGTCTGCTTTGTCGAATACCAGTTGGTTGTAGGTATTTGAGTTTATTTCTGGATGCTGTATTTTGTTCATTTGGCTAACGTCTCTGTTCTTGCACCAGTACCATGCTGTTTTGCTTATAATTTGAAGGAGGTAATCTGATACTCCCAACTTTGTTTTTTTTTTTTTTTTTTTTGGAGTTGGAGTTTCACTCTGTCGCCCATACTGGAGTGCAGTGGCCGCTCCCAGCCACCGCAGCCTCGACCTGCTGGGCTCCAGCGATCCTTCCGCCTCAGCCTTCCAAGTAGCCAGAATTACAGGCATGCGCTACCACGCCCCGCTGATTTTTTTTTTTTTTTTTATTGTGGAGATGAGGTCTCGCTGCCAAGGCAGGTCTCAAACCCGTGGGCTCAGGCAATCCACTCACCTCAGCCTCCCAAAGGCGCGGGATTACAGGCTGAGCCACCGAGCCCGGCCCAACTTTGTTCTTTACGCTTAGGTTTGCTTGGGCTATTCTGGCTCTTTTTTGGTTCCATATGAATTTTAGAATTTTTTTTTCCCTAATTCTGTGAAAAAGGACATTGATTGTATCCTGGGGATTGTGCTCAATCTGTAGATTACTTTGGGTAATATGATCATTTCAACAACGTTGATTCTTCCAATTCATTAGCATGGGATGTTTTTCTGTTTATTTGTGTCCTCTACAATTGCTTTCAGCGAGTTTTGTAGCTTCCCTTGTAGAGATCATTCACTTCCTTGGTTAAATGTATTCCTAGGTATTATATCTTTTTTTTTACTGCAGTTGTAAATGGAATTGAGTTCTTGATTTGATTCTCAGTTGGACCCTATTGGTGTATAGCAGTACTGATTTGTATGTGTTGATTTTGTATCCTGAAACTTTAACAAATTAATTTATCAAGTCTGTAGATATCTGTTAGTTCCATTTACTCTAGGGTCTAGTTGAATTCTAATATTTATTTGTTGACTTTCTGCCATAATGATCAGTCTATTGCTGTCAGTGGAGTCTCCCACTATTATTGTATTGCTGTCTGTCTCCCACTATTTTGTAAGGTCTAGTAGAATTTGTTGAAGCTTAGGGCTCTGGTGTTAGGTGAATATATATTTTAAATTGCTATGTCTTCTCGTTGGATTGATAGGTTTATCATAACCATCTTTGTCTTTTTTCATAGCTATTAATTTTATCTGAAATGAGAATGGTTACTTTGTTCTTTGGAGGAAAGTTTTCCTCCATTATTCTCTCAAATATTTTTTCCAAACTGTTGCTTTATTTTCTTCTTCATGAATGACAATGATCCTTAGGTTTGGACATTTTACATAATCCACATTTCTTGGAGATTTACTCTGTTCTCTTGATTCTTTTTTCTTGATTGTTGTTTCCATTTGCATGGCATATTTTTCCCCATCCTTTTACCTTGAGTTAATAAGAGTCTTTGTGCGTTAAGTTGGTCTCCTGAAGGCAGCAGATATATATACATTTTTTCCCATTCTGTCAGCCTGTAACTTTTTAGTGGGGTATTGAGGCCATTTATGTTATATGCTAATAATGTGTTATGCTAATTTATGTGTTAGGCTAATAATGATACATAAGGTACTATTCTATTCATCATTATTGATTGTTATCTGGTTGCTTTACTTATTTCTTCTCTATTGTGTTGTATTCCACAAGGCACATAAGGTTTATGATCTCCAGCATTTTTCTACTGATATATTTTGACATTTTGTTTCAGTATTTAGAACTCCTTTGAGTATTTCTTGTAGTATACTGGTCTAATGGTGACATATTCCCTGTGTTTTCTTCTTTAAGAAAAACTTAATTTTTCCTTCATTTCTGAAACTTAGTTTTGCAGGATACAAAATCCTTGGCTGACTGTTGTTTGAAGAGAATGAAGATGGGGTTCCAATCCCTTTCTGGCTTGTAGGGTTTCTTTTGAGAAGTCTGATGCTAATCTGATAAGTTTACTAATGTATGTTGTTTGGTACTTTTGTCTCAATATTATTAAAATTCTTTCCTTCACATTAACTTTGAATTACTGAATGATTAAAAGCCTTGAGGATGAGATTGCAATGAATCATCTGAGGGTTCTTTGGGCTTCTTGTATTTAAATGTTTATATCCCTAGAAAGGCTGGGGAAGTTTTCCTCCATTATCCCCTCAAATAGATTTTCCAACCTGTTGCTTTCTTTTCTTACTCAGGAATGTCTATGATCCTTAGGTATGGACCCTTTAAATAAGCCTACATTTCTTGGAGATTTATTATGATCTCTTGATTCTTTTTTCCTTATTGTCATCTGATTGAGTTAATTTGAAAGCCTTGTCTTCAAGTCTGGAGATCCTTTCTTCTGCTTTTTTAAGTCTACTCTTAAAACTTTCCACTACATTTTGTTCTTCCCTAAATTATTCATTCATATCCAGAATTTCAGCTTTTTTAAAAGTTATCTATCTTTTTGAATATTTTTTCATTCATGTACCAAATAATTTATTTTAATTTCTTTTTGTTGGTTTAAAACTTTCTCCTAAAGCTCATTGAACAGTTTTATAACCTTCAAGGAATGAGTTCCTGGGATATGGTGGCTGGAACTGCTCAGTCCTTTTTTTTTTTCTGCATCACTCCAGGTGGATTTCAGCGGAGCATGGTTGTGGGTAAAGCAGTTTCCTGTGAGGGACTGGAGTCCCATGAGACTCAGGAAGGCTTGCAAGTCCACAGCAGGAGCACAGAACTCCTGAGTGAATTTTCTTCACTCCTTTTCACCACTGCATCCAGAGGCTGCTGGTGGTCTGTGATGATGCAGGCAAGAATCTGGCTAGTTCCAGTCCATGTCAATGAGTTTTTCTCTTCTTCGCATTTTGTGGTTTTTATTGCTTCTTTGATGAGTTGTGGGGCATGCTACTGCTCCTGTTCCTCTCCAGGAGCTGAGGACACTCTCTCTTGGTTTACTCCATAGGAGAAACACACTCTAGCTGCCTCCCATCAGCCATCTTAATCCCTGAACTGTTTTGCATTTTAAAAATTTTTCTGAGGAATCCAGTTGTTTTTAGTGTCATATTTCTATCAAAATCATTTCCATCAAAATAATTCTATTGAATTCTATCAAAATAATTATGTTTTCTTTTATTATTACTATAATAAAATAGCAATATAAATAATTATGTTTTCTTTTATTATTGCTATAATAAAATAGCAACATATTTCTATCAAAATAATTCTATTTGAATTCTATCAAAATAATTATGTTTTCTTTTATTATTGCTATAATATCTTCAGATTTTAGAGAAATATTAATAATTGTTTAGGATTAAATTTTTGTCATGGAATGCAATAGGGTTATATTTTGATTTCATGCCAAAATTGTTGAAGCTACTTTATTTGAAGAATTATACCCCTCTTATAATGTAATTATTTATACATACAATGGAGTCTTCATTTCCAACTTTATCTTCTATTGCACTATCTGTGTATTTCTTTAACTGCATTAGTATGTTTTGTTAGAGTAGCTTATCAAGTGTCTAAACATGAATAGAGCAAGTAAACCCTCATTACCCTTTCTTTAAATAATTTTTTCTCTTTATCAAATTCCATATTTTTGTTGATGATTTGGTCTTCTAGTTCCATTTCAAACAATTCCACACAATTTTTATAATTCACTTCAAAATACTTTGTAATTGTCTTTGTATCACTTGATCACCTGCAGTAAAATTTCATATTTTTCATGTAAGCCTGCATATTCCTTATTAATTTATGACTAAAATCCATATATCTTGATTCTGTTGTGAATAAAAATTTTTGCATTTAAATGTCAACTGGCTAATGTTCAAATATCAAAACTATTAATATTTATTTACATATATAACTGGTCACCTAAGTGAGCTCTTACTATTTCTAAAATATTCTCTTAATTGGTTATCTTGTATTTTTCAGGTACACAGCTATAGTATCAACAGACAATAGTATTATTATTCTCTTCCTATATTAACGATTCTATTCTTTCCTGACAAATTTTTTTAAATTGAAACTCCAGCAAAATGACAATGATAGTGCTACTTAACAGGAGAAACTTGGTCTGGAATTTAAACTGAATGTTTGTAATGTTCCATGATTATTATATTACGTATGGTAATGGCCATTGGTATTCTGATTGAGATTGAATTGAATGTCTAGCTTAACTGTAGAAATTGGCCAGGCACAGTGGCTCATGCTTATAATCTTAGCACTTTGGGAAGTAAAGTTAGGGGGATCACTTGAGGCCAGAGTTCAAGACAAGCTTGGGCAACATAGTGAGACCTTGTTCCTACAAAAAATAATAAAACTTAGCTGGGTGTGGTAGCACATGCCTCTAATTATAGCCACTCAGGCAGCTGAGGTGAGAGGACTACTTGGGCCCGGAAGTATGAGACTGTGGTGAACCTTGGTTTTACCACTGCATTCCAGTCTGGGTGACAGAATGAGACACTGACTCAAAAAAAAAAAAAAAAAAAATTGTAGAAATTGACAACTTCACGAGATTTTTTTTTTTTTTTAATTTTTTACTAATGCTTTCCCTCATGTGGTGGTTTACTCTCATGGAGTAAACCAAGAGAGTTTCCTCAGCACCCAGAGAGGAACAGCACTGGCAGCACGCCCCACAACTCATCAAAGAAGTGATAGTCTTCTATCTCTAGATTTTTTTTCTTTGATGTAGTAACCTAAAATGAGGAATTTTCTCCTTCCATTCTTCCTTTATTTCACATTAAATACTTCCCACAAGTTACTTATTTTTTCTCAGGTGTCCTTTATAAAATGTTCTCAGGTTTTAGGCCCTTAAGTCAGTGGTTCTCAACCTGGGGCATCTGTACCCACATAGGACATTTTAAAATGCCTGGAGACATTTTTGGATGTCACGATAGAGTGAGGGGAAATGGCAGTGTTATTGGCATCTAGTGGATCGAGGCAAGTAATTCTGCAAAGCATTTTACAGCACACAGGACATGCTCTTCAATAAAGAATTATCTGACCCAAAATGTCAGTAGTGCTGAGGTTGAGAATCCCTGCTAAAGAGGTTGCAGAGGTTAGAGAACATCTCCTGGTTATTGCTTCAAAGAAGAACTGTACACAGATAAAGACCAAGTGGACCAACAAATCTCATATAAGAGTTCCAGATTCTTAGGATGAGGCAGAAATCAGAATGACATAAATGAATTAAACAATTAAGCAATATCTGAGTTGTACCTTAAGAATAAATTTGATTTCTATTGATAGGAATGAAAAAAGGTTGGAGGGCAAAATGTGAAGAACATAATGAGATAGAAGAAACAGTGTTATCTAAAGGCAAGAAAACAAGTCTTTTCTGTTACAATATAAGAGAATTATGTGCTATGTCATAAGAGAAATAATATTATCATGTTAATTATCATAGAATTTTAGTAATGGGAAGGACTGTAGAGAGAAACTGATATATTCTTTGCAATTACCCAAGAAAGAATGAAAGGAGGGAATTAGTATTGGTGTTTCTATTTTCCAAGTACACTTAAGAAATGTGTAAGTTACTTTAATATACTTTGTCTTATTTAAACTTAAAAGTACTGTCTTATAATTAATATTATGATTTTCACTTACAGATCAAGAAATTGAAAAGGAAACTGACATGTTAGTCTGACAGTTAAGCACCTTGCACAATGCTGTGAGCTATGTAGTGACAGAGTCAATATTTGGGAGTCACACAATAGATGTGTTTTTCATCATTCCATGTGGGCCTACCTGGAAATGATTGTTGTTACTATTATTAGTTGTTTAAGTGGAAACTACAAGAGAAAAGTCAAAAATTGGTATGAAAAAAATAATTTCTAATAAAATTTGTATCTTTCAACTCAGTCACCTCTGACTGAATCACATAATTTCTACCATGCTGAAACAATATAAGAGTAAGAAATCTGCTGAATTCTAACCATTCTAAAGTTAACAAGATCATTTTCATTAAATAAATAGGTAATATTATTTTTTAAAGTTTATTTTGATTTTTTTAGCATTTTTAGCTTTTCTTTTGATATTTTTTCTGTGTAGACTGAGAGTCATACAGTGTTCAAATGTCCAATTATTGAATTATTTCTTTTTTTTGTTTGTTTCTAACAGAGTGTATCATAAATCCAGCTTATTTCACCAGTTATCTGGGTCACACATCAAGTAGTGATTATAAGAAACAAATCAAAACAAAACAGGAAAAGACATATAAGAAAAACTTCTTCAGCTCCCTTTATTCACTTAATTTTTAAATATTGAAAAGAACTAGTAGAAATTTCACAATGAATCTGACATACAAAAATCTAAATCAAATAACTTCATTTATTTGCTATGATGTTCTCTGACTTAAAAGGGAAAAAAAACATTATTTTCTTAGAAAAAACTAGAAGCAGCTCTTTATTCAATCAATCTTTAATTCATTTGTTTGAAAATATCTATCAAGCACCTACTCTGTGCCAGGTACTGAGGATACACAAATGTAAGACCCATTTCCAGGAGAAGGCAATGTGGCATAGATCCTTGTTATAAGTAACATCCTAATAGATACATACCCTAGAGTGTTTAAGGTGCACAGCCATGGAATAGCTAAGTTCAAATGTGGAAGCAGAGAGAAGGGCAAGTGAACATTCCAACAAATTCTAAGTCAGTAAGGTAGTACACAGATGAGAACACCTTCCAGAGCATGTATAAACCACAGAAATATATAACCTTTTGAGATTAGCATTTTTTTTGCTCAGCATAATGCCTATGAGATCCATCCAAGTTAACCTTTGCTGAAACCTCACAGTTTATACAAAATTAACTAAAAAGGAACTATAAATTCAAATGTAAAGCATACAAATGTATAGCTTTTAGAAAACAAGACTTAGGATAAAGTCTTGGAGATCTAGAATTGAAAATCTAAGTTCTTGCATGTATCAATAATTAATAATTCATTCATTTTGATGATTGAGTAGTATTCCATGATGTGAAGATATCAATGTTTAACAATTCACCTATTTTGGGACATTTTGATTGTTTCCAGGTTTGGGTCACACAAATAAAGCTGCTATGAACAATCACATTCAGATTTTAGTCTGAATATCTCTGGATGTAATGCCAATTGATAAATTATATTGGAAAGTGTGTTTTCTGTTTAGTTTAGTTTTTGTTTTTATACAAAACTAACAGGCTGGGTGTGATGGCTCACACCTGTAATCCCAGTACTTTGGGAGGCCAAGGTGAGAGGATTGCCTGAGCCAGGGCTCAAGACCAGCCTGGACAATTTGGCAAGACCTTATCTCTACAATCATTAAAAAAAAAAAAAAAGTTCCTGTTTCTTGGAAGGCTGAATCAGAAAGATCACCTGAGCCCAGCAGGTCAAGGCTACAGTGACTGGGAGTATGCCACTGCACTACAGCCTTGGCAACAGTGAGACTCTGACTCAAAAAACAAAACAAAACAAAAAACTACAACTAATAAACCTTTTAAAGACTGACCAGACATCCCCACCAGGAATATATTAGAGCTCTAATTCATGTACATGCTTTCCAGCATTTTGTATAATGGCTACTTTAAATTTTCTCTCTTTTAACAGGTATGCAGCGATACTTTATCATAGTCTTTATTTGCATTTCCCTAATGGCTAGTGTTGAACATAAATATTTGCATCATATAGTAAAGAACATAACACATAATTTTACAAATTTTGTTTCAACCATCACACATAATTTTAAATAACAGATAAAGGAAAATCTATGTATTGCCTACATTTTTACTCTTCTGTTGCTTTTTCTATCTTCCTTATGTTACAAAATTCCTTCTTTTATTACTTCATTTTGTTTAGAGGAGAAGTTCCATTAGCCATTCTTTTAGGGTAGGTTTGTTGGCAAAAAAATTCCCCAAATTTTGCTTCTTAAGAGAATGTTTTAATTTGTCTTTCATTCCTAGAGGATATCTTTGCTAGTTTGAATACTAGGTTGACAGTTATTTTCTACACTTGAAAAATGGTATGCAATTTTTTTCTAATCACATGACTTCTGATGAGAGCTCTACTGTCATTCAAATTGTTTTCCTCTATAGTGTTGTCGTACCCCAGAGTTTCTCTCTCACTGCTTCCAATACTTTAAATATGTCTTTGGTTGTTGGAAGATCAGCTGTGATTTGTCTTTGTATAGATTTCTTTGGGTTTATCTGTTTGGGGATTGGCTAAGTTTCTTCTGTTTGTAGGTTTATGTCTTCTGCAAATTTAGGAAAATTTCAGTCATTATTTTATTGAATAACCCTTGAACTTTTCTTTTTTGGGGACTCTGGTTTGATGAAGATTAGATCTTTTGTTATAATCCCACAGGATCTTGATGTATTCTTCATTTTTAAAAAATCTCCTTTCCTTGTTGTTTAGACTTGGTGATTTCTATTGTTCTGCTTTCAAGTTCACTGATTATTCCCACTACCGCTCCTTTCTGCTGTTGAGCCCTTACATTGAGATTTTGTTTTTTAGCTTTTTACATTTTTTCATTCTAAAATATTTATTTGGTTCTTCTTTACATCTTCAATTTCTTTGCTGAGACTTTCTATTTTTAAATGAGTTTTATATTTCTCTTGTATTTCTCACTCCTTTCTGTTTGAGTGTTCTTTATTTTCCCTACATTTTCTGCAGACCATTTTCTATTTCTTTGCTGAGACATTTAAAAAATTTGTTTCTATGTATTCATAATTATTCACTGGAGAATTTGTATGATGTCTGCTTTAAAATTCTATTCAGATAATTCTAATATCTATATCATCTTGGTGTATGTATTAATTATCTTGGTTCTCGGTATGATGAATGATTTTCTATTGAAACTTGGACATTTTGAGCATTATGCTATCAAGGCTTATTTAAATCTTCTGTTTGAGCCAATCTCTTTTAACATCACTCAAACAGGAGATGAACGAAGCTTGTTACTGTTGGGTAGGCTGAAATTTTAGGTTCCCCATGAGGCAACCAGTGTGGTAAGGGGCTCCTTGTTACTGTTGGGCCATGGGGGAAGTTTCAGCTTCCTGCTAGGCTTTCACATATACCAACCTGAAAGAAAGGGCAAGAATTTTGTTATTCAGTGGGAATGAAAGTCCTAGCTCCCTACTCTGCCTTTTCTCCCCCCTCTGCCTCCTCAACAGGGAGGACAGGAGAGGGACTGGAAAACCTCATTCTTGTCTGGAGAGTAGAAGTCCAGGATCCTCACTTTTGTTAGTGGGAATGGGGGTAGGCTGCTGATTTCTCTGTGGTATCTGGCTGGACTAGAGTAACATTATTTTTCTTGCCAGGCTGTCCCTTCTCTCATCACGTGGCTAGAGAGAACAAGTTACCAGCTCTGACTGGACTTTTTATTGTCTGTACCTGTGGGCATTTACCCCTCTCAGAGGCTCTAGTTCCATGTCCAGGGCATATGAGGCAAAAAGAAAATCCAGAGAGCTCATCACCAAATTGACCTGTCAGTCCTGAGTCCCTGATGAAATCTGCCTTCTTCTCTCCACACTACAAATGTCTTCTTATGTTTGTTTTACATATAATATTGAGGGAAAATAGAAAGAAAAGGTAAAAACACTTCTCTATTTCTCCAGAAGTGGAAGTCCTTGAATGAATATTTAATTTCTTAACTTATCAAAATACTAACTCTGAATTTGAGGAAATAAATGAGAGACAAAATAACATAATTTTGAGACTTTAAAATTTATATGTATATGTTTATAATATATGTTATATAATATATTATATATAGTAATTCATTATGTATTAGATTTGGAGTATATTTTAATCATTTTATCATTTTATCATGTTATTATAATATATTGTAAACAACTTATTATATATTCATTATTTGTTATATAGTATTATGTTTTATTTTCTATAAATGACAAAGAAAACTATATTTGTTATAAATCACTAAAATTCACTGACATGATAATTGTGGTATAATCTGAATATAAAAATCTTTTTTTTTTTTTTTTTTGAGTTGGAGTCTCACTCTGTTGCCCAGACTGGAGTGCAGTGGCCGCTTCTGGCCACCGCAGCCTCGACCTGTTGGGCTCCGGCGATCCTTCCGCCTCAGCCCTCCGAGTAGCCAGAATTACAGGCGCGCGCTACCATGCCCGGCTGATTTTTTGATTTATTGTAGAGATGAGGTCTCGCTGCCCAGGCGGGTCTCAAACCCGCGGGCTCAGGCAATCTACTCACCTCAGCCTCCCAAAGGCGTGGGATTACAGGCTGAGCCACTGAGCCCGGCTTGAATATAAAATCTTTAAAAAAATAAATCAAAGTAAGAAATAGTTCCACAAAAGATGATCCAAAGTATAGTTTTTCCTATATATACACCTCTGCTTCATGACCAATATAGCAACTCTATTGTATGTCTAATATGTTCTCGGCACATTGTAGACATCTATAGAATAAAATTATCATAAATATAACAGAGACAGGGGCCTTCAATGAGATTATAGCCATGTTAGTGATCAAAATGAATTAAATGATGGTCAAACCTCACCATTGCATAATACACCCATGTAACAAGTTTGCACATGTAACCCTTGAATCTAATTTTTTTAATTGAAAATTTAGAAAAAGATTATGTTTAGAAAAGATAAATTTAACCAGAAGAAGTTAGCCAAATAGTCTTTTGTGGAAATCAAGATGAGCTTTTTTATTTAAAAAAAGATATATTTGTTTGTATGTTGAGAGGTTGGCAGATCATTTTAGGCCTAGGAAATTGTGATGACTTGGAAAGCATTAAATCTGGTGTGTCTGAATGATCACAGCAAGAACAACTTGACAGCTTGATGGTTGCGGGAGAGCTCCAAGTTCATGAGTGACTGGAGTCAACTGCACCTGAAGAAAAGGCAGGACCTTATTTGGCTAAGACTGACCTTGTTGTGTACTCTTAGACTTCTGCCAACAGACCCTGTAGAAAAATCCTGTCCATCAATATTCACATTGTACTAATAGGTAAGGGAAATCATTGAAAGTTCCAGAATTTGGAAATGGCATAATCAAAATGATGTTTTAGAGAAATTAATAGCAGTGCAGACCTGGATGGTTTTGCAATTGTTATTGAGTAACCCAGGTGTGAAGTGACAAATATAAATGCATGTTGTCCTTCCACATCATGTTTCACTATCTCTTTTAGTATCCAGAGTGGTACAATGGAATTAAAATGTGTTGATTGCCTTTATTTCACAGGGCACTCTACTAGAAAGAGTGTTTTCTCAGTTTGTATTCACCACAACTCTTGAGGTATTACTATTGTGTTCTATGAAACTAAAGGGTTTTTCCAAAGTCCTCTTGCCAAGGTTTCCACTCATGTTCTTACCATTGCATGGAATTGTTACCTCTGTACCCAGCATGATGGCAGGTACTCAGGTTCTCACTAACTTGAGTCTGATATAATGCTCACCTTCCCTTACTCAACCACTTTATTACACACAGTTTAGCATGTAAAATATAACAATTTAATGCTGTGGTGCTATGGAAACAAGGTTCATATTTCTTCCCCTTCTTCTCCATTCAGGCTACATTCCACCAGACCTTTGTTCAGGGTACCACAGGCTTGGAGAGCACACAAACAGCTCACATCAGTCAGTAGACAATTAAGACACTGGCTTTTGATTCATTTCCTGAGCTAACTTGTAACCATGCTGCTGATTACCCATTTTCATTGTTTATGGCGAGGCAGGTGGATGAACAACTCTGCCTGATTTATGAAGTGCTTGCCTTCTATAAATCACAGACTACAAACCCAGCACACTGCTAATCCTAATTGGTTAAGTCTTAAGTGGGGAGTGATTAGAAAGTCTTCAGAAAAGAAGATACCTTGTGCAAATGAGGGAGCTATATAGCACCTTGCGAAAGAATTCTCCCTGCTCACAATATGTAATAAAGTTTTTGTTTGTTTTGTTTTTGTTCATTTCTGCCACCCACTTCTGTGTCTTGCTGGTCAACACTTAATTGATGTTCCATTTGTAAATAAACTCTAAGGATGGAGGGGGCTAGTGGGAAGCACCATATAGTAGAAACAGAATGTTGCTTCCCCCATTTACTCTCTCATTTATTAATTTCAACCTGGATTAATTTTCCAATTCCTATTAACCATTTATCATGAGGAAGGAGAGCCATACAATATTACTCATAGTACTGTTTGTTTGAGTGGGAAACATTAGGGCTTTGAGTCCTATCTACCCAGTTTCCAATCTCATTCTTTCCTGGAAGCAAATGACACGGCATTTTCAGACACTCAATGACCGCTTCTATGATTGTCCACTTAAAGCCTAAACTACTCTAAAAAATCCTAAATATGTGAGGCTGTGCACATCTTCTAATTGGAAATAGGGCTTAGAAATAAAGACTTTTCTGGCAAAGGAAGAAAAAAGACTGCAAGTTTTATATGATTTTCTCCCCAATCTTACGGTAGTGGTTGAGGACACAGTGGAGTGTGTATACAACACGTTAGTTTATTTTTTTATTTTTTGAGTTGGAGTCTCACTCCAGTGCCCAGGCTGGAGTGCAGTGGCCCACTCATGGCCACCCCAGTGTCAACCCACTGGGCTCCAGCGATCCTTCCACCTCAGTCCTCCAAGTAGCCGGAACTACAGGCATGTGCTACCTTGCCCTGGGCTAATTTTTGCTTTATTATAGAGACGAGGTCTTGCCAAGTTTCCCGGGCTGGTCTCGAACTTGCAGACTCAGGCAATCCACTCGTCTCGGCCTCCCAAAGTGCTGGGATTGCAGGCTGAACCACAGAGCCCAGTCATACAACATATTTAAAAGAGCGGTGACTTGAGATTAAAACCCAGAGAAGGAGTTTTCCCCTCCTGTTTCAATCTATTGGATGTGTCCCCGTTTGTGACTAACTTCTCTTTTCTTTTCTCCTTCCTCTGTTTCCATTGCCCTCTTTCTATTTCCCCTCCCCCTCCGTGTCTTTTCCTCTTTCTACCCTCGTCATCTCCCCTTCTCCATATTTTCTGGAATACCATGGGAGATGCAGGAGCAGCAGCAGCAACACCACCACCGTCACTTTGGAACTGGATGATGAGCCCCCCTGCATGGAGGAGATCGATTACAGCACAGACAACTGCTCAGACCAGGAAGGAAGCTTCTCTGAGCTGGACCGGCAGATCCAGGAGTGTGCCTTCAAAAAGGATGAGGAAGAGGAAGAAGAGGAGGGGCTGGGGCAGGGAGTAGATGCCACCCCATAACCTCAAGGTTCATAGGGAGTTCTGTGTCTCTACCTTTGGACAAGCAGCTATGCAGCTTCATCTTCACCATCAGACACACACAATATACATGCTGGTGCAAAAAGCCAGCCTGCATGAGCTCAGCCACCCCATTTCCAGATTTTATTCTAGTTTTACTATGCCTAGAGGCTGGCTACTTCATAATTATCACGTTTTACTTGCAGAGCAAGGTGGAGTCTCCATAGATCCTCTCAAGACTGTTCTGTGAGTTCTTCTCCATTGCTGTGATTGAAATTGGAGCAGACCGCAAGTAAAAGAGTTGGGTTTTATTCTTGGTTTCTCAGTCAGAATGATAAGTGGTTGATTGAGTTGTTCCACATGTGAGTGTTATCTCCTGCAGTCATCTCCCCACAGCATTTGAGCTCCCCAGAACAAACCATGAGCCCCACTGAGACTCTGGGGATCCTGGCAGGGACTTCGGGTACCCACTGCTGGAACAGGAAAACAACTGTGCAACCAAGTAATCATCCTTGATCATATATTTTACATATCTGGTACAGGCCACAAGCTACACTAGACTCTAAGGAATAAGACATGGTCCGATGTATTGTGGTCACTAAACATAATTCTGTAAAAAAGCAAGGCATACTGAGAAATCTATTAACTTCATAATCAAAAAGATATGGTTCATTTTCTACGCCTGGCAGTTGCTTGATATGATAACTTAGGCAAGTAATTAAATCTCTCTAAACTTCAGTTTTCACACACACACACACACACACACACACACACACACACACACACACACACACAATGTGGATGAACATATCTATATCATAAAGTTACTGTAAAGATGAAATGAGATGATACATAAACATTTGCAGCTTGGCACTTGGAAGACAACAATATTGGCTTGTTTTTCTCCATAACACAAACAACGTTCTGTAGAAGTAGTCTTACAATTAAATAAACCATTCTCTGGGGTCACGTGGTTGGTAAATACTTCCTCTTACTAAAAGGGATCTGTGAAGGTAGTTAAATAGGAGCAGAGCCTAGGAGGTCGGAATGGCTTAAAACTAGTAAAGACGGAGCAAGGCCTTTCAACATGCAGAGAGAGGCAAATTAGATATTTGGATAATAAGGTGAACCTGTGCAGAAAGGATGAGAAGGGACGGGCATGGCAAATGTAGAATAGGAGATAAGATGGAGAGAATATGCTAGGACAAATTCAGGTTACTTAGATGTCATATGTATTTAGTTAGGGTTAGGTTTAGCCATGAAAGATGGAGAACTTAAAATTGTTGTAGCTTTTATAAGGTAAGTCTGTTTCTCTTTCATGTGGAATTCTAGATATAGGAAGACCAGCAGTAGTACCATCGCTGCATGGCATCAGAGACCTGGTTTCTGCAGTTTTCTAACTCTATTCTAAGCAGTTTCTATCTTGGTTTAAGATGGCTGCTGAAGCACCAGCCTTTGCATCTGCATCCCAGACAGGAGCAAGAAGAACACAAAAAGAAAACGTGTTTTCTGTCTTTCAAAAAGTCATATATAATGTTTCTACTAAATTCCATCAGCTAGAAAATGGCCCTATGACCACAGGTAGTTGCAAGGGAGGTAGGAAAATGTAAATTTTTTTTTCAAGCAGCATTTACTGAGTGGACAGAAAAGTTCCTACAGTGGGAGGGGACCTGAAAAATGTAATCTTTACATTTTTACATTGCCTGGAAAATGTAATCTTTATTTGAAGTGAGTCCAGTTAAAAATGTGAAGTTTGAAGCAAAAATCTGAATACTAAAGGAAAAAGAAGCAATGCATATTGGGAGATCCTATACCCACATTTCCTGATGTACCCAATCACCACCAACAGGATTTTGGAAATATTAGAGTAATTTCAGAAAACACATCACACTCCACACCGGCAGAAAACTACAGGGAAAAACTTTGTCATAGTTTTATATCAAGGCACATGAGAAAGGGATATGCTTGTGATTTGAGGAGTTGATATAATAACTGATAATCTCTTCTTTTTTTCAACTCTTCCAATTTTTTTCTGTAGTTCAGAAATTGTACATTATTTCTCATACTAAGACCTTCAGATTTCTGTAGCATACACAAATTTAATATAACCCTTAACTTCTCCCATATTTAATCTTTCCACTCTTTGATAGAGGATAGAATAATATTTCTGATTTTTCTTTGCTTTGAGGAGGCAAGAAGATAATATTGTTAAAATTTAAATGCCGAGAGAGGTGAAAATAATACTAACTTATCATTGCCAATTAGCACTTCAGCCTGTTACTATTGGGGACTAGCTTTTAGTCATCTAGTATGTTTCTGAGAGAAAGTAATCAGAATAGGAACATTTTTATGTGGCATGTTCAGGAAAAGCCAGCTAATTTTTGATTTATTGTAGAGATGAGCTCTCTCCAAGTTGCCCAGGCTGCTCTCAAACTCGTGGGCTCAGGCAATCCTCTTACCTCAGCCTCCCAAAGTGCTGGAATTATAGTTGTGAGCGACCGTGCCAGGCCAAGAATAAACATTTTAGTTTAATGCAGTGGCACATGTCATTATGGGACTTTGCAGAGGATAATATAACAATACCTCATCTGATGGGGTTGGCAGTGGTGGTAGAATCTACCCAAAAAAGATGATAATGTAGTTGATTCTAACAGGATGTGCAAGAGTTTCCAGGTAAAAAGAAGAGGAAAGACATGCTAAGAAGTGGGAGTTTGTGCAAAGGTCCTATGGAGAGGTTAGAGACAGGAATAAAAATGTTCAGTGTGACTGATTTGAAAACTGTGTTGTATGTGAGGAAAGAAGACAGTGACATGAGATGAAACATTAGCTCAAGTGTGGGATCAGCAGTCGCTGGGCGCTGCTAGGGGAGGGAGGGAGGGAAGCAGCAGAAGAAGGAGTTCACCTAACACCTTGTGGTGGTGGAGACCCAGCTAAAAGTCTTGAATACCCGAACCCAGGTGCCACTCAACTGGGAAGGAGCTTGCCTGGATAGAACAGGGGAGTTGGGGACACAACAGACTTGCATCCTTTTCTTCTAGGACTCAAGGCTATTCTGTGTCACACCTCACCAATCTTCAGTCTGGGATTGGGTTACTTGCAAGTTAACTCTAGATAGTCATAAGAGCTGTTCTTCCAGCCCAGCCAGAGCTGCCTCTTAGAGGCCAAACCACTACAGTGAATTGTTCTGTAAAATGTGTTCTACCAAATTCAGCACCAAATAAAGTCACCCAAGAATTCCAAGAAACTGTAGGCCCTGATGGGAAGCAGATGTGGCCCAAAGTATACAAAGGAGAGGAGTCCAGGGAGGTGATGCTGGGGTCAGGCCATGTGCATACTGTCATGTACCAGCTATCATTTTTTCCCTGCATGGTAGGGCTAGAACTGGGGCTGACGGTTGTAGGGGCCTGCAGAAGTTGCCAGCCAGGAGCATTATCTCTGATGGGCAAAGTGAGGAGCTCAACAGATCCCTTGACAGTCTGGTCCCAATACCCTTAGCAGTCTCAGACTCTGCCACTCTCTAATCTCTTTGTTTTGTCAGGTGACTCTACCCTCATCTTATCACACTTATGAATGTGTGTGGCCATACATATGTACACATGAACACACACCACTTCTTGAGCCACGTGTCTCCCTAAATATTCTCTTTGATATTTCTAGTCTCTGCACATTTTTTGCTCTACTTCTGATAGGCATCTCCCATGGCCTCACTTGGGAATATTAAGACCCAGTTCATATATCACCTTTCTTTTGAAAACTTGTCCTAATCACCTAATATCAACTTATACACACTCCCTTTCATCATTCTATTGCACTGCTTATGCATCTCTTTTAGAACATGCTTGCTGTTTTCAACTTGATATATGCCTTCTATACCCCCCTCTCCCACCCGTCATTAAATAGTGAACTCTAAAATACATGGACCTGCTACCATATTGGCATCTCTTCCTGAACCTAGCATAATTCTTGACACATCGAAGGTGTTAAAAAATATGCCTTGCCCAGCTTAAAACCTGAATATCCAAAGTCTCCATAAAATCTCATGTATTTTCCAAAATCTCCTCCATTTTTCAACTCAAATAAGAGTTTGTGTAATAGAAAGGAAAACTGGTTTCCCTAAAAGGGCAACTAGCACAGGTGCAGCCCAGCCTCTCAAGCTGGTGGTTGCCATGGAAGGCTGTTCCCTTTGCAAGGCGAGTTTAAAAGACACAGAGTGGCCTTGTCCTGGCCTGTGTTGTGCAAATGTTTAGATAGAGTAGTGAGAATAGAGGGGGTGGCATCTCTAAGGGTCTCCAGAGGGTAAAACATTCATCCAGGTGCCCTGGCTCTCACACTCCCTTTGGTGAGAGCTGGCCACGCAGCTCCATGGGCATCCTGCCAACTTGGCTGAATAGGTGCTCCGTGCAATCCCGTCAGTGAGAATTGGCATGCAAGAGTTCCATCCATTGGATCCATTTCCTTCTAGGCCTCCAGAAAAAGGATTCAGAGCCACAAAGAGCACTTGAAATTAACCTGCTCTCTGCATTACTAGCTCACGTTCAAGGTTACCAACACAAGGAAGGTCACATTACACCCTTCCATTAATCAGCCTGGAAAACTGAGCTGTAGAGTTGATTTCATATTCCAAGGGGAGACTCTGCCCTCTGCCAAGAGAATGGGCTCCTAGGAAATGCCTGACATAGGCCATTCTTGTTAGGGACTCACAACAATGACCTGTATGGTGGATCTGAGCATTTGGATTCATATTAGAATGACGAATTTGTTTTGCCTTGCTGGTACAGCTCATCCCAGCTACCCAAAGGCTCCTGTCTTGGAAAGACACACATAGTCGCCTGATCACCAGGAGAGATTTTTAGGCTAAAATAATTCATCAGATCTGGAGCCTGCTGCTGTTTTCACAACAGATGCCCTCTTTTGTTTGTGTTGCAGTTGGGCTTCATGCAATTGATTCTTGATAAAGTGTTCTTTAAAAAAAAAAGACAGTGGTAAAGGGGAATTTTGAGATAAAAATGGATTGTATTAAAGTCTGTCAGTGCCTAATAATAAAAAAGATGCAGTTGTATATAACTTAACTTCCTCTTTTGCACACATTCCAACCCAGTGGAGTTGAAATTGGGCTTGAGTTCCTCCTACCTACACACACACACACACACACAGTAGGTCTGGGGCTTTAAGTGAGAGAGTAAAAGTGAAGAAAGGGGAAAGGTTTATCATCAGACACATGTTCATAAAGGTGAGAGGTTTTAGGTTATATGGCTACACAGAAGTCAATATGGAGATTTGGGGGTAGAAGGTGAGGTTACATAAACTGGTCTTCAAATGAGTGCATATTTTGAAACTGTTTAGGTCAAAGTGAAATAAATTATGTCCTCTTTGGAAAAGAACACAGACTGTGAGGGAATTACCAAACGAATCACATTTGTGTCTTATGTCTAGTTGCTAAATAGAGGAGAGCTTTGGATTGTTAAAATTGATGAAGCAAACAGATTATGCTACATCAGGGATTTCAGTGATCTTTTCAAATCTCTGGAGCCTTATGGGGTTAAAATGACTTCTTGGTAGCAGACAAGTATTATGACCAGCCCCTGAAAAACATATAATAAAAATTAAGCCCAATTATTTGGAGCAATTCACTTATGTTGTCTGGACCTAGCCTTGTTCAGTTCTGTACTGGCTGTGGTATGGAGGAAGCAAAGAGGCTGACAGTCCAGTCATTTGTGTCCAGGGTATGGAAGTTAAATGAATTAATGTTATTGGATAAAATAATATCAGTCAGGCCCCTCTCACACTTATATCAGAAGAAGACATTATTTTGGAAGATATTAGGGAGGAAAAAAAAAAATACCTGTTTTTCTGCTTTGCCCAGACTATTACTTAGTCACTCATTTAACTCTTACTAGCAACTCTGTGGAATAAATGGACATAACCAATGCCATTTCCAACATGAACCTCAGCCACACTTAAAGGGACACTTTCAGTAAATTATGGAGCTGTTCCCAAAGAAATCTGACATCCCAACTCATGCTCCCTTCTCTTCCCCAGAGGAGGTGAACATGGATAGTACCATAGCAACAGCAGTAAGAGTTAACATGTGCTGAATAGAAACACTGTCTACAATTGTCTAAGGCCATTGCGTGTGTCATCATGTTTAAGCCTCACAGCCCAAACCAATGAGGCAAGTCCTCTTCCTATGCTTATTTTATAGGTGAGGATTCTGGGGGCATAAAGAAGATAAAAACTTGCCTAGGACTATACAGACAATAAGTACTAGATCATGATTTTAATGCAAGCAGTTTGACTCTTAAACCTGCTTTCCAAGGGAAAAAGTGTCTTTGATCAAAGACTCTAAGATCCTTGAGAGGTCATGGAAAAACTCCCTGTCTCTAGGAAAGTGTGTTGTTGTTGTTTTCAATTTTTAACTCAAATATAAATAGTTCATGCTGGACATCTCTACATAATATCCTGTGTCACTTCAAATCAGCAGGCTCAAAGTCAGATTGTTCCTTATCTCCTCTTACTGAAACCTCTACCCCCATGTTTCTAAATTTGGTCATATTGATGGGAGTCCATGTTGTCTTGTTTCATTGTGTGCCAGATACACAGTCCAATGTCTGGCCCAGGCAGACGTGTCACTACATTGCTGAATCCACCAGTGTCATTGAGTCTGACCCTTAGGTTTGGTTTGAGTGTGTTCACTGCTCTTTCTTCTTGGGCCATTTCTTACCTGGATTCTCACCACTCTTCTCACCTTTGATTTTGCCTCCTTTTTAACCCTTTCATCACTGAGCATTTCATTTGGAATAAAACCAACTTTTATTTTTACCGCTTATAACTTGTCAATGACCTTCTGTGGTATGCAGGATAAAAAGTAGATACAGAACCTAGCATTTGAGTTCTTCCTGATCCATATACAAGATGACTTTCTGATCTCCTCTCTTAACATCAGCCCTTGCTGATGTCATACAAAAATATTTTCATTTCCAGAAACACCTTACTCTTCTGTTCCCCCTGTTTCCATCCATGTGTTGAATTCTATTCACTGTGTACTTGAATGTATCCTCTTCCAGAAAGTCTCCCATGGTCTGTTTCTGAATTCCTATAGGATCTTGTAGAAACTCTATCACAGCTTTTGCTGTATGGCATTGCCTGTGAACTTTTCTGTTCCTATCTAGACTATAGTTTCTTGGAAACAAAGACAGATTTGTTCACTGCTACATCCTGAGGGCCTTGCATCATGCCCGAGATGTGCTGGGCCTCCCTTAAATATGTGTTGAATGGTTGACATCTTAATTTCCATTCCAAATGTCTCCAGAGAATGACCTCCTACCCTCCTATCCGTTGCCTCAGTAACCTATTAAACATGGATAGCAGAGTTGCAGGAAAGTAGGACACGCATGTATCCAGCCGACTCAGAGCAGTAAGGAAGCATCCAGGAAAAATCTCCCTCAGCCCCTTGTTTGCGATGCCTCCTAGCCTGTAATTTTCCAGAAGCAGCTTCTTTTTTTTTCCTCCAGATGGCCTGTAGAGGTCAGAAGAGGGCCTTGGTTTCCAATCACCCACTGTCCTCTGCAGCATTAGCATTCACCCAGGGTGTCTATAATTAAGCAAGCCTAGGCTCGGCACATAGGAACGGAAATGCATTGACTTTAATAAAACAGAGTGTAAAACAACTGTAGATTGACTCCAGCCTTGTTTATTCTTGCACACTTGTAATTCTGGTTTGGTATATTCCCAGTCAAAGAGACCATTGTCCTGGGAACTGAAGCGTGTCCCTTGCTTCACTGCTGCTGCAGCCAGTCAGAGGAGGAAAGCTGCACCAGCTTGCTGCTCCCGACTCACAGGGGGAAAAATGTATTTCATAAAGGAAAACAATGGCAAATAAAAGAATCTGTGGGTACAATGAAAGGAGTTCCAACTGATATTCTAGTCTTTTTTTAAAAATGGGTATAAGTGTATTCAGAGCCCAGAAAATATGTAACTAATAAAAAATGAGGCAGACACTGATAGTCACCCATCTTGGAATTTTGAAAATGATGATTTTGTTCCATAAATTATTCCCTCGTGTATAGGAAAGAGCATTACACTGGAGATTGAGACCGAGGTTTAGGGTCTGGCTCTGTCACTTTAAGGTATGACTTTGGGATGACCCTTAATTTCTCTTGGTCTCAGTTGTCATCAATTTTAAGAGTGAGGGGCTGGAGCAGATGAAATCTAAGGGAGCTTCTATTTCTAATATTCATTAACATTAACGCCATGCAGACTGGCCTTCGGAGAATGCCATCAGGCCCTGGGCTGACCAGGCGAGTGAAGAGGCAGCGTGAGGTGGCTCACACTAGCGCTCTGTCCCTGCAGGGACAGAGGCCAGGCTTGCACAATGATCTTTTCAGAGCAGAGAGCGATGCCGTTGATATCCTGCCAATGCCCAGCAGAATAAAAGCTTCCGAAATCAGAGCTAAAAATAAATAATAAAACAAAGTGATAACATAAACAGGAAGACCTAAAGGAGAGGAGGGGATGAATTGAGTCAGCAAACTTGGGAGTTCGGTAGGGTGGGGAAGAATCAAATTCTTCTTCATCGGCATTTAATGGTCCTCTAGGTGGCTGGACTCGAGGTTAAAGTGCTCTTGAAAATAGGAGTCTGATGCCAACCTGGGAGAGGATGCGGAGGAGGATGGGGCAGAGGCGTGGCTGCTCTCTGAAGCCCATTTCCTCCCCACTGCAGAGCTGGTCCACCCACTCCTCGCTGACTCTTTGTTGGTTGTTCACAGAGAGCATTCTTTCACAGTCCCTCTCCTGTCACTGGCCTTGGCCTGGGCCCGGGCCAGCTGCCCTCATCGACCTTGTCTTTCAGCATTTGGGGCCCAGCTTCCTCTTTGCCTCTTTGCACACACTCAGGATTTCAATCAAAATGATATTGGAATCTGGTTGTTTGGGGCAGGATGTGTACAAGAGTGTTAGGGAAAGGAAGCTCATCATTACTGAGCAGGTTTAATGTTCCGGCCACTGTGCACTTTCGCGCAACAGTCAAGGAGAGAGAGAGAGAGAGAGCGAGCACTCACCTAGCAGCAACCACAGAGCAAGGAAACATGTAAAAATCACCACTATGAACCCTGTTCAGCCTCTTCAATGTCTCTTGATTGTGAAGTTTAGAGACATAAAGCAGAGAGAACCTTTTATCAATGAGGCATTTTCATCGATTTGGAGATATACAAATGTGAATGAGTATTGTTGGAGTGATGAAAACCTGCTCTGCTGCGCATTAGATGGTGACAAGATTTGGGGACATGGAAATGGTGTGTCCTGGGAGAAAAGGAGAGAGAAGGAGACAGAGGGAGAGGAGGTCCTGGCATAGATGAAGCCAAGGTGGGGAGAAAAGATGGTCACTAAGGAAACCTGACGCATAACGAAGTGATGTCTAGTGTTTAAGTTATTTTCTTATAACCGTGAGGCCTAATTTTACTCCATCCTTAACCCCTGAAATCTTCAATAAGATGTTACTACCTCTTAGTAGCTGTGTTCTTGTGATGTTTTGAGTAAATGGAAGATGATATTGTTAATTTTGAATTAAATCATGAAAAGAAGACACCAAAGAGAATTCAGCAGAGGCAGGGAACTTGCAAAATTCATTTCTAGAACATTTCAGATGTCATTTTATTTAGACACTTCATGAGAGTGATGACAATGATCATCACTAACTTACCATGAGCACTTAACTATGAACCAATCCTTGGGCCAAGTGTTTATTATTCACAAAATCCCCGTGTGTTAAGTAACTATTACGGTTTCCATTTTATAGATGAGGAAACAAAGTCTTGGAGATATTCAGTAGCATGTCCAGAGTAGATGACTAATTGAGAGATTGACAGGATCTGAACAGAGTGGTAGCATGCTCTTCCTATTTTCTCCATGATGTTACACTTCTTAAAAGGAAATGGTTCTTGGAGGCAGAGGGAGCTGCTGCTGCTGCTTCTTTTTTTTCTTGAGGCAAACTCACCTTCATACTTTCTTCTTCAAACTCAATTAGAAATGGACCTGTAATTTTCAGCTTCTTATTTTCAGACTTAGTCCAGACCTGTTTTTTCCCCCATGTACCTATTAATCTTAATTTTCCTCAGCTTCTTTTTTCATATTTCTAGCTGAAAATGCTGTATGACCTTTTAAAAAATTCCCCCAATGGGCCACCAGTGGTAGACGGTGATGTGTATGGGAAGTATGTGAAGCACACTATAATTTCCCCAAGCAAATGCTCAGAATAACATTTAAAAGGATGAACAACATGAATTTCAAACAGAGGTTAAGCAAACAAACCAGAGAAATATTTCCCCAACAAAATCAGATCTGGATTGGGAGAGGCAAGGCTTCCCTTAAGGTGTCTACTGTGGGTCAGAGAATATTTTTCCCTAGGTCTCTATCATGCCCCTGAGTGTTTTATACAATATCATTTTTTTTCCTGATGATTCAACTTTGGTCAGAGTTCTCTTTTGCATGCTTTAGCATAAGGATGCTACAGGATACGTTGCAACCTTACACTCAGACATCACTAATGCACCATGTAAATATTGCTTGGTTTCAAGTGATACTCAATTTACTTTATTAAACTAGTATCTCTGATCTCCAAATCCTAAACTATTACTGCCTCTCAACTTCACTGAACTTCAACTTAAAAATTGATGCTGTATGTGAGCTGGCCACTTCAACAAGGTCACTTTGCAAAGAGTGGCAGGAGAAATAGGACTTAGCCTTCTACTTCTCCCATCTCTCTTGGAATGGTTTCCTTGTAATTTTTAGGCATAAGTCCATGGTAATTTAGAAAGACTGCTTACCTGAGCCATGCTTCTCTCTTCCTCAATATCTTTGTTCTTCTTATTTTGTTTATTTTCTTTTCTCATCTGAAGAGGCTATAAGATCACAAGACCAGAAACATGGCATTTAATAAGTAAAAGCAGGGCCCAGAAAGGTAGAATGAAGTCAACATTCAAATCTCTGGGCATCATTAATAATTAGCTGCTTAGCTGCCCACCTCCTTTTGACACACACACACACACACACACACACACACACACACACACACACACAAAAATTACCTAAGCAAAAACTCTTATGTGAATTAAGAACAAAATGGGACCTTCAAGGACAGTAATTTGGTGCTTGTTAATGGCAAGCACAGTTTTTGTGGTAAGAGTAAGATAATAAATAGAAGTACTGAGGCAAACTCTGTCATGTGCTTTATAACTGATGTTATAAATACTGCGTTCAAGACAGTACAAGAAAGAAGGCACAGCAGGATGTCTCCAGCTTATGGAGCGTCCTCACTGTGAAGTCCTAGTGGGTTCAAAGTGGGTCAAAGGAGAAGCAGCAGGTAGAGGCTGCCCTCACTTACTTTGCTAAGGGCCTTGGGAGAAAGAGCAGCCTTAGGGTGACATCAGTTTCATGCTGTAAAGCGATATCCATTTATTAACTCATAATTTGGTAAGTCAGAAGTACAGAGAACTTCCTTGGGCTCTCTGTTCAAGGTGCCTCAAAATTGAAATCCAAGTGTCGGTCAACCTGGGCTCTTATCTGGAGGCTAAGGGAAACAATATGCCACCAAGTTCAGTCAAGCAATTGACTGAATTCAGTTCCTTGTGGTTGTGGGACTGAGCTCCCCATTTCCTTGCCAGCTGTCAGCTGTAGGCTGTTCCTAGCTCCTGGAGGATGCCTGCATTGCTTGGTATGTGACATCTCAAAGCCAGCAGCAATGTGAATCCCCATCCCTCATTCTTTGAATCTCTGACTTTTTCTTTACCAGCCAGGTAGGCCCTCTCCTTTTAACAGACTGGTGTATTTAGGTTAGGCCCTCTCCAATAATCTCTCTTTTGTCTTGAAATAAAGCATAGTGGGAGTGAAATCTCATCATGGACACAGGTTCCACCCATGATTGGAAGGGGAGGGGCTTATATAAAGGCAAATTCATTGGGTTTATTTTTATAATTCTGCTAACCACAAATAGAATATCAGCAAATGTTGCACATCACTCTTCATGTACCACTTACAGTCTAAGTATTTGACATACATTAACACACTGAATTTTCAAAATAACTCGATGATGTATGTACTATTAGTATTCCATTTTACATGCGAGGAACCTAATACACTGATTGCTGATGTAGCCTACACAGGTAGTCTGTGACTGAGTTTTGGTTCAAACCCAGGAAGTACAGTTCCAGATTTGCGCTAAATTTCTTAAGGACAACTCCATGGATGTATCCAAATGTGTACTCTCTTAGACATAATGTTGTCCTTCCTTCCACCCAAGCTGGGACGTGAGCATGAGGTCTGGGGTTGTCTAGTGGGACAGGATAAGATACATGTATAAGGTGGAACATCATGCATGGGACAGACTACCTGTAGCTTTTTAATCTTTACCTGTGACATACCTTCCTCTCCTGGTTTCCCACCTTGTATTTAAAGTCTTATTTTGTTATAAAGAGCGCACATTTCTCTAGATTGCCCCCTCCTCATGTATCCATCAGGAGCAGTGGATTGAACGATGATTGCTGACTTGCTCAAGGTACAGAGTGAGGTCTTCATGAAATAGATGTGCCACCTCTGTTTCCCTCCTGAGTTACAGGCTGTGCTGTGAAGGTACTCAAAAAGTGACTTAATAAAGCAATGCGTATTCCAGATGGGCTTATTTCAAAATATCATGAGTTCAGTCATAGGGGGAAACCTGAGACAATTTTATAAATTTTCAATATTCCATTGACTGAATTGCATTATTATGGCATAGGTAAGAGATGAAGATATACCCTAAAAGATATAACTAGTTCATAATCATGGATTAGGCTAATATATATAAAACAAAGGCTAATATGTATATTAATATATGTATTATATATAAAACAAAGGCTAATATCTCTCTCTCTCTCTCTCTCTCTCTATATATATATAAAACAAAGTTGACTTCAAGAACAGTATTTTGGAATTAATACTAGTACTAATACTAGTATTAGTATTAATAGAGAAAATTCATCAATAAAATTATAGTAAAAATATAGTTTATAAAACAAAAGGCATAACAAAAAAACACACTCCAGAAACTGAAAAAAAAAAACCCAGAAGGTAGAAAAGTGAGATTTAATAATTATAGTTATAAATATGAATGCTATAAATTATATAAAGTATTATCAAAAAATAAATATAAAACTTTTTCATTAACTATATAAAGCTAACATAAAAGATTCATAATGAAATATTGCAGATGAAAAAGAAATTACTAGAAAATATATCTAGAAAAAAATTATGTATCAAAATTATTAATACAAAAACTGAAGTTCAGAATCAACATTTGAGATAGGGGGACTCATTTAGGGAACTGGGAAAAATATTTATCAGCTTATTATCAGACTTGAGGTAGAGGACCTGGATGACCAGGAGAACACTTTCAATCTGATTGAGAAAGTGGTGCAAAATAAGGAGACAGAATGTGTGGAAGGGTTTCCACCCAGAGCAGTGCGACAGGAAGGAACCCCAGAAACCTGACGTGAGGGGTGATGGTGGAAGGGATGCAATCATCTGTACCAGACATCAGTAATGTGGTGATTTGCCAACCTCTTATCTCTCCTCCCTTGTCTCCCTCTTACACCAGATAACTTTTAAAACATGATGAATAGGTGGAAGGGATAACCAGATCTGTTGAGATATGTGGGCTTAGGACAGTTTAAAGTGAATTGGTAAGACCATTTCCTTCAGTTGTCCATATGAGGTATTTGCTTAACATTCAAAGGCCTCTGCAATTTAACCTATCTCAGCCTGCCTTGCCAGATTCATCTGCAGATACATAGGGCACAAAGCCAGCTTCTCAGCCCACATAGCCTATCCACCATCTCCTATGCCTAGCATGCATATTTTCACCTCCTTACGTTTTCCTGCTCTTTCTCCCTGCATTCAATACAAATCTCAACTCACCCCTGATCCAAGTATGTTCTGTAATTCCTGGTTTCTCTGTTCTTCCATCCATGAACTCTTAAAGCATTTATTATGCAAATTAACCATATCCTTTCACACTCCACTAATTGACCATTTATCTCTTTTATCATAGTTTGATACTTCACATGTGTCTGTCACATCTCTGCAAGTACACTATTTACTCCCTGAAAGCAAAGCTATGTATTTTTATAATATTGTTCATTATCTAGCATCTTCCAATTTCTGATTGTTTACCAATAGTATTATCTTGCAAAATGCTCACTATAAAACTTCATGTTAAGTATTATTTTTCTCAATGAATAAACCTGATAATTGGAGATTAGAAAAGTTACAAAAACTATCCTGAATCACACAACTAATAAGTAGAAGAATTAAGATTTAAATTATGTGATTTGGACAAAAATTCTCTACTTTCCCCATGAGACCATAATATCATTACCCTTTTCTGGAATCATCACTCCAGATAATAAACCAAATTAAAATATTCATAACATGTATAAACACAAAGGAGGTCTCCATAAGTATATTTCAATTATTTTACTTCATCAGCATACAAGTTTTAAGTTATAATAGAATTCCCAAATTAATCAGAATTCTTAAATAAAATGTCTAGTCACACATGTTCAGGCATTCACACATATGTGGACACATGCAAGTATGCATACACGCATGCACATACATACAAATGTTTGCATCATAATAGATTAGCTGGTAAGTGCTGCACACAGATCTGCCTGAATGGTCATTGCTATCCCAGTGGCACAACGAATGGACTCATTGGTAAGGATGTGGGGATGTTGAGAACTTTTCATCTCATTAAGGGTAGAAAGGTGTGTAATTTTCACAAAATGCTTCAAGGCTCAATTTTGTTGCAAGGATGCCCAGAACTTATTGATTTGGTTTATGGTCAGCATATTACTTTGAAGTACAGCCCTGTTAGTTGTAATATTAGCCATTGAAAACCAATGTCAATTCTTCCATTAATTATGATTCTGGAAAGAATAATGAATGGGGAGAGCGCTTAGTAGTCCTGCTGTTTGTTCAGGTTCTTTAGTTGGGCTCTATTTAGTAGAGACGGGAATGACAACTCTGAGATTTATTATCTTTCTGAAGTGGGAAGAAGATTGGCAAGCAGAAAGGGAAATGTGGAGAGGAAGATGCCATCTCCAAATTGTTCACAGGTTACTTTCATAACTTGACTTTACTTTTTGGCACCAAATATTCTCCACATGCATTTTTTCACTACATTTTCCCATGCTGTGGCTCTCAAACTTCAGCCACATAAAAATTACCTGGGCAGCTTGTTAAAACAGAATGCTAAGCCCTTTTCCTCGATATTGATTAAGTAGGTCTATGTTGAAATTTGATAATTTGCATTTCTGCAAGTTCCCAGTTGATGCTGAAACTGCTAGTTCAGGGAACGTTCTTTGAGAACCACTGTTCTAATGGACATGATATGTAATCATAGGAACATCAGATTCCTTCACGAAAATGTATTATGATACTAACCATCAAGAAGTATTTCATAATAGCAATCTTAGATATTTTTCTGTTTCAATGTTAATGTTTTTTCTTGTATCTCAGAGAATGTATAGAACTTCTCTGCATTATACAGAAGCTCACACTACTATCCCACACCTTGTTCTTATGTAGGCTATGTAGCTGTCCACTAAATAAGTGCTGATAGACTTTCTATCATTGATGGGAGCCTTTCTTTTTCTGAAAGGCGAATGGGGCATGCTAGAATAAGGGAAAACAGGATAATTCTAACCTATGAGAGAAGGGAATCATCAATATCTGCTCCCTCTCCCTTCCTTTTCTTTCAATTTCCTTTTCCCTCTATTTCCCTTTCATGTTTCTCCCCTGATACTTTTTCCCTATTCACTCCCTTTAGGTTTGTGAGTTTCTCTTTATCTACTCCCTTCTCTTAAAGAGGAAAATAAGTTAATATGGGTGAGTTAACCATTACCAGCTTCCATCTTTATTTCCTCTTACATTATCCTCAGTACATAAATCTTTCTGAACAGAATGAATGCCAATAGTTCTGATCCTGAAGACCCGTCTGACTTTGAGCCATGCAGGGCAGGTAAGATGCTTGCCTGGTATAATGATTTTTTAATATCTTAGCATACCTGCCAGGTACACAACCTGTTTTTAAGAGACTCAGTATAAATTGGTAAATTTATTTGTGCCCAGTGATATTATGAACTTGAGCACAAAGTATTTGACTTATAAACCAAAAGAGCCAGTTAATTTGTAGGCATTCCTTATATCTATGAAGTGACGTGATATAAAAGCTCAAATACAAGTGCCATACATTGGATGGTGACTTTTCAAACCAATTAGATTTTTCTTTGCTGAGAGTTTGAATTTGACACACATGTAAAATGATTATACAAGAGGTGCTAACAATATAAAAAAGGTAAAATTTGCCAAGTTAATAAAGCAATAATCTGAAGAATTGGATGTCACAGAGCAACTACTGGATTTCTATGCAATATCAGAGCAGCAGGTGGTTTTTTAGAACTACTGCATTGAACTGAATAAAATTCCCAGCTCTTGGAAGCCTGCTTGAATATGATTATAACAAACAGATTAAGAGAATTTCTGTACCTTATGTCTCAAAAAACCTTGCTTTACAAATAATAAGATATGTTATTTTAGACTAAGATCTAGGAAAAAAGCTACAATTCATAGATGAAAAATAAGCAATATAATCTAACATTCATAATCATGATTGGTAATAATCAATGAAAAAAAATGCCCATGTACCACTATACTAGAAATTTCATCCATTGTGTCTACTTGCCTACAAAGGCCCCTAGGAAAATTGTTCCTCTCAAATCCACTGGTAGAAGGACAAACCAAGGTTGTGTGTTACATGACCTCAAGCTCTCATTTACATCTTTAGATCAAAGCTGAGCAGCTACTTGTAAGACAGAAAATTCATAATCTAATATATGCGTGTATATATGGATGTGTATATATACATATATATACACATATACACACACACACACACACACACACACACACACACACACATATATGAGTTATGTCCTTGAAGTATTTGTACTTTGTGTAAGGAGTGGCTTAGGAAATAGAAGTAAATGTATTTAAAAAGAGAGAAAGAAAAGCTAGGCCAATCAGATCCCTGTATGGGCCATTTAGACTAATATCAAGATAATGACTTAATTACCTCAGGGGAAGATTCTGAAAAGTCATGAGGTAATTGAGGCCATGAAGGACAATATGCAAACTAAAGTCAAGATGCTGAGCTCCTGTGCTGTCAGAATCTATGGTGCAGAGGAAAGAGACAGCAGAGGAACGGTATGGGCCAACCAGGGCAGAGGCACGGAAAGAAGCAAAGACCAAGAGACACAGCTCAAGGGGATGATCAAGAAGAACCTGGCCCCAGAAAGATCCTGCTTGCAGAAAACTTTTCCCAATCAATCCTGATGAGTCCAGTTTTCTTTGCGGCTCAGAGATGTAAAGCCCCTTGCCTGAGACTATCGAGCTAATAGAGAATGGAACATTTGAGTTCAGGGCTGGCTTTCTCCACCTATTTTGCTTCTTCCACTGCAATACAGCATGTTAAAGGGCTTTTACAAAGTGGAAGAAGATATGAGTCTTAATAACAAGTGTGATCCATCACTTATATCTACCTTTTTTTCTTATGTTCCATACATGTCTTGTGCTTTTGGCCATTCTAAATATGTGTCCCTCTGCCTCATCTATCCCAATCTCATCTCATGACAAAGTTTCTGACAATAAAGTATGTCGTTTGAATCAATAAAACTAATAAAGTTTCACCTATATTTTACATGTTGATTTTATATGAGAAGGTATTGGATGTTAATTTAGGCTGTGTTACCTTATGATTTATTTACAATATATTCCAATATCTGCCATTTCCTCCTCCCCATTCCATCATTCACTCATATTTTTTCTTATTTTTTACATATTGCTATTCAGTCTACTCAGATCAGGTCTTGAAACATGCTCTTAATAAGAATGAGTATGATGTAAACAGCAGTTGTAGTGAAACATGGTCTAACATTTTGGAGTGCAGAGGACCACAGGGTGAGATACTATTTCAAGGTCTACCGTTTGTTGTTCTGGACAAAAAGACTATCAACACGTTATCAAGAAAGATGGTTTAGACTACCTTTTCCTAAACCTCTGGATAATATACAAAATGGGATAACTAAGCCTCGCAATCCCAGCAACTGATCACGTTTCTCAAATAACAACTCGGATGTGATGCTAGCATGAAATTCCACCGCCTTTGTCTATATGATCAGATAGAAAGCAACTCAGAGAGCAACATCCAAGTAATACCAACACTAGGGAGTCAGGAGGTTCCCAGACAAAATGTCACAATATTATGTAAGAGCAGTATCCAGAGGTTTCTTTCAGACACATAATTCAACACTCAGGAGTTTACAAAATATTAGAAATGCTTGGCATTTCTTAATGATCGTCATAGGACTTCAGGCTTTCCAGAGAGTCAGCATGTTTCAGTTTGACTATGCTAAGAAACTCCCAATGATAACCCTCTTTATGATGATTGGCATTCATCTCTGGCATCAAATCAAAGTCCTATATATCATATTAACAGATAAACAGGCCTTTTCTCTGGATTATGTAAAACAGAAGATGCCTCTTCATGGAGATGACTGAGCTGCCTTTCCCAGATTTTATAAACTCCCTTTAGTTGGTTAATATTTGACAAGCCGATAAGCAGAGGTCTTTGTCATTGAAACAACCCATACTCTATCCTTTGGTCACCTTTTCTCTATCATGCTTGCTTGCCCAAGGAAACATAACATAAATTGTGCTATCGTCATCCCCCAAGTGGTAATAAAAAAAGGCACAAGTAAATGACAAATAATATAGTCAATAGTTCACTCTTCCCCACGTCATAGAATATGGCACACATCACTGGATTGGGAGTTAGAAGGTCCTTGTTCCACTTTAACTGCTGATAGGGTGACTTCAGGCAAGTCACCTACCTCTGAAAAAACCTTCCAGAGTGAAAATGAAAATCCGGTCCTATCTTCCACTTGATGAAACTATGAACAGAGAGAGTGATGCATGTAACAATATATTTAATACTCATGAACACATATAAGGGGTCAACCTGTGATAGGGAGGGACAGGAAAAGGCCAATAGTTGCCAGTGATGGGAGGAGGTCCATTCTGTTAAGGCACTGTTTTGGGACATCTGTTTATTCCATAATTACCAAAAAGCAAGAAAGACCTCTGAGGTGCTTATTTAGAGATAATCATTTCAGTTCACCCCGTGTTTAATCAGTGTTTTTTCTTGCAGATAGAGCCCTTCAAAAAAATAATTATTTTTAGCATATGAGTGAAAGGAAACACATTTTTCTGGTATGTGTTAGCTGTCCACTTCAGGTGTTGGGGGTCTATGAAATAAAATGATAAAAGAAACTACCTAGAATAATTAAACAATTATTTTCATAGGAATCCACATTAAAAAGTGTTAAATTCTTTCACAGAAAAAATACAGCAAAAACCAAAAACTGGTGTTTGCTACTGCTGCTGTTGTTGTATTGATCATCTTCTTGCTAACAAGACTTTTATTTGTTACATTTTGAAATGTTAAAGTATATGTGTGTGGTACAGAGGTAAACTAGGGGAAGACTTTGGGTAGAAACACTTTGAATTCTATTGGGATACATTTTCTTAGAGTTATTTGCTTCTTAAAACAAGCCAATATCATCATTTATAACCATAACCCTGAAGGCATCATGGTTGCCTAAACATATAAACAAAATGAAATGTACGATTTGCAAGATCTTATTTGAGTACTTAAAAATCTTGAATGGTTTAGGGGATGACATGCAAGCAGTAAAAAAAAAAAAATCAAATGTGATACTATCTAGTGATGTTTATTAAATGCCTATTTGTGGTTCTGTTTGATATTCTAAAGGACAAAATAAATGTAATTGTGGAATCATCAAATTATAAAGCTGAAAGAAATTTAAAATGTATCTTATCTAGCTTGTACACTTTACTGATGGAAGAAGTGATCCTGAAAGAGGATTATTTTCTGAGGTCACTCTACTAACAGAATTCGAACACAGGGGTTTTCCAAGACTTATCCCAAGATTCCTCTCACTGTCCTTCTCCTGAAGATATCTTTTATATCAACTATTGCTAATGTATCATGAAAAATTCCCTAACATTCATATAAAAAACAAATAATTTCTAAACATGATATTTCAGCAAGAGTAGGCCTAACCATTAAATTTTGATTCTGGCAACACATAAAAAAGTAGGGATGGGGTATTCCGGCATTACTCAAGTCGTTTGATTAATTCCAACAGTCCTGGTCTTGTAGGTTATAAAATAGATTGCTGTGTGGACAAAGAGCTGATATGATAGTGTACAGAGCCTATGGGAAAGGGTACATGGAAGCCTCTTCCCTTCCCTTCTTGCTATGTAGATTTGCACAGGAGTGGAGGCCAGAAAATTGAGGGAGAACAAGTGTTGAGAATAAATAAAATCACCAGTCTTAAGACGAAAATAACCAATTAGGTCACAACTTGTCAACCCCATGAGGCAAGGGCAGGGTTGCTCCTCATAGGTTGGTCCTGAGTGTTGTGTTTTTTTCCAAAATCACTTTGCAATCACATAAACTATGGCTCACTCCATAGTTTTCTTCGGCTCTACTGCTTACCATATAGTGGCCCATTATGAAGGTGTTGCTGAAGGCAGAAATTAACCTTTTAGTAAAATTCCATCCCAGTGAAATAAGTCTGGTTCATGAATCCAGACTTAATTTCTTTCTGATGGGAATAATTTTTAGCCAGTTTTTAAGTGCTTGCAACAATGTTCTGAACTTCACTAACTAGGAAAGTTTCCCTGGTGGAAACAGAATTGTCAACTACGGTCACCGTGGTGATTTTATTTCATTTATTACTATTATTTTGAGTTCAGGTTTCACTCTATCACCCAGGCTGGAATACAGTGGCATGATCATGGCTCACTGCAGCCTCAGCCCCCTGGGCTCAGGCGATCCTTCCTTGTTAGTCTCTTGAGTAGTTTTGAGTATAGGAGCATGACCCCCTGCCCAGATAATTTTTTTATTTTTATTTTTTGTACAGATGCAGTTTTGCTATGTTTCCAAGATAACAAACAAACAAACAAAAACCACTTTATCCACTCTTTGGGTATCTGGGCCCAGCAAAGAATAGCTCTATTCCAGTCACTGCTGAGTCCTTTCTTAAACTCATCTCCGTGTAATCCCCACTGTCTGATAATATAGGCTCCCTTGCCCCAAGAACTACTACATTGGAAAGAACTCTGGTTTGAACGTCAGGAGATTGTGATTGGGGGTCTAACACTTCCCAAAGCAAACTCTATGGTCTTATTTAAGTTTCTCCATCTTTAATTATCCCAGCTAAAAGTTGAGCATGTTGGACAAGATCATCTCTAATGTTCTTCATCTATAGCTTCTATGATAGATCTCAGTTATAGAAACAAAATAATAAAGTCATCAGGATATAGTGCTTCATGTGCTGTATTTTTAATAAAATGTTTTTAATCTATTAGCTCTTTAAACCTGAGCTTAAAGTTCAGAATTATGATAAACAATTAAAACTGCTATGAACTGGGGAGAATAGGAAGTGAATTCACCTCTCTAAGAAGACTTGTTCTGAACACTGATAGTGCCGTTAACCAAATGATTCCAGTGGCAAAGTAGGAGCATCAAATGATTTATTCCTTATTATCTTTCTTTAAGTGTCCAGAAAGCTGTTGAAACAAAGAAAATGCCTAATGGCTTCTCACTAGCCAAGAATAAATACATCTTCAGGGGTCACCCATTTAGAACAGTAGACCAAAGTGTGTGAATCTTCAACAAATTCCCTACATTTGAACCAAAGAGGAGAATGAAGAACCTAGTGTTTTCTATGCTTTTAGGTTCCTTCCTTTCCACTACTTTATTACTCCATTTCAATCAACCAGCCTATCTATATAAAAAGTAAGTAGCAAAAAAAAAAAAAAAAAAAAGAAAGAAAGAAAGAAAACTTCCCCCAAAGTTCTTAAAATTTGCTCTTTCAAGTCATGCATAGCTAAAATACATATTTATATTTTTATATGTTGTATTTATATGTTGGAGAGTGAATACAGTGTTGTGGTTAAGATTATAACCCTTGAAGACAGTTAATATAGTACTTAAAACAGTGCCTGGCTAATAGTTGGCACACAATAAATGTCACCTTTTAATAGTGTTATTATTTGATATTGTTGTTACATGCTGGGTACTAGATACAAAGTGAGGGAAATAATAAATGACTTGCCTTCATGGACAGCCAAAATAAGCCCTACATATATTAATAAATATTTTAAAAACACTGTATTTGAGAAAATTGTGGCTAGGAGGTTAAAACACACACCAGATATTCTGGATTGTTCTTCCCTTAGCTCTGTCACACCACATTCCCCAAACTTGTGCTGTAATAAATTGGACACACGTAGGATTTGAGTTAAAATGTAAAAAGCATAGAAGAAATTTACACTGCAGTCAGGGTCACATTGGTCTTGCCCTATTTTATGATCCTCCAGGCTGAACTAGAATTCTCTTTATTATGGGTGTGAAAATTAACTCCCCTGGTTTATCCCAGTCTTCTCTCTCTTCCCACTTTTTGGACTCCTCCATCCTGTCCTTTTGATCACTGATTCCCTTCCTCAAGTGTTGTGTGACACCAGAAAGCAGTTGGAAGGTATTTCAGTGTTTTACAGTTTACTTGGCTAAGACAATAAGGCAGGCGCTGTGAGTCCCCTCAGGGGAATGTGGTTGTACATGTGACATTAAAATTAATTATATACTTGAATCCACTGGCAGTGCTGTAAGCCATCCGATTTGCTAAGAGAAAGGACTTGCTCAGGAGAAGCCAGAGAGGGTAAATTCTAGGCAGGGAGGCAAGCTGGCTAGTGGGAGACACTTCCGGATGCCACCATAATGGACATAACTTCTCCAGGGGTGAATTGGGGTGAACAGACTCCTTCTTTCATACTCGTTTCCTCTCTAAAAACACTGTGAGCCACACTACCCTGAGGGGTCAACACAGTGGTCTCTAATTGGAACCTATTTTTCAGTTTCCCATACTCTATGGTGGCTCTATGAGGAGAGAATTTATGGAAACATAAAAGTCCATGTTAGTGTTTAGCCAATGTCAAGTCTGACTAAAAATGAAATCTTGTTCTTGTCATGCTGTGAGATTGCAGAGTGCCACACTGAGGATAGAAAGCAGGGGGAACTCAAGGCGACAATTTTATGTGGGTTTTAAAGGGCAGCTATGATTAGAAATGTGACGGTAAAAATGGCATTTCAATGTTCCAAATGCGTTCCCCTTTCGTGGCTTCCATGTCAAATTCACTTAGTTTACAAATATAAACAAAAGATTCCCAACTGTGGCTGTGGGGAGCTCAGCGAAAAACTTGAATAAAACAGCATCGATCCCTGTCCTTTCTGGCCGAAGAGCCTTGCTTCAGCAGGGAGGGCAGCAGGTAGCCAACTGAGCAGGTGGAGGGGTGAGACTGGGGCTGACAGGCAGGCTGGCATGGCCCCAGTGCCCAGACCTTGGGGCTATGCAATGCTGCTTTGTCTGGAGCACTTCAACCACCTCAAGGGAGCCCCGCTTTGTCAATGAGTGTTTTTGAAAGGACAGCAAAGTAATCACCATATTGTAAAATTAGCAATTTACTAGAGAGAAAGAGAGAGAGAAGAGACGAGAAAAACAAGAGAAAACAAGTAAAGTACTTACTGTATGCTAAGTCTGTTTATGCTGGCCAGACTTTGTGCTAGCACTTTTACATCAAGATGGGGGAATGTCAGAAGGATTATGAAATTTTTCATTTACCCATAAAGTATCACATGCCACATATGACCCCATTTCACAAGCCCAGGGTACCCAATCCTCCCTCAGCCTAAACACAAAGCCAAAGCATTCAACAACCTCACAGCCAAATTTCAAGGGATGAGACCAAAGAGCAAAGGAATGCAGAGTCAGGTCTGATGAATTAAATGAAATGGGACATGTGCTCAATACAGTCAGTTGTCCATCCAGTGTTTAGTCTTCCATTGTTTCTTGTTTTGACACACTCAATTTTCTTTTAGGGTGCAGCAACATACCTAACTCAATGCATGGTTGCTCTGGAACAATTATGATAAACTTATTACTAATTTTTCAGTTTCCCTTTCATCTATGGGAAGACTTTCAACATATGGAACACTGCTGGGAAGAGGGTGGAAAGAAATGAGCTATGAAAATGTTTGCTTTCCTGACTAAAAAGAATAGAGGTGGCTGCCAAGACTTCTGTCCTTTTCTGTGGATTTCCTATGATATATAGTACACAGTGAGAGTATCAAGATACTCTGATAATCTATTTCAGGACAGATAAAAGCAGATTGTGGCCCTGGTGAGAGTGAACCAACACAGCCTGAGCTTGAGCTGTAGCAGCTTCCCTGTGGCCAGGAGAAGAAGACCACAAGAATAGCAGACACTTTTTATCATCGTAATTGCCTACCACTCTGCTCTTGTTGTGAGGAAAAACAAAGTCTTGTTCTTTAAGCCTCTGTAATCAGATTTTCTATTATGCATAGAGGAACATATTCCTAACTGATATGGCAGAAGAGCATGGGGCTGCTCCATTTCATGGGGGTGGGGGGTATCTCAGCAATTCCAAGCACCTAGCCCAAGGTATGTAACAAAACTGAGACTGATCCAAGCCAAAATTTGAGGGGGAAGGAATTGGAGAGAGCAGGTATGAGGTTTTAAAGCAGCAGCAGAGTTCACAGGATAGGTGGAGATCAAAGTTGAAGTACCAAAAGAACCTTTTGGGGATAGTATGACCATTTATTTCAGGACATATAAATGCAGATTGTGACCCCGGTAAAGGTGAACTGACACAAAGAAGAAGACTAAGCTTCTATGCCAACTGGGTTTCATTTTTAATGGGGAACTACATTAAAACAAAAACAAAACAAAACAAAATCTGTCTTCCCTTAGTACTTTACATAATTAAATGAGTTTCAGGCAAAAGAAGAACTGCAGCATTGTCCTGCTACAAAGAGCCCAGGATGTGACCCACATTTGCTGTCCCTCTCTTATGCCTCTTTCTTCCTATTCTGCTGTTGCATCTTGCCATTTCTGCTATTGTTATATATTCTCTTGGTTGGATCCCTGCTTACCTTGTCTAGGAACTTACTTCTGTCTTCAAAGGCTAATGTGGTGTCTCCCTGAAGATATACTGTCTTACATGGCTTTGAGAAAGCATTTATCTTTTTCATCAGTACTGCTTTTCCTGAGCTTTTGCTGATCACCTGAATGAGAAACAGAAGCAAACAGAAGCCTGGGATGAGGAAGAAAAAAAAAAGAAAGAAAAGAAAAGTAACTGAGTTGTTATCTGTCCTTCTGAGGGAGAGATAGCCAAATTTCCCAAACAGACCAGTTTCAATCAGCATGATAATGATGTTCCCTCTTCCTTTAATTTTTAGGACAAAAAGTGACCCAAAGTAAACTGATATTAACTGATCCATTTTCTGTTGTTTTGTTTCCCTGTCCCTGTCTTACAAGGAAAGTTCATTTGAAATGGCCAATCATGAGGGTTCCAGTAAGATGGTGGCGGCATAGATGGAATTGTGAGATTCTCTGAACATGAGTTCCCAAAACGACTTACTTTCCTTCCCCCAACCCCCTGCCCACAGCCAGCCACACCGGTCAGAGGCCTGGGGATATTGTGGCCCTGGCTGCTGATGGTCCATATACGTGGCCCCTGCCCGCCGTGTGGGAATCTCAAATCTTGGCTCCCTCCCCAGCTACATCATCTCACCCAGCACCAAGTCGCCGGTCACCCAGTGAAGCTCTAGGTGCCCGTCCCTCAGAGATACCAGCTCCATTTCTGGCTGAAGTACCCTTGAGGGGCCCAAAGCCACTCTCACTGCTCACCACCTGCCCTTTGGAGCTCTGGAGCTCTGGGCCCACCCTGGTTGAGGCAACCAGTGTACAACCCTATGCTTGTGTAAGGGAACAGCATATCTAAGGAGGTGCTGATCCGCCACTCTCAGCTCCAGAGGAGGGTATGCCTGGCTTCCTCCCACACCCCAGCCTGCTGGTGGCACACTGGATCCAGCGCCCAGCTGTGCAGCTGATCCCCAGTGCACACCATCACTGCCCGTCATAGTGGATCACCCAGGGACCCAGACGAGCAGAGAGAAAGGATCCGTGAAAGAGGAACTGCCCACCTCTGCCATTTTCCAGGCAGAGATTTGCATTGCCCCACCCACCTATGAGCAGCCTCCACCTCGGTTCCGAAGGTAACTTCACTAAACAGGAGACAAATCGCCTCGCTTAGGCTGAATCAGACACAGGCAACTCAGTGTCTCAGACCTCTCAGGCAGCAGGCTAAAAGAACGAACCCAAGATGTGAGTAAATCTAGCTGCCTGCAATGAAAGCAAAGGGGAAAGGCTGGAGATCAGAGCTGAAGAGACTTAGACATTCAGGAAAGATTCCAGAGCTAGTCTGATTTCTTATTTTGACTTTCGATTTTATCATTTTGTCTGTTTGTTTTGCTAACTTTTGTTTACTTTTTGACTAACACTATCTGTTTGTGTTGGGGAAAATGCATCAAAAGGCATGATTTTATTGGACTGTCTTTGTGTGATTACCAGTATGCTTTAGGGAATTTTGCTTGTGTGTCTTTTTTCACTTCTCTCTGGTCTTGTCTCTTTTTCACCTGTTAGTTGGTATGTATGTCTGTTTTCCCTCTCACTCTTCTCTCTTTCTAACTTCCTATTGATCCCCCCTTCCTCCATTATTTTCCTCTTTCGTACCTCCTTTTGTTCCAGGGATCAAATCTACATCCTGCTGCACAGACAGATTGTAAGGCAGTGGGAAAGATGTTCCAGTGTGCCCGTACAACTGTTGGTGGATGCTGGAATCAGCAGATAGATTCTGAATCACAGCTTCCCCCTCAATTAAACCTCAAAACTGCAAAAAGTACAGCCTGCAGCTCACACTCCAGCCTCAAAGGTGAACAGAGCCAAAGGACTCTCATAAGGAAGAACAGGAAATTACACAAGTGAAGCAAAAACAACCCCACATTCCCTCAAAAACAGAATTAAAGAAGGGAAGGAAAAGGGGGAGAGGGAGAAAAATCTACACAAATGAAGAAAAACCAAAAGAAGAATATGGGTCTCCCAGACCCCTGGGAGGGCAGACACTGAGAAAACTGACTTCGGAATGCAAACAATGAAGAGCCCCCAGAATGACTGGTCTCAAACTACAAACCTAGATATCAAGACATTAATGGGGAGATTAAAAAGAATTGAGGAGAGACAAGAAGAAACTAGGAAGGAGCTGATATCTGAGATAACAGTAATAAAGAATACTGTGAATGAAATAAATAACAAACTGATAAGCATGGAAAGTAGAATTAGCCAAGCAGAAGAAAGAATCTCAGAACCTGAGGATCAAAATATAGAACTAGCCCAAACTGTTAAAAAAACAGAAAACAAGCTTAAAAAGACAGAACAAAACCTTTAAGACATGAGTGATTACTTCAAGAGAAAGAAACTAAGAGTAATTGGCCTTCCTGAAACAAAAGAGAAACAGAAACCACTTTGGAACAAACATTCCATGAGATTATTGAAGAAAACTTCCCTCAGCTTTCAGTGATGCAAAAATTCACACACAAGAGATTCAGAGAACCCCTACAAGACAACAAATGAGAAGACTGACTCCCAGACACATAATAATTCGCCTAAACAAAGCAGGTATAAAAGAAAAAAGTCCTAAAGGCAGCAAGAGAAAAAGGCCAGATCACCTACCATGTAAGACCAATTAGAATAGCAGCAGATTTATCGACAGAAACCCTGCAGGCTAGGAGAACTTGGAGCCCTATCTTCAAAGTCCTAAAAGATAAACAATTTCAACCAAGAATAACCTACCCAGTCAAGTTAAGCTTCATCAGCGAGGGAGAATTAAAATTTTCCCCAGATATCCAATTCCTAAGAACTTACACTGCCACCAGACCACCTCTACATGAAACACTTAAGAAGGTACTAAACACAGAAGAAAAGGAAAAAAAAGAACAGCATTCTTCACAAGAGTACAGGAAAAAGAATAAAATACACATGAACCAAGCCCCAAACCAAAAGAAAAACAACAAACCAAGAGGAACAATAGCAACTCTGTAAGAACTCTATGATAGGGATGAACTCTCACATTTCAATAATTAGCCTGAATGTGAATGGACTAAATGCACCACTGAAAAGACATAAAATGGCAAAATGGATAAAATACCACCAGGCAACAATATACTGCCTTCAAGAGACACGTCTCACATCTCACTAGAAAGGACAGGCACAGACTCAAAGTAAGAGGATGGAAAACAAATTTTCAGGTGAATGGAACACAAGAGAAAGGAGGAGTCGCGATCCTAATTTCAAACAAAATACCATTTAAGCTATCAAAAATTTAAAAAGATATAGAGGGCCACTACATAATGATGAAAGTTCACTCCATCAATAAGAAATATCTATCCTAAACATATATGCACCCAACATAGGAGCACCAACTTTCATAAAGCAACTTCCAGGAAAACTAAAGAAAGATATTGAATCTAACACCATCATACTGGGGACTTTAATACCCCACTCACAACCCTAGACAGATCATCAGGACAAAAAATCAGCAATGAGATCTGGAATCTCAATGTGACTCTTGACCAAATGGACTTAATGGGTACCTACAGAGCACTCCACCCAATGACCACAGAATATACAGTTTACTCAGCACCACATGGAACGTACTCTAAGATCGACCATATACTTGGCCATAAATCAAGCATAAACAAATTTCAAAAGATCGAAATTTTGTCATGCAACTTCTCACATCACAGTGGAATAAAAATAAACATCAACACCAACAAACTTACCCCCAAACCCACAAAGACATGGACACTAAACAGCATGATGCTAAACAACTCATGGGTCAATAATTAAATCAAAACAGAGATTAAAAGATACCTGGAAACAAATGAAAATGAAGAGACATCTTACCAAAATCTCTGGGACGCCATGAAAACTGTAGTAAGAGGAGAATTCATATCCCTACAAACGTACATGAAGAAAATGGAAAACCCTAACTGCAGCAGAAGAATCCGTATCACCAAAATAAAAGCCCAAATCTGGGACATAGAAGACAAAAAGATAATACAAAAAAAAATCAATGAAACAAAAAGCTGGTTCTTTGAAAGGATAAACAAGATTGATGGTCCCTTAGCTAGACTGACATAGAAAAAAAGAGAAAATGCCCAAATAAATGCAATCAGAAACACAAAAGATGAAGTTACATCTGACCCTGAAGAAATACAAAGATCACTAGAGACTACTCTGTACATTTGTATGGAAACAAACTGGAAACCTTAAGGAAATGGAAGACTTTCTGATATCATACAACCTGCCCAGGCTGAAACAAGAAGAAATCAAGACCCTGAATAGACCAATAGCAATCAAGGAAATTGACTAGGTAATAAGAAAACTACCTACAAAAAAAAACCCTTGACCAGATGGCTTTCCAGCAGAATTCTATAAGACATTTAAGAAGGAGCTGATACCAATCCTACTGAAAGCATTTCAGGCAATTGAGAAAGATGGAACCCTCTCCAAATCATTCTATGAAGTTAACCTCACATTGATACCCTAGCCAGGCAAAGACCCAACAAAGTAAGAGAACTACAGGCCAATATCTTTGATGAACATAGATGCCAAAATTGTCAACAAGATCCTAGCAAACAGGATTCAACAACACATCTCAGAAGTCATCCATCATGACCAAGTAGGCTTCATCCCTGGGATGCAAGGCTGGTTCAACATTTGCAAGACCATAAATGTCATTAAATACATCAACAGACCTCAGAACAAAACCACATGATTATATCATTATGCAGAAAAAGCTTTTGATAAAATCCAGCACCCCTTCCTGATAAAAACCCTCGAACACCTAGGCATACATGGAACACACCTAAAAATAGTAAAAGCCATCAATGAGAAACCCACAGCTAGCATACTCGTAAACAAACAAAAATTAGAACCATTTCCTCTGAAAACTGGAACAAGACAAGGATGCCCTCTGTCTCCCCTCCTGTTCAATATAGTATTGGAAGTCCTAACTAGAGCAATCAGAAAAGAGAAGACAATCAGGGATATCCAAATAGGAAAAGAGGAAGTCAAGTTATCCCTCTTTGCTGATGACATGATTGTGTACCTTGAAAACCCAAGAGAATCTGTCAAAAGCCTCCTTGCACTGATAAAGGACTTTGGCAAAGTCTCAGGGTATAAAATAAATGTGCAAAAGACAATCGCATTTCTTTACACCAATAATAAACAAACAGAAACCCAAATAAAAAGCACAATTCCATTCACAATAGTTACAAAAAAAAGAAATACCTTGGCATCTTCCTAACCAGAGATGTGAAAGACCTTTATAATAAAAACTAGAAAACACTGCTCAAAGAAATCAAGGATGACACAAACAAGTGGAAAAATCAACTCATGGATTGGAAGAATCCATGCTCATGGATTGGAAGAATCAACATTATAAAGATGTCCATTCTACTTAAGACAATCTACAGATTTAATGCAATACTCATCAAATTACCAGCAACATTCTTCTCAGATCTAGAAGAAACACAATACAGGAGGAATTCATATGGAAACACAAACGATCAAGAATAGCCAGAACAATCCTCAGCAAAACAAACAAACAAACAAACAAAAAACAAAGCAGGAGGTATCACACTACCAGACTTCAAACTTTACTATAAAGCTACAATAATCAAAACAGCCTGGTATTGGTACAGGAACAGGCATATAGACCAATGGAATAGAATTGAGATTCTAGAAGCAAAACCTCAATTTTCCAACCAACGCATATTCAACAAAGCCTCCACCACCCACCAATGGGGAGTGGATAACCTATTCAGTAAATGGTGCTGGGAAAACTGGCTGACCACATGCAGAAGACTCAAACAAGAACCCTATCTATCCCCATACACAAAATTTAACTCTAAATGGATCGGAGACCTAAATGTAAAACCTCAAACCATAAGAACCTTAGAAAATGCAGGACACACCCTTATGGAAATTGGAACTGGCATCCAATTCCTGAACAAAACCTGAAACCCACAGGCCTTAAGAGATAAGATAGACAAGTGGGACCTCATTAAACTGACAAGCTTCTTCAAAGTCAAAGAAACCATCAAGAGAGCAGGGAGACAGCACATAGACTGGGGAAAAGTATCTGCCAACTCCAGGTCTGACAAAGGCCTGGCATCTTGGATCTATAAGGAACTCAAACATGCTGAAAAGAAAAAAACAAAGAACCCTATTATAAAGTGGGCAAAAGATATGAACACTTCTCAAAGGAAGACATCCGAGCAGCCAACAGACACATGAAGAAATGTTCAACCTCACTAATCATCAAACCGATGCAAATCAAAACCACACTGAGATATCACCTAATTCCAATCAGAATGGCAATTATCAATAACTAAAAAAATAACAGTTGCTGGAGAGGATGTGATGAAAAGGGAACACTTCTACACTGTTAGTGGGAGCATAAGCTAGTGCAACCTCTGTGGAAAACAGTGTGGTGATTCCTAAAAGCTCTAAATATTAACCTCCCATATGACCTGCAATCCCTCTACTGGGAATATACCCTGAAGAACTCAAATCACTCTATCAAAAAGATACCTGCACACGTATGTTTATCGCAGCATTGTTCACAACAGCAAGAACCTGGAACCAACCATGCTGTCCATCAAAAGAGGACTGAATTAAAAAAATGTGGTACATATACACGATGGAATACTATGCAGCCATAAAAAAGAACAAAATCATGAATTTTGCAGCAAGCTAGATGGAACTAGAGTCTATAATACTGAGTGACCTCTCACAGAAACAAAGATCTGAGTATCACATGTTCTCACTCATATAGTGGACCTTGAATATCTATCATAATACTATAATAAAAGGATTAACAGTGGTGGGAAACTATGGGGGTGGGGGGGAGGAGGGGAGGAGAGGTGTGATTAACAGTAGTCAATATCTGTCTGGAGACGGGGAGACACTCCTGATCAACAAGGGTGCCTGAACAAAGCATATTTGTATACCTAACCCTTAACAGTACCCCAAAATATTAAAATAAGAAAATATTGATTTAAAAAAAATGTAATGGCCAATCATTTTTTGTTCTTTGTTCTGCTTTCTTCAGCCCTTGTCTATAAAACCAACCTCCTCTGCTTTGCTCATTGTAACATATTCCATTTTATGAAATGAAATGTTGCCCAATTCTAGAATCCCAAATAAAGCTAACTAAGATCTTTAAACCAAATTGTTGCAATTTTTTCTTTTGGCAAGAGAAAGTCTTTGGTGTTATACTTGTTGTGATATGAAGTAACAAACTAGGCTAGGTAACTTATAATCTACCTGTAAAGAAGACTAAGAAATATACAAGCTGAATGGGTATATTTAAAGAGTACAAAATCTTTGCCACAGTAAGTTTTTTTTGTTTCTAAATATTCTGAGGTTCTCTACTTCCACAACTGCAATATATTTAATTTCATTTTATTTTATTTTAGTTTTTTAAAGGGAGATAACCTAAAGTTTAGCACAGTCAGTGCATTGTATTGTCTGGTCCAATCAGGGGAAAGAAATCACACAGTAACTTAAATAGGGAAATGATAATATAAATAAATATTAACTACAACAGGGGATTGGAGTAATTAGGGATTAGGTATTTTGAAGTCAAAAGAACTGTAGCGAATGTAGGAATAGCAAACAAAAGAAGCCATCAGAACTGTGGAACTGAGATAGCATACAAAAGGAAGAGCTCTACGCAGCTGCCATGCCTCATCCAAAGCTGACATCCAACCTTGATGGAAATATCATTCTGCTCACTGATTCTAGAAAAGTCACCATGGTGTCATATTGGTGGACCTTGCTAGAGATCTTCCATTAGGAGTTTGCCAGAGAACTGTGTCCTTCAGGGCAGCTAGTCACAGTGAGGTGTCTTTCTTACAGGAGTCATTCTACTATGCAACAGTCAAGAAGATGATGCCAGGCAAGTGCTGGCCTTTATGCAACGCAGAGCTTGATGCTGGATAAGATACACACTACAAAAGTTTATCTCAGGAGCACACCAGAAGTGGGGCCAATATCCCTTCCTCTAGGATTCTCTCTCAGTGCCTCATATTGAATCAGTGCTAGCTGGTGAAGGAAAAATCTTTACAATTCTAGATATATTTCTACAGGGATGGTTAAAAAAAAGGGTGAGTTAAAAACTGAGAGGCATCAGCTCAAACTAGGTAGTGCACAGTGTTCTTTCCATAAGGTATGTGTCAATTCTTGATTCAGAGAATTGGGAACTAAGATGTTACATTTTTCCTTAACTGCCTCCTCAGTAAACACACACACACACATACACACACACACTACACAACAGTGTAATCAGAACAGGACAACTGCAGTGAATACTCTTAATTTGGAAAGGAAAAGTGAGAGAAGCCGCAGCAATCTTTGGTCACAGCAATTTTGCTAGGAAGACTGAGAATCTTTTGTTACCTCAAGATAGAGGAGGACTCTGGATGAAGTCATGATTTTACTCCTATAAGGATTTGTTTTACCATTTCTTCTGTATTCCCTGGCTTTACTGTTTGGGGGTTTCTTCTCAGGGTTCTAAGCTTGTTTCAAGAAAAGACATTTTTTCAGCTCTGAGCTTACATCTTCTCAGGTTATTCATTCTCTGAAAAGGTTAATCCGGAAAGTGTGTTTCTCTCATGGAGTAAACCAAAGCAGAGAGTTCCTCAGGATGCAGATAAGAATAGGATGGACAGTATGCACTGTGACTCACTAAAGAAGCAATAATATCCATAGAGTGCAAAGAAAATTCAATGAGCCTGGGTTGGAACTAGCCAGACTCACCTGAATCACCACATAAACTATAAGAAGCCTACAGACATAGTGAAGGAGATGAGTAAGGGGAATATAGTAGTTCTGTGATCCTGCCACACAATGAGAATGCCCCCTGGACTGCATGGGACTCCAGTCCCTCATGGAAAACTAAGATACATAAAGCTCCCATGTGGAGTGGTCCGGGGGTGAGGGGGGAGGAGAAACTTGAGCAACTTCAGTCAATATTTCCTAGGAACTCAATCCTTGTCAGTTACTTTCTAACCAGCCTGGAAGGAAATGGACAGAGTAAATTCTGCTGCAGGAAACAGCACTGCTATATACCAGTAGTGACCAAACTGAGGATTAAAATCAAGAAACATTGAAAAATAAAATCCAAATATATTCTGGCTACAGGAGACCCACTCAACACACAAAGACTCCTACAGAAGGTAAGAAAAAACATTTCACACAAATGGAAACCAAAAATGAGCAGGAGTAGCCGTTTTCCTATCAGATAAAACAGACTTTAAATTAACATCAGTTAAAAAAAGGCAATGAAGATTCTTAGCTAATGAGAAGGTGATCAATCCAATAAGAAGACATAATTTTAAATTCATATGTACCTTATACCAGAGCTCCCAGTTTTATCAAACAAATTCTACTAGAACTAAGAAAAGAGATACCAATACAATAATAGTGGGAGACTACACTTTACTGAAAACAATAGACAGATCCAGGCAGAAAGTCAAAAAAACAACATTGGAGTTAAACCAGTCCCTAGAACAAATTGACTTGATAGACATTTACAGAACATTCCACTCAAAAACTATAGAATATACATTCTTCTCATTGGCACATGGAACATTCTCCAAGATTACCCATATGATAGGCCACAAATTAAATCTTAATAAATTTTAAAAAGAATCAAAATCATATCAAGCATCCTCTCAGACCACAGTGAAACAAAACTAGATTAACTCAAAAAGTAACTCACATCGCCAAACAAAAACATAGAAATTAAACAATGTTCTCCCGAATAAGTTTTTAGTAGACATTTATATCAAGATATAAAGGAGTTCAATAATTCCTTGAAATGAATGACAACAATGAGGCAAGTTATCAAAGCCTCTGAAACACAGACAAAGCTGTCCCCAGAAGAAAACGTATAGCACTTAATGCATACATTAATAAGACCGAAATATCACATATTGACAACCTAATGTTAGACCTAAAGGCACTAGAAAAACACAAACAAACCAGCCCAAAACTAGCAGGAGAAAAGAAATCGCAAGGCAGAAGAACAACAACAATAAGAAAGCTCACAAAGGATCAATGAAGCAAAAGTTGGTTTTCTTGAAAAGACAAGCAAAACTGAAATACCACTAACTAGGTTAATTAAGAAGCAAAGAGAGAATATCATGGAAATACAGAAGATAATCTGTACTTCTTAGGAACACTTCCATGCAAACTAGACAATCAAGAGGAAATGGATATATTCTTGGACACATACACTCACCACCCCCCCATGTTAAATCAAGAAGAAAAAGAAACCTTGAACAGACCAATACCAAGAAATGAGATTGAAACAGTAATTAAAAGTTCTGCCAGACTTTCAAAGAAGAACTGGTACCAATTTTACTGAATCTATTCCATAAGTTTGAAGAGGAGAAACTTTTCCCTAACTCATTCTATGAAGCCAAAAATCACCTTTATACCAAGACCAGGAAAAGACAACAAGAAAAGAAAACTACAGGCCAAAATCCTTGATGAACATAGACACAATATTCCTCAGCAATATAGTAGCAAACTGAATTTAACAGCACACAAAACAAACAAACAAAAATCCACCACGATCAAGTGGATTTTATTCCAGGGATGCAAGGATGGGACAACATATGAAGTAAACAAACATGATCCTATACATAAACAGAATTAAAAACAAGATCATATAATAATGTCAGTAGAAGTAGAGAAAGCATTTAATAAGACTCAGCATCTCTTCATGACAAAAATTCTCAGCAAAATAGTCATAGAAGAAACATTCCTCAAAATAATAAAAGCCATATTATGACAAACCCATAGTTAATGACATTCTGAACAGAGAAAGATTAAATACATTCCCCTTCATAACTTGAATAAAACAAGGGTTATCATTTTTACCACTTCTTTTAAATATAGTACTGAAAGTCCTAGTCAGAGCAATCGGGCAAAAGGAAGAAGAAGAAAAAAAAAAGACTATCCAAAATGGAAAAGAAAAACTCAAACTCTGTCTGTGTGCAACTATATGATATTATATAGAGAGTCCTAAAAACACCTCCAAAAGAATCCTGGACTTGATAAATAAATTCAGTAAAGTTTCAGGGTACAAAATTAACACACAAAAAACAGTAGCACTGCTATACATCAATAGCCTCCCAGATAAGAATCAAATCAAAAAATTCCATTTACAATGACACACCAAAAGCTAAAATACCTGGGAATATATTTAACCAGGAAGGTGAAAGTTTGCTACAAGGAGAACTACAAAACACTGATAAAATAAAACTTAGAGAACACAAACAAATGTTCATGGATTAGAAGAAGCAACATTACTAACCTACAGATTCAATGTAATTCCTATCACACTGCCACTATCATTGTTTATAGAATTTAAATAAACAATCCTAAAATTCCTATGGAACCAGAAAAAGCCAGAAAGTCCAAATAAACCTAAGTAAAAGAACAAAGCTGGAGGCATTACATTACCTGACTTCAAATTATACTACAAGACTGTAGTAAACAAAACAGCATAGTACTGGTACAAAAGCAAACTGATGGACAAAAGGAACAAAATAGAGAATCCAGAAATAAACCCAAGAACATATAACCAACTGATCTTTGATAAAACAGACAAAAATATATACTGGAGAAAGGACACTCTATTCAACAAATGGTTCTGAGAAAACTGGATAACTACATGAAGAAAAATGAAACTTGCTCCCTATCTTTTACCACATGCAAAAATTAACTCAAGATGGATTAAAGATTTAAATGTCAGTATTGAAACCATAAAAATTCTAGAAGAAAACCTAGAAAAGTTTGCCTAGATATTGGCCTAGGCAAAGAATTTATGTCTAAAATCCCAAAAGCAAATGTAAAAATAAATAAGTGGGACTATGGGAAAAGATATTTGTGAACTATATATCTTACAAAGGACTAATATCCAGAATCTACAAAGAACTCAGCAAGAAAAAAGCAAACAACCCCATTAAAAAGTGGGCAAATGACATGAACAGACCTCTCTCAAAAGAAGATAAATAAATGATCAACAAGCAAATAAAAAAAATGCACCTCACAAATCATCAGGCAAATTAAAATTAAAAACATAATGAGGCTGGGCATGGTGACTCAAGACTGTAATCCCAGCACTTTGGGAGGCTGAGGAGAGAGTTTTGCCTGAGCCCACAGATTCGAGACCAGCCTGGACAAAATGAGACTTCATCTCTACAATAAATAAAAAAATTAGCTGGGCATGGTAGTGCCTGCCTGTGGGTTCAGTTACCTGGAAGGCTGAGGCAGAAGCATCCCTGGAGTCCAGCAGGACGACACTGAGATGGCCTTCGCACTGCACTCCAGTCTGGGCAATGGAGTGAGACTCCAATTCAAAAAAACCCAACAGAATGAGATACCACCTTAAGTCAGTCAGAATGGACTTATATTTAAAAAAATAATAATCAAAGATGCTGACATGGAGGTGGTAAAAAGGGAATACATTGTTGGTGAGAGTGTAAATTAATACAACCTCTATGGAAATCCATATGGAGATTTCTCAAAGAACTGAAAGTAGATCTACCATTTGACCCAACAGTCTCACTACTAGATATTTACCCAGAGGAACAGAGGGCATTATACAAAAAAAGACACTGTCATTCTCATGTTCTTTGCAGCACAATTCACAATCTAAAGGTATGGAATCAATCTAAAGGCCAATCCATCAACTGATCAGTGGATAACGAACACACACACACACACACACACACACACACACCTGCTATTTAGCCATCAGAAATAGTAAAATCGCCGGGCTCGGTGGCTCAGCCTGTAATCCCGCGCCTTTGGGAGGCCGAGGTGAGTGGATTGCCTGAACCCGCGGGTTCGAGACCCGCCTGGGCAGCGAGACCTCATCTCTACAATAAATAAAAAATTAGCCAGGCGTGGTAGCGCACACCTGTAGTTCCAGCTACTCGGAAGACTGAGGCGGAAGGATCGCCGGAGCCTAGCAGGGAGGCTGCGTTGGCTGGGAGCGGCCACTGCACTCCAGTCTGGGCAACAGAGTGAGACTCCAACTCAAAAAAAAAAAAGAAGAAGAAATAGTAAAATCATGTATTTTGCAGCAATTTGGATGGAATTAAAGAACATCATCCTAAGTGAACTAATTCAGGAACAGAAAACTAAACCCTGTATGTTCTCACTTATAAGTGGGAGCTAAACAAAGGATCTTCAAATTCATAGCAAAATGGTGAGTACACTTAAAGCCCAGGCTTCTTCTCCACTATACAATGCATCCATGTATCTAAGAACTATTTGTATTCACTAAAGCCATTGAAAGATTAAATAAATAATTATAAAAAGAAAAGTTAATCAGATTCTGATTCATTTACTCTCATTCAATTCCATGTACCAGTAACCACACCAAGACACCTGAAGAAATATAGGTTTTACAGTCATTCTATTACTTTTCAATTACACCTATCCCAACTTAATTAAATATCTTAAGACTCAATTTGATCTTTGCCTTGAATCCCTTAATTCCACAAGGTATTTGTCATTTAAAACCTTTTCTGATCCCTTCTGTTACTGTATGGGTTTCAGAAAGAGTTGTCTTTTTCAATACTGCAAAACCACAATTTCCTGGACTCTTTATTTCATTCCAGTTCACTTCTGCTTGCAAACTGGCTCATTAATTATTGAGCCCATGTCTTTCTTGGAACACCTTCCTAATCCGCCAGTAGTAGCAAATACCTCACCAGTTACAACTTAAAAGAAAATTATTTTTTCTAAGCACTGCAGGTACATTGTACCTGTTCTCACTGTTTTCATTATTAAATGTGGATCACCATCTTCTTAGCCTCCAGTTCAATGTTATTCATAGTTTTCTGCTCAATTCTTATCCAATGCCACATACATTAGGTTTTTCTAATGTCATTGCTCCACTTTTGAAACCATATTCATGTTAGTCAAGGATAATTAATGCTTGCTGTTACAGTACACAAACTCTAAAATCTCCCGACTTAAAAGAATAAAGGAGTATTTCTCACTTACCCTAACTCTGATATAAATTGAACAGACTTATTTTATCTTGAAACTATATATCTGGAACATGCATCTTTTGAGATCAGCATGGCAAGAGAGAAAAAAGAAGAGAATTACACTGGGAAAACTTTGTGGTAGATAAGATGAAAACATGTGACAATATAGCAAGATGTGGAAAACAGAAGGTGACAAAACAGTATTTATAATTTCTATTAATTGTGGAATTCCTGGTAAAACATAAGCAATTCTATTCCCAGCCCATTGGCTAGAAGCAATCAAATGGCCCCAGCCAACCTGCAAGGAAGATGGGAAAATGTAGACAGCACATGAAATTCTTGTGGACCATTAACTTTCTTTCCTACAATAAAACATACATTGAGTCAAAAGAAAAGCTTCCCTAAGTAAAGCGAAATCTAAGATAGGAACAGGAGGATGAGTAAGAGTCAGACAAAGAATGAGTGAAATATGTTCCAAGATGGAGGACCAGTATATGCAGAGGAAGCATGGCACCATTTAGCACATATGTTGAACTAAGTTAGGGGAGCAATTCATAATCAATCCTGATGATGGAGAGACGAAATATTGAAATGGACATCTCTCTGATCAGGCCTTAACAATGTTGAGGTCATAGGAGAATTTGTGGTCAGATTGAAATAGGGAAGGGACAAAGATTCAGTATTTAAAACCTTTCAAGAATATATGTAGTACCTATATATGTAAACTGCATATTTAATTCCATCATTTCAGAAATGAATGTTTCAAATTAGTTAGAAAACAAAAATAATTTATTATTTTTCACTCATCACTAAATAAGAATCTTTAAGATAGAGTGACAATATTTGACTGAATTGGGACATTTATGCTCTAAATAATTACCAGGACAAGAGGTGTAATCTGAATATTTCCCAGACAAACGGGAGCATGTGGTCATCATGTATATGGGCATCGCAAAATTAGTCACAATATTATTTACAATGTTAAAGAAAATAAAAAAGCAATAGTAATAAAAATAGAAGCTATAATTCTCATGTAAAATGATGACATAATAAGTAGTTGATAAAATGATGTCAGAGCCAGGTGGGGTGGTGTAGCTTTATAGTCCCAGGTACTCAGGAGGCTGAGGCTGGACAATCACTTGAGCCAGGAGTTCAATACTGCAGTGAGATATAATGGTGCCACTGCATTCCAGCCTGGGTGACAGAGTGAGACCCAGTCTCTTTTTTTTTTTTAAATAATATTGTAAAGAAGATATTCAATACCATGAAGTATCACTGTATATAAGTATACAGAAAAAACAGTTACAAATTTATTTCTATTCTTTGGGTAGTGGAAAAGATAAAGACTGCCACAACTTATACAAATTGTTTAACTTGACTCACTGAATAGTTGAGTGATGTATGTGTGCATAAGTATATTTACTAATATTTTCTAGCTTGATTTTTTATTATTCATTAGCAGTCTGTACTTTAAAAAGTTACTTTTGGACCTCATCAAGGTTTTTACAAGTAGATTCAGCTGAAGGACAGCTCAGAGTCAAAGAATAATGATTCTACCCAAACGTAAAGCACTTTCACATTAAAGTGCTTTCATGTGCATTATCTGATTTGATATACTCAACAGAAGACAGGTATTATAATTCTCATTTTACAGTTTCAGAATCAGAATTTCTGAAAGATTAACTTAATTGCCCAAAGTCAAACAGATATTTTTAGGTGGAGTGAGAATTATAACTTACATTTCCCCACGCTGAGTTCAAATTTCTTTCAAAGGTAACTTCCTATGGTCATGCCAGGTCACTAACTGTGACCCAAGATTTTACAGGCTGTGTTAAGGGGCCACTGTTTGACTGGAAGAATATCTGGGTAATTTGTTGGAAAATTATGTGCACAAGTGATATCCTGAGCAAACTGGGTCTTGCCTGATTGCCAGAAAATTAAAAATAACTCTGAAATTATTAAAAGTTTAAACTCCATTCCTGCTATTTGAATACTTCACTAGGTTTTAAGAAGGCAATATTTAGGTTTTAGTCTAATGTATTTTGATACTAGTTTATATAGTTTATACAAATTACTTTGTTTCTTCCCTCCATGAATTAAGACATGCAAATGTAAACATTTTCTTCATTTATTCATAGATTTACTACTATTATCAAAGTTTAGGTGGCTAACAGAGGATGCTAATAAAGACTATGGGAAAGTGAAGGGAGCTAAGCTTTAATTCATCCCTGAACATATCCTCTACTTGTAACTCAGAAATCCCTGTAGCATCCTTTCATCTGGACTTTAAGTTCTTTGAAGAACCTTTTAAGGAAGAGGCAATACTCTCTTCCAGGGCTCAAATCTATTCAGGGAATACTGACTTCATCAGCTAGAAACACAAAGATCATTCCTGCTATTTCTCTAGAAGTTAAATGCCAATTTAGAAGGGTGGTGGGAAATATTTGCTTGTTCTGATGGATAGAAAGCTTCCTGGCTCCTGTTGACTAAGTATATTCAAGGATTTCAGCAGCCATTTAATTTCATATTGTTGTCATTGCTTTGAATGATCACAGAATTGAGGGACAGTTACTCACATGTGCATAATTTCTAGTCCTGAAACCTGACAACCTTGTCTTATTGACCTGACTTGAATTTATATTGTTGGTGTTTAAAATTTAGTATTCCTTCGGGTATTTCATAAATTGCTTTAGGTAGATTTTATGTCAGATATTTATATTTTATGTTGTTCTTAGACTCAATCATTTGCAGATAAATTGTAGAACTTTGAAATGGTTGTCTGACCATGTCTTAAAGGTAAAAGGGGAAAAGATTGTTGAACTAATTCCAGGAAAATTTTATTTATTTATCTTTTAAATGTCAAAAAGTGCTGTAATTTTATTATCAGATAGCTAATTATATTTTTCAGGACATGGAAGGCAGGAAACATACACAAAATAGAAGTGTGTAGGCATGTCGTGAGATCCAGGGTTCATACATTAGCTTCACCATCTAGCAGCTGTATGATTTAGGAAAAGTTAGTCTTACATTTTTAAAGTATCTCATTTTTGAAGTTGTTGTGGTGATTTTTTGATTTAGCTTAAATTTTTCTGCTTCTAAATCACCTAGATAATTTTTCTATATTAACATGATGTTAATGTTGTTACCTACTGCAGACAATGAAAAAGGGACTTTATATTCTGCAACATGGTAGATATACTAGTGTGAAATTATCTGGAGTGATGGAAACAGGAAGAGAACCAAGAATCCTGGGAGTAAATGTGTGCGATGACACTGTAGCAACTTGAATGCGAGAGTAGGGGTGGATTTAGACCATATACCAACAAATAGACACTCAGATAATGTGCTGCAAGCTGTTAAAGAGATTGAGTAAATAAATGAAGGTTTAAAAAACATAAAGGAAGCTGGGTTCGGTGGCTCAGCCTGTAATCCCCTGCCTTTGGGAGGCTGAGGTGAGTGGATTGCCTGAGCCCATGAGTTCGAGACCCGCCTGGGCAACAGGACCTCATCTCTACAATAAATCAAAAAATAGCCGGGTGTGGTAGTGCATGCCTGTAATTCCGGCTACTTGGAAGGCTGAGGCGGAAGGATCGCCGGAGCCCAGCAGGTGGAGGCTGCGGTGGCTGGGAGTGGCCACTGCACTCCAGTCTGGGTGACAGAGTGAGACTGCAACTCAAAAAAAAAAAAAAAAAAAAAAGGAAAATATAGAACAATACTTTAACAGATACAAAAATGAATATACAGCATTTTTAGAAACTAAAATTAAATTAAAATTTAAATGCATATTTAAAATACAAATGTAGACATATTTGGAAAAAATTGAATAATTAGAAGATACCTATAAGGATATTAACAATGAAATAAAAAAGAAATGAAAACTATAAAAGATAGGCAAAAACACACGCAAGTAGGCACTAGTGCCACTCATTAAATTTGTCTCTTCTTTGATTGTCATTCCAACACACATAGAATTGCACTAGACACTTTATGCATACATAGCTGATCATAATTCTGACCAATGAGTGATGAATTCATGTGATGAGTATCTCTTCTAAAGTAAACATTTGATTGCCAAACCATCCATTTGTGTTTGAATGCCAACAAGATCCTTTAGTGAGAATCTCTGAGCAACTACAGTGAACAGAGTCCCTCTGACAAATCTAAATTTAACATGTGGCATAAAGAAGACACAAATGAAATAAGTATTTTGGACTACTGAGATTTTGGGAATGTTTGCTACACTGGTATAACCTAACTCTGGAATTGGGAAACTAGGCCTATAGAACCTGGACACCTCTTTTGGTAAATAAAGTATCACTTGATACAGCCACAAACATTCATTTATGTAAACCTTATGGCTACTCTTGTACCACAACAGCAGAACTGAACAGTTACGACAGGCACTGTGTGGTCCACAAAGCTCAAAATACCTGTCTCTTAAAAAAAAATGCTTGCTAACCTCTGACCTAAGCCTAAACTTGATAACAAAGAATTGAAGAGAAAAAAAACTACCAAAAAAAATATTGTAAGAGTTCCAACAGGTGACAATTTAGAAGAAATATAAAATAAATACTGAGGAGAGTAATGGCAGATAATTTTCTTAAATGAAAAATGAAAAGTTTATAAGCTTTTTGATAAAACAGATTGCAACAGAACAAAAGTAATAATAAAATCAAGATGAAGTTTTAAAAATCTGTTTGAACTCATCAGAAAGCTGCCAGAAAAACAAAAGTTAAGGGACTAAGATCCCAGAAAGAAGAGAATTGTAGAGTGGTATGCCCCCATTCTACACTGGCTTCATCCTTCAAGGAATTTTCAAATTTATGGTGCCAATTATGGCAGAAGGCTATTGTTAAGACATAAATTAGGAAAAAAATGAAGCTCATCAGAGTATAGAGGCAAACCAGGTATTTCAGCCTGTCAAATAAAAAAAGTTGTCTTAAATATATTAACAGTAAAGTAGTCTGTAAGAAAAAATACTGCTGAAGAATGAGAGTTGGGTGACTTAATAACAAAAGGGTCAACCGCAAAAATCATATAAAGTTTCTAATTTTTATATGCATAGTAATGTTTAAAAATATATAAAAATTAAAAGAATTAAAATAAGAAATATACAAATCATATACAAAAATATACATGACAGAACAAATAAACAATAAATTATCAAGGATAAGGAGAATTCAAACTAGGTTTATGAACTGGAGTCCATTGAAACATATAAAACTACTACACCCAATGATAGCAAAATGCATATTTTTTAAAACGGACATAGAACATTTATTTTTTAAAATCATATATTGGGTCTTAGTGTAAGCTCATCAGATGTCTAAGAAATGATAGTATTCAATGTATGTTCTCTGGTCACAGTGGAATCAAACTACAATCAATAACAAAAAGTAAATTCTTAAATCTTTGGAAATTAAGATATATTTATAAATAAGAGAGAGGTCAAAAAAATCAACCTCACAGTTTCAAAATAGTTTGAAGGGACAATAAAAATGGCCTATCAAAACATGTCTAACAAATCTTTTAGAGGAGAAATTTTCTAAATGAAAGAACATTTTAAATAAGTATAATTAAAAAAACAATTCTCAAAAATAAATGACCTATGTATTCATCACAATAAGATAGGTAAAGAATAGTTAATTAAGTTCAAATAAAGTTAAAACAAGTAAATCATTAAAAAGACTAATGAAATAGAAAACAAGTGTGCAACAGAAACATAGAATCAAATTTAGATTTGTGGAATACTAAATAAATTAATAAATCAATTAAGAGTTAAAAATACTAATATCAAGCATAGTAAAGTGGTCATCATCATAGATTTTACAAATACAAGAAGACAAAAAATTTCATAAGTGGGACAAAAAAATAACCAAAAACAACAAAAAAAATTTATGTTAAACATTATTAAAATTAAAAGATTTTATTATTAGAAACCATTGAACTGTGGAAAGTCAAGTCAAAGATATTTGCAGTACAAAAATCCAGCAAAGGTTTTTATTGATTTGCCTCCAATTATTATTAACAGTTGTCTATAATTACAATTTTTTAATAAAAGTCTTCTGAATAGTATATCATTGTTTTATTACATCACCCTAACCATTTGCCTCAGGATTTTCTTCAATGAAGGAAAAAAGGTGATATAGTTCAGCAGAGAAAATACACATTACTTAATAAACTGAATAATTTTAATTATTATATTTACTTTAAAAAAATCAAATTATTATTTTATTTTATTTTAAGGATGTGGAGTACAATTCAGGATTAGATATACAAATGGTCATTGTATAGGTAAAGTTTGAGCCTCACTTTCATCCCCACTTCACCTGGTTTGAGATCAGGTACCCTAAATCAAATTATTGATGTGTATTTGTATAACTTGAAAATTTCATTTACTTAAAAATTCTTGACAAAATAACCACCTGGAGAAAATACAAAAGAGACACAATACAGAACAAAAGAAAATATTCCCTGAGCTGATTACAAAAAAATAATAAAATTATGCTCAGTGATCTATCACAGAAACAAAGAACTGAGTACCACATGTTCTCACTCATAACCAGACCCTGAATATTTATCATAATACTATAAGAAAGGGATTGGTGGTTGATTGGTGAAGATGGCATTGGATCTGGTCAGAGTGTGAGAGTCTGCATGGGTGAGTGCACAAAAAACTAATCTGCATCCATTTGTGTGCAAGTGGGTGAGTGAATGTCCAATTGAGGGAAGTCACCAGATCAAGCACCTGGGGCCTTCTTCAGAAATGGCTAGAATTTGACACTGCTCTAAATTTGGCACCTACTGTGCCCTGAAGGATCTACCATCCTGGCCATCTCTCAAGAAAAGGGAGAAGAGACCAGCCTGCACCTGGCCCATACCACTATCTGCAGCAACAGGCCAGGCATGGGCAGCAGGAACCATGGAGAAAGTGCTGGGAGGAAATCTGGAGCTGGTCCCTGCTGGAGGAAAAAACATGGACCACCGCCATTTTCTCTGTCCCAGGACTAGGCAGAGACCTGCGTTATCTTGTCCAATTCTGAGCAGCCTGCATCCTGAGACCAAGGGAGTGATTTCTGCACCTCTCTGAAATCAACACCATTTGCCCAGAGTACATACAAGTGCGCAATACTGGAGAGACAGACGTTCCACCCCTACACTGGACCAAATGCAGATGCATGCAATCAGTGCAGGAGACCTAGCAGCAGACAATTTGGGAACACTTCCTGGGAAAATCTGCTGTAGCAAGTTGAACATTGGCAGTGAGGGCCATAGAGGAAATGCATGTAGGGAGCCTGAGTCAGATTCCCAAGGAAGCAGCAGGGGGAGTCTAACCCAAGCCTGGACCAGGCTCCAGAGCCTTACCACCATGTCCTAAGATACAGAAACTTTAACTGCTGGTAAGGGAACAATAGCTCCCAGCAGAGAAACTGAGCAGATGCGCTAACAACTGGGCAGAAAAGTGCTCCAGGGCAGCCTCTGTGGAACAGCAGAACTGCATCTTGAGACCAGGCACTGCTCTGCCTTTCTCCTTTTTCCCTCTTTATCCTCTCTCTTTTCCCTCTTATACCCTGTATTGGACTCAGGAGCTACGCAAGCATACCCACTGTAAGGTCATATTGTGTAGAGAAAGGGAGTAAGTCCCAGCTGGCCCATTCACCATATAGCAAACATTATGACCTGCCAATAGGTTTTGAATCATTGCAGTCCCCCATCATCCCCTAGTAAGTGCTCAGAATTGTAAAGAGCACAATGCTTCACCCCTAGCCCTACTTAAAAATTGAACAAATCTGGAGGCCCAGCTCAGGGAAGGACAAAAAGTAAAACAAATATCAGAGATGACTGCATCTCCATTTTCCACTGAGAAAGAAAATTAAAAAGAAAGATAGGACTGCCACAAACGAAGAAAAACCAATGAAGAACTGCTGGTTACCACCAGAGTCCCACCATAAAGTCAGTACTAGAAAGAACAACAATGGGGCACAAAAATATGGTTGTCTATGAGAACAATATCAGAGAATGGTTGGATAGAATGAATAAAAATCAAGAAGTGCAAAAACTAAAACTAAATGGAATTGCAACAGAGCTGGACAAACTTAAGAAAATGTATGTAGAAATAATAGGAATAAAGAACTCCATCCAAGAAATAAATGTAAACTGACAAGCATGGAAAGTAGGAATGACCAAGCAGAAGGAAGTAGGAATGACCAAGCAGAAGAAAAAATCTCAGTGCTGGAAGACCAAAATATGTAATTAACCGAGTCTATTAAAAATATAGAAGAAAACTTAAGAATAAAGAAAAAACTCTCTATGAGATGTGTGATTTTTATCAAGAAGCCAAACCTATGTCTGATCGGAATATCTGAAATATAAAGAGAAACAGCAAAAACCCTTCAACAAACATTCCATGTAGTCATTTAAGAAAACTTCTGAGCCGGGCTCAGTGGCTCAGCCTGTAATCCCGCGCCTTTGGGAGGCTGAGGTGAGTGGATTGCCTGAGCCCACGGGTTTGAGACCCGCCTGGGCAGCGAGACCTCATCTCTACAATAAATCAAAAAAATCAGCTGGGCATGGTAGCGCGCGCCTGTAATTCCGGCTACTCGGAAGGCTGAGGCGGAAGGATCGCCGGAGCCCAGCAGACCGAGGCTGCGGTGGCCGGGAGCGGCCACTGCACTCCAGTCTGGGTGACAGAGTGAGACTCCAACTCAAAAAAAAAAAAAAAGAAAAGAAAACTTCCATCATCTGGCCAGAGGGATGACTATACAAGCACAAGAGATTCAGAGAACCCCTACAAGACATCTTATGAAAAGACCAACAAATAAACACATACTAATTTGTCCACATGAAATAGGTATAAAAGAAAAAAGTCCAAAAGGCAGCAGGGGAAAAGAGTCAGACTACCTACCAGGGGATACCAATCAGAATTGCTGCAGACGTATCTGCAGAAACGCTACAGGTTGGAAGGAATTGGGCCCCAATTTTTAATGTTCTCAGAGATAAACAATTTCAACCAAGAATTTCCTACCCAGCCAGGCTAAGCTTCATCAGTGAGTGAGAATTAAAATCCTTCCCAGAATCAAATCCCTAAGAGAATATGCTGCTTCGACACCAGCTCTACAGGAGACACTTAAACAGGTGCTGTATACAGATGAAAAAAAGGAATAAAGGAAAGACCATATATTTCACAAGATCACAAACAAACACAAAAGCAGCAGAGCACACAGCATTTCCATTACAAGGAAAACACATACATATATAAACGAAAAAATCTAAATGAAAACAAAACAGCCTTATAAGAGCATTATGACAGGAACAAACTCTTATATTTCAATAATCAGAAAGAATGTGAAAGGACTGAATGCACTCTTAAAAGACATACAATAGATAACTAGATTTAAAAAAATTATGACCCAGTAATTTGCTGTCTCCAGCAAACTCAATTCACCACAAAGGATGCCCGTAGACTCAAAGTTAGAGGATGGAAAATGAATTTTCAGGTGAATGGATCACAAAAGAAGGAAGGAGTCATGATCTTAATATCAGAAAAAAAATCTTTAAGCTATCAAAAAATTAAAAAGGTACAAAAGGACACTACATAATGATGAAAGTGTTAATACATCAACAAGAAAAATCCATCCTAAACATATATGCACCTGATACAGGAACATCAGCTTTTATAAAGCAGCTACTAAGAAAACTAAAAAAACATATTGACTCTAACACTGCCATAGCTGGAGACTTAAATACCCCACTAACAACCCTAGATAGTTCATTGAGACAAAAAATCAACAAAAAGATCCGGAGCCTAAACTTGACACGTGACAAAATGGACTTAACAGATACTTACAGAACACTTCACCCAACAACCACAAAATATATATTCTACTCATAACCACATGGAACATACTCCAAGACTGACCACATTCTTGACCATACACCAAGCATAAACATATTTCACAAGATTGAAATACTGCCATGCACCTTCTCAGACAGCAGTGGAATAGAAAAAATAAAAATAAAAAATAACACCACCAAAAAAATTCCCTCTGACCAACAAAGACGTGGAAGCTTAACAGCATGATGCTGAACAACTCTTGGGTCAACAAAGAAATCAGAACAGAAATTAAAAGATTCCTGGAAACAAATATAAATGAAGAAGCATCTTACCAAAATCTCTGAGATATCATGAAAACAGTACTGAGAGGGGAATATATATCTCTACAAACACACATCAAGAAAATAGAGAGCAAGTTAACAGTCTAACAAATCACCTCAGGGAGCTGGAAAAGCAAGAATGCCAAAATCCTAACTTCAGCAGAAGAATCCAGATCAAAAGTAAAGACCAAATATGGGACATAGAAGACAAAAATATCATAGAAAAAAAATCAACAAACTAAAAGCTGGTTCCTTAAAAGGATAAGTGAGATTGATGAACCCCTAGCCAGAATGACCAAGAAAAAAAGAGAAAAAGCCCAATTAAACACAATCAGAAATGCCAATGATTACATCACAACTGACTACAAAGAAATACAATTATTAGAGATTACTATGCATACATTCAATATATACAAAAAACATTCAGTAACCTAAATAAAATGGAGGACTTTCTGAAATCACATAACCTCCTAAGCTTGAAACAAGAAGAAATCGAGACCCTAAATAGACCAGTAACAACCCAGGGAATTGACTCTGTCATAAGAAAACTATCAACAATAAAAAAGTCCTGAACCAGATAGATTTTAAGTGGAATTCTACAAAATATAAAAGGAGGAGCCAATACCAATCCTATTGAAATTGTTCCGGGCAAATGACAAAGAGAGAATACTTACCAAATCATTTATGAAGTTAATATCACACTGATACCCAAACTGGGTAAATAACCAACTAAGAGAACTACAGGCCAATATCCCGGATGAACATAATTGCAAAAATACTCAACAAGATTCTAGCAAATTGGATCCAACAACATATCTCAAAAATCATCCACCATGACCAAGTAGGCTTCATCCCTAGGAGGCAGGACTGATTCAACATCTGCTAGACCATAAGTGTAATTGAATATATCAACATATGTAATAGGAAAAGAGAAAGTCAAGTTATCCCTCTTTTCTTATGATATGATCCTATACCTCGAAAATCCAAGAGAATCTGTCAAAAACTGGCTTGAACTGTTAAGGGACTTTGGCAAAGTCTCAGGGTACAAAATAAATGTGTGAAAGACAGTTTCATTCCTATACACCAACAACAAGCAGGCAGAGACCCAAATAAAGAGCACAATCCCATTCATAATAGACACATAAAAAATGAAATACCTTAGGATATTCCTAACTGCAAAATTTCACAAATCTTAAAGCATAATTGCAGAATATGGGTGTTTAAAATTCCTACCAGCAGTGTAGAAGTGTTCCTTTCTATCTGCAAGCTCACCGGCATGTGTTGTTGTTTGTTTTATTAATTATGACCATTCTTACTGGGGCTAGGTGGTATCTCAACGTGATTTTGATTTGCAGTTCTCTGATGATGAGTGAGGCTGAGCAGTAAAATGTATGACAGTCCCAGAACAAAGTCCTGGAATAGAGAAACAGGAATATATTTTTTAGGCTTTTTATACTGTATAAGAAGTTATATAATTCAATACCTCTTGACTTTAGACTCTGGTAAGTTAAATATGTGTAAGTAAAAATACACAAACACTAAAACAACCACTAACATAACATGACAAAATTTAAAACTAGTAAGTTGAGAAAGGAGCTATCATGAAATCATAAACTAATATTCAATTAATAAAAATACAGAAAACAGGGAAAGGAGAATAACATATGAGACAAAAAAAGTAACAAAATGGTTGTTTTAAATACAATTATATCAATAATCACATTGAGTTAAATCATCTAAATACTCAATTAAAAATCAGAGATTGTGTTAGGTTAGATATCAAGACCCTACTATATGCTGCCAGCAAGAAACATGTTTTAAATATAAAAAAGCAAATAAAGGAAAAGTAAAATAATTGAATAAATAATATCCTACTAACACTAATTGAAAAAAATAGAAGTGACTGTATTAATATCAGACAAAGCTGATGTCAGGGCAAACAATGCTACCATAGACAGATCATTTCATAATGGTAAAATGGTCATCAAGGGGACATAGAAATCCTAAATATGTATGCTTCTAATAAAAAAACTCAAAATATATAAGAAGTATTGTATTACTCCCTCCTGCAGAATGAGTTCAGAGGCAGTGTCCCATGGAAGAGGACAAGAGAGACACCCTGCCACCATCTTGAAGGTGGGGCAGAAAATTACTCCAACTTGGTTACCATGGAGCAACAGACCCCATCTCTGTGACTGGCAGATCAACTGCTCAGGGGTTAATTGTGATCCAGAGGGAATATCCTGAAAGCACAAACTTTGGAGGGACCTGATGAGTGCTGAGTCCCAGCCTCCCCACCCCCTACCCTGATCCAGCTGTGGGACAAAGGGTATGGCCAGAAAAGGATGAGGAAGGACTCCAAAGAGATCAGTGATGAGTATGGGGCTGATCCACCCACCCCTCCCAGAAATCCTCTGAACATCAGATCCACACAGCTGGACCGTGACTGAGGGGAATATACCCAGGCAAAGTCTGGACATTAGTTGCAATAGGAGAACTCCATCTCAGGATAGGTCTGGCTAGGGCATCCTCCGCAAGCACACACCTAGGGTAGAGACAGTCCTGCACCTCCCCACTGGAGGAGATCTCCCTGACCACATGAGAGAGGGAGGGGAGGACTGCAGCCCTGCCCATCTCCACTGCCTTGCCTCTTCCCTGCTTCGGACACTGGGGAGAGAGTAAAAGAGGTGGAAGCACTGCAGGAGAGACCAGATTAGAGGAACAATTATTGAACCTGACACAGGAGGGTAGGTTTAAAAAATGTTTTTTAATTTAAATTTCTTTTTTACCTGTTTGTTTGTTAGATCATCTATTTTTGTTAACATATTTTAGCTTTGTGCAAGAATGTGTATGTGAGGGTTTGAATTGCATCACCGCCATAAATCAAGCATAAACAAATTCTATAAGGTTGAAATATTGTTATGCACTTTCTCAGACCACAGTGGAATAAAAATAAATATCAACTCCAACAAAATTTCCCCAAGGCCACAAAGACATGGACACTAAACAGCATGATGCTGAACAACTACTGGGTCAACATTGAAATCTAAGCAGAAATTAAAAGATTCCTGGAAACAAATGAAAATAAAAAGAAACATCTTACAAAAACCTTTGGGATGGCATAAGAGCAGTTCTAAAAGGGGAAGTTTTATCTCTATGAACACACATCAAGAAAACAGAAAGATCACAAGTGGACAGCTTAACAAATCACCTAAGGGACCTGGAAAGGGAAAACCTCCAAATCACCAACTTAAGCAGAAGAATCCAAATCACCAAAATAAGAGCCCAAATACTGGACATAGAAGGCAAAAATATCATAGAAAACATTAACAAAACAAAAAAGCTGGTTCTATGAAAGAATTAACAAGATTGATGGACCCCCTAGCCAGAATGACCAAGAAAAAGAGAGAAAAAAGCCTAAATAAACACAGTCAGATACACAAAAGATCAAATCATTACTGACCCCAAAGAAATACAAAAGATTATCAGAGATTACTATGTACATCTATATGGAAAGAAACTTGATAACCTAAATGAAATGGAGGACTTTCTGACATCATACAACCTCCCCAGATTGAAACAAGAAGACATTGAGACACTAAATAGACCAATAACAACCCAGGAAATTGACTCTGTCACACAAAAACTACCTACAAAAAAAAAGCACTGGACCAGATGGCTTTCCAGCAGAAGTCTACAAAACATACAAGGAGGAGCTGATACTAATCCTATTTAAAGTATTCCAGGCAATTGAAAAAGATGGAATTCTCCCCAAAACATTTTACAAAGTTAATATCACTCTGATACCCAAACTGGGTAAAGATCTAACAAAAAAAGAGAACTACAGGACGATATCCCTTATGAACATAGATGCAAAAATCCTCAACAAGATTCTAGCAAACCAGATCCGAAAACACATCTCAAAAACTATCTACCATAACCAAGTAGGCTTTATCCCCAGGATGCAGGGCTGGTTCAACATTCACAAGACCATAAATGTAATTAAATACATCAACAGATGTAAAAACAAGAACCACATGGTTATATCACTAGATGCAGAAAAACTTTTGATAAAATCCAACATCTCTTGATAAAAACCCTAAAACACCTAGGTAGAGAAGGAACATACCTCAACATAGTAAGTGACATTTATGATAAACCTACAGCTAACATATTGCTAAATGGACAGAGAGTGGAAACATTTCCCTTGAAAACTTGAACAAGACAAGCCTGCCCTCTGTCACTCCTCTTGTTCAACATTGTGTTGGAAGTCCTAGCTAGGGCAGTTAGACAAAAGAAAGAAATCAGGGGTATGCAAGTAGGAAAAGAGGAAGTCAAGTTATCCCTCTTTTCTGATGATATGATCCAACACCTTGAAAATCCAAGAGAATCTGCCAAAAACCTGCTTGAACTGATAAAGGACTTGAGCAAAGTCTCAGGTTACAAAATAAATGTGCAAAAGACAGTTTCATTCCTATCACCAACAACAAGCAGGCAGAGACCCAAATTAAAGTCACAATCCCATTCACAATAGTCACGCAAAAAATGAAATACCTTGGCATATTCCTAACCAGAGAAGTGAAAGACCTTTACAATGAGAACTACAAAACACTGCTCAAAGAAATCCAGGAAGACACAAGCAAATGGAAAAATATTCCATGCTCATGGATAGGAAGAATCAACATTGTTATAATGTCCATTTCACCAAAATGTCCATCTACAGATTCAATATAATACCCATTAAGTTACCAGCATCATTCTTTTCAGACCTGGAAATGTCCATTTCACCAAAATGTCCATCTACAGATTCAATACAATACCCATTAAGTTACCAACATCATTCTTTTCAGACCTGGAAATGACAATACAGAAATTCATATGGAAATATAAACAGCCATGAATAGCCAAAACAATCCTTAGCAAAAGAAACAAAGCAGGAAGTATCACCCTTCCAGACTTCACACTTTACTATAAGGCTGCAGTAATCACAACAGCCTGATATTGGTACAAGAACAGGCATATAGACCAGTGGAACAGGATAGAGATTCTGGAAGCAAAGCCTCAATTTCTCAACCAACTCATCTTTGACAAAGCCTTCAACAACAACCACTGGGGAGAGGAGAACCTATTCAGTAAATGGTGCTGGGAAAACTGGCTGATCACATGCAGAAGATTGAAACAGGACCCCTACCTATCACCCTACACAAAAATTAACTCTAAATGAATCAAAGACCTAAACATAAAACCTCAAACTCTAAGAATCTTAGAAAACACAGGAGACACCCTTATGGAAATTGGAACTGGCAACAAATTAGTGATCAGAACCCTCAATGCACATACCTTAAGAAATAAGATAGACAAGTAGGACCTCATCAAACTAACGAGCTTCTGCAAAGCAAAAGAAAGCATCAAGAAAACAGGAAGGCAGCACACAGAATGGCAAAACGTATTTGCCAACTGTATATCTGACAAAGGCCTAATATCTAGGATCTATAGGAACTCTAACAGTCCCATTCAAAAGTGGGCAAAAGACATGACTAAACACTTCTCAAAAGAAGATATATGGGCAGCCAACAGACACATGAAAAAGTGCTCAGCCTCACTCATCATCAAATGCAAATCAAAACCACATTGCAATACCACCTAACCCCAATAAAAGTGGTCATCATTAATAAAACAAACAACAACAGATCCTAATGAGGATGTGGAGAAAAAGAACGCTTCTACACTGTTGGTGGGAATGCAAACTAGTGCAAACTCTTTGGAAGACTGTGTGGCGATTTCTGAAAGAACTAGAAATTGACTTTCCATATGACTCAGCAATTCCCCTCTTGGGAATATACTAGGAGAAACTCAAATCATTCTACCAGAAAGATACCTGCTCATGTATGTTTGTTGCAGCTCTATTCACAACAGCAAAAACATGGAACCAACCATGTTGCCCATCGACACTGGACTGGATAGAACAATGTGGTACATACACACAATGGAATATTATGCAACCACAAAGAAGACAAACATATGGACTTCATAGCAACTTGGATGGATTTAGAGTCGAACATATTTAGTGATCTACCACAGAAACAAAGAACAGGTACCATATGTTCTCACTCATAAGCGGACCTTGAACAATTATTATAATACGATAAGAAAGGAATTGGCAGTAGTGAGAAACTGTCAGGGGAGGAGAGATGGTATTGGCAGTTGAGGGAAACTGCTAGGGGAGGGAGGGGCATACCTATCAACAAGGGTACCTGCATAATCAACATTTTTATACCTAACTCTGAATTGTATCCCACATCTTTATAATAAAAGTATATATATTTTAAAATTTTAACTCAATGGAATACTATGTATCTGTTAAAATGAATTAGCTGAATTTTAAAATGTCAATAAGAACAAACCCCAAAAATATAATATCAAGGGAAGAAAGCAAATTGCAAACTGTAGCTACAGTAAGATATTATTTGTTTAAAATATTAAAACACTGAAAACAATAATGTCTATTGTTTGTAGCTACCTAAAAATGTATTAAGTATGTAAAACTGTGAGAAAAATATGTCCCTTTCTGGAAAAGGAGAAAAAGTAAAAGAATGATGCAAGATTTTAATTGGAGATGTATCTAAATCTGTAATTTCAAAAGACTATTTCTGAAGCAAATGTCACAAAATTTTAGTACTTGTTATTTGAACATAATAAATATCCTCATTTTGCTCTTTATTTTTATATGGGTATGTGTGCTCACAATAAAAATAAGAGGCAATATTGGTTATGCCTGTTCCATTGATTAAAGATATTTTTAATGTTTGGAAATAAAATTAAGCTTACCTATAAATATAAAAATGCAATTAAAATAAGTAGTTTAAAGTCCAGACATATACCTGAGAACTCAAAAGCATGTTTTACATTTTCATTCTTCCTCTACAAAAGTATCTCTGCATGGGAGATAGGGTATTCTCTAGTTTTACCAGAAGTGGTTTTACATTCCTTAATATAGATTTACTTGCAATATGTATTTTCTCTTTCCTGCATTGAAGAGTATTTGTTTATGAGATCATTATTACAATACACATATACACACTAAACCTTTATTTTTCTGCCTTGTTAATTTTCAGCAGGGATCAATTAAAATTCTCTATTTCAGATAACTGATAAGTCAACTTTATTTTTCTTCCCTGTTTATTAATGAGTTTCTTTCTCTTTTTCTCCTCTTTCTTACTCTTTTCTTCTTTTTTTACCTCAACACATTCATCTCTGTGCTCATTTGCTTTAATGCCCTTTCCCCAGCCTTATCGTTTTCTTCTAAAGCCCAAATAATGATGCACATTATTCTTATCTGAGTTTCTCCCCACTTCTCTATTTCCAGGTCAATTTTAGCTTAGCACGTGAATCATTGATTGGATGTTTACACAGTCACACTGGGTCTTTATAACTCTGTTCATTCATCTTGTTCAGGGGGAATGGGATTAGCTCTTCTTTGTGCCATTTCTAAAGATACTCAAGTACTCTTTTGAAGACAGAAGAAACATATACTGGATAATATTTAAAAATATTTTAAAAAAACTCAACCAAATGCTTTCCACTTCTTTAACCTTTCTATGTTAAACTGAAAACAAAAGAAAACAATAAAAAAAATACAAGGTACTATTTATTCTGCTTTCCACACTGTCTGACTTAGTATCTTCTTATTCATTTAACCCAGATGCAGACACAGTACTAAAGTTGATCATTTTTTTCTGCTCAGGAGGCACTTCTAGATTTTACATCTGTAAGTTCTTATCACTCTATTTCATAGCTTCTCTTTCCTTGTACAACTTACCTAATCAGATATAACTATAAGTAATCCTTTATTATTAAGAAATATAAATTATATGGTTGAAATGAAACAAAGCTGCCACTCTTGTTTTTATTTCCATAGGGCATACATCAGATTCAAGTAGAGAGGGACACAAGAGAGAGTCATTGTCAAAAAGTCAAAAGGTCAGTTTGCCAGGGATGTGAGGAAAACAAAACACTTATATATGTGGTAAGGATGTAAATTAGTACAGTGATTATGAAAAACAGTATGGAAGTTGCAAAAACATTAAATAGAACTATAATGCCATCCAGCAATTCTACTACTTACTATAAAAAGTAAAAAATAGAAGAAAATGACCATCTCAAAGAGATTTCTGTGCTTCCGTGTGTGTTGCAGCATTATTTACAAGAACCAGAATATGAAAACAATCTGTATCCATCAACAAAGGAAAGACTACCTAACACACACACACACACACACACACACACACACACATGCACATATGAAATATTGTGCCATAAAAAAGAAAATCTGGTCATTGTAACAACATGATGAATCTGGAAGACATTATACTAAGTGAAATAAGCCAGACATAAAGACAAATACTCTATGATCTCACTTATATGTGTTATCTAAAAAACTCAAGACTCATTGGGGACATGGGGTTGGGGAAACAGGAAAGAGTTGGTCAAAGGGTACACACTTTCAATTACAAGATGAATAAATTCTAGATGGCATCTATACTTCATAATTCTCTGCTGTATACTTGAAATTTGCTAAAGGACTAGATTTCAAGTGTTCTCATCACATATACAGACACACGGTATGTGAGGTGATTGATATGTTACTTAGCTTGATAGTGATTATAATTTCTCAGTGTAATGTATTTCAAATTATAATCTTGTAAACATTAAATATATATAATGTTTGTCTATCATACTTTGATGAAGCTAAAAAAAAAAAGTCATTGTCGTGACCTCTGTTATGAGTACTTACAAATCTCCCCAAGCTTGAGTACCTTCTCTCTTTCTAGAAAGCAGCAAAAGTCTATGAGCACTACTGCAGCTCTACTCTAGGATTTCTAAAAAATTGGTCGGCATAATGGTGACCCTATCACCATGGAGACTGAAATAGTCTCAATTCAGCTTTCCTGGAGAGGGCAGTGAAGGTTATAGAACAGCCATGACTACTAAATAGAAGGATCCGAAGCCGACTTTACAGTGTAATGTTTGAAAAAGCTCAGATATTAGGATAAACCATCATTTCTCACTGTAAAACACTGAACAAATCTCTTGTGATGTATTGGTGAGCCCTTATTTGCAGTCATATGATGTTACCATTTTCTATTACAAATTGCAAATTCAATTCTCAAATTCAATTATCCTGGAGACAGCCAACCAATAAGCTTAGCAGAATTTGAAAAGAAAGGCAAATTTCACACAGGTTTATAAATACATATGTAGATGCAAAAGCATTAAACAAGCCTCAGTAAAATTAAAAATGAACAATTTTCAGCTCCAGACTAGGCTAGACATAGGAGAGAGGACTTTTGGTGGTGAGACATAAGATACTCATGGATTTGTGTGTTCTTCAGAATAGCATTTCCAAAGGATGATCCATGAGGGACAAAGTTTTTTGTGACCATTCACAAAGAATATTAACATATCTAAGATTCCAAAAATCCATAGAAAAATCTGTTTTTGCTTTGTTTACCTAGCATTCTCCATATTTGTCTGACCCCCAAACACTTTTGTTAAGAATCATTATTAATAGTTCTCAGAAATTTTGTTTCATAAGGCCCATTTAGAGAAACAATAATACAGAATAAGTAGATTTTAGAGTATGGAGGTTACACCATTGAAGACAAGAACCACATCTCAAGACATTCTCTTTCCATGAAACGTCACAAACATTTACAAAACATATTTTGTGGTCGGCCTATTTAGGACCTTCTAGTCTGAGTGTGGTTCTTGGAATAACAACACTGGTATCACTTTGGAGCTTGTGAGAATTGAGGAAGCTCTGGTTCTACCCCAGAGTTATTGAATTAAATCTTGCATCACTTGCAGGATTCTCAGGCAATTTCTGTGAATAAACATTTGAGAAAAAATAATTTAGGAAACTCATACTTACAGAGATAAAGATGTCATGTATTTCTGCATGGAGATAAAGATGTCATGTATTTCTGCATGTAAATGGGAAAACAAAAACGAGAATCATATAATTAAGGTTAATAGAAGTGACATTTAAAAATTTTAGCACTGAACAATTGAAAAAGCATTAAAAAGTATATTAAAATATTATGTAAGCCTGAGTAAGTGACTGGCTTGAATTAGTATATATCTTAGTATATATCATGTCAGATCAGGATTAAAATAACTGGGTAAGCATATATTAGGGAATCAGGAGAATGATAAAAGACAGGAAAAATCTGGTACCAAACCACAATTCTCACCTGATTAAGATGACAACAATTTACTAGTGAGTAGAGAAAGGCATTTAATAGCACACATGCACTATTTTTATATTGACAATAAGTATAGAATTCTTATTTAATTCACACTCTCCTAAAAGGGTCAAATGTCAATTTTAGAAATACTATATAACTCTTTGAAAATATCTATTTTAATATTTATTTATTCACTAGTTAATTAAATCATTAAATCATTTACAAATGCTTTCTTTGGATTAGCACTGTTCTCAGATCAATAAGATATAAATTTTCCAGTTGAAGGGCCCATAATCTAGTGTATTAGATGAATTATGAACAATCTACTGTGTTGAAAGCAAAAGTTTCATAAATAGAAAACATACAAGACAAATATTGGGTGCTGGAGTATAACTAAAGATATGGAAAAAAATACTTTTTATTATTTATTTGTGTATCCTCACTTTACTCAGAATTAGTGAAGAATTATTATAGTGTGCAGGTTAGAGGGTGGAGTAAGAGACTCCCTTTCTCCCAAAGTCTCTGTGTTAGTCCTTTTTGAGTTACTGCCTTTCTCATTGAACCACTGTTCAATGATTTTCTGAACAATGGTTCTCTGAAGGTAGCAGCTTCCTAGTGGATGAGTGTCTGATTTTTCCCAGCACTACCTAGTACAGAACTGGGCTCAGAGTTCATACTTGTAAAGCCAAAGATAAGAGATCTTGGAGAAAGAATTATGAGTGTAATTCAAGGGTAAAACATTGGTATAATTTGAGACTAGAAAGCCAGCTTTGCCAGCAATCAGACTAATGGAAGATCTGAGCCAGGAAACGTGTGTGTGTGTGTGTGTGTGTGTGTGTGTGTGTGTGTGTGTGTGTGTATTACTTCAAACAATTCGAAAGATTTAGTGTTATTACACTAATTTTACACTTCAGGGAAGTTTTACCCAGAGAGGTTAAATTCATGACTAGGCAATTGGGCAAAATTAGAAATCAAATCTGGCTCTATTTGTGTCATGTTAGACCCCTAAAGCTCCCCAAAGAGAAGGTACAGTGTCTTAGAGGTCAAAGGAATGACCCAGAGACAACAGACAAGACATGGATTCATTTGGGAACTTATTTGCAGGGAAGATGATTTAAGAGTAGATGGATAGACAGGAAAAAAGTTCCAGGTTGTAAAAAGTACACAGGTTATATAGTATATTACATAGGGCAGGGTGTGAGGTTACGTGTGAAAAGGGTAGTATTTCTAGTGTGCAGGTGTAATGTGAGAAGGCATTTATATATACATCATATGTATACAAAATGGCTGTGAATTCGCTCTAGGGGTGGGATTTTTAGTATTATAATGAACTAAAGGTAACCAAAGGTTATGTGTATTGGTCTAGACATGTCTAATCTTGTCTTAATCTGCTTGGGGCTGCTGACTGCTTTAAGGAAGGGTGTAGGAGAATATTCACTACGCATGATTATAAGATGTGGTCAGTAGGTGCGGAAAACACTTTGCCCATGGCCTCAGCAAGACCTGTATGTCCAGGTATGGAGCTTGAGGGAATGGGACATCCTGAGTTGGCTACCCTCACAAACTCTAACCCCTTGTTTGGGGCCATATCTAGAATGTGCTCATGTCACTGAGTGTGTATTATCCTGCACTCTACCCCAGTATATCCTTGGATGGCCCTCACTTTTTCAATGTCTCATTTTTCTGTGAATTTCCTGGAGTTGAATGTGAAAGGAGTATTGTAACCAAATGTCACAACAATAATATAGTCCACATTATCATGTCTTACTTGCAGGTAGCATTGTTTTAATGTCACCAACAGAGGCAGGGTAGGTCATTGTGCTGGTGTCTATTTTGTATTTTCTCTAATCACCTTTTTTACCACGCTGACTCTTAATTGGAACACCCTCGCAGTTGTTTGAGGAGCCAAGTCAGATAAAGCATCCATTTCCAGTATTTATTCTGGGATAGGGGCTATGTATACCAGACAAGGCTTAGGCGGTAACCTCTCAGCATGACTTTTATAGCTACTCTCTCGTAATCATTTATAGTTGTTATTGGTGCTTGGGACCAATGAATGCTACCATAGATACAGGTATATTCTGTCCCTGTGTCCACTAGGGTGAGTACAACTTGTTTGTTTTTAGGTGGCCAGTAAATAGTCAGTTCTACATGTGGCATCTGTTCCCTGGTCACCATTGTCCTTGCAGGGATTCTGGGGTCTTTGCCCTCATCTTAGTCTAGGGGACTTGGCATTTGTCATTCATCTGTAGGAAGGCAGTAGATTGGACCTGAATATTTGTTTGATTTTCTGTCATAGTATGACTAAAACAGTGTTAGAATGTTTGACAATTTTCTCAACATGCATCTCTGCCATTACCAGATCATGCCACATCTGATGATGGGTTACTTTGATGGGTCCCTTAGTTGTTTCTTTCCCTTTCAGTCTCTTATTTTTTGTCCCAGTGGAATGAACTTTCCACTGGTACATTTTTTTTTTCCCTTAAGTCAGCGGCCACCCAGGATCTCCAAGACACTGGTTGTTCTCCCAGGGGACTCAGGATAGATACCTGTGTGCCATACCATAGGTTGGATGTTGATTGCAGGATGGCATCTTTCATGCCAGCTGTAAAGAGTTCGTTGTTGGAGTTGTTCAGTAGAAATGGCATGTTTTATTCCTAGCTTCTGGAGAATGTTTTGTAGTTCTTCTATAGTTTGTCAATGTAAAGGAGATGTAGGGACGTTGTCCTCACTTGGTCAGGCCCTCTTGCATGCCACGATTTCCAAAACAAGGAGGACAGTGACCCGATCCTCATTACTGGCAACATGCAGATGTTGTCTCAGGGTTGAGTGATTTGTAATACAGGACAGTTTGTTCATTTCTATCCCAGTAAATAAAATATTCTATACCCCCGTGTCCCATAGATGTAGAAGCCAGTCTGTAATTGACTTTCTGCTGGAAACTGTTTCTCAGTTCTACTAACTTTATTATGGTATAATCATGCATAGTGGTATGCTGTCTCCTGTCTGTTGGGGGCAAGTCCCATGGGTCCACCCCTGATGGGTGTGGCTGGTCTGTTTTGATTGATCTTAGTCATGACTAACGGTTGTGTAGACAGGACAGGATCCTCTATGAGCTCATCCCAATCCTCCTCCTCACTAGAACTTTATGTGGGATCCCAAGATTGGGAGTCCCAAGATGTTTTATTCATGATAGCTCTGACACATTAATGCAGGCAGCAGTTGGTAACACCTGAGATGGGTCACCTGGCAAGTCAGGGTTTCCATTTTGTCATCCTTTTCTCATAGGCAGGCTTTCAGTGTCTCTCCCTTTTCTGTCTGGGCTAATCTAGTATTGATTTCCAGTATTAGCTCACCCTGTAACTGTAGTACCCTTGCTTCTGTTGGGAGTTTAGCCTCAGTGGTCATTCAGAGTACAGTCAAGAGTGACCAGTCAACTGTAGCCATCACAACACAAGTATCAAACTTTTGTTCAGTTGGATCCATTTTCTGCAATAATTCTTCTAGACCCTTTGGTGTTTGGGGAGCATCCTGTACTCATGCAGTGGGACCTATATTTCAAGAATATTGGCTACATTAGGCTCTACATGGACATGGACAGTCAGACCTGGATTTTCCCTGTGAATTATTCCTTTCCCAAGCCCACCATCTTGGTGTTCACAAAGATTCCTTCAGCCTCTTACCTGACTCAACATGTGTTGTGTCAGACTCCCAAATACCTCCAAAGGGAAGGTACTATGTCCAAATAGTTTTTAAAAAATGACTTGGAGACAACAGGTGAGACATGGGCTTTATCCAGGAATTTATATTAGGAAAGATGGTCTAGGAGTGGCCAGCTAGACAGAAAAAAGAAACCCTCTAGATCATAAAAGGCACACAGGTTATATAGTAGTTTACAAGGGCAGAGTGTGGAAAAAACATGCAAAGGGTACAGTTTCTAGTGTGCAGGTGTAGTGTAAAAAGGCGCTTATATATATATTTTACTTACACAAAATGCGAATTATCTCTAGGGGTAGGATTTTTAGTATTGTAATAAATGAAAGGTGAACTAAAGGTAACCCAAGGTTATGGGTATAGATCTAGGTGTGACTGATCTGGTCTGAAACAGCCTGAGGGTGGAGTGGCTGACGCTTCATGGAAGGGTGTATGAGAACATTCACTAGGTAGAGTTGTAAGATGTGGTCAGTAGGGTGAAAAACTTTGCTCATGGCCTCAGCATTACCTTACATCCATGCATGGAGCTTGAGGGGAACAGAACACCCTGGATTGGTCACCACTGGGACCTCCTCCCCAGACTCTAATCCTCTGTTTAGGGTCACATTTAGGGTGTGTTCATGTTGTCATCGAGTGTGTGCCATCCTACAATCTGACTGTAAAATTAGCACTGTTAATCAGTATCCAGGGTTTCTTAACCTTAGCACTATTGGTATTTGGGACAGAAGATTTTTCTGTTGTGAGGGGTCATGATATATACTGTAGGATGTTCAGAAGTATCCATGACCTCTACCCACTAGATGTCAGAAGCACATTCTCCATCCCTAACCTCCAGTTGTGATCATGGAAAATGTGTCCAGACAGGACCAAATGTCCTCAAGGGAAAAACTGTCCCTGATTGGGAGCTACTATTCTATATATAGGACGTCCTTAGGATCCTTAACGTGATCATATTACAGTAAATCATCTCCTGAACGTGAACTACTGACAACTTCATTAATGTAGATGGTTTAGTGGGTATGCCTGTAGTCATTTCTACATTAAATAGAAATAAGCCTTTCTTTTAAAAAAATATTTTACCCAAAATTTCAACCTAGCAAAGATAAACAGTTATACTGCCCCTCCCATCTCTTAGCCTCAGGAATAGGAATATGACCTAAGCCAGTAAAATCATGGTCTCTCCTGGGTCTTTGTCCTCTCAGGGAAAGAGAGTTGGGGTGAGAAATAAGGATTGACCAGTGGAAACAGTTAACTAAAGAATAACGTCAATGGGCAGAAACTAGAGCTTATGGCTTTCATATTTCAGGTGCCCAGAAGTGTCTCCATTCCTGATAACCTGAGGCTTTTGGGGTTACCACCACTTTGATTCTGTAGACAATTCAAGTATTTTTTTTCTAATGTAACTTACTTCCTACCTAAGCTAGTGCAAGTGTGTTTTCTGTCACACACAAAGACTTTTGGACAGCAGAATTTAAGAAACACAGGCTCTAAATGCTATGGTCTTAAGAAACATATTCTTTCCCAGTTTAAAATTCCATTCAACCCCAACCCCAAACACCTGGATGTGAAAATTAACTAACAGTCAGCTCTTTTCTGTTTTAAAAATAATTCCATGTCACCCAGATTTTGGCTTAGAAACCATTTCCCAAAAAAGAAATAAAAAAATATAAGGACGGGGTCATTTTAAATACAATTTAATTAATGATATTCATGCCAACTATATAAAATGTATTCTTATTTACAAAAAAAGAATGGCATGATCAGATTTATCAGAGTTTATAACAAGCTGAGGTATGACTATGGAAAGAATGGGCCCTAATATACAGAAAATCATAGCTGGAATATAGAGAAGAGATGGTGGAAGATGAGGATGTCAAACAAGGTACTTGACAATAAGATAAAGCAATAGGATAGATATGAAACACAGTATTTAAGTATACTGAAAATGGATGGCGTAATGAGAGGCAGTAAATAATCTCTGCAAGAGTAGAAGTGCAAAGAAGTGTTTACAAATATAGGATGACTATAATAGTGTTTGGAAAAATTTTAAAGGCTTTCTAGGCTAGAGGGTTATTTTGTCACATTCATTGTAAGAGTTGGGCATGATTTCAGCATTGGAAAACCTTTGATTGTGGAAAAGAAAGTGCTCTGATAGAACTCAAAGAAAAGGAGACAGAAGACAATTTGTTTTGTCTTCTTAAACTAGGCTGGGGTTCATGGTAGAACATTTGCTTTCCCAATTCTCCCCCTACGTGTTGTAGCTTAGCTTGCTGAAGTAATCAGGAAATCATAACAATTAAACTGATCAGGAATAAATACTCAACCTTTAGTATAAAAAGTATCAGTACCATGTTTCCCTAGAATCACAGCATGATTTAAAGGTAGAAAAGAAAAAATGAGAAAAGAATAAGAAGAGGAAAAGATGAGGAGAAAGACAAGGAAGAGTAAAGGGAAGAGGAGGAGGAGCAAGATTGGGAGCCCTCCTTATGTGTGTGAACTCCAGCTCAAGAAATTGCAGTGGAGCCTTCTCTCCTTGAAGAGCGAACATACTTGCCTCTCAGATCCATCTTTGCCCTCCAAGTTCCTCAAGGACCACCCTCTATTCTTCAGTTTCGTGAATAACGAGGCCCTTTTACTTCCCTTCTTATAAAACATCAAGAATCAGTTCAAAATTGACATTTCCTTGGAGTTCATTAGCTGAGCCCCATGGTTGAAATACACAATCGTTTAGGATTGACTGGAGAGGGTTTGGAAGAAAATAGATATGCTTCTCATCTAAGCAAATCTATCCTGATTACCTTACTACTTTGGGTATCATCTGCTGTGAATCTTGTTCTTCCAAGGGGATCCACCATTATGGTTCCATGAATACCAACACGAAGAAAGCTGCTTTTCTACACAAGGTGGAAGTAGTAAAAATGAAAAGCTTTTCTTTGGCAAATTGTTTTCAAGGTCACCTGCAGTAAGTGTAGGACTTTCATTGTGCCTATCAGGACCTCTTTTCACAAGTATTCCCAAACATGCTTTATTTTAGATAGAGTAAAATAAAGGGCTAAGATATCAGGAACTCTGTATTATTTTATAATATAAAATAAAACAAAATGTGAAAATAGCTGTAATGGAACTTGAAGTCAAGTCTCAATCTAAGCGAGGGTTTGAAGCATTTCCAGCAAAATATTGGATTTTTTTTTTTCAGAGTAGGGCATGGTGATGTCGCCCAGCTTCAAAGGTGAGGAGAATTATTTCCTGAATATGTAGGGAGAGGGTCACCCAAGGAAATTTGGAGTAGTGGCAATGACATTGGGTTTAGAGTCAGAAAGTTTGCCTAGATTTTCAACTTCTTCACATGATTACTGTCACTTTGACGCTCCAATGACCAATAGTCTCTGAAGGTAACATTTGATATTCAAGTGTTTATAATGGCAATAATAATCTCTGTCTCACTGTATTAACATCTCTTAGATAAAATGTTCAATAAAAAAAACTCCTATGCCCAAATAGGATTCTTTAAAAATCCACCTGATTATTTTAATGCATACATATGATTTCTTACACAGCAATTTGCAATAGATAAAAATGGCCAAGGTGATTGTTCTATAGTATAATGTACAACGCTTTTTAAATTTTTATTTTAAAAATGTGGGGTACAATTCAGGGTTACGTATACAAATGTTCCTTATGCAGTTACCCTTGTTAATGAGGTGTGCCCCTCCCTCCCCTGGCAGTCTCCCTCAACTGCCAATCCCACCCACCCTCCCCTAGCAGTTTCCCACTACTGCCAATCCCTTTCTTATAGTATTATAATAATTGTTCAAGGTCCGCTTATGAGTGAGAACATATGGTACTCTGTTCTTTGTTTCTGTGATAGATCACTAAGGATGATAGACTAAATTCATCCAAGTTGCTGCGAAGTCCATGTGTTTCTCCTTCTTTATGACTGCATAGTATTCTATACACAATGCTTTTGAAAACATTTCTGTTGAATTGAGAGTCTTAGAAGCAACGTGACAAGTGACATTGGTCTTGTTCTTTCGCCATGCTGAAAATTTAGTCTGTTTTCCAGTTAAGACTGTGCCTATAAATGAGAGAAAGCAGACCAAATCGAGGGAAAGCAGAGCCAATCAACTCTCTAGCCACCTTCCTAGTCCTACACTATGAAAATGGATTAAATATCTCTCTGTACTGTTTTAATCACTTCAGGCTGCTATAACAAAATTTAAACTAGATAATTTTAAACAGTATTCATTGCTCACAATTCTAGAGACTGGAAACTTCAAGATCAAGGTGTTGTCACTTCGGGGGTTAGATTTCAATAAATAAATTTTGAGGAGAAACAAACATTTAGACCATAGCATTCTGCCTCAGCCTCCCAGAATTTATGTTCTTCTCACATGTGAGATACATTTTTTTCCATTCCAATAGCACAAAACAGCTTAACTTGTTTTAACATCAACTCAAAACTTTAGAATTCAAAGTTTCATCTAAATCAGGTATGGGTGAGACTCAAGATACCATTTATTCTGAGGTAAATTCCCCTCCAGTTGTGAACCTGTTACATCAAATAAGTTATATGCTTTCCACAATGCAGTCCATAAACATTCAGAACTCAGTACTGGCTCAACTTAACTCTAAACATAAGCATGTTTTTTCCTACAACCTGAGTTGTTGAACACTACCTCCTCTCTCTTTGGAACTAATCATCATGGGATAAAAGAAAATGAAGCACAGGAAATCAGAAGCCTTAAGTCTTTACTATGTGCCAGTTCACAGTCAGTGAGGATACATGCATATGTATTTGCATGTTCACCTTTAAGTATGTGCATGACCAAATATATATCAGTCTCCACATAGGTGTTCTGCACAAGCATTTACATGCTTATGAATATTTGCATGGGGTTTGTTTATAGGCATATGTTCATTTTATTTTATATATATATATATATATGCATTGGTTTATGTAGGTATAGATATGAAGACAGATGTGTATATATATGTGTGTGTGTTTGCTGGTTGGTTGAATATGCCTGCTTTCTGAATGTGTCATAAGGGTGGAAGTGGGAGGAAGGAGAAGTGAAAATGGAATGAAATTCTCTCTCACTAAACTTGCAGCTATAATGTTCCCAAATCAGAAGCTGGCCTACAGTCACTTCACTGAAAAATGTAGGAAAAGTGCAGTAGAAATTATTTAAAAACAACAGCAACAACAAAAAGGGAAAGGGCTATTCAGACTCCGGCTTTCATGTTGAATTTTCTCCAGTTACGCTGGGATTCCTTACAATTGAGTGATAGGCCATGCTTGCTTTATGGTGAAGAGTTGTATTTAGAATACAAAAGGAAAGCCATAGAGAACCCAAAAGCTTTGGTAGTTCATTCTGTCTTTCAGTTATAGAGGGAATGGAGCCATGGCCAAGGTAGCACTGCAAATGTTGGGTTCATCCCTTCTTTTCAGCTCTCAGAACAATCTCAGAATGAGATCTTGGGCTACTGTAAGGCAAAAAAAAGAAAGTCCAATCTCAATACAGTAATATTAGTAACAATAGCAAATCCTTATATGATGCTTACTATGAACAAGTACCATTTGAAGAGTTTTATAATTCATTATTGCTTACTGTCATTATTTATGAATCTCCAATTGTATGTTAAACACTTTACTATGTGCATTAAAGATATAATCTCATTTAATTTATTTTATAGCAAATTAATGAGATCTATATTAGTAGGTCTATCTGACTGAGTGTTGGTAGCCGGCCATGGAGGCCCAATGAGTGTTAGGGATCAGGAAGGGCCGTTGACCCTGAGACTACTAGGATGTGTTTGGGAGCTGATGATCCTATTCCCTCCCTCCTTTTCACTTGGCACTGCAACCAGAAAAGGCTCCTGCTGGCTCTAGCAGAAAACTCTGAGACTGGAACATGCACAGCTAAACTTGAGAGTCTATTGTTCCCATTTTCCATGGTTTTAGGTTTTTGCCTTTAAACAATTCAGGTTCAACTTTGAGTCACATTGAGGAGCCTTAGTGTAGGTCACAGGTTCTCTTGATGTGATTTTAGAAATTTATAGGTATAGGTTTTAAGAAATAGTTTATACAGATTGAAGAAAATTTAGGTAATCATTTTATTATAGAAGTGTGGTTAGTTTAGTTTGATTTAGGGGGGGCCAGTAAAGTTTGAATTAGGTCAGCTGGTGTTAGGAGAGTGTAACCATAGCAGCAATTGTTTTGATAGAAACTAGTTTGAATTAGCACAGAATAGTGGAAGCCAATAATTCATTATGGTGGTTTTAGGTTTAGACATTGAGTGATGTTATTTCAAGATGATGTAGTTGTAATATAATTAAGGGCACATAAGAAACTGGTTTGGGGAACATTAGTCAAGCATAAGAAACAAAAAGACAATTTGTGGTTGTTCTTCCTCATGATCTTCCTCATGTATGAAAAAACATTTGCTTGAGAGTATGGGTTGTCCTTTGTGCACCTGAACCTGTTCATGTGAAAGGCACGTGCTACCTTTTGTGTTGTGTAATGGTGACTTTGCAAAATTTAGGGATAAAAGCCCACTGTAATTTGCAATAAATGGCTTCTGCTCATATTGAGCAGAAATCTAGTCTCTTTCTTTCTCCCCGCTAGTCGCCTACTCTGTCTCACCTCCAGGAACCTCTGAACCTTGCAGGAACTGGAGTCTTGCAAATGACGAGGGAGTTCAGGCTCTAAGATGTTAAGTTGCTTGCCCAAAGTCAGAGTAGTGGAACCATGGCTTAAATTCAGGTCTATCCTGTCCCATTGGTGTATATGCCATTCTGGAGGCAAAACCTCAATTTTTCAAGCAACTCATCTTCAACAAAGTTTCCACCATCAACCACTGGAGAACTTTCAGTAAATGGTCCTGGGAAAACTGGCTGAACACATGCAGATTTTAAAACAAGACCCCTACCTATCACCATATACAAAAATAAACTCTAAATGAATTAAAAACCTAAACATGAAATCTCAAACTATAAGAAACTTAGAAGATGCAGGAGATACCCTTATGAAATTGGAACTGCCAGTCAATTCCTTATTACAACCCCAAGTGCTCACACCATAAGATGTAACATAGACAAGTGGGACCTCATAAACTCACAAGCTTCTGCAAAGTCAAAGAAACCATCAAGAGAGCAGACAGACAGCCCACAGACTGGGAAAAAATATTTGCCAACTGTATGTCTGACAAAGGCCTAACATATAGGATCTACAAGGAACTCAATTGTGCCAAAAAGAAAAAAACAAACAGTCCCATTACAAAGTGAGCAAATGATATGAATAGACACTTCTCAAAAGAAGACATATGAGCAGCCAACAGATACATGAAAAAATACTCAGTCTCACTAGTCATCACAGAAATGCAAATTAAAATCACACTGAGATACCATTTAACTCCAGTCTGGATGGCTATCATCAATAACTCAAAAAACAACAGATGCTGGAGAGAATGTGGAGAAAAGGAAATACTTCTACACTGTTGGTGGGAGTGTAAACTAGTACAACCTCTGTGAAAAACAGTGTAGTGATTCTGAAAAGATCTAAAAATTGACCTTCCATACAACTCCACAATTCCTCTGCTGGGAAGATACTCAGAGGAAATTAAATCGCTCTATGGAAAAGATACCTGCACACACATGTTTATTGCAGCATTATTCACAATAGCAAAAACAAGGAACCAACAACCGTGCTGCCCATTGAAAGAGGACTGGATAAAAAAAAAGTGGTAAATATACATGATGGAATATTATGCAGCTATAAAGTCAGACAAAATTATGAACTTTGCAGCAACTTGGATGGACTTTGAGTCTATAGTACTGAGTGATCTATCACAGAAGCAAAGAACTGAGTACCACATATTCTCATTTATAAGTGGACCTTGAACAATTATTATAAAACTATAAGAAAGGGATTGGCAGTAGCGGAAAAGTGCCAGGGGAGGAGTGGGTGGGATTGGCAGTAGTGGGAAACTGCCATGGGAAGAGGGGGAACACATCATCACCAAGTGTACCTGCATAATGAACCTACATTATTGTATACCTAACCCTGAATTGTACTCCACATCTTTAAAATAAAAAAAATTTTAAATATGAGGACTAATATATTTCAAATTATCTTTATTTTAAGGGTTATTTTATAAAATACTGTATTAATATTCAGGTTTGATTTGTTAGTACAGAAAGCATCAAGGAAAAAATTGCAAAACGAATTTAAAAAATTCAGCATGTTCTGATGACATTTAGTATTTATATGTACAGTGGATGGTGGTTATACTTTTCACCAGATATCTTAACTATAGAACAATGTGCTGTTGGTCCTCCATATCTGTGGTTTCTCATCCACATCTGTGGTTTCAATCAACTCAGGATTAAGAATAATAAAAAATAAAAATAAAAACAAAAAAATACAAACAAAACCCAATACAGTTTAGCTATTTACATAGCACTTACATTGAATAAGGTAGTATATGATCTAGAAATTATCTAAAGTATACAAGAGGGTATGTGTAGGTTATATGTAAATAATACACCATTTTATACAAGAAGCTTCTACATCCATGGATTTTGGCATCTGCAGAGTTTCTGGAACCAATTTCCAAAAATTTCAAAGGACAACTGTATTTCAAAGCAGTTCTAATGAAATTAGGAAGCCCAAGTGCCCAAGATGGAGATGGCTCACTTCTCTTAGCTTTTTCTGTCTTCATGAATTGGGAAAATTGTTCTGTCACACTTTGATAAAGCTGGAACCCAGAGATGACAATCATGCTCAAACCTGAGAGAAGCATGTTACTTATGTTCTTTTGTGTGTGTATTTTCATTCATTTAGAGCTGTGCTTGAAGGTATGTGATGAGATCATTTCTACCATCTGTTCTCTGTCCCCTTAGCAGCTTGCTGTACATAGAATAGTCTAATAGGGGAAGGTAATCAGTTGATATTAATGGTAAATCCTGCCTCACTTACACAATTTCTACTAACTCAGGTATGTGGATGTGGAAAAGGGGGATTTGCTTCTTAATTAAATAGCCCAAAACAGAAAACACTAACTAAACTATATGAGAAAGGTAAAAGAAAATAGGAATTGCTGGTACCCTAGCATCTAGTATGCTACTAAGAAAGTAAAATATGTGGTTTCTTTTTTTAATCTTCCTAACTTAAATTACTTAGGTTATTAGACTTCCATTTAGTTCAGAAATGACAATTATATAGAAACATGAAGCTCTCTATCGTCTCATTCTTTGGTCTAATTGACTATAATAGTTTTCTATTCGCCCTGGATAAGACTTCAGAATACTTCTTAACACAATATGTCAGAAAGTCATGTTAATAAATGAAAATCACTCTGTGAACCCTACTTGCCAACTCTGTCATAGATTATTGATTTGAACAGAGAAAGAGAAAGAAATTTCACAGATACAATATTTGGCATTTTGAAATGGGCTGAGTTGGTTAATCACATAACTAAGAGGTGGACTCAAGGAGATGATGTCACCTATTGGTCTAGGTTCAGACAAAGACATGCACTTCATCCAGGCATAGATGATGAACAACTTATTGTAGATAAAGATACTTATTCCAAATAAAACATTTTTATTTACTGAAGCTATTAAGTTTATAACCTCTTAAAAAAGAGAATCTCATCCATTTTACTTTTATCATACAGGTATTATTGTCAAGGCTACCTTTATGTTATACGTAAATGCACTGAGCTTTTTGCCAGATGTCATCAAATATTTGAATGACAAAACTCACTTGTATTTCTGATTTCATGATCACCAAACATTTGCATGTTTGTTTACTTCTTCTTCCCCTGCAGAAAGAGAATGCACTGATCATGCTAATGTAAGCATTCTGTGTCATAGAATCTGGATTTCTCACTTTCATCCTATATCAATCTATTGCATTTCTAATTATTTTATTCCCTTAAAACTTAGTGTTGTACAGTCCTGCTAGTTATTTTTCTGATTTTTTTTCTGACAATGGTAGATTCAGTGTCTTAATAAATTTCATTCATAATCAACTTTCTGGACTAGGCATCTGGTTGTTTTTATTCATTTGTGGTTATAATCTAAGCATATACAGTAGAACTAGAGGCTAAGAGCAAAGAATTTTGGTCAGACAAATTGGATTTTTCAATTTTAGGTTGTGTGACCTTTGGTGAACCTCAAAACCTTTCTAAGTTTCAGTTTTGGCAGTTGTGAAATAGTAGTAATAGTAGTAATGATGCTATAAGCTTGTAAAGATTGAATGAAATCAAATCAACTCAAAATGGATCAAAGACCTAAATGTGAAACCCCATCTTTAAGAATCTTAGAAAATGTAAGAGACACCCTATGGAAATTGGAATACGTAATCAATTCCTGATCAAAACTTCAAAAGCCCATGCCATAAGAGATAAGATAGACAAGTGGGACCTCATCAAACTGAGAAGCATCTTCTGCAAAGCACAAGACAACATCAAGAAAGCAGAAAGACAGCCCACAGAAGGGAAAAAAAACTTGCCAACTGTATATCTGGCAAAGGCCTAACATCGAGGAAATACAAGGAACTCAAATATGCTGATAGGGAAAAAAACCAAACAGCCCCATTAAAAAGTGGGCAAAAGACTTGAATAGACACTTCTCAAAAGAAAAAATAGAAGCAGCCAACAGACACATGAAAAAATACTCAGCCTCACTAATCATTAGAGAAATGCAAAAGATTAAAGTGAAGAATAGATGTGCTTAACAGTTCCATTAGTTAGCAATCAGTGTATATTAGCTGTTGTCATTATTTCTTCTTTATAACTCAATGACATTACTTTTCCACGTGGCGAGCATAGTGACATGTGAACAGTATCATGTCCCTAATGATTTTATGCCCATGAGACCTAAATGTACTTTTGTGACTTAATCCATTACTGTAAGTTGCTATACCATCAACAGTTGAAACTTCTTGATGGTAGGAAATGTATTTTACATACAATTACTTAAAAGGACATTTTAACTATGGTAGCAATTTCAACTGAATTCCTGTCACTTCTAAGTCACTCAGTGTCAGAAAGCCTACCTTCTCGTCAGGGAAGTAGTTCCTTCCAAGACTTCTCACGCCAAATCGGCCTAGCATAATCAGGAAAAATCACAGGTTGGCTGTCAGTCATCTAAAAGAATCAATTAGTAACCTAAAAGGGCATAATGCTATGCTAACTACTGAGCAAAGTGCATTACACAGACACTGCCCCAGCAAACTAACACCTTCTATTATCAGGCAGAAGAAGAAAGGATCTTTGCACTTAATGAGAACTTGTATGTGGTGGTGGAAAGAGCATTCTCTCAAGTGTTGAGAGACCTGGTTTTCCCAGGTTTGTCTTTCAGCACTTCATTTTACATCTCAGAATCTGTTTTCCAATTGAAAAGTGGCATTATAAAACCTGCCTACTCCCCAGGGGTTCGTAATACTTTCGGAACTTTTGCAGTGTGCCCTGAATTTTTTTTTTAGGTTGGAAAATATAGTTTATTTAAAAAGCAAATTATAGAGGAGAGGAGATTCAGCTCTCCAAGTTCAGAGAGGGGAACAAAGCTTAGAAAACATGGCAGCGGCCATAGCTCAAAGAGCACATGGCCACATCAGAGTTTAGTAAAGCAATGGCCACCATGAATTTTTATATATCCCTTTTCTGTTTTTTTAAAAAAGATAGATAAATAATTAAGGTGATCAGAGTGGAGAGAATATGAGCAATACTAGCTAATTTTAAGTATCAATATTTTAAATTTCCACTCTGGGATAGATCAAAAACAGAATCTCAAGCAAGTTAGTTGAGGATATGGTAGAAATTACTCCATGTTGGTTAGAGGTAAAAATCTAGTAAGTTGACAACAGAGAAATTATACTTCTGGGTGATTATTTTATAGTGTTTGAGTGGGAATATGAAACAGAATAATTTTGGAGAAAAAATTGGAACTTTTCTCAGTGATAGTTTGGCAAGGGACTTAGAGGTCTCTTTAAAAAGGGTTTTTTGGAGGATTTTTGATATCAATCTCTCATTAACTCTGAGGTTCTGTAGACAGGATCAAGTATATCATCTTCTTACCCTCTTGCATACCTTGCCACCAAGTTTTTCACAGGAACAGTAAGATAATAGTCCCATTGCTCTTAGGGTACAAACTCTTTATCTTATTTTACAAGTTAGACCTCATCTCCAAACATCCCTATTGCTCTCAATGCTGCAAATTTATCAGCAAATATTTGCAACTTTTCTAAGGCACCAGGTTTTCTCCTGCCACAGTGAACTATCGCAAATGGTGACCCCCTCTGTCTGAGACCCTCTTTTCTTATGTTTTAATTAATTCACACTCAGCCTATATCTTTCAGCTTAAATGTCACTGCTTCAAGAAAACATCATCTGAATCTTCAGAATAAGTATGACCCCTGTTATCAATTCTCAAGAGCAGCTGGTCAATTATTTTCCTATATAGCCAAAGTGTCTGAAATCATGGAATTTCTTCATGATTGTTTGGCCTGGCTATCTTATTAGACGACAAGCCCTATGATAACCGAGGTAGCTTTATTTGGTTCTTAACAAAATATCTGCAGCTGCTCAGTAATAATTGCTGAGTATATGAATGAATAACTAAGTAAATGAGCAAAGAACACTTATACTATAAAATTAATATATTAATTACATAAATTCATTGTAGAAAATTCCAAAAATACAAAAGTATAGATAGTACCAAAATATTTTATATCTATCACATAGGAACAGTCATGTATTATATTTTTATTATCATTTTACTTGTCATTTATTCATGTATTAATAAAGTATATTATTCAACATATTATAATCTATTCCAGTAACAAATCTGCTTATATGTTTGTACTATAAACGAATGTATATACGAATATGTATCCATGTGTAATTTTGAATTATTGGGCATATATGATTCATAAGCTTGTTTTTACAACTTAGAAATATGTCATAAAAATATTTTCAAGTCATTAGATATTCTTTATAAAAATAATTTTTAATAGCTCAGTAGCAATGTGTGTTTGTTTTCACAAGTTTTCCAGTTTACTTAACTAAAGCTTATTGTTGGCACTTGGATGATTTTAAATATTATATTATATACATACTAGAATAAACAACTGTTTTGTTAAATTTTGCATGCCTTTTTTAGGATGAATTTCTAAATGTGAAATTACTGGGTCTAATATTTTTATGTATACTGCCAAATTGTTTTTTAAAGGAAAGCAATTCCAAAGCTCTCTCACTCTAGTGAGATATAATATTCAGTCACATTCATTTCAGCAATATTACTTCTTTTCTCTTTGTAAACTCTTCCAAGTTAATAAATAACATTTGTATTTTTTTCAGTTTGTATATATTTTTTACTACATAAAGGATTAAATTTATACATAAACACACACACATGCTTATAAATGTATTCACATATATGTATATAAACCATTTACAAATAAATTTTTGGTTAATATTGTGTACATATTCATTGCTTTTCTCATTCAAGATGTTTGTTTTCTTTATATATGTTTTAAAAATACTTATACTACATTTGCAGCATGTTATATTTTCTCAATTTATTGATGCTTTTTAATTTTGATTTATTGTTTTGCTGTACAGTGACACTTTTTAATATATTGAAAGTTACATCTTTTTTGTTCTCTTAGGTGTTTTATGCACCATATGTGTGTTTCATATATTATATAAAGATTTTATATTTCTTTTGCTATTAACTTTTCCTAATGTTTTTTCAAACCAATTTCCATTTTGTTCCATCAAATATCTCTTACATAAAAATCCATTATTTTCTTGGTATGCCACTAGTATCACATAGATATTCTTATATATATATGATTTTGGCATTGTGTTTTCTATGCAGTTTTAATTATATGCTATTCTAATGTCAGAAAATTATTTTATTAATATAATTTTATAACATGTAGTAAGATCTTCATTGTTCATTCTTAAATAAAATAGATTTTCTTTTGCTATTTTTATTTATAAAAATAATGTATCAAATATAATTGGGGTTGTCAGTACATATTAAAAATAGAGATTATATTTAGGCTTTTATTCAACTCTTTTATGTATCTCAAAAAAGTTTTTCATTTTTCTTCTTAACTGTAATATAGCATTGTCAAGTTTATTCCTAAGAACAAAACTTCTGTTGTTGCAATTATAGACAAAATTTTCTCTTGTCATTAATTTTATTTATTTGACTTGTTATTACAAATATAGGGAAATTATTAGATTTTATAAATTTAACATGTAATTAATTACTTAATTAAACTTAGATGATTGTGTTTTATTGTAACTGGATTATGAATTTGCATCTTATTTTTGTATGGTCATTTTTGAAGTTATTTTCTTTTCCTATTGCTTATTTAAGAGCTTTCAGGTGAGAATTAATTACTGATGAGTAAATGTGTCTTAATCTTCTACTTTAAGAGGGATACCTCTTAAGCTTGTTTATTAAGTTTGCTTTGGATCTGCAGATACATATTCCTGATTTACTAAGAATATTTAAAGTAGGAAATAGATGTTAAATCTTATTAAAATTGTTTTCTAAGCTATCATGTTTCTAAGCCTATCATGTAACCTCCTTTTCTAAAATAGTTTTTTCGAGATAAAAAGCAGTATAATATATAAAATAATGTTAACTTTTCTGATTCAATTAAGAATGTTTGTTAGCCAAACTCATAGGCTATTACCAAAACTTCTTACATGTAGGCTAATAAACAGCAGGAAATTTTTATACCTGAAATGCCATATACAGAATTGCACAAGACTGCGATCATACACTGAGGTTCTGAGAATGGAGGTGGATGCTTTTCCTAATTTACGAGGAAAATGTCAATGAAATTGACCAGACAGAGCACAGAGAGATTGTAAGTTTCAGTTGTGGTGCGCATATTAATGGTGGTCATAAATATTCCTAAGTCCTAAAAATGGGAGTCAGGCAAAATTTAGTGATGAATTCAGAGAAAAAGATAACTTTTGAAAAATATCTATGCGCTGTAGAGCCTGATTCACAAGGTTGAGGGTTTAAGGACTGGCTCCAGTCCCTAGAGAAAAGTAATACAAATGGTATTCCTTAAAAAAAACAAAAACCCCAGAAAAGTTATTAATATAGTACAAAAATATGGACAAGTTCAGAAACGTAGCCCAATTAAGTTATCCCAGGGAAGGAGAAAACATGATTACTGAAGTCTCCATGATCACATCAGCACCTCTGGGGTCAAAGGTGAGTCAGGCAACAGGGAAGAACTTGGTAATTAGCTCAAGTTTACTGCTGTTCACCTAAATGAGCAAATAATAATAAGGCCTCCCAAATTTGACAAGACACTGAACCTCTTAGTAATTCTGTTCCTTAGTCCATATTCTCTTTGAAAATAGATCTGAGCCAGGCTCGGTGGCTCAGCCTATAATCCCACGCCTTTGGGAGGCTAAGGTGAGTGGATTGCTTGAGCCCGCAGGTTCAAGACCCGCCTGGGCAGCGAGACCTCATCTCTACAATAAGTCAAAAAATCAGCCAGGCGTGGTAGCGCATGCTTGTAATTCCAGCTACTTGGAAGGCTGAGGTGGAAGGATCACCGGAGCCCAGCAGGTTGAGGCTGTGGTGGCCGGGAGCGGCCACTGCACTCCAGTCTGGGTGACAGAGTGAGACTCCAACTCAGAAAAAAAAAAAAAAAGAAAATAGATCTGAACTTGTATAACCCAGTGGGCCCAGTGAGGGAAAACCCATGAGAGGTGGAGAATTGAAGCAGAAAGTTGACAGAAATAATCTAATGAGTCCTTGCTTTTCAAATTCACATTCAGACGGAGGGAGATATTAAAATGACTATGTTGAGCATTCTGGAATTAGTGCAGGCAGCAGCTTCTGAAAACCTTTATCCTATTTACTGGCATGACACAGTGTGAGTAGTGAAATCCTACTTGTGATGCTCAGTAGTGCTTTCATCTCACCTGTCATTAAAACCAAACTGTATTTTTATGGTTTTGTGGATGTTGAACCAGCCCTGCATCCCATGGATGAAGCCTACTTGGTCATGGTGGATGATTTTTCAGATGTGTTGTTGGATCTGGTTTGCTAGAATCTTGCTGAGAATTTTAGCATCTATGTTCATCAAGGTTATTGACCTATAGTTCTCTTTCTTTGTTGAATCTTTACTTGGATTGGGTATCAGTGTAACGTTAGCTTCATAAAATGATTTGAGGAGAGTTCCATCTTTCTTGATTGCCAGAAGTACTTTCAATAGGATTGGTATCAGCTCCTCCTCACATGTTTTGTAGAATTCTGTTTGAAAGTCATCTGGTTCGGTTTTTTTTTTCTTTTTCTTTTTCTTTTGGTTAGGTAGTTTTTTAGTTTTTTAATGACATAGTCAATTTCCTAAGTTGTTATTGGTCTATATAGGGTCTTGGTTTCTTCTTGTTTCAACCTGGGGAGGTTGTGTGATGTCAGAAAGTCCATTTCATTTATGTTTTCGAGTTTTTTTTCATACTGGTGTACATAGTTATCTCTGATAATCTTTTGTATTTCTTCAGGGTAAGTTGTGACTTCATCTTTTGCATTTCTGATTGTGTTTATTTGGGCTTTTTCTTTCTTTGTCTTGGTCAGTCTAGTTAGGGATCCATCAATCTTGTTTATCCTTTCAAAAACCCAGATTTTGTTTTCATTTTTTTTTTGTATTATATTTTTGTCTTCTATGTGCCAAATTTGGGCTTTTATTTTGATGATCTGGATTTTTCTGCTGAAGTTAGGGTTTTTGTGGTCTTACTTTTACAGCTTCCTAAGGTGATTTATTAGGCTGTTAACTTGGCGATCTTTCCATTTTCTTCATGTATGTCTGTAGAGATATGAATTCCCCTCTTAATATTCCTTCCATGGTATCCCAGAGATTTTGGTGAGATGTTTCTTCATTTTCATTTGTTTCCAGGTATCTTTTAATCTCTGTTTTGATTTCCATGTGGACCCAGGAATTATTTAGCATAATGGTGTATAGTGTCCATATCTTTGTGGTTTGGGGGAAACTTTGTTAGTGTCGATATTTACTTTTATTCCACCATAGTCTGAGAAGGTTCATGGAAGTATTTCAATCTTGTGGAATCTGTTTATGCTTGATTTGTGTCTGAGGATGAGGTCAATCTTAGAATAAGATCCATGTAGTGATGAGTAGAATGTGTATCCTATGGTTGTTGGGTGGAGTGTTCTGTAGGTATCAATTAAGTCCATTTGGTCAAGCATCATATTGAGGTTCCAGATCTCCTTGTTCATTTTTTGTCTTGCAGGTCTGTCTAAGGTTGTTAGTGGGGTGTTTAAGTCCACAGCTATGACAGTGAATGTTGGAATCAATATCTTTTTTTAGTGTACCTAGAAGCTGCTTTATGAAAGTTGGGTGCATATATGTTTAGGATGGATATTTCTTGTTCATGGATTGAACCTTTTATCATTATTTAGTGACCTTCTGCATCTTTTTAAATTTTTGATAGCTTAAAGGGCATTTTGTCTGATATATGACCATGACTCCTGCTTTCTTTTATGTTCTGTTTGCCTGAAATTTTGTTTTCCATCCTCTTACTTTGAGTCTGTGAGTGTCTCTTCTGGTGAGATGAGTCTTTTGGAGACAGATGTAAAGACAAAAACCACATGATTATGTCATTAAACATGGAAAAAGCGTTTGATAAAATGCAGCAAACCTTCTTGATAAAAACCCTCAAACATCTAGGCATGAATAGAATGTACCTCAAAATAGTAAGACCCACCTACAGAAACCCACTGCCAGTATACTTTAAACAAACAGGAATTGGAACTATTTCCCTGAAAACCAGAACAAGAAAAGGATGCCTACTGTCACTCTCCCTGTTCAACATAGTATTGGAAGTCCTAGCTAAAGCAATCAGACAAGACAAGGAAATCAAGGGAATCCAAATAAGAAAAAAGGAAATTAGTTATCCCTCTTGGCAGACAACTTGATTCTATACCTTGAAAACCCAAGAGAATCTTTCAAAAACCTCCTTGTACTGATAAAGGACTTGAGCAAAGTCTCAGGGTATAAAATAAATGTGTGAAAGTCAGTTACATTCCTATATACCAACAATAAGCAAACAGAAACCCAAATAAAAAGCATAAACACATTCACAATAGCCACAAAAAAAAAAAAGAAAGAAAAGAAAGAAAGAAATACCTTGGCATCTTCCTAACCAGAGAAGTCAAAGACCTTTATAACAAAAACTACAAAACACTGCTCAAAGAAATCAAAGATGAGACAAACAAATGGAAAAGTATTTCATGCTCATGGATTGTTAGAATCAACATTGTTAAGATGTCCATCTTACCCAAGGCTATCTACAGATTTAAAGCAATACCCATTAAATTACCAGAGGTATTCTTCCCTGACCTAGAAACGACAATACAGGAATTCATATGGAAGCATAAATGACCACAAATAGCCAAAACAATCTTTACCAAAGCAAACAAACAAACAAAACAACAATAACAATAAAATACAAAGTGGGAGGCATCACTCTTCCAGACTTTAAGCTTTATTATAAAGCTACAATAATCAAAAGAGCCTGGTATTGGTACAAGAACAGGCATATAGACCAATGGAACAGGATAGAGATTCCACAAGCAAAATCTTAAACTCTGAACCAACTCATCTTTGACAAAGCCTCCACCATCAACCACTGGAGAGAGGAGCACCTATTCAGTAAATGATGCTGGGAAAACTGGCTGACCACATGCATAAGATTAAAACAAGACCCCTGCCTATCCCCATACTCAAAAATCAACTCCAAATGGATCAAAGACCTAAACATAGAACCTCAAAATATAAACACCTGGGAAAATGCAGGAGACACCCTTATGGAAGTGGAGCTGGCAACTAATTTCTAATCAAAACCCCAAGTGCCCAGGCAATAAGAGATAAAACAGATAAGTGGGACCTCATCAAACTGACAAGCTTCTGCAAAGCCAAAGAAACCATTGAGAGAGTGGGGAGACAACCCACAGACTGGGAAATAATATTTGCCAACAGCATATCTGACAAAGGCCTAACATCTAGAATCCACAAGGAACTCAAATGTGCCAAAACAACAGCAACAACAAAAACCAACCAAATCACTCTATAAAAAAGGTAACCTGCAAACGTATGTTTATGACAGCATTGTTCACAATAGCAAGAACATAGAACCAACGGTGCTGCCCATCAAAAGAGAACTGGATTTAAAAAATGTGGTACATATACATAATGGAGTATTATGCAGCCATAAAGAAGAACAGAATCATGAACTTTGCAGCCACATGTATGGACTTAGAATCTATAATACTGAGTGATCTTTCAAAGAAACGAAGAACTGAGTATTACATGTTCTCACTCATAAGTGGACCTTGAAGAGCTATTGTAATACCATAGAAAAAGGATTGGCAGTAGTGGGAAACTGGGGGTGGCGGGGGGAGACAGGATTGACAGTAGTGGTCTGGAGAAGGTACACCTCATCAACAAGGGTACTTGCATGATGAACATATATATACCTACCCCTGAATTTTATCCCACATCTTTAAAATAAAAAGTTAACAGTTAAAAAAAGTAAAATTAGCCAGACTCGGTGGCTCAGCCTGTAATCCCGCGCCTTTGGGAGGCTGAGGTGAGTGGATTGCCTGAGCCCGCGGGTTCAAGACCCGCCTGGGCAGCAAGACCTCATCTCTACAATAAATAAAAAAACTAGCCGGGCGTGGTAGCGCATGCCTGTAATTCCGGCTACTTGGAAGGCTGAGGCGGAAGGATCGCAGGAGCTCAGCAGGTCGAGGCTGCGGTGGCCAGGAGTGGCCACTGCAGTCCAGTCTAGGCGACAGAGTGAGACTCCAACTCAAAAAAAAAAAAGTAAAGTAAAATTAGTATCATAAAACAAAAAAAATTTATAAGCTTTATTTATCAGAGATAAATTTGATGAAAAATCCAAGGATTCTATTTACTACAAGTCTCTGGAACTCCCAGAACATGAAGGAATGCATGCAAAATTTTAGAAAAATGAAAACCTTTATTCTCTCTTGTTAAAAAAAAAAAAAGAAAGAAAAACCAAACAGCCTCAGTACAAAGTGGGCAAAATATATGATTAGACACTGCTCAAAAAAAGACATACGAGCAGCCAACAGATACATGAAGAAATGCTCAGCCTCACTAGTCATCAAAGAAATGCAAATTAAAACCACACTGAGATATCCTCTAACTCCAGTCAGGATGACCATCATCAATAACTCAGAAAACAACAGGTGCTGGAGAGAATGCAGCAAAAAGGGAAAACTTCTACACTGTTGGTGGATGTGTACAGCCTCTTGGAAAACAGTGTTGTGATCCTGAAAAGATCTAAAAATCGACCTCCCATATGACCCTGGAATCCTGTACTGGGAGTATACCCAGAGGAACTCAAATCACTCTATAGAAAGACATCTGCACACGCATGTTTATTGCAGCATTATTCACAACAGCAAAAACATGGAACCAACCTTGCTGATCATCCAAGAGGACTGGAAAAAAACATGTGGTGCATATGCACAATGGCCTATTACACAGCCAAAAAGAAGGACAATATTATGAACTTTGCAGGAACTTGGACAGACTTCAAGTCCACAATACTGAGTGATCTGTCACAGAATCAAAGAACCAAGTATCCCATGTTCTCACTCATAAGCGGACCTTGAACCACTATCGTATTACTATAAGAAAGGTATTGGCTGTAGTGGGAAACTGCCAGGGGAGGGTGGGGGTGGGATTGGGAGTAGTGGGAAACTGCCAGGGAAGGTGGGCGCACACCTCATCAACAAGGGTACCTGCATAATGAACATTTGTATACCTATCCCTGAATTGTACCCCACATATTTAAAATAAAAAACAAAAACTATTTCTCTAAATTGTGCTCACTTGGCCTTGAATTATTAAAATGCTAAAAATATGTCTATCTGTGCAATTAAAATATTAACCATGAACAATAAGACTCTCTTTAAGAAAAAAATTATTATGGCAATGTGGAAAATGCATGGTTATATTCAAAATGCAAACATAAATACTGTTGTAGCTTATTCCTAACATAATGAGTATTCCCAATTATAAAGCACATGTGCTTCCTTGAATTTCCTCAAGTCACAGTTATCTTACTAATTTAATATGTGATGCAACATAAAAATAGTTGTTTACTCATGACTATTGGAAAACCAGTGAGCCAATCATTAAAAGCAACATAATGGCACTTTCTTGAAGAATTTGAATCTATCAAAGGACTCCTTCTGTCTCCATCCTATTCACGACTCTCTTTTCATCTCTCCTATCCCATGCCAAGAGACAGAAATTCACTAAGGGATTTTTGCTGAAATCCATTGAGACTTTTTAACAGCTAAGAACAATTTCTTGCTTAACTTTCCGGAAACTTCTTACCTAATGCCCATAAACTCATATATGGCTTAAGAAATTGTTGGGACTGAAATCTAAGAGGGGGCTTCCTAAAAGAAACCTTGTTATTTTATTTGTTTTCCTCTCAACCCTGAATTATTTTCTCTCCTAGAGCAATTCAACTCAGTAATCAGATCTTAGTTTTAAATCAGAAGCATAGTTTAAGCCATTGATTTTATCTAATATCCTTAGAGGAACTGGTTTAACCACCTGTTTGTAGAGGGTGGCCAGGAGTTAAAGCTGCATGCTGATTTCTTTTTTCTGTGTTATTATGATTTTAAACTATATTTAATGGGCTATTTGAATGGGAGATTTTGCCACTCAGGGCTGCATTCCAGAAAATAGCCTTGGCTGCTGTGTGTGTGAATATCAGAGTCAGTTTCATACTGCAAAGGGGCTGCAAAAATTGTGAAGGGAAAATGACCCAGAAAATCCTGCTAAGGCATCTTCCCTCTGAAGTCTAACACTCTGACAATGATATTTAAAAAACAACTTAAATTTCTTCTCTTTGGAGGTCTTAAACTTCTCTCCTTGATTATGGGATGAAGCAGAGATATTAGAGAGATTTCTTTAGAAAATACGCCTCCTTTATTTGTCTCACAAATGGACAAAAATATATATTCTAACCAGTCACATATAATACAACACTGACACCATGCTAAAAAGAGTCTTAACTCACGCTTTTTCATTAAATAGTGTGAGATCTCAATCATTTATCTTGCTATTAACATTATTTTTAAAACCAAAATGATATAATATGCTATTTTGAAAAGATGACAATATAAATATAATTTATTAATCTGGTAAACATTTAAGCTTTATTTAATATTTAATTGAGTAATGCTTCCAAAACATCCTTATAAATATATTTTTATTCACAACTCTTACTACCTCCCTAGTAAGTGTTTTACAATATTAATTACTTGACCAGAACACATGAATTCTTTAAATGTATTAGTCTATTTATTAATGTGCTTTTCAGAAAAAGGTACAATTTTCATTCTCATTTGCTGCATTGGTGAGTGTCATTCTTGGCACATTCTGTGAAACACCACGGTCATTACTTTTCAAATTTTGCTTGTTTGATGGCAAGCAAAGCTACCGTTTGGTTAAATTTGAATTTCATTAATTACTTATAAAAAATGACTGGGCCTGTAATCACCCCTGTAATCTCAGCACTTTGGGAGGCATAGGTGAGAGTATTGCCTGAGGCTAGGGCTTCAAGACCAGCTTGGGCAACTGGCCAACCTGCCTGGTCTCCACAGTAAATCAAAAAATTAGGTGAGGGTAGTGGCCTGTGCCTGCAATTCCAGCTACTTGGAGGGCTGAGGCAAAAGGATAGCTTGAGTCCAGCAGGTCGAGCCTGTGAGACCTGTAAGTGTGCCACAGCATTCCAATCTGGGTAACAGAGTGAGACCCTAACTCAAAAAAAAAAAAAAAAAAAGAAAAGAAAAAGCAAAGACAAAAACAACAACAACAAAAGAGCCCTTTATAGGCTTCTCAACTCCTTGTATCTACGAATATTTTGTTTATGATCTTTGTCCATGTATTTCTTTGGTTTTTCTTCTTGATTTGTAAGTGTTCTTTAGATAGTTATGATAAAAAAAAAAAAAACCTTTGTCATGGAATATGATTCTTTGTTTTTTTTTATAATCAATATTTTTTATTATGATTTTGTGGGGTACAGTGAAGGCTTAGGTATACAAATACGTTTCATTCAGGCACCTTTGTTGATAAGAAGTGTTTCCCCGTCCCCAGACAGATATTTGCTACCGTTAATCCCATCTCCGCCCCCCATAGATTCCCACTACTGTCAGTCATTTTCTTACAGTATTACATTGGATGTTCAGGGTCCATTATGTGAGTGAGAACATGTGATACTCAGATCTTTGTTTCTGTGAGAGGTCACTCAGTATTATAGACTCTAGTTCCATCCAGGTTGCTGCAAAATTCATGATTTTGTTCTTTTTTATGGCTGCATAGTATTCCATTGTGTATATGTACCACTATTTTTAATCCAGTCCTCTTTTGATGGGCAACATGGTTGTTTCCAGGTTCTTGCTATTGTGAACAATGCTGCAATAAACATACTTGTGCAGGTATCTTTTTTATAGAGTGATTTGAGTTCTTCAGGATATATTCCCAGTAGGGGGATTGCGGGGTCATATGGGAGGTTGATATTTAGAGCTTTTAGGAATCGCCACACTGCTTTCCACAGAGGTTGCACTAGTTTATACTCCCACCAAAAGTGTAGAAGTGTTCCCTTTTCACCACACCCTCTCCAGCAGCTGTTATTTTTTGAGTTGTTGATAACTGCCATTCTGACTGGAGTTAGGTGGTATCTCAGTATGGTTTTGATTTGCATCTCCCTGATGATTAGTGAGGTTGAACATTCCTTCATGTGTCTGTTGGCTGCTCGGATATCTTCCTTTGTGAAGTGTCTGTGCATATCTTTTGCCCATTTTATAAGGGGGTTGTTTGTTTTTATCTTTTCAGCACATTTGAATTCCTTGTACATCCAAGATGTTAAGCCTTTGTCTTTCCTGGTGTTGGCAAATAATTTTTCCCAGTGTGTAGGCTGTCTCCCTGCTCTCTTAATGGTTTCTCTGGCTTTGCAGAAGCTTGTCAGTTTAATAAGGTCCCACTTGTCTTTCTTCTCTCTTATGGTCTGTGGGTTTCGGGTTTTGTTCAGGAATTGGATGCCAGTTCCAATTTCCATAAGGGTATGTCCTTCATTTTCTAAGGTACTTATGGTTTGAGGTTTTACATTTAGGTCTCTGATCCATTTGGAGTTAATTTTTGTGTATGGGGATAGATAGGGGTCCTGTTTCGATCTTCTGCATGTGGTCAGCCAGTTTTCTCAGCACCATTTACTGAATAGGTACTCCTCTCCCCAGTGGTAGGTGGTGGAGGCTTTGTCGAAGATGAGTTGGTTGAGAAATTGAGGTTTTTCTTCTGGAATCTCAATTCTATTCCATTGATCTATATGTCTGTTCCTTTACCAATACCAAGCTGTTTTGATGATAGTAGCTTTATAGTAAAGTTTGAAGTCTGGTAATGTGATACCACCTGCTTTGTTTTTTTTTTTTGCTGAGGATTGTTCTGGCTATTCTTGGACATTTGTGTTTCCATATGAATTCCTTGTTGTTTTTTGTAGGTCTGAGAAGAATGTTGCTGGTAATTTGATGGGTATTACATTGAATTTGTAGATTGCCTTAGGTAAGAGGGACATCTTCACAATGTTGATTCTTCCAATCCATGAGCATGGGATATTTTTCCACTTGTTTGTGTCATCTTTGATTTCTTTGAGCAGTGTTTTGTAGTTTTCATTGTAAAGGTCTTTCACATCTCTGGTTAGGAAGATGCCAAGGTATTTCATTTTTTTTGTGTGTGGCTACTGTGAATGGAATTGTGTTTTTTATTTGGGTTTCTGTTTGTTTATCATTGGTGTAAAGAAATGCGATTGTCTTTTGCATATTTATTTTGTATCCTGAGACTTTGCCAAAGGCCTTTATCAGTGTAAGGAGGTTTTTGACAGATTCTCTTGGGTTTTCAAGGTACACAATCATATCATCTGCTAAGAGAGATAACTTGACTTCCTCTTTTCCTATTTGGATACCCATGATTGCCTTCTCTTCTCTGATTGCTCAAGCCAGGACTTCCAATACTATGTTGAACAGGAGGGGTGAGAGTGGGCATTCTTGTCTTGTTCCAGTTTTCAGGGGAAATGGTTCCAATTTTTGTCTGTTTAGGAGTATGCTGGCTGTGGGTTCTCGTAGATGGCTTTTACTATTTTGAGGTATGTTCCCTGTATGGCTAGATGTTCGAGGGTTTTTATCAAGAAGGGGTGCTGGATTTTATCAAGAGCTTTTTCTGCATCTAATGATATAATTATGTGGTTTTTGTTTTTACATCTCTTGATGTATTTAATTACATTTATGGTGTTACGAATGTTGAACCAGCCTTGCATCCCAGGAATGAAGCCTACTTGGTCATGATGGATGATTTTTGAGATGCATAGTTGAATCCGGTTTGCTAGGACCTTGTTGAGAATTTTAGCATTTATGTTCATTAAAGATATTGGCCTGTAGTTCTCTTTCTTTGTGGGATCTTTAGCTGGCTTGGGTATCAATGTGATGTTGGCTTCGTAAAATGATTTGGGGGAGAGTTCCACCTTTTTCAATCGCCTGGAATACCTTCAGTAGGATTGGTATCAGCTCCACCTTAAATGTCTTGTAGAATTCTGCTGGAAAGCCATTTGGACCAGGGCTTTTTTTTTGGTAGGTAGTTTTCTTATTACATAGTCAATTTCCTTGCTTGTAATTGGTCTATTTTGGGTCTCAATTTCTTCTTGTTCCAACCTAGGTAGGTTGTGTGATGTCAGAAAGTCCTCATTTCCTTAAGGTTTTCAAGTTTGTTTCCATACAGGTGTACGTAGTAGTCTCTAGTGATCTTTTGTATTTCTTCAGGGTCAGATGTGACTACTACTTTTGTGTTTCTGATTGTACTTATATGGGTTTTTTTCTCATTTTTTCTTGGTCAGTCTAGCTAGGGGACCATCAATCTTGTTTATCCTTTCAAAGAACCAGCTTTTTGTTTCATTGATTTTTTGTATTATCTTTTTGTCTTCCATGTCCTGGATTTGGGATTTTATTTTGGTGATCTGGATTCTTCTGCTGAAATCAGCGTTTTTGTGGTCTTGCTTTTCCAGCTTCCTTAGGTGGCCTGTTAGGCTGTTAATTTGTGTTCCTTCCATTTTCTTCATGTGTGTTTGTTGGGATACAAATTCCACTCTTACTATAGCTTTTAAGGCGTCCCAGAGATTTTGGTAAGATGTTTCTTCATTTTCATTTGTTTCCAGGTATCTTTTGATCTCTGTTTTGATTTCATCATTGACCCAGGAGTTGTTTAGCATCATGCTGTTTAGTGTCCATGTCTTTGTGGGCTTTGGAGGGATGTTGTTAGTGTCAGTGTTTATTTTTATTCCAGTGTAGTCCAAGAAGGTGCATGGTAGAATTTTGGTCCTTTTAAATTTGCTTATGCTTGATTTATGGCCAATTATGTGTTTGATCTTACAATACATTCCAAGCGGTGATGAGTAGAATGTGTATTTTGTGGTCTTTGGATGGAGTGTTCTGTAGGTATCAATTAAGTCCATTTGGTCCAGAGTCACATTGAGGTTCCGGATCTCCATGCTGATTTTTTGTCCTGATGATCTGTCTAGGGTTGTGAGTGGGGTATTAAAGTCCCCAGTTATGATGGTGTTAGAATCAATATCTTTCTTTAGTTTTCCTAGAAGTTGCTTTATGAAAGTTGGTGCATCTATGTTGGGTGCATATAGTTTAGGATAGATATTTCTTGTTGATGGAGTGAACCTTTTATCATTATGTAGTGTCTCTCTGTATCTTTTTAAATTTTTGATAACTTAAATGGTATTTTGTCTGAAATTAGTATCAAGACTCCTCCTTTCTTTTGTGTTCCATTCACCTGAAAATTTGTTTCCCATCCTCTTACTTTGAGTCTGTGTATGTCCTTTCTAGTGAGATGGGTCTCTTGAAGGCAGTATATTGTTGCCTGGTGATATTTTATCCATTTTGCCATTCAATGTCTTTTCAGTGGTGCATTTAGTCCATTCACATTCAAGCTAATTATTGAAATGTGAGAGTTTGTCCCTGTCATAGAGTTCTTATAGAGTTGTTGTTTTTCCACTTGGTTTTTTTGTTTTTCTTTTGGTTTTGGGGTTTGTTCATGTATATTTTATTCTTTTTCCTGTACTCTTGTGAAGAATGTTGTTCTTTTTTCCTTTTCTTCTGTGTTTAGTACTTTCTTAAGTGTCTCATGTAGAGGTGGTTTGGTGGCAGCATAAGTTCTTAGGGATTGAATATCTGGGAAGGATTTTAATTCTCCCTTGTTGATGAAGCTTAGCTTGGCCGGGTAGGTTATTCTTGGTTGAAATTGTTTATCTTTTAGGACTTTGAAGATAGGGCTCCAAGCTCTCCTAGCCTGCAGGGTTTCTGTAGATAAATCTGCTGCTATTCTTTTTTTTTTTTTTTTAGTTGGAGTCTCACTCTGTGGCCCAGACTGGAGTGCAAGTGGCCACTCCCGGCCACCACAGCCTCGACCTGCTGGGCTCCAGTGATCCTTCCACCTCTGAGTAGCCAGAATTACAGGCGCGTGCTACCACGCTCAGCTAATTTTTTTATTTTCTTGTAGAGATGAGGTCTTGCCTGCCCAGGTGGGTCTCGAACCCATGGGCTCAGGCAATCCACTCACCTCAGCCTCCCAAAGGCATGGGATTACTATTCTAATTGGTCTTCCATGGTAGGTGATCTGGCCTTTTTCTCTTACTGCCTTTATGATTTTTTCTTTTATGCCTACTTTGTTTAGGTGAATTATTTTGTGTCTTGGAGTTGGTCTTCTCATTTGTTGTCTTGCAGGGGTTCTCTGAATCTCTTGTGTTTGAATTTTTGCATTGCTGATTAGATAAGGGACGTTTTCTTGAATGATCTCATGGAAAGTTTGTTCCAGTGTGGTCTCTGTCTCTCTTTCTGCCTCAGGAAGGTCAATTACTGTTAGGTTCGGTCTCTTGAAGTAATCACTCATCTCTTGAAGGTTTTGTTCTGTCATTTTGAGCTTATTTTCCGTGTTTTTAAGAGTTTGGATTAGTTCTATATTTTGGTCCTCAAGCTCTGAGATTCTTTCTTTTGCTTGGTTAATTCTGCTTTCCATGCTTATCAGTTTGTTATTTATTTCATTCACAGTATTCTTTATTATGGTTACCTCAGATATCAGCTCCTTCCCAGTTTCTTTTTGTGTCTCCTCAATTCTTTTTAATCTCCCCATTAATGTCTTGATATCTAGGTTTGTAGTTTGAGATCCTTCATTCTGGGGGCTCTTCATTGTTTGCATTCCGAAGACAGTTTTCTCAGTGTCTGCCCTCCCAGGGTTCTGGGAGAGACCCATACACTTCCTTTGGTTTTTCTTCATTTGTGTAGATTTTTCTTTCTCTCCCCCTTTCCCTCCCCTTCTTTAACTGTTTTTGAGAGAATGTGGGTTTGCTTTTGTTTCACTTCTGCAATATCCTGTTCATCCTTATGAGGGTCTTCTGGCTTTGCTCGCTTTTGAGGTTGGAGTGTGGGCTGTGGACTGTATTTTTTGCAGTTTTGAGGTTTAATTGAGGGGGAAGCTGTGGTTCAGAATGTATATGCTGATGCTAGCATCCATGAGCAGGTGTATGAGCACACTGGAACCTGTTTCCCTCTGCCTTACTATCTGTCCGTTCAGCAGTATGTAGTCTTGGTCCCTTAGGAACCGAGGTGGGATTTGTTGATAGGTGGGCGGGGTTATGGAAATCTCTGCCTGGAGAATGGCTGAGGCAGTTTCAGTTTGCAGATCCATTTCTCTCCGCTTGTCTGGGTCCCCAAGCTTGGGGTCACGTGCTGAGCGCCTCAGCCAGGGTGGGCCCAGAGCTCCAGAGCTCCAAAGCTCTAAAGGGCAGGCAGTGAATGGTGAGAGAGGCCCTGGGCCCCCCACAGGATACTTCAGCCAGGAATGGGACCAGTGTCTCTGAGGGGTGGATGCCCAGAGCCTCCCTGAGTGACCAGCGGCTTGGTGCTGGGTGCTGGGTGAGAGACCATGTAGCCAGCGAGGGAGCTGAGACCTGAGTCTCCCACACAAGCGGAAGTCATGAATGGTGGAACAGCAGCAGCAGGGGGCCGCAATATCTAGCCTAGCTTGGGACCGAAGGTCCCTGGGCCTCAGACCAGCACAGCTGGTGGTGGGCTGGGGGATGGTGGAAGAAAAGTAAGTCTTTTTGGGAACTCACATTCAGAGAATCTCACAAGTCCACCTATGCCGTTGCCATCCTACCAGAACTGATTCTTTGTTATTAAGCACATATATGTAGGATGCTTTGAAACTTTTTGCATATTCTCGCTTTTTTGTGAATTGAAATGATTGCCCTTGCTTGATTTACATTTTTTTCTTTGAATCCCTATGATCATAATGGTTCACTATTAAACCAGCTTCTGTGCTCAGAAAAATAGTTGTTTTGGGACAAAACAGGATCAATCAACATTCCAAATCATTATTCTTGTAAAACCACCTGAGTGAGAACATATGGAACTCTGATCTTTGTTTCTGTGATAAATCACTGAGTATGATCGACTCCAAATCCATCTAAGTTGCTCACTCATAAATGGACCTTGAACAATTATAATGCTATAAGAAAGTGAATGGCAGTAATGGGAAACTGTCAGGGGAGGGGGACTGGGATTGACATTTTAGGGAAACTGCTAGGGGAGGGAGAAGCATACCTCATCAACAAGGGTACCTGAATGATCAATGTTTGTAAACCTAACCTTGAAATGTATCCCACACCTTTATAATAAAAACTTTTTTAAAAAGTCATGTCAGGGGAAACAGAGAATGTAAGTGGATCCTCACCCATTAGAATGATGCTTCCTGGAACCACACTGGCCCTCTCATTCTCCGTGTTCATTTTTTGTTTTGCTTCTGGTATTTTAAAATTTATAATGTGAAATATTTAGAACATACCAAATGTATGAATACGGATAACATGAGAACTCATGCAATGAACATTCAGCTTAAGAAATAGTCACCAAAAAATTGAAGGCTGTGTGTCCCTCATGGTGATCATGTTCTTCTCAATGTCCTCCCCATCTGGAGGAAGCTACTGCCCTCAGAAAGGGTTTATTATCACTAAGAATTGCTTTATACCTAATTACATAGTTATATAATTCTAAACAACATGTAGGACAATTTTAAGCTCTTCACACATGTGTATTTTAAATTTCATTGAGTATAGGGCGTATATTTTCTTCCATAATTATGTTTTGAAATTCACTCATGTTGATATTTATTTTACTGTTTTGTAGTACTACATTGCATAATGTTGATGGACATCTAGTTTGTGGCATTTCATTTATTTATTTTATGACTACAAACATTGCTAATAGGAACATTCACAATTGTCCCTTGAACTACATGAGTTTGAATTGTGTGGGCCAACTTATATGTGAATTTTCTTCTGCCTCTGCCACTTCTGAGAAAGCAAGACCAACATCTCACCATCTTCTTCTGAAAAAAAGATGAAGACCTTTATGATGATCCATTTCCACTTAGTGAATAGTAAATATATTTTCTGTTTCTTATGATTTATTAATAGCATTTTCTTTTCTCTAGCTTACTTCATTATAAAAATATAGTAAATGACACACATAGCATACAAAATAAGTGTTAATCAACTGTTTATGATATTGGTAAGGCTTCCACCCAACAATAAACTATTGATATTTACATTTTAGGGAAGTCAAAAGTTACACATGGATTTTCAACTATATGGGAGATCAGTACCCATAATTCCCACGTTGTTCAAGGGTTAACTGTATTTTCTTGAGTACCTGCAGTATAGTTTGTATTAGTAGAATATGCCCAAATTTTAGTTTATTGAGATATGAATTTCAGGGTGGATTGACAAGTTTAAATTCCAATTCTTCATCAGAATTTGTATTATCACATTTTATTAGTCATTTTTTTGTGATAATTGGTGACTTATGGTATTAATTAGTATTTCCATGATTATTATTGAGTTGAGCTTATTTGTGTATATATATTTATCTTATATTCTCTCTTCTTTGAATTGCTTACTAATGTGTTTTGGCCAATTTTTACTGAGATGTTTATCTTTTCTTATTGATTTGCAGGATTTTTAAACATAATCATTATATTAATATTGGTCATATGCATAGCCACTATTCTTTCTCAGACCATGGCTGATCTGTTGTTTTTATTATGAAATAGTTTATCTATACAAAGAAGAGATATAATATGTATATGAGGCTTAAAATATAGCAAAACAAAAATTCTTGTGCCAAGCACAAGCCTTATAATGTGGTGATAAAATGTCACACATGCCTTTAAAAACCTCTGGATGCCCTTTTGTCTTTTTTGCCTGTGGTAACCCCTCTTTTGAATTTTTAGAATGCAATAAATGCACATATTTTAAGCACACAATTAGATATCTTTCAATAAGTTTATTTATCCATATCAAGATATAGAACACTTTCTTTACCCCCAAAATATTCATAGTCATTAGGTTGGTTTAGTTCAATGTTTTAATTTTAGCTTCTCTGATTTTAATTTGTATTCCTTAAGGATTAATGATGTCAAACAACTTTTCATGCACTTATTGGTTGTTGGTTATATGTTATTTGAAATGTGTCTACTGATCTATTTTGTCCATTTTTCAAATTAGGTTATTTTTTATTATTGAGTTAAAAGTGTCCTTCACATATTTGGCATATAAGAGCCCTCTCATATGCATATATATGAAATATTTTCCCCAGTTACTGGCATGCCTTTTCATTTTCTTAATGGTGTCAATTTTTCCCTCAAATTTCCATTTAAAGTTCACAATTCAATGAGTTTTGACAGGTGTATACATTTGTCAAACCAACAACACGAAAATATACAGAATGCTTCCATCCCTGCCTCCACTCCTGACTGGTCACAGGTATCTGATGATCTGTTTTCTGTTGAAAAAGTTAGTTTGCATTTTCTGGGTTTTATATAAATGGAAACATTCAGTTTTTATTTTTGACTTCTTTTATGCAGCATAATGACTCACTTGTGGAGATCCATCCATGTTGGTCTACCTTTTAGTAGTTTACTAATTTTATTGTAAAATAGTATTTCATTGCATAGATATGCTACATTGTGCTTATCCATTCTCTTGTTGATGGGCATTTGGATTACATCTGGTTTTGCTTATTGTGAATAAAGCCACTATGGACATTCACATACACAGTTTTTGTATGGGCATCTATTTTCATTTCTCTTGAGTAAATATCTAGTAATGTAATGACTAGTTCATATGGTAGGTTATATTTAACTTAATAAGAAACTGCCTAGTGAATTTCTCATAATTGTGTCATTTTGCACCTCTACAGGCAATGTGTGAGAATTTAGGTTGCTCTATAACTCATCAACATTTGGCATCATCAGCCTTGTTAATTTTAGCATGCTAATGCGTCTGCAATGACATCGTATTATGGTTTTAATTTGCTTTCTCCTGATGACTAATGCTGCTAAGCAGCTTTTCATATACTTATTTGCCATCTCCAAAGCTTCTTTGGCAATGTGTCTATTCAGGATTTTACCCATTTTATATTAAGTTGTTTGTAATCTCATTTTGGATTTGTAAGAACATTTTTGTTATTTTTAAAATCAGATATGTGTTTTGCCAATATTTTCCTCCATTATATTGCTTACCTTTTCATTAACTCAATGGTGCCACTCAAAGAGGAAAAGTTTTAAACTTAAATGAAGTCCAACATCAATTTTTTTAAATCTTATGGTCATGTTGTTACTGTTATATCTAAGCTATAAATATTTTCCCCAATGTTTATTTCTAAAAGTTTTATATATTTGGCTTTTATGTTTAGACTCAGGTTTTATTTTGAGTTCATTCTGTGTGCAGACTTATTACCAACAAAGTTGGCTTTACCTCCCCCCAACTGTTTTTTCCTGTCCAGTGACAGGAAGACAGTAGATGAATCTGAAAGTGGGGGTCAAGCTGTAGGCTGTAATTCTATGGTCAGAAAATAGAGAAGCAGTAACATGATTCACAAATCAACCAGGTATGGGCATGAAAGAATAAAAAATATAGGGTTTATTTAATGAAGAGGCTGAACTTTAAAAGTGAGGAGAGGGCCGGGTTCGATGGCTCAGCCTGTAATCCTGTGCCTTTGGGAGGCTGAGGTGAGTGGATTGCCTGAACCCGCGGGTTCAAGACCCACCTGGGCAGCGAGACCTCATCTCTACAATAAATCAAAAAATTAGCCGGGCGTGGTAGTACCCACCTGTACTTCCAGCTACTTGGAACGCTGAGGCGGAAGGATCGCCGGAGCCCAGCAGGTCGAGGCTGTGGTGTCAAGGAGCGGCCACTGCACTCCAGTCTGGGCGACAGAGTGAAACTCCAACTCAAAAAAAAAAAAAAAGTGAGGAGAGGAATATTTGTGTCTTTTCTTGGAATGAGTGGAGACTTCCTAGAACTTGGATCATGTACGTTTTCTCTCCAAAAGGTATGTCATTCAGTCTGAAAAACATATTCTAATGTGGTTAGAGGTTCTTTCTAAAGTCAAGTGAGCAAGTATATCTTGGACCCTATCAGTTTTAGCTGGTCTGGTGAAGACAGAAACTTTTGTCTTCAGGCCTTTCTGTTTCTTAAAGAGGGTTAGGTTGGGGTACAAATTCAGCTACGTTGCATAGGCATTACATTGGGTAACAATGTGAAGTAAATGTCAGGGTTCACTTTTTTAATATGGATATCAATTGTTTCAGTGCCACTTGTTAAAAATCAGAAAACAAAAACACATTTATATATTCTATTGCCTGGTTACATCTACAGAGATATGTGTATCTGTTTCTAAATCTCCAGTGTGTTCCATGTGTACACCTTTTATTTCCTAGGACTTACTTGATTTATTTTACTAGCTAAGTCCTTTTATGAAGAAGTGGTGGAATTTGGCTGGTTTTCATAGTTGCCTTTTACAGGTTGAGAAAGCTTCCCTTCTATTTCCTTTTCATTGGCAGTTTTTATTATTAATAACTATTGAAATTTATCAAATGTTTTTCTACATCTAACAATATGATTATATGTTTCCTCTCCTTTATTTGGTAAATATAATGAAATGTATTCCTGCTAGTGAAAAATCTCCTAATTTTTTTATATTCCTGAACCATCACATGTTTTACTATACATTATGTATATTTTCATAAGCAACATATTGTGAACACTTGTATGTTTATGGCTTTATATTACTGGTATCATACCGTATATATTCTATTAAAATTTGTTTTTCCTACTCAATGGTATGTTTTTAAGATTCATCTATAATGATGTGTGGCACTGCAGTTTATTTCTTTTCACTGATCTGTACCATTAATTTATCTGAACATTACAGATTAGAGTGATTCAATTTTCTGTCAAAATTCATCTGGTTTTGTCACTACTTTTCACCATTACACACTTCTTCACTATGAACATTCGAATGCATATCTCCTGGTCATATGTTAGTTTTCTGATTATACATTATACATTTATACATTATACTGATTATACATTACTAGGTGGGGAATTGCTGACTGACTTGGGATGACTGAATGTGACCGAATTGGGACTGGGCAAAAAGACAGGAAGTAAATTAAGGATCCAGCAGCAACAAACAAGATACTCTTTTTGGCCAGGTGTACTGGCTCATTCTTGTAATCCCAGCACTTTCAGAGGCCAAGAGAGAATTGCTTGAGCCCAGGAGTTTGAGATCAACCTGAGCAACATAGTGAGACTCTGTCTTTATAAAAAATAATAAGAAGAAAAATTAGCTAGGCATGGTGGTGCTTACCTGTAGTCCCAACTCCTCAGGACACTGAGGCAGAAGGATCACTTTTGTCAGGGAAATCAAGGTTCTGTGAGCCGTGATTGTGCTTGCCACTGCACTCCAGCCTGAGTGAAAGAGGTAGACTCTGACTCAAAAACAAAAACAAAAACAAACAAACAAAAAGATGCTTCTTATATTTTACAAGACAATCCCAACTTCTTTTCCAAAGAGATTGCACTAATTTACATTCACAGGAAGGAATAAGATTACCGGATTCTCCAAATGCATACAACTCTTAGTACTTAATATCTGCCTTTTGATGCTATTCTCTATTTGGTGCATTCAAACTGGTATATTTTTATGGTTTTATTCGTCATTAAATAAACATGAATATTTTCTTAGTAAGTTTTTTTGTCTATTGTTGATTGTTTCTTTTTTTGAAATGCCTACTTATGTCTTTTTGATGTAGATTGCAATGATATTAAATTTTATAGATTAATCTGATAAGTATTATATCCTAATAGTAAAAAAAACCTATTTAAAACTATTTAGTATTGCCTTTCTTAATGGCATTAAATAAAGATTTATAATATTCCCCATCTGTCTCTGTTGTTAGGTGTATCTCAAGGTCATTTAAATTTTTAATATTTTGTCAATGTAAATAGTATACAAAAATTGCACTTTGTAACTGTGTATTGCAAGTGTATACACACTCACTTTATTTTATGTTTTAGTCTCATATCCAAAAACATAGCTATAAACTTTTTAATGATTAACTTTGGTAATTTGACAGTGGATTCTCATGCTCCCTTTACATGGATAATAACATTATCTTTGAATTGACAGGTTTGTATTTGCCCCATTTATGACAAGTAGTTATTTGTTTTATTTTTCTTACCTTACAATCCAGGACTTTGAAAAAAATATTGAAGAAAAATGGTGATTGCCAACATACTTTCTTCTTTCTGATTTTTAAAATAGTGCTTTTAAGTTTTTCTATAAAATGAGATGGATTTGTGGTTGATAATTTTTATTAGGTTAATGAGGTTTTATTCCATTTAATGTACAAAAGGGAACCCCCTCAAAAAAACCAGAATTATTTTTTGGAGGACAGGCCCTTTGTAGCAGACAGGCTTCCCCTGCTGGGTAAATGCTCTAGGAGCCCATCAGCATCAGTATGCCAGCTAGCGTTGTTGTGAGAGGCTGTATTCTGCTTCAGTTAATTTTTTTTGGAGATTCTTTCAGCATGTTTGCCCATTTCATGACAGATGATTTACATGAACAAACTGCCCACACCACCAGTGTTCAGAAATTTTTGACCCCAAATGGCATGACTTCCATACCCCACCCTCCTTATTCACCTGATCTTGCCCCCAGCCACTTTTTTGTTTGTCTGCTTTTCCAGATGTAAAAAGTCCTCAAAGGGAAATGTTTTGCCCATGTACAAAAGGTGAAACAAAAAATGGCAGAAGCATCAAAAGACATCAAAATTGATAAAGTCAAAAACTGTTTTGAGCAGTGGAAAAAACATCTCAATAGGTGTATTACATCAAATAGAGAGTATTTTGAAGGTGACTAAAGTTTAAACATGTAAGACTACACAATTTTTAAAATAAATAAATTCCTATTTTGAGGGGTCCTCCTTGTATATGATAAGGGCTTTATTAACATAAAAAAGTTGCAAAATTTTATCAAGATTTTCCTTCTTTTGAAGAGATCCTAAACATTTCCACTTTTAGTCTCTTAACATGGAAAATTGCTAAAATATTTTCTAAAACTGGGTTGACATTGAATTTGTTTTTCCCCTCTCCAAATATTGAGTACCAGGCATTTTGGTATCATCTTAGGATAAACATACAGCAATAAACATAGAAAGAATGGTGATTAAAGTCGTCATATTTTTAAAAAAGCACTAAGTAAATAAAGATATAATATAGCATATGACAATGTTTGAATAAAAGTAGAACAAGATGGAGATTGGTGGGTATTATTTTAAAGAATGTTCTATCTAATAAAAATGACATTTAAACAGAGACCAGATGGAAGTGAGAAAATAAACTATGTGCCCATATGCAGGAAGAACTTTCCAGGCAAAAGAAATGGCAAATGCAAAAGTCCTGTGGCAGAAGCCTGAAGAACAATTTGATCAGGACAACTGGAGAGGAACAGTATGAACAGGGTTATGTGAAGTCAAAGAGACAACAGCAGGTCTCATAATACAGCTCCTAATAATCGAATGCCTCATTACAGGGTCTTGGGAGCCATGGTCTGAACTTTGGCTTTTTATTCTGAAGCAGTTAAAACTCTAGTGACTCTGAGCATGACTTATTTTTTTTTAATAAGTATCATGTGGCTTTGTGGAGAGAGACTGCAAGAGAGCAAAAGTACAAGCAAGCAAAGAGTTAGAAGGCTCTTGTAATGCTTCATATGAGAGAGTATGATGGCTTGGGCAAGTGAGAAAGGTTTGGATCCTAGACATATACTGAATACCCATACTTACAGCAAACACTTTTATAGCACTTATAATTTGTTAGGCACTCTTCTAAGAGTTTTATAAATATATACTCATTTCACTAATTCACAACAACCTTAAAATATAGATACAATTTTTAAGAAGCAGGATCTTACTCTGTTGCCAGGCTGAAGTATTGCAGCATGATAACAGCTTGCTGCACTCTCTAACTCTTGGTCTCAAGTGATGCCCTCCCCTAGACTCTCAAGTAGCTGGGACTACAGGCATGTACCACCACCTGGCTAAATTTTTTTATCGTTATTACTTTTTATAGTGCTGGTCTCAAACTCCTGGCCTCAAGTGATCCTCCTTGGCCCCTCAAATTGCTAAAATTACAAGTATGAACAACTATGTCCAACAAGTAGATATTATTATGATCTCCATATTATATGGAGAATTGAGGTACTGAGAGGTGAAATTTTTGCATATAATAATAAATTTTTGGAGCAACAAACAAGTTCTAGCTCCAGGTGGTTCAAGGTCACCAGGAGCAAAGACAGGGAGGTTCCCTGGCTTATGAAAACTCAGAAGGGGGAGGTTTACAGGCCATTTGAGACCTCCCTTGGGAGTACTGGAGAGTTCTTAACTGTATGATTCTAAGATATCTTTCTTAGGATTGGAATCTTTACCCTTGGGGATGATACAAGAGAATTCTATTTTGAATAATAGTGGAGGAAGTCTAGGATAATATAATGTATTATTTTGTTACTGCTACCATTGCATTTTAAAAAGCTACCTGATTTTCCTGATTCTGAGATCCACAATGTACTTTTTTGTAAAATATCAAAAAGAAAACAGGTTGAGTATCTGGGGTTCTTGCTTCATTCTCCCACCCTGCCTACATTGAGTGATTAGTTCTGAAGACTGAAGAGCTAGATCTGAATTTTCTTTAGTTAAATGGTAGAAAATGTTTTTCTTTTTGTTTTATTTTTGTTTGTTTAAGTAAAGCTGTATGCATTCTTTGTGTGCTAGCACAGAAGACCAAGTTATTTTTCCTCGTAGAAAACTGTCAATTGTGTCTGATATTCTACCAGCATCTGAACTGCTTACACATGCCTGACCATTTCCATCATTTCCCCAAGAATGAGGTCCTCCAGACCTCTTAGGTACTTTTTGTTCATTTGAACATTGCATTTAGTCATTAAAAAAGTAGCTTGTAAAATGCTTAGGAAACCAGGGTTTATGAGAGATTGAGAACAGAAAATACAGAAGAAAATATTGTACATGTTTGTATATACACACAAACATACATACGTACATATCTGTATATGTGTATGCATACAAATATTTATATAAATCATATATAATATACTGTATGTGTACATTCATATGTACCCATATACATATATTATAGCTCATATTTCTAATCCATATAATTATATGCAACATTATATGTTTTATGTGATTTTTAGGTATTCTAGTTATGATACAATGTATAATATATGCAAAGGTTGTTGAGACGGGAGTCTCACTATACTGCACAGGCTGGTCTCAAACTCCTAGCCTCAAATGATCTTTTGCCTCTGCCCCCCAAATCGCTGAGATTACAGGTATGAACCACCATGCCTGACTGGTAGATATTATTGTGACCTCCATATTATATGGAGAAACTGAGGTATAGAGAGGTGAAAATCATGAAGAGCATATTTTAAAGAACCATGTAACAGAATCTAGGTGACTAATTATGATTTGTGGTGCTCAGAGATATCTGGTTGCTGGATTGAAAAGTCAAGTCTAAAAGATCAGAAAGGACTGGTCAGAATGTGGAAGAAACAAACCTTGACATTATAGCTTCAGATTAATTAACATGCAAATGTTTATTAATACCTGTTATGGTATAAAACTATGATATATGATAGGTGCTATACTGTGAGGGGTGAACAGTACAACATATGGCATTTGATCTGCAGGAGTTTACATTAAAGTTGGCATGATAAGATAGATACATATAATGAAAAACTAAGGTATTGCAGGACAAATTCCCTAAGAATGATTGAGGCAATAATATAATTTCAGAGGAAAGAAAAATGATTTTTAACTAAGGGAATCAGGGAGGGCCCTGAGAAGGAGCTGGGATTTAAGCGTTCATGTGAATGCTGTCTATATTTACATGGGCGGAGAGGAAGAGAAATGCATGACCTGTGTCAATTCTCTGCCTTTAGCCCACAACACTACTCATAGCTTCCACACACACTCTGCTCAAGAGCAATTTCTTCAATAACCATTAAGAGCACCCAGAATCTCAGTTTTACTTGTTCCAGGCTGTTGGAATCAAGTCTTCACCAAAAAAAGTTTTGTTAGCTGGGGATAGATTAAGGCTGTCAGTTTTTTTTTTTCTTTATATATTCCCTATACCAGCTACATATTAGATACTCAGTAATTGTTTGATCAATACAGAAATAGATTCATGTTTAACTTGAAAGCTTTAGGTTCTGCTCTGCATCCTCTAGCAAGTCACATAGTTTGTCCTATTGTACTGAACACAGAACTGAATATATGATTAGGTTTATTTCACTGCCTGCTGAATCTAGAGTCCCTTCCTAATTGCCAGTCTTATTGGATAGGTATTGACACTGCTCTTAGGTTAAGTGCCACCTCCCTTATCTAGGATGTACTGCCATGAATGGCCAGGTAGACATGAATAAGGACTTCTGCCTCTCTGAGTATGAATGTTTCTTGCCAAGCAGAGTTTCAAGGAAATCAGGGTTTTTTGCAACACTTTTTGCCTCCATTCCTAATTCTAAGCCTGTTCAATATCAACAATGCCCAAATTGCTAAATACTGTTCAATGAACATTTCAAGACAACTTCTGCTTTGGACTTGGCTTTTCAATTCATAGTTTTAGTTCATAGTTTTCTTCCAGGTGACTGTTTTATTTATTATTTTGTTTGTTCGTTTATTTATTTATTTGAGTTGGAGTCTTACTCTGTTGCTCAAGCTGGAGTGTAGTGGCATGCTCACAGCCACCCCAGCGTTGACCTGCTGGAATCCAGCAATCCTTCACTTCAGCCTTCCAAATGACCAGAACTACAGGTGCACACTACCACGCCCAGCTAATTTAAAATTTTTATTGTAGAGACAAGGCCTCACCAAGTTGCCCGGGCTGGTCTTGAACCTGCGGGTTCAGGCAATCCACTAGCCTCAGCTTCCCAAAGTGCTGGGATTACAGGCTGAGCCACTGAGCCTGGCCCCAGTTGACTCTTTTTATTTTTATTGTCTCTACAAGGGCTCACCAAATTGCCCGTGTTAAACCCAAATTTCAGAATCCGAGAGACCAACAAAGAGTCAGCTCTGATGCAAACACACAAGGGTCTTTATTCAGGCTCGAGTCTGGGCTCACGCTCGAAGCAACAGCTTCAGGGACGAGAGCCCCGATCCAGCATGGCAAGCAGTTTTTATGCATCATTACAGAGGGAGGGGAAAGAACTTTAAACTTGTTTTTACATGATAGGGTAATTTCTCCAAATGGGTACGGGGGCACTTGGGATTGGTCTGGTCCGCTCAGCTACCTGTGATTGACGGGGGAGCTGCTAAATGAGCAGAGTGGAATGTCAGATAAGCTAGGTTTAGCAAGCAGGCAGGCTAAGCAAAGGAATGTCTGGGAGGGGCTTATTACTTGACATTCACATACTGCTAGCAGCAGTTGTGGAAGCAATCGGTTATTTTATGAAACAAACAAAAATTAAACTTAACAAAATTCTAAGTACAAACACTGCAAACAAGTACAGTGAACGTGGGGTAGGAATTCATATAGTAATAGTTCTCTTAGAGTTTTTTTTTAATATCTTGGGTCTCTCAGTCTGGGCTGGTCTTGAACCCCCGGGCTCAGGCAATCCACTCACCTCAGCCTCCCAAAGTGCTGGGATTACAGGCCGAACCACCGAGCCTGGCCCTAGCTGACTCTTATAAATAAAAGGAATGGCTTGAGCAATACAAGGAGGCATGCCCATCCCCAAAATATCCTAAGCACAGTGAGTGTGTGGGAGAAATTTGAATACAGCAGTGGTCCTCAATCCAACTGGAATAAATAATCCTCTTTTATGACTAATATTTGTAATATATTCTTCATTATCCTAAAATATAAAAACAAAGGTGAAATAACAAGACATATATAGCTTTATATATAAAAGTGAAGTATAACAAATTGGTACAAATTAGAATACGTAAATGATCAGACACAGTTCACTGAATGCAAAATGTCCTAAGTAGCTAGATCCTTATGTTTTCTCCTCTGAACCCCAGCTTATTTCCAAGAGACTAGATATATTAATTCTTGTTTCTCTTTTAGACCTTTATTCCAAACATCTACTGAGTACCAACTATGCATTGGACACAGTGCAAGGGAATAACAAAAGGATTAAAATGTCCCACGTGGCGATGTGAAAACCAAATTAATTAAATTTCCTTAGATTTTGTTGTCGGTAGACAACTGAACAACATTTCAAAAGCAAAGTAAGGTTACTACTTCTGTCATAGCAAACAGAAGAGCCATTACCTCTGATGGAGGCAGTCCCTTGAAAGGAGTATGAGGGAGTTTTCTAGGGACAGAATTGTTGTTCTATTTTTTTTTTTTTTATCTGGCACCAGTTACATGATTGCACTTAATTTGTCAAAGTTCAGTGAATTTAACAATTATGATTTGTGCAATGTGCACTTTTCTCTACGTATATTATTCTTCTATAAAAGCTGGAAGGGGGGAAGCCAATTTATCTAGATCCAACAGTTTCCTTTTCCTGAAGCTAGACTCTCAATGAATCTCCACTTCAAATGTCAAATCATCTTTTCAGAACACTTTTTAAAGTGTTATTAGCACTGGTCTTCTTTTCAAAGAACTCTTGAGATATCTGGGAAGATGGCAGTGTAGCCAGTCAGACGGCATGAGTCCCTGTGTGGGTGAGTGATTGAATGAACAATTCTATGTGTGTTTCTGTATGTAAGTGGGAGTGGTGTGAGAGGCTGAGTGGGGACTCCAGAGCAAGTGGCCAGGGCCCTGCTGGTGAAGCCACTGGTGCCGCAGCTGCTCTGCTTAGACCCTAGCCCTGCCCAGAAAAAAGAAGCTGAGTGCCATTTTGTAAAATCAGAAGAACTTTTCCCAGGAAGAAAGACTGGAGGGATTGCTGACCCCAACACGGCAGTGCAAGGCTGAATGCTGGCAGCAAGAGCCATGGAGGGAGCTCAGCGAGGGACCCTGAGGCAGAGTCCTGAGGAAACAGAGGGGAGAAGCCACACTGAACCTGGATTGGGCTCCAGAGCCTTGCCACCAGGTCCTGGGATCCAGACACTGTGATAACTGCTAGAGAGGGAGCTATTGACGCCATTGGTGACAGGAGCAGCAGTTGGCAGAGAAACACTGGATTCTCTAAAGACAAGGCAGAGAAGTGCTCTAGGGTGGCCTCTGCAGAACAACAGAACTGCGTTTTAAGATCAGGTACTATCTCTGTGGTGCATTGGGGCTGCTCTATGCGACCTGAGAGACCATTGCCCCCAGTGCACAAGCCCTGACAGGTAACAGCCAATGTGGAACCCCAGACTATCCACCCTTCACCCTGAGCCTGCTACTGGGTGATAGACACAAACAGCAGAACTGCCCTAGAAGGAGGCTGGTGAGTGCCCAGTTGACTCCCCCTCACCCTTATTAACAAGTGAAAGAGATCAGGAGGACAGGACAAAGATAGGAGGCCTCATTCTTCTGCCATAAACTGGATGCCCTGGGAGCTGTGAAAAAGTTGGGAAAGGAAGGAAGAGGTTGAGAACCTGAGAGATGTTGTATCGAGTTATTTCAGTTCCCTTCCCTCACATGGGTGTGTGACAGCTACCAATTTCTGGAAGCAGGGAGTGAAGATTCTAACAGCTTACATTCCAACAGAGAATAGAAAACCTGCAGTAACAGCCCTGCAGTTGCAGAACCCCTCATAAGAGGAAGGCCTCCCCAAAAGACATACTAAAACTGAGAACTCTTTATCAATGTACTTTTTTTGGGGGGGAGGGGTAATTGGCTTGTTTGTTTATCTCATTTGTTTGTTTTGTTAGTCTGTTTTTTTTCCCTCTCCTATTTCTCTTTTTTGTTCTTTCTCTTTTTAATATTTTTTCTATTTTTCTTTACCTTTTTCTCTTCTTTTTCTTTTCTCTCTTTTCTCTCTTATACACTGTCTTGGACTCAGGGATTTGCAAGCATACCCACTATAATGTCATATTATGCAGAGACAAAGAGCAACTTCCAGCTGGCCCATTCACCAGATAGAAACATTTTGACCTGCCGATAAATTCTGAATCCTTGCAGCACCTCCTACTCCTTAGTAAGTGCTCAAAATTGTAAAGAGACAGCACATCGCCCCACTCCCAGTCCTACTTCAAAATCAAGCAAACCTGGTGCCCTGGATCAAGGAAGGACAAAAGGTAGAGCAAATATCAGAAGTGACTGCTTCACCATTTTACACTGAGCAACAAAACTAAAGAGAAAGGTAAGAGAACTGCTACAAATGAAGAAAATCCAAAGAAAAGTTACCAGTAACCACCAGATTCCCAGCAAAATATTAATGCTAGAAAGAAGAACTATTAGGGCACAAACAATGGCTATCTCTCAGAGCAACAGTACTCTGAAGGTACTTATGGAGATCAGAGAATCATTGGATAAAATGAATAAAAATTAGAAAATGTGAGGGCTAAAACTAAATGAAATTACAATGGAGCTAGACAGGCTAAAGAACGCATATTTTAAAAAAACAGAAATAAAGAACTCCTTCTAAGAAATCAATAGCAAACTGACAAGCATGGGAAGCAGAACTGATCAAGCAGAAGAAAAATTCTCGAGCTGGAAGACCAAAATATAAAATTAACCCAATCTATTAAAATATAGAAAAAATAAGCCGGGCTCGGTGGCTCAGCCTGTAATCCCGCGCCTTTGGGAGGCTGAGGTGAGTGGATTGCCTGAGCCCGTGGGTTCGAGACCCGCCTGGGCAGGGAGACCTCATCTCTACAATAAATCAAAAAATCAGCCGGGCGTGGTAGCACATGCCTGTAATTCCGGCTAATTGGAAGGCTGAGGCGGAAGGATCGCCGGAGCCCAGCAGGTCGAGGCTGCGGTGGCCGGAAGCGGCCACTGCACTCCAGTCTGGGCGACAGAGTGAGACTCCAACTCAAAAAAAAAAAAAAAAAAAAAAAAAAAAAAAATATATATATAAAAAATAATAAGATATAGGAAAAATTTCCAAGAGACATGCAATTTTATCAAGAAACCAAATCTATATCTGATTGGAACACCTGAAATAGAAAAAGAAGTGAAAAACACCTTGAAACAAGCATTTCATAAGATTATTCAAAAAAACTTCCCTCATATGTCCAGAGAGATGACTATAAAAGTACAAGAGATCCAGAGAACCCCTGCAAGACATCTTGTGAGAAGACAAACCCCCTAGACAGAGTAACTTGCCTACATAAAGCAGGTATAAAAGAAAAGAAAATCCTAAAGACAGCAAAAGAAAAAGGTCAGACTACCTACTAGATGAGACTAATGAGAATTACTGCAAACTTATCTGTAGAAACACTGCAGGACAGAAGGAATTGGACCACAATATTTAGTGTTCTCAAAGATAAACAATTTCAACCAAGAATTTCCTACCCAGACAAGATAAGCTTCATCAGCAACAGAGAATTAAAACCCTTCCCAGACATCCAATCCCTAAGAGAATATGCAGCTTTGAGATCAGCTCTACAGGAGACACTTGAGAAGGTGCTGTGCACAGAAGAAAAAAGCAACAAAAGAAAGGCATATACTTCACAAGATCACAAACAAACACAGAAGTAACAGAACACACAGCATATCAGCAAAAATGACAACAAATACATATAAACACAACAGCTAAACAAAAACAAAGCAGCCTTATAAGAGCAATATAACAGGGACAAACTCTCACATTTCAATAATCAACCTGAATGTGAAAGGACTAAATGCATCATTGAAAACATAGAATAAGCCGGGCTCAGTGGCTCAGCCTGTAATCCCGCACCTTTGGGAGGCTGAGATGAGTGGATTGCCTGAGCCCGTGGGTTCGAGACCCGCCTGGGCAGCGAGACCTCATCTCTACAATAAATCAAAAAATCAGCCGGGCATGGTAGCACGCGCCTGTAATTCCGGCTACTAGGAAGGCTGAGGTGGAAGGATCGCCGGAGCCCAGCAGGTCGAGGCTGTGGTGGCTGGGAGCGGCCACTGCACTCCAGTCTGGGCGACAGAGTGAGACTCCAACTCAAAAAAAAAAAAAAAAAAAAAGAAAAGAAAAGAAAAGAAAGCATAGAATAAAAAATTGAATAAAAAACTATGACCCCAGTAATTTGCTGCCTCCAGGAAACTCATCTCATCATAAAGATGACCACAGATTCAAAGGTACAGGATGGAAAACAAGTTTTCAGGTGAACCGATCACAAAAGAAGTCAGGAGTTGTGATCTTAATATCAGACAAAACAATCTTTAAGCTATCAAAAATTTTAAACGGTACAAAAGGACACGACTTAATAATATAAAGTTTGATCCAGCAACAAGAAATATCCATTCTAAACATATGCGCACCCAACACAGGAGCACCAGCTTTTATAAAGCAGCTACTAAGAAAACTGGAGAAAAAAAAAAGATATTGACTCATAGCATGGGACTTAAATACCTTCCTAACAACCTCAGATAGACAATCAAAGCAAAAAAATCAATAAAGAGATAAAGAACCTCAACTTGATGCTTAATCAAAGGAACTTAGTAGATACCTACAGAACACTCCACCCAGAAACCACAGAATATACATTCTACTCATCCCCACATGGAATGGACTACAAGATCGACCACATTCTTGGCCATAAATCAAGCATAAATAAATTTCACAAGATTGAAATACTGCCATGAACCATTTCAGCCCACAAGAGAATAAAAATAAATACCACCAATAAAATTCCCCCAAACCCACAAAGCCATGGACACTAAATAGCATGATGCTGAACAACTCCTGGGTCAACACAGAAATTCAAGCAGAAATTAAAATTTTCCTGGAAACAAATGAAAATCAAGAAATATCTTACCAAACCCTGGGATGCCATGAAAACAGTTTTAAGAGGGGAATTTATATCTCTACGAACACACGTCCAGAAAATGGAAAGATCACAAGCCAACAGCCTAACAAATCACCTAGGGGTGCTAAAAAGGCAAGATCACTAAAACTCTAATGTTAGCAGAAGACTCCAGATCACCAAAGTAAAAACCCACATATGGGACATAGAAGACAAAAATACCATAGAGAAGAGCAACAAAACAAAACGTTGGTTCTTTGAAAGAATAAACAAGTTTTATGGACCCCCTAGCCAGAATGACCAAGAAAAAAAGAGAAAAAAACCAAATAAACACAATTAGAAATGCAAAAGATTAAATCACAACTGACTCTGAAGAAATACAAAAGTTTGTCAGAGATTACTATGCAATCTGCATGAGGTCAAACTTGATTATCTAAAAGAAACGAAGGACTTTCTGACATCACACAACCTCTCAAGGTTGAAACAAGAAGAAATCGAGACATTAAATAGACCAATAATAACCCTTGATATCAACTCTGACATAAGAAAACTACCTGTAAAAAACAAAAAAACAGCTGTGGACCAGATGACTTTCCAGAAGAATTCTACAAAACATACAATGAGGAACTGATACAAATCCTATTGAAAGCATTCCAGGCAATTGAGAAATAGAGAATGGTCCCCAAATCATTTTAAAAAATAATTTATTTTATTTTATTTTTTAATTTTGAAGATGTGGGGTACAATTCAGGGTTAGGTATACAAATGTACATTTTGCAGGTATCCTTGCTGATGAGGTGTGCCCCCACTTCCCCTGGCAGTTTCCCACTACTGCCAATTCCGCCCTCCCCACAGTAGTTTCCTTCTACTGCCAATCCCTTTCCTATAGTATTATAATAATTGTTCAAGTTCCACTTATGACTGAGAACATGTGGTACTCAGTTCTTTGTTTCTGTGATAGATCACTCAATATCATAGACTCTAAGGCCATCCAAGTTGCTGTGAAGTTCATAATTTTTTTCTTCTTTATTGCTGTGTAATATTCTATTGTGTATATGGACCACATTTTTTTTTTTACCCAAATCATTTTATGAATCTAATATCACACTGATACCCAAACCAGATAAAGATCCAACACAAAAACAGAACTACAGGACAATATTCGTGATAAACATAGATGCAAAAATTCTCTACAAAATTCTAGCAAATCGAATGCAACAGCACATCTCAAAAATCACCAACTTTGACCAAGTAGACGTCATCCCCGGGATGCAGGGCTGGTTTAACATCTGCAACACCATAAATGTAATTGAATACATCAACAAATGCAAAAAATAAAAAAAGAATACATGGTTATATCATTAGATGCAGAAAAACTTTTGATAAAATATATATCCCTTCTTGATTAAAAGCCCTTGAATGCTTGGGCATAGAGGGGACATACCTCAAAATAGTAAGAGCCATCTATAATAAAACAACAGTCAACCTACTGCTAAATGGACAGAAATTTGAAGCATTCCCCCTGAAAACTGGAACAAGACAAAGTTGCCCACTCTCACACCTGTTCAACATAGTATTGGTAGTCCTAGCTAGAGCAATCAGACAAGAAAAAGAAATCAGCGGTATCCAAATAGAAAATTAAGAAATGAATTTATCCCTCTCTGCTGATGATATGATCCTATACCTTGGAATTCAAGAGAATCTGGAAAATCTCCTTGCACTGATAAAGGACTTTGGCAAAGTCTCAGGGTACAAAATAAATGTACAAAGGACAGTTGCATTCGTGTATACCAACAACAGCCAACATGCAGAGAACAAAATAAAAAGAACAATCCCATTCACAACAGCTACACACACACAAAAATGACATAACTTGGCATCTTTCTAACCAGAGAAGTGAAACACTTTTACAACAAAAACTATAAAGCACTGCTCAAAAAAGTCAAAGATGACACATACAAATGGCAATAATATTCCATGCTCATGGATTGGAAGAAACAACATTGTTAAGATGCCCATGCTACCAAAGGCAATCTACTGATTTGAACACAATACACATTAAATTACCAACATCATTATTCTCAGACCCAAAAACAACGATACTGAAATTCATATAGAAATATAAACAACCACGAATAGCCAAAACAATCCTTAGCAAAAGAAACAAAGTGGGAGGTATCACACTTCCAGATTGTAAACTTTATTATAAGTCTACAATAATCAAAATAATCTGGTATTGGTACAAGAATGGTATATAGACCAATAGAACAAGATAGAGACTCTGGAAGCAAAACCTCAATTTCCCAACCAGCTCATCTTTGACAAAGCCTCCAACAACAACCACTGGGGAGAGGAGAACCTATTCAGTAAATGGTGCTGGGAAAACTGGCTGACCACGTGCAGAAGAATGAAACAGAACCTCTACCTATCACTATACACAAAAATCAACTCCAAATGGATTGAAGACTTAAATGTAAAACTTCAAACTTTAAGAATAACAGAAAATACAGGAGATACCCTTAAGGAAATTGGAATAGGCAACCAATTCCTGAACAAAACCCCAAAAGTCTATTCCATAAGAGATAAGATAAACAAGCGGGACCTCATCAAACTGAAAGGCTTCTGCAAAGCAAAAGAAGCTATCAAGAGAGAGGAGAAATAGCCCACAGAATGGGAAAAAAATATTTGCCAAATGCTTATCTGACAAAGGCCAAACATCCAGGACCTATAAGTAACTCAAATGCACTGAAGGGAAAAGAAACAAACAACCCATTTAAAAGTGGGCAAAAGACATGAATAAACACTTCTCAAAAGAAGACATAAGGGCAGCTAACAGACACATGAAAAAGTGCTCAGCTTCACTAATCATCCGAGGCATGCAAGTCAAAACCACATTGAGATACCATCTAACTCCAGTAAGAATGGTCATCATTTTTTTCCCTTTTTTTTAATTTTAAAGATGTGGGATACAAGTCAGGATTAGGTATACAAATGTTCATTATGCAGGTACCCTTGCTGATGAGGTGTTCCCCTCCCTTACTCTTCCGGAAGTTTTCTTCAACTGCCAATCCCACCCCCTTCCCTAGCAGTTTCTGGCTACTGCCAATCCCTTTCTTATAGTAGTATGATGATTGTTCAAGGTCCACTTATGAGTGAGAACATATGGTACTCTGCTCTTTGTTTCTGTGATAGATCACTGAGTATGATAGACTCTAAATCCATCCAAGTTGCTGTGAAGTTCATATGTTTGTCCTTCTTTATGACTGCATAATATTCTGCTGTGTATATGTACCACATTTTTTTATCCAGTCCAGCTTCGATGGGAAACATGGTTTGTTCCATGTTTTTGCTTTGGGAACAGAGTTGCAACAAACATGCGTGTGCAGGTTTCTTTTTTTGTAGAATGATTTGAGTTTCTCTGGGTATATTCCCAATAGCCAGATTGCTGGGTCATATGGAAGGTCAATTTCTAGTTCTTTCAGAAATCATCACACTGTCTTCTAAAGAGTTTACACTAGTCTGTATTCCCAGGAGCAGTGTAGAAGTGTTCCTTTTTTCTCTGCATCCTCGCTGTTGTTTGTTTTATTAATGGTTGGAATGACCATCATTGATAAAACGAAAAACAATGGATGCTGGCAAGGATGCTGGGAAAAGGGAACACTTGTACACTGTTGGTGGGAATGCAAACTAACTCAACCTCTATGGAAAACAGTATGGTGATTTCTAAAAGAACTACAAATTGAACTTCCATAAAATCCAATAATCCCCCTTCTGGGAATATATTCAAGGGTACTTAAACCACTCTTCAAAAAAGACACCTGCACACGCATGTTTTTTGTAGTACTATTCACAATAGTAAAAACATGGAACCAACCATGCTGCTCATCGAAACTGAGCTGGATTTTAAAAATGTGGTACATATACACAATGGAATATTATGCAACTGTAAAGAAGAACAAACATATGGACTTCACAGCAACTTGAATGGATTTAGAGTCTATAGTACTTAGTGATCTATCACAGAAACAAAGAACTGAGTACCATATGTTTTAACTCATAAGCGGACCCTGATCATTTCCATAATACTATAAGAAAGGAATTGGCAGTAGCCAGAAACTGCAGTGGGAGACACATAACTCTAATAAGGGTACCTGATCTCAAACCAGGCAGAGTGGGGACCAAAGGTAGGCCCAAACTTTACCTATATGATGACCACTTATAGACCTTATCCTGAATTATACACCATATCTTTTAAGTAAAACAATAACAATAACCAAGTTATAGAAACCCCTCCAAAAAACAAAAACAAACAAACAAACAAAACAAAGAACTCTTGAAACCCTTCTTTATTGAGTGTTCATGAGAGAAACTGGGACTCCCCTAGAGAGGAAGGAGTAAGAAGAGTTTTGGAAATATTAATCTAAATATGAGCTGTATGTGAGGTCCTTTCCCATCTCACCAAAACTAGCCTGACATTTCCATTCAAGGCTCTATAACACAGGTTCTGAAGAAGAACTCAAGATAAGTCCAATGGAGGCCACCAAAGGATAAAACTCACTGTGTCAAACAAAGTAAACAAAAGTATGATTTGGTGGGACATTTATCCTTCAAATGAAAAATAGTTGATTAGCTTGATTATTGGTAATCCAGCCTTAAAACTGAAAAAGTGCTTAGAAACTAGGGTGCTGAATTTCATTTCAACAACTTTGAAAGGCCTAAACAATAAATATCTATGTATACACACACACACATATACATATATAGAGAGAATTTATTAATAAATAAACAATTAATTCATTAAAAATATGTATATTTTTATTTTATATTTATATGACTGAAAAAAAACTATGACCTGATAACAGATTTGAAAAGTCAAGCCAGAAACAGTAGTTTTCAATTTAGGCATTTTTAACACTGAGCAGGTTTGGAATTAGACATGAAAGAGAAAACTATTACAAAAAATAGACTTCCTTACAAGCCCGGTTGACAAAATGTATTCAGATTCAGGGAGGCAACAGCCCTGAGCTCATGGCCATCTGACCATTCAGGGCAGTACACCCTAGATGAGTGAGGTGACACTCAACCTAAGTGCACATATGTGGTGGGTGAGAGGAACAAAAAAAATCCAGAATTTATTTATAAAAAATTGTACATTTATTCTTACAAGTTTAAACTTCAGTCAATTTCAAAGTACTCTCCGTTGGATGCCAGACAACTATCAAGACACTTTCTCCACTGCTCAAATAAATTTTTGAACTTTTCAGTTTTGTTGCCTTTTAGTGCTTCTGCTGTTTTTTTTTTTTTTTTTTTGTTGTTGTTGTTGTTGTGTTTCACCTCTTCCATACCAGCAAAATGTTTCTTTAGAGGACTTTTTTCATCCGGGGAAGCAAACAAAGAAAAAATTTGCTCATGGCAAGATTGGGTTAATAGGGTGAGTGGGGCACTGGAAGGCCGATTTTGTTTGAAAACTGCTAAAATACTCAGCATGATGTACGCAAGTGCGTTGTCATTGTGGAAGAACCAGTCACCTGTTTGCCACAACTGGGGACATTTCTTCCACAAACTGTGACGCAACCTTCTCAAAACTTCCAAATAAAAACAGATGGGTTCCTAGAACATTTACATAACAGGAGAAGCCTATACTACAAAGGGCCCATCTTCTAAAAGATAATTCCATTATGTATGTTTGTGTGTATATAAATATATATATTTGGAAATACACACACACACATACACACACATATATATTTCCAAATATATATATTAGCTTTAAAAATAAGGGTACTGAGGCAAATAAAATTAACTTTTATATAGTATGTGGGTATGCATTTAATGGAATTCAATTATAAATATTAAGAAAGAGAGAGAAAAGAGAAAATAGCAGAAATGCTCTCTATTATACCACTCTACCCCAAGTCATGAGATCAGTCAAATCTGAAGTGGTCAGTAGTCACGGAGAAGAGGCTAATGACTTTAAAATTCTCTCAGCCACAGAAGAAATAAAGCAGTCGTTTCTAGGCAAGTAGATCAATTTGCTTCTTTTTCAAAAAAAAAGCTTGAAGAATTAAATGAGGATCAAAGAAAAAAATCCTTAAGGAAAAGTTGCCTTCAAAGTTGAATTAAAAAATCATGTATACCCTTCTATATTTTATAAGCCATTAAAAGGTTTTTCAAGGATAAGTTTAAATATTCCAATTAGTCACCTTACAAGTCGACTTTATAACATAAGGTGCATGTAATATTTAATTTCATTATATTTCTCCACCTTATAACTTTTGAAAGCAACTGATATTGCTGGATGAAGCAGAATCTTTGAACCATGCAATAATAATAAACTATTCTTAAAAACCTTATGTTTGCCAAGCACACAGCTAAATATTTAGGTAGTGAGGTGGTTTTATGTTTGTTTGGTCAGACACTATAATAGAGACTTTACTACATTATTTCCTTTAACACATACTATAATCCTGCAGAGTAGACAGTATATTTTACTTTAAAAATAAGGGTACTGAGGCCAATAAAGTTAACTAATCTGCCCAAATTGCAGAGCCTACAGTTCCCAACGAAACTGATACAATTTTATAAAACTCTTGAGGTAGAAGCATTGTAGAAGGCAGGGAGATATATTAAAAGTTAAAAAAGTTCTGAATATGATTTCAAGAAGGAAAGTACAGAGGAAAGAGGAGAAAACACTTGAAGACACAATCAAAGAAAATTCCTCTGCCCTAAGAGATGGCATTTTGCCATTAACGTTTCTGAGTATGTTAGTTATACTTGGTTACATTACATTTTTTCAGATTTAACAATTTTTCCTCTTGGACTTGACTTTTGTGAGTTTGTTTTGATGTTTTTTCTTACAAGCCTGGACTGCCTCAAATGTTTGAGGATTCTTAATCATTTTTTTGTATTTACAAATAAGAATCTGCATTGATCAGTCTTGTTAACAAGAGTATATCTTTTCTAGTCCCCAGGTTCTGATTTTATGACTCCACTGCTGTCATTTTGAAATTATTCTGAACACTAATAAAAAAATCACTTTTTAAAGATAGAGATTCTTCATCTGGATGAGTTTGCAATTTTCTCAACTTCATTGTATTTTACCTTCTTTTAGGCTGTTCCTATCAGTTCTGCACCTTTTACAAATTCTGTAATGATCCTGTGGACTGACAACAGTCCTCCCAGCTTCCTAGTCCTGCTATTAAGTTTTTATTAATTTATTTTTTTGTTCACATATTAATTTTTTTGTTGCAGTATATACATACATAAAAGTGAACATGTTATGAAGATATAACTTGATTAATTTTTGTAAAGAGTATACCTGTGTAACCAGAACCCAGTTCAAGGGGCAGATCCTTAACAGCTATTCCAGAAACATACCTTCTGCATCTTTCCAAAAGCCTGATCTGCCCCCTGCCCATAGTCTACTATCCTGACCTTTAACATCATATTAATTTTGCCTGTTTTTTGTATTTCGTATAAGTAGGATCCCACAGTAAACATACCTTTGTGTCTTGCTTCTTTCATTTAACCTTATGTTTGGAGAGTCACCCATGTTATTGCATAGAGTTGTAATTTGTTCTCATTGCTGAATAGAATTTCACCGTGTGACTATTACCTAATTTGTCTCTACTTTCTGTTGTTGCTGTGCATTTGGAAAGTGTGATGTTTTGAATTATTATGAATAGAGTTGCTATACACATACCATTTTACGTCTTTTTATGAATATATGTATGCATTTCTATTAGGTATATATGTAGGAATATAATTGCTGGTGTTGGGTTTTTTAATTAAATACTTGCTATCATTTCAAGAGGTTTTGGAATGGACCAATATAAATATGTTGAATCAGTTTGTTATCTTCTACTTAGAAGCCTAATGCATGATTTTTGCTGATTTAAATCATTTGCAATTTACTTATGTACCTAATTCTAACTTGTATCCCACATCTTTATAATAAAGTAAAAAAATAAATTAAATTAAATTATTTACAATTTAATACCAATGCTATTGCCCACATTTTGAAAAATTTTACTTAAACCAGAATGACAAAATTTGAGTTCATTTCTATTAAAAACAACATCACCAACAACAAAACTTCAAAGCAATGTAAGCAATGAAGATTTATTTTATTTCCTTTTAATACTCCAATGTATATTTTGCTTTAAACATTACTTAAGAAAACCATATGTAGAAAATATTTATTATTAAACTTGTTTTTCTGGAATCTTGATCTTAGCTATTTCTATAAAGCTGCAATTGAAAACAAAAATGAAAAGAAGACAAAAAAGAATTTCATAGCCATGCTTTTTTCTTTTTGTTTTGATCAGTATTTGTTCAATTATGCATCTCTGAATAAACCTAGTCCCTCATCTACTAACCTTTTTCTGAACCCAAATGATTTGTATGTGGTCTAATCATATTTCCTGGTCCCATGGCACTCTAGAGTTTAACTGTGCTTGCCTGTCTCTTATTTCCATACATTGTATCTCAGAGATAACCAAATGCATGGCCAACTTCCCTAATTAGAGTCACCAGGTCCCAACGGCCTCCTGCAGTGCACCCTCTTCCTTGCATCCTTTCACTTTTATATTTTCATTTTTTTCCATTTCTCTCCCTGAAGTAACCTCTCCTTCAATTTCCCCTGCCCCTCAGGAGACTGCTTCAACATTTGTTTATATATTACAATAATTGAAGACCAAATTAATTCTCAGCTTCAATTTATCATGCTCCTTTTCAATTGTGGATCCTTTTTTCCCCTTCAGACTTTGGACTTTGGCAAGTAGTGAAGGCTTTGAAAACTGAAAAGGCACACTAGATATTGATTGATCACTTGATGGACTATATCCTCTGGGCCTCCAGTCTATGATTTTATGATTGATTGACTTGCTAAGTTTTTTTTTTCCTCATGGGTTTCCAATACCTAATTCCTAAATTACACACAAAAAGCCATTAAGCATGTTTATAAAACCCACATTCTTAGTTATCTGTTCCTTTTATAAAAAGAACCTTAATGGAAAAGCTAAAATAAACCTCTGAACTGTGTGCATTCTTTCATGAGAGGAAAACATATTTTGCATATTTTTGTATGTATATAATACATATATACTAAAAACTCGGTATATTGGCCAAGACATGGTAGAACTCCCATATATACAAATTTTGCCTGCTTTTATATTTGACATAATATTTACTTTCTGCATTTATATTATATATAATTAAGTCAAATACAATATGCTGAGATATATGTTATATGTCATATAATATATATTATTTAGCATATATAAACAAATTTCTTAAGAAAATATTGTGGCAGACAGTTTCTAAGGATTGCTCTTAATGATTCTCATCTTCTGATATTTATGCTTTCTGTAATGCCCTCCCCTTGAGTATGATCTATCTTAGTGACTTTCTTTTTAAGTAATAAAATATAACAAAGGTGGTGGTATCACTTTAATGATTAGTTATAAGAGATCATGACATCCATATTTCTACCTTCTCTCAACAGCTCTTTTTTGGATGGCTTTGTTAAAGCAAGTTGTTATTTTGAGAAGGCCCAAGGAGCAAGAAATTGAGGGCACCCAATTGCCATCAAAAACTGAGGCCATCAGTGCAAAAGATTCTAAAGAACTGAATTCTGCCAGCAACCTCATGTGTTGGAAGTGGATCCTTCCCCAGTTAATTCTTCAGATGAGATTGAAGCGCTGGCCAACGTCTTAATTTTTACTTCTTAAAGACCCTGGTTTAGATAACTCAATAAGTTATGCTCAGACTCTGACATATAGAAACTGTGAAATAATAGCTATGTATTGCTTTATACCATTAAGTTGATTGTAATGTATTAGGTTGAAGTTGAGTATACAGAAAGGTCACCGTTATGGAGTGCATACTCAGCACTTAATAACAGTATGAGCACCTGATATATAGAATTTCTTATTTTAACAATCATTCTGCAAAGTAAACTTTGGCTGAAATATTGGAATTACTCTAAATTTCAAAGACACAGGGGAAAAAAAACTACAAAAAGCTTATCTCAACCTTCAGATCAAATAAAGCCAAGATTATAAACCTGTGCTACATCTTAAGAATAATAGAATGGGAGAAAAGGAAAGCTCCTGACATGAGTCCTAGTTTCATGGATGAGGAATGCAATAGCAGGTTGAACTTTAGGTGGTATGGATTTTGGTGTCCCCAGTATGCATCGGGAAATAAAACAGTGCTTGGAAAACTAAGTCATAATATGTCTAAATAATGATCAAGAGAGAAGATAGAAAATTAGTTGAGATTCTCTTGTACTGAATAAAAAGTCAGCTGATGAATTAGATAACAAAAAGCATTTAAAAAACCCAAGAGAACCTGTCAAAAACCTCCTTGCACTGATAAAGGACTTTGGCAAAGTCTCAGGGTATAAAATAAATGTGCAAAAGACAATTGCATTTCTTTACACCAATAATAAATAAACAGAAACCCAAATAAAAAAGCACAATCCCATTCACAATAGCCACCAAAAAAAAAAAAAAAAAAAAAAGAAAGAAAGAAATACCTTGGCATCTTCCTAACCAGAGACGTGAAAGACCTTACAATGAAAACTACAAAACACTGCTCAAAGAAATCAAAGATGACACAAACAAGTGGAAAAATATCCCATGCTCATGGATTGGAAGAATCAACATTGTGAAGATGTCCATCTTACCTAAGGCAATCTACAGATTTAATGCAATACCCATCAAATTACCAGCAACATTCTTCTCAGATCTAGAAAAAACAATACAGGAATTCACATGGAAACACAAACGACCAAGAATAGCCAGAATAATCCTCAGCAAAAAAAAAAAAAAACCAAAGCAGGAAGTATCACAATACCAGACTTTAAACTTTACTATAAAGCTATAATCATCAAAATAGCTTGGTATTGGTATAGGAATAGGCATATAGATCATTGGAGTAGAATTGAGATTCCAGAAGCAAAACCTCAATTTCTCAACCAACTCATCTTCAACAAAGCCTCCACCACCCACCATTGGGGAGAGGAGAACCTATTCAGTAAATGGTGCTGGGAAAACTGGCTGACCACATGCAGAAAATTGAAACAGGACCCCTATCTATCCCCATACACAAAAATTAACTCCAAATGGATCAGAGACCTAAATGTAAAACCTCAAACCATAAGAACCTTAGAAAATGAAGGACATACCCTCATGGAAATTGGAACTGGCATCCAATTCCTGAACAAAACCCGAAACCCACAGGCCATAAGAGATAAGATAGACAGGTGGGACCTTATTAAACTGACAAGCTTCTGCAAAGCCAAAGAAACTATCAAGAGAGCAGGGAGACAGCACACAGACTGGGAAAGGTATTTGCCAACTCCCTGTCTGACAAAGGCCTAACATCTAGGATTTACAACGAACTCAAACATGCTGAAAAGAAAACAAACAACCCCATTACAAAGTGGGCAAAAGATATGAACAGACACTTCTCAAAAGAAGACATATGAGTGGCCAACAGATACATGAATAAATGTTCAACCTCACTAGTCATCAAGGAGATGCAAATTAAAACTACACTGAGATACCACCTAACTCCAGTCAGAATGGCCATTATCAATAACTCAAAAAATAACAGATTCTGGAGAAGATGTGGTGAAAAGGGAACACTTTTACACTGTTGGTGGAAGTGTAAACTAGTGCAGTCTCTGTGGAAATCAGTGTGGTGATTCCTAAATGCTCTAAAAATCGACCTTCCATATGATCCCTCAGTCTCCCTACAGGGAATATACCCTGAAAAACTCAAATCACTCTATAAAAAAGATATCTGCACATGTATGTTTATTGCAGCATTGTTCACAAAAGCAAGATAATGGAGCCAACCATGCTGTCCATCAAAAGAGGACTGGATTTTAAAAATGTGGTACATATACACAATGGAATATTACGCAGTCATAAAAAAAGAACAAAATCATGAATTTCACAGCAACCTGGATGGAATTAGAGTTTATAATACTGAGTGATCTCTCACAGAAACAAAGTCTGAGTATCACATGTTTTCACTCATAAGTGGACCCTGAACAACTATTGTTAATACTATAAGAAAAGGATTGACAGTGGTGGGAAACTATGGGGGGGCAGGGAGGGGAAGGGAGATGGGATTAACAGCAGTCAATATCTGTCTGGGGACAGGGTGGGGGGCACACCTCATCAGCAAGGGTACCTGCACAATGCATATTTGTATACCTAACCCTTAACTGTACCCCACAATTTTAAAATAAAAAATATGTTGAAAAAATAAAGCATTTAAAAAAAGAATCACAGAAATGGTGCCATAGACAAAAAAAAAAAAAAAAAAAGCTACTGCAGAAAGGCTTTCGGTAGTCATTTGAAATATGTCATGCATCTTTCTAGGAAAGCAATGTTTTACATTGCTACCAGGTTCTTAGGCAAGCTAAAAATATATCTAACAATAATGTGACTGAAATTCCTGAAATACTACACATTTGTAATGAAAATAATAGAACACTAGACACTTAAAATGATACATGTTAGATATAACAGCAAAATAAACCCCAATAATACAGAAAAATAAATAGCTTAATAAATTATTTCCTAAAGAATATTAGTTTTAATGGAAAAATGTGTGAGTATATTGGACTTTGGTAAGATCTTTAAAATTGATATCATTAGTTCAATATTACTATTTCTAATTTCTTTATAAAACAACATACATTTTCTTGATACAAATATATTGTTAGCACTAATCTTGTTCATAATAGACATAAAAAAGGACAAAGAGAAGGTGAGGTGTTTTTTCATAGATAACTAGATAAGAAGTTGAGAGAAAGAATATAAAGAATACAGTAATTAAGAAAATAATTTGATACTAAAAAGATTTTAAAAACTGTTTGTTGTTAAGGGATATCAACTCAGTTAGATATATGAATGAATCCATAATAGGAGCAAATAGGAATATTGAGTCTACAAATTACATATGTATGTGCTTAATTAATTCCTGGTTCTCAGATTTCTCATCTTAAAACTGGGAAAACTGGGATTATAATGTTTGTTTCTGTATTAAATGGTCTAATATGTATGGCAATTCCTTGTAGCATGTCTGCCATGATGGTAGAATCTGATTATATTTATTGAATCTGACAGTGAATCTGTGCAACCTTTATAAGGAGAGAGAATGAAAGGAATAAAGGAAAAAAAAATTTGGATTATTCCCTTCTCCTGATAGATTTATTTGGTGAGGAAAAGTGTGATAGTTAATTTTATGTGACTGCTTAACTGGATTAAGGGATACCCAGATAGCTGGTAAAACATTATTTCTGGGTTTGTCTGTGAGGGTGTTTCCAGAAGAGATTGACATTTGAATCAGTGGACTGAGTAAGAAAGATCTGCTCTCACCCAATGTGGGTGAATGCATCCAATAAGCTAAGGGCCCAAATAGAACAAAAATAAAAAGAAAAGGTGAATTCATTCTTCCTTTTGGAGATGGGACACTCTTCTTCTCCTGCTCTTGGACATTCCAACTCCAGCTTCTCCAGCCTTCAAATCTCACAACTTTTACCAGTTCCTGGACTTCCACCCTGAGTTCTAAGCCCCCTGCCTTGGACTGAGAGTTACATCACTGGCTTTCCTGGTTTTGAAGACCTTTGACTTGGACTGAGCCACACTATGGCTTCTCTGGTTCTTCAGCCTGTAGTCCTTTCATTGGACTTCTCAGCATCCATAATCCCCTTAGCCAATTTCCTACTACATTTCTTCTCTGTTTGCCCATCTTTATATTTATCGTCTTATCTCTATCTAACCGCCTATCTGTCATCTATTTATCTATCCATCATCTATCTATGTATCATTTTTTTTTTTTTGAGTTGGAGTCTCACTCTGTCGCCCAGACTGGAGTGCAGTGGCTGCTCCCGTCTACCGCAGCCTCGACCTGCTGGGCTCGGGCGATCCTTCCGCCTCAATCTTCCAAGTAGCCGGAATTACAGACACGCGCTACCACGCCCGGCTGATTTTTTGATTTATTGTAGAGATGAGGTCTCGCTGCCCAGGCGGGTCTCGAACCCGCGGGCTCAGGCAATCCACTCACCTCAGCCTCCCAAAGGCACGGGATTACAGGCTGAGCCATCGAGCCCGGCTATGTATCATTTTACAAGTATCTATACATCCTCTTGGTTTGTATCTCTAGAGAATCCTAACACAGTTAGGGAAAAAGAAAGAAGAGGTCAAAGAGAGGTAAAACCTAGAAAACGTAGCAGAGGCTGGCTGTATGCCTTCCAAACCCATTTCCCCTTCCTGTAAGTGCAGAAAAACCGTAGTTTGTGAACTGCTTGCATATATGAGAGACCATGTGAGCAGTTCTTACCAGTTGGTGAGTGAAAGTGATTTGTCACTTGCAGTTAAGTGACAGAAGTTACAAAATAAATGTGCTTTTTCCATGAACTTACTTCTTCTCATCTGCCTGCTGGATGATTTCAAGGAAACTCTGAACTGTGTATTGAAGGAGGCCCAATATAGTAAAATCCTGAGTCCCTGAATTGTTGCATGAAACAGAGACCCACCCCCATGCTAGTCGTATTGGACTAGAAAGTGAATGAAAAAGAAACATTCACTGCATTGAGAATATGAAATTGTAATAGCAACCAGCATTCTCTACACCTAGGGCATAAATGGGGAAGAAGAGGCACAGTTTGTAACCAACGACTAAATTTATATATGTTTAGGAAGTGAAAATCCAGAATTAAATAACAGATAAATTACTTAGTAATTCTGTATGTCACAAATATATTCCCCCTGGCTTCCTGTCAGTGGTCAGTATCTCCTGTCCATTTACAAGTATTGAATGTTCAGCATAAGTCTGTATGTATAGTCATTATATACAAAAGGGGTACCAGCATGCTGCCCAAAGGTGAGACACTACTCCACTGGAGATGAGGTTATTTTGTAGACAACAAAGTAAAAGACTGTATTTTTAGATACTTGCTTGGGAGTTCAAAATTTAAAGTTGCAGTATTGGCTTAGCCACTCATTCAAGGTAATAAAAGTTGCTTCCTTGGAGATATACTATTCAGAATACCCATTGTGTATATTTCCCCAATTAATTGGACTTTAATTACTTTGCAGAAAATCTATAAAAGAGTCATCAAAGTTTTCAAGATGAGAACAAGCTGTACATATTCCATTTACTTTCCATAGAGGTATCTCACCATGAAACAAAAAAAGTAAAAAAAAAAAAAAGCATAGCCAATTTAATTTTCTTCTGTTGAGGTTTATAAAAGGCCCAGTAGACACTACTATCTCTAACTTTTAATGGAGATAACTGTTGAGAAATATAAATGCTGAGAAGGAGAATAGGCTCAGAAATGTTGTTTTAAATCAAGGTGACCCTTCCTATTAGTTTCTTATAGTGCTTGTGTGTGTGTTTGTGTATATACAAACGCACACAAACACTTGCAAGTCTGCATCACTCTTCAACTCAAGAAAGGTTTAAAAAAAGTCTAAATGCAGTAACGTAAAGCTAAGTTTTTATTTTTCTCATTTCCATATCAACCATTTTTCTGTGTTACTTTTCTACATTTAAGGAGAAAGAGAATTATACTTGGAAAATGCTTAAGAAAACGCATTTAACCTCAGTTACTGAACACATGGTTCAGTTGGGTAAAGGGTAGAGACAAAACATTGAATAAGACATAATCATGTCACTTGAAAGAAATAGTTCACAGCTGGTGAAAGGAACTTGCCTACCAATGATGAAAAAGGGAATGATGGAGGATTGAGAGGTGAGGGAAGCAATACTGAATGTAAGTTGGGACTGTATCCTGCCCTTTCCTCCATCACAATATTGGTGTTAAAATGGGGGAGGAGCCACGTTTAAATTCCATCCAAAACACTGTCCAGTGTAGTCAATAAAAAAAACCCATTTTTGGCACTTGGAGTAGTACAGCAACAAGATAGGGAGCTAGAAGCTAAATAAAAAGTGAAACCCGAAATTAAAAACCAGTCAAAATTCATCAGTTTAGTATGGCTGAGATATATCCTTACCTAGAGGGAAAGGATTGCCCTTGAGGTCATCTCAAATCTCTTTCCAGCTCTGCACTTTGATGCTATAAGATTCTGAGCTGGGAGATAATTGGCTGAATATTTTGCCTTTGATTTGGAATTTCTAATCTTCAACCCTCTTCTGGATGCTGTTGCTACAATGCTTATTTTCTGACCAGGGCTACTTATACGTACTTCATAATATTGTTGGGTACTTTCCTGTAACCTGAATTAGTTTAATGTTTCTGACAATGAATTTTCCAAGTAATTGCAATGGCTTCACTCCATGATATGTCTCTTAGGGCACTCTTGAAAATTAAATGTTACTTCTCAACAGTTATTTGCTTACTTCATCCTCATTTTATTAAGTAATCATTAAAACAAGCTTTTCAAATTTAAATATATATGCTTTGTTATTTGAAAAACCTGGCAAGATGAGGAGACTGGATAAAATTATGCCAGTTCCATGGTCTCTCTGCTCTTTCTCAGTTAATTTTCCACTGGTATCGAATACATCCCAAGTTTTGGACTTTATGGAGCTTACTGCTCTGTGCCCAGTGGAGTCCTGGTTAATTTTCAACAAAAATAGCTGAAACGGCTACTATTCAGAGGTGTTTCAATTTTTTAAAACAATGTTGAAAACACTTAACCTAGTTAGAGCAAAGAAGTAAACTAATTTTTATTTTGTTTTTGAAGTGTTTTTCACAAGATTTCTGAGGATTTATTCTGGTCAAAGAAAAAAGTAGGCAGAGTCCCAAGACCCATGCAGGTGATCTTGTGACAGTGATTTGACATTTTATCTAGGTCCAATTGGTAACAAGGGCTTGGCCCTCACTTTAAGAGTGCTTCCTTCTAGAAGAATTTCATGAGGTTACCCAACCACAGAATTTGGAAGAGAGAATATTGTCCTCATTTGAAAAAGTTTACCCAATGAAACATAAAATGACTTGTTTAAATTCAACAAAATAAGTTCTGCTGAATTGCCATCTCAGCTGTTCCAGAGCAGCACGGGGTAGTAGAGAGGTCATGGGCTTTGAACATAGACACACTTGATTTGAATTCTGGAGCCACCCCTTACTAGTTATGCAATCTTCCACATATTAATAGCCACTGAGCTTCCAGTCTCTGAAAAGCAAAATGAAGTCTAACTTGTAGGACTGTTATCAACCATCAAAAATACCTCTAATATATTTAAACTATAATAGACAATAATAAATGTTAAATACTGTTATCATCATTGCTCATATTTTTTCCAACATGCTGCTTGGTTTAAGGCTGACACTTGTGTATGTGTCATGATATAATCCCAAAGTGTTATTTAGAAAACCTTAGGTTTTCCTCCCTTTGCTTGACCACTCAACATGACAGTTTCTTCTTCATCAAAGGCACAATATATCAGTCTGATATTTTCTCACAAAGAATGCTGCATATATTAGTTAATGAAAAAGATAGCATTTGCATTCCTATCCCAATTTCCTCTCTCTAATTCGATTGTGTGATCATAGACAAGTAAGTACAATTTTCCATTTCTTTGGGGGAAAAGGGCAAAAGGCTTTATCTGCAATATCAAGGCTGTATCTGTGTAATTATTTCCCAGAGATGACTGAGAGTGACTGCAATATTGTCCCTCAAGTACTTGGCATTCCTTGGAAGAAAACATGATGTAATTGGACTTTAATAACTTGGATGAAAATGTATCCTAGGGCCATAAAGTGTTTCTCTACAACATTAGATCTAGGCGAGTTATTATGATTACCTCTTAAAAAGTGTTCGGATTAACAGATATGTGATTATAAAGTCCATTACAAAGACAGAATAAGAAGAAAGCAGTACAGAACAGTACCCTGATAATTCAATGCTTTTTATTCCAGAACGTCTTAGGCAGAGAAGTTATTTTAATGCTTGTATGGCTAGGCTCAGTGGAGGAATGACTGAACAAGGAGGCCTGCCTTTTCGACTATTTCTACCTTCCTGCTTCCCTGGTATCATGTATTAGAAGTTTGCTTAAAGGAATCGCCCTTTATAGCCATGCACCATGGTTAATGTTAGGTGTCAACTTGATTGGATAGACAGATGCCTAGAGGGCTGGTGAAACATTGTTTCTGGACATATCTCTCAGAGTGTTTTCAGAAGAAATTGGCCTGTGAATCAGTGGACAGAGAAGGGAAAATCTGCACTCAATGTGAGTGGGCATTATTTAATCAACTTGGGACCCTGATGTAACAAGGTGGAAAAAGGATGAATTGTCTCTCTCTCTCTCTTCAGGAAAGGGACAATTTTCTTGTTCTACCCTTGTATATCAGTACTCTGGGTTTTTCAGTCTTTGGATTCTGAGACCTGCACCAGCAGTCTTCCAGGGGTCTAGGGCCTTCACCCTTTTACTGAGAGTGACACTATTGTCTTACTTGGTCCTCAGGTTTTCAGAGAATCCATTGGCTTCTCTGGTTCTTCAGTTTCAGGATGGCCCATTTTGGGACTTCTCAGCCTTAATAATCATGTGAGACAATTCCCCCAAACAAATGTCTTCTCATTTATGTCTGTCTGTTTGTACCTATGTACCTATCTATCTATCCATCTATCTATTTATCTATCTATCTATCTACCTTCTATCATCTATCTATCATAACTTATCAATCTGTTTATTTTATTGGTTCTGCATCTTTGGAGAATACCAACTAATACACTATGTATAGGTAAGGGCAGTGATGTAAGAGTCAGGCCACTTGGGTCTACCAGTTCAGTCCCACCAAGTTACAAGGCCTGACAATTAAGTATGCAAACTCATCCTGGAAAAAATGCTACATACTTTATTACTGAATATCACTTTGGTCACCTTTGAAGTATTCCCTTTGGGAAGCTATGCACCAATGCCAGTGCCACCCATCAAAGCAATTTGGGAACCCTTTTTGGAATGACCACTAGAGCTGTTGTTGCAAGTATGCTGGAGTTTGAATTAGAGCAATGAACAAATATTAAATTTCTTATTAAACTTGGCAAGAGTGAAAGTGAAACCAGGATATGTTAGTTCAAGTTTATGGGGACAATGCCATGAAGAAAACGGCAGTGTCCAAATGGATTAAATGTTTTTCTGAAGAATCACTGATAAGGAGAGGTCAGGAGTCCAGTAAAGAGCAGAACTGACAAAAGCATTGAAAAAAACTCTTTAAATTGTGTGTCAAAATTGTTGGGTGGCTGTGAGAAGCATAGAAGACTAAAAAAACATTGCTAGAGAAAGAGGAAATCTTAACTGAAAATCTTAACATATGAAAGGTGTGTTTAAAAATGGTCCTGAAGGAACTCTTGCATCATGACAATGCGCCAGCTCACACAGCACTGTCTGTGAGGGAGTTTTTAACCAGTAAACAAATAATTGTATTGGAACACCCTCCCTACTCACCTAATCTGACCCCAAATGGCTTTTTATTTTTTACTCAAAGATAAAGGAAATATTGAAAGAAAGACATTTTGATGACATTGAGAACATCAAGAGTAATACGATGACAGCTCTGATGACCATTCCAGAAAAAGAGTTCCAAAATGGCTTTGATGGGTGGACTAGGTGCTGGTGTCAGCATAGCTTCCCAAGGGAGTACTTCAAAAGTGACCATAGTGATATTCAGCAGTGAGGTATGTAGCACTTTTTCTAGGATGAATTCACAAACTTAATTGTCATTCCCCATATGTATTTTTTTACAACATTCATTCAGCAAACATTAAGTACTTTTTGTCCAAGTTTTATAAATATAAAAATTAATGCAATATGGTTCTTGACCTCAATTGAAAATGGTGTAGTGGAGGAGACAAGTTGTATATAAATATGTCTATTTATATCCTAAAACATTTTATGGCTGATTTCCCACAGCTTGTTATTCTTTTCCAATTATAGTGCATACTCACATTCTCATTCCCTACTCCATTCCACCGCTATTGGTGGCTTCAGGGATGGAATTTGGGGTCTAAGTCAACTTGGATATAGAAACATTGAAGTTTATTTTTTAGAGATTTCTGGGGAAGTCTCACAAAGTAGATAGAGGAAAGGACACTGTGTCCTGGGTGATCTAAATAAGCATCTGGTTGAAGCAAGCTGAAGCCTTCTTGCTCTGCCTCTGAGTTTAATGTTATGTCAGTCAGTAAATGACTTTATTGCTTAACCCAGGCTGAACTAAATTTTCACTTACTTGCAGCTGAAGCCATCCTAACTAAACGCTGGTTGAATTTAATGCTTCTCACATCTCATGTTCATGAAAGTCCCCTTAGATTCTTGTTTAAAACACAAACTCGGGTAATCCTTACAGAGATTCTGACCCATTGGTACTGAGATGGGCCCAGAAATCAGATTTTTTGATAAGTGCCACAGGAAACTTTATGTTCAGTCATATTTCAGATCATTGTTCTAATTACTACAATTGTGACAGTCATTTGAGTTCAGGCTTAACAACTGACTCAGCCCAGAGAAGTTAGAGATTGTCTTCTCAACACAAAGGGACAATTGAGTTGTGCCTTGAAGAAATAGGAACCTGTCAGGCTGAGAAGAGGTGAAAAGATGTTCCCAACAAAGAAAATCCCAACAAAATACTTATCATGAATACCTTTATTTCCTTACCCATAAAGTGAGGACATTAGACAAGAGGGCTCCTTCTTCCTCTGGTATCCTCTGCTTCATGATAATTGGAAAATGAGAACGTTCAGTGCCACTTGATCCACCTCAAAGTATTGAATGAAGTAACTCGTGAGATATTTCTTATAATAACTTCTCTCTATTGGAGAAATAAAAATATTTTGTAAGCTCTATTATAATGGTTATGCAGGCAGAGACACTGTCTTTCTTGTTCATTATAGTATCTGTTACCTTTCAGAATATCTGGCCCATATTCACTCTAATGTGGTTATTTCATAACTTGGCTGAATTAAATTTATTTGAGTGCCTATTCTCATAGAAGTTTTAAAGATTAATTTCATGTGTCAACTGTATAATACTTTACCTATAAAACTGATAATGTCACTAATATTAATATGTAGAGTTTACCAACCATTTTATATTTTTTAATTATCCACTCATTCAAAAAATATTTATTGAGAACTTTCTAGGTATCAACTACTAGTCATTGCAATGGGAATAAAGCAGTAATCCTTGCCCTCATAGTCACATTCTATTACAAGAGTGGGGACATATTTTACATTGCTAGTCTAAATGTAGGCATAATTACTTATAATTCATAGATAAGGAAAATGAATTTTATCTCTTTAAAACATCATTCATTCTGTAAAACTTGTGACACAAAGCAGAAGTTATACAGTGTCAAGAATAGTGATTCACATACTATTTATTCCTTCTCAGAGAGTTTGTTACACTTTATGAGCCTCCTTCCAAATGGGCAATTGTATTTAAGTTCATACCATGTGTGCAGCTCCTCACTGGTCTCTGAGAAAATATCTGAAACCTGTAAGGTATTTTGTGCATATCTTATGGAGGATGTTGCTTCTTCGTCCCTGCATTCTCATATCTAGTATATCTCCTCATATGAGAAAACACAAGGACAAAAATTGTCATAAAAATAGGCTCCACTTATTTGGTTCATAGTTCCCTGAACCTAGAACAATGGCAGGACAGAACTATATTCAATAAATATGTGTTAACTAAATAAACAGAGGGGTCCCAAAGGTATGTGACATAGGTCATTTTGTATTCATGCATTGGAAATGTCTTTTCCTAACTCTACTTTAGTTTAAGATAGTGCCTCTCTTTTTTATTCAAAACCATGAGTGGTTTTTGTAAAATCAGGGACTCAATGTGCCTGACATAACACGGAAGCAACTCATTTATCTGGAGATTACATTCCAGGAGCATCCATGAATTTAAATGCAGACAAAAATTAGTAACCAAGAAGAAGGTAAATCTAAGCAGCCAAAATGATGCCCCTAGTTCATGTGTGCTCTGATGTGATAATGCTTTACTCTCTTTGTTATTCCTAGATCTTCTTTCAAAGGAACTGCACTCTGTTTATAACAACAATGATAACAACAACAAGAACAGTAATATCGGTGCCCCTTCATAGAACTTACATACAATATTTTATTTAATTCTTCCCAAAATCTTATGAGATGATTATATGTCCACTTTGTAATGAGGAAACTGAGGTTTGGAGGATTTATTTTCCAACATCAAAAAAGGTAATCAGCAGAAAACAAGAATTGTAATGTTTGTCTACGTCTACCTATCTCTAGAATATAACCTCAAATATTTGATTTCCCAACTCATATTAGCTAATAAATGGGGGGAGGCATAAATAAGACACACATGTATGCATACATTCATGCACATATTCACACACACAGAGCAAATCCTCAAAAAAAAAATGCATAGCCATTCTAGACATTTTATTAAAGAAGAAAACAACTCTTTATCCCTCAGTGACTCCTAGAATAGTGCATTAAGATAGATAAAGCTATCAGAGTAAAAGTAAAATTCCATTGATTCCGTTTGCCTAAGGGTAAATGGAAAAGATATCTCTATTCTTTATTTTTAGATAAAGTTTGATATATTTTTTAAAATTTTATTTTATTATAGAGATGTGGGGTATAAGTAAGAGTTAACTATACAAGCAGGTTGCATGCAGGTGATGTTTGGACTTCCAAATGGTCCACAGGAACTCAAACAAGAAGAAAGGAAAAACAAAACAAAACAAAAAGCACAAACCAAAAAAAAAAAAAAATTCTAACAAAAAGTGGGCAAAGGACATGAATAGATACTTTTTAAACAAGGATATACAAGTAGCCAACAGATACATGAATATATATTCAGTCTAGCTAATCATCAGAGAAATGCAAATCATAACCACAATGAGATATCTGTATTTTGAAATATATCCAAGCAGAATTATTAAATTTAAAAGTTTGGATACTTAAAGTGTCTGAAAAATTTGCTTATACTGAATAGCTCATTTATGGGTGTAGTTGATGTCAGTATTACTACTATTACTTTATGCATTCACTGAATTTCTGTATTTTTAACACAATGCACGGGGATTTAGAAATCCATGGTGGACTATTTATACAAGGTTAACCAAATGAATACATAAAAAATTAATTCATACTAACACTGCTTCAAACTCATTTTTGAAAGGCAATGTCTAAATACTCAATGGTTTTAAGATCCAAATTTCTAGATTTTTTTATATACTGAAGCAACTTGAACAGACAAGTATTTCTTACTGAATGTTAGCAATAAATACAGGTGCTCCTTTCATCCTATTTAAAACTCTGCTCTTGGACATGGATTACATCACTAACAAAATCATTGATGCTCAACATACAAGAATAATCAAAGTCAGTTTTGCTATCATGGCAAATAACTAAGGAAAGAGAAAAAAATGATATTGCAAGTAAGCCCAGAAAAATTATTCCTGGTTGTTTGTTTAAGGATATGAGTTAAGCTGCTTTGAGCACCTTAGTTTTTTTTTTCTTTTTAAAAAATAAATTAAATTTATTTGTGAAATGTCACTGCTAACTATAATACATGCAAACATTTATTAATTCACTATCTCCTTATGAATAAAATCTTTTTTTTTTTCTATTGGAAAACCATTCCAGTTTCTTCACTGAGTGTATTTTTCCTGGTTATCAGTATATTTGACCTCTGTCACTCTAGTTGTCGCCAGCCACAGTCTCTCACCACATCCAACACATCTCCACTCTGGTAGGATGTTGCTGCAGAGTTGAGGAATGGAAGATGATGGCAAATCCGGTTCTCATTTTTCGGTGCAACCAGTGCTACTTCAAAAAACAGTGACATCGATTTGCTCTTAACCGAAGGCAAATATTTGCTGTTATTTTTAAAAAAAGGATTTTTCATTTTTAGGCAAACATATTTGCCTACTTCTTCTACTTCTACTATAATACCTTGGGCTTTCTGTAAGCCAAAACAAATTCAACTTTCCCTTATCTTTTTGTGTGTCAGTTTTGTGTATGGAAAGCAACTTTCCAAACATTTCCTGATATTGCTGATATTTTTTTTGCATTTGCTTCTCAGGTTTTCTCTTTTTTTTAAACCAACATCTGCAGTGCCCTGATATAACCATAATTACAAAGTGGGGGATTAGTCAGTAACAAAAGCAGAGAAAGGAGATATATTAATAGGATAAAGAACTATTTCTCACAGAAAATACACATTTATATCAATCAGTAATAAATACATGTCCCCCTTACTGTACCAAGAACCAAGATAACACAGAAAACCCTTAAGGGCGAATTTTAAAAATGCAAACTTTATGGCAAATGACATTTTTAAAAACATGGGCAAAGAAATGGATTTTTATTATTTGTTATCTTTTTTGCCCTTCAAAGTTTTATTCTTTTCAATAACTTCCATTTTATTGTACAAACTTTAACATGGTTTATTACATTATTTTGACTTCACTTGTTGGAGTTTTTGCTGTTTTGTTGCTTTGTTTTGTTTTTACCATTGTTAAAGTTGAGATTTTTCTGTATTTAATCTGGCAAGTCCTAGGACACTGAGCTAGTCAGTCAAAGATATACCATTGCACGCTACACATACCCTACATATTTCTACATATGACTTTTAATATAGGATGATCCAAACATATTCTCCTCTAAGCCATAGGATATTTTACAAATCAATTTGGTCTTTGGAAAAAAGTTGCTTTTGTCAGTAACCAAGGAAAAGGGGCTGTATCTGCTTACTCATTTTCCCTCATTTGAGATCAGAGATATTGATTACAACTTTGCAGTTGTAGATTTCTGTGGACTCTGTGTCTCTAAGCAAAATACTCTCTGCAGCATGAGAGAGAATGTGTGGCTTGTCAGGAATCATAGCCTTTTTACAAAAATCTGTCCAAGCTGCCATTTAAAGAAAATTACTATGTACCTTTTTAAGTTCTCCAGAAGCAGAGCCTGAGACGAGGATTCACTTGCAAACTTGCAAGTAATTTTTAAACGTAGCCCTCCCGGGATAAACTGGTAAAAGATTGAGGAAAGTAAGACAGGGAAGGGGAAGAAGTTAATTAACGCTGTGATTTCAGGCAAAGTCTAATTTCTGCTTGATCCTGTGGGGAAATCGGGAGTGTGGGTTTCACCTCACAGTTTGTCAAAACTCAAAGCCCAGGAGCTTGACATTCTCGGCTGTCCTGGAGGAATGTGAGCTCCCAGGCATATGGGGGAAGGTGGTCATTTTAGCCAAAGGACATTTATATGAAGAGAATTGTAGGTGTAGAACATCAGAAGCAAAATACATAGAAGCTGGAGACAAATGCATAGATATGATAAAGAGATTCCAAGGGTAACTTGGAAGAGCATTGGCTGCTATACCATGTGTTCATCTCCAAATATTTGCACATATTGTATGTGCTCTTCATTTAGTGTCAAAATGTACTATGAATCTCTCTAAGTGCTGTCCAAAATAATACTGTGAGCAAAATATGTACCTTTAAATGTTCTAGTAGCCATATTTAAAAAGTAAAAAATAAAATAAAATGATAAACTCAATTACTTTGTTTTGTGCAGTATTTCCAGACATATAATTAATAAAAAATGTTAATGAGATATTTTACATTCTGTTTTTGTGCTTGGTCTTCAAAATTCAATGTGCATTTTGCACTTATTATATATCTAAGTTTAGACTAGTCTCATTTCGAGTGTTCAATAGCCACAAGTGACTAGAGGCTACTGCACTGGACACCATAGATCTACCTGGGAACTTTAGCTAACATCCTGGGCCTTGAAAGAGTCAGAGTGAGACTCCAACTCAAAAAAAATACATTAAATTTAAATTTTATATTATGCTATATATGATATACTCTACACTGTAAACCGTACAATTCTCGGAACCTCTTACCTTTTCTGAAAATACCTCACCTCCTTCCACAAGAGGGCGCCTTATGGCTACCTGACTATCCAGTTGGACATAATTGATTAGATCTAGATAAATTTAACACAAGCTGGACCAATGTTGCTCACTTTCTTAAGGACTGGGCACGTTCCCAATGACTTTAGAGATCTTGATTCCAGAACCCTCTAAAGCTTGGCTTCATTTCCGCCTTTGACTTTGATGAAATCAGACTGTAAATATAAACAAATATTTTACTTAACTTCTACTTTTTAAAATTTTGATTGCTTGTAACCAAAAGACTTACAACTGGTAGAGAAAATAGGCATTCCAAGTGCAGAGGCACTGTGAATTTGACTGAGTAAAGGCAAAGGGCAATGAATGGTGCCCATATGGGGCCAAGAAGATAACAGATCATGAAATGGCATTGATGTTCACTGTCATGAGACATAGACCAATAGAACTCATTGATCAGAATTTAGTGGAGTTGTATACAAAATGTATGACTGTTATGTGTTACGGTGTATAGTTCCTCCTTGGAAACTACAAAGGTGCAGCAGGACAAGGAAACAGGATAAGCTAGCTGAAAAAGATACGGACAATCTGTGTTTGTACACTTTTTGTTCTAGAGTTTATTCTCAACACAGTAACCATAACAATTCTTTAAAATCTAAGTCAAATAATATCACTTTACTTTTCGAAATAGTCAAATGATTCCTGAGGGAGATATTACTCAGTGTAAAAGGCAAAGTCCTTAACAAGGTGCATAAAGCTCTACAAGATCTGCCTTCCAAATGCCTCTCTAACATTATGTAGTACTCCTCCTTGCTCACTCCACATAAGACCCTTTGTTATGGCTCATATAGGCAAACTCTCAGGTTAGAGTCTTTTCACTGGTTGACCCTCTTCCTGAACCATTGTTTTCTTATTTTCTTCACCATAATTAATACGTTCCTCAAATACCATCTCTGAATTAGGCTTACCCTCATCGTTCTCTTCAAATTACAGCTATCCCATTGGTATCGCTATGAAAGTCCTCCTACCCTACTCTACTTTTTCAAGACTAATATGCCATATAATGGATAATTGCATATTGTAGAATGTATAATATAATGTGCATTTATTATCCTTATTTATTTATACATTTTAAAGCATTCTTCCACCACTAAATGTAAGCTCCTTGAAGTCAGGTATTTTTTTTCATTAATTTATGCCACTAATAAATAAACTGACATATACTAAAATCATGGCTTATGTATATTAAGAGTTTTTATGTTGAATAAATACATGAATGAATAAATAATAAACATATGCTGCCAAAATTGTTAATTATCTGAGGATCCAAACAAATCAGTTAATTAGGCACATTGCTATACTCCAGGAGCAAAATTATTTTAGTCCCCTTTCTGTTGCTAAAATTGTCACACCGAGTGTTAAAATGTAGGATCTTCTCATTAGAGTGGAGATACCTGAAAGGAACAAAAGTATTCAAGACTAGTAACAGCATGCTCACAAATCCCTTCAGGGCCTCTCTACCAACTTTTTGTCATTGAGTTTGTAAATGTCCATGTTGTTGGCCATTGCAAAGTGTATTCCATGACTAGTAAATAATAGCATGTTTCTTTATCCCCCAATTTCATCCCTATTTCTTATTTTGTGTCTGCTAGTGATGTTTCATAAATTAAAAAAGTAAAAGTAGTGATGATGTCAGCAAAAGTAGGGGCGTAGGCAGCTTCAACATTTCACTCTCCCAGAAGAAGTAGAATAATCAATCAAACTTGTCAGAATCAACTTTGTAAGAACTCTAGAAAAAATTAAAAATTACAGTGAGTTAATGCTGAATTTAAGAAAATTCACCTAAAATGATAGGAAAGTTATGTAGCATTTTTACTTGCCCTTGATCTGCCTTCTCCCCAGCTTGGCAGTGATACTGAAGACTGAAGACCACTTTTATATGGACTCCTGTTCCTGATTCTGGAAGGAACATTGGTCTTATTTGCCAAAAAAAATTGTTTGTTTTTATCTGTGGAGAGGCTGTGTGAGTGACAGTTTACTAGTGTTTGTTTTTTCTTATCTGGAACTCATTGAGAATGAAAAGAAAAAGTATGAAATCCTTGAAAATATTGTAAAGCAAATGAATAAGCCATAGTCAACTGGGGCAAAAGTTTATGGCTGAGGCATTCAGGAAGAAACCTGAAGCATGTAAAGAAAAGCTCAAAGAGAGACTCTTTGAGGAATAAGACCACTCAAAGATACATATGTATACTAGGAAATTTAGAAAGCCTCACATATTGCCAGCACATGATACATTCACAGGAAAAAAAAAATACAAAGAAAGGAGAATACCCTAAGCTTTCACATATGGCTAATGTTTAGGCTTGGAACAAGCAGGAAGTGAAGTCTAAGGCAGAGTTGTAAATGGTCTTGTTAAACACTGAAGCAGTGACCCAGCCCATAGCAAATATGCAAAGCCTACAAAAAAGTGTATTATTATTATTATTATTAGTAGTAGTAGTAGTAGTAGTAGTAGTGGTGGTGGTGGTGGTAGTAAAATTTCTGTTTTTTTCTTTTTAAAATTTTTTTGGGGGTGAGTGTTTTGACATTTAAGGAAATATTGGTGAAAACACTAGCTAAACACAAACTAAAGAAACAGAGACATCAGAGATTACACATGAGAAGTAATATACACTTTACAAAATTAGTTCAACAAAGTCACTAAACAAATGCCTACAGCCTGCAACAAGCAACTAAAAACAGCCTAGGGAAGAATCTGATTTTCAGGATAATTACATTATAATATTAAAATTTGTAAGTTTCATAAAAAAATTATAAAGCATATAAACAAATATGTGTGGTCTATTCACGAAAGAAATTCACAGAAATTATCCCTACAAACACACAAAACAAGAATAATCTTATGTTAATAAGAAGAAAATATCAATGAAGACACACAAATTATTTTTTAAAAAAGCTAAATGAAAGATTTGAAGCTGAAGATATAATAACTGAAATAAAAATCTCAGTAGAGGATGCCAGTAACAAATTTGAGCAAGCAGTAAACTGAATCAGAGAAGATGGTAACAGAACAATTGAAAATATTCAGTTTGAAAACAAACCTTGGGGAGATGGCAAGATGGCGACTGCATAGATGGATCCCTGAGATTCTCCGAATGTGAGTTTCCCAAAAAGACTATTACTTTTCTTCCTGCACCCCCCCCACACCCACCTCCATTCGCACTGGTATGAGGCTTGGGGACTTTTGGTCCCATGCAGGTCCAGACATTGCCGCCAGACCCGCTGCTCTTTATGTGATTCTGGCTGGCTGGGGAATTCCAAATCCTGGATCACAGCTCCATCCCCGGCCACAGTGTGGAGACCAGCACCCGCATGAAGTGCTGGTCATGCAGGGAGGCTCTGAGTGCCCGCCCCTTAGAGATACTGGTCCCATTTCTGGCTAAAGTGCCCTGGGAGGGACCCAGAGCCACCACCTGCCCTCTGGAGCTTTGGAGATCAGAAGCCCCTGGCCCACCCTGGCTGAGGCACTCAGCATGGGCGACCACAAGCCTATGTAAGGGGCAGAACCCCATGCTGGCGTAAGGTTCTGATCGCAGGCTTCCAGCTCCAGAGGAGGAAATGCCCGACCCTGTCCTCCACACCAGCCGGCTGGAAGCACCCCAGATCCAGTTCCCAGCTGTGAGCTGGTCCCGCCTAGAGACCCACAGGAGCCCCCTAAAAGCAAACCACCACCGCCGCCATTTTCAAGGCATATTTACATCGCATCGCCCCGCCCACCTAGCAGAGCCTCCACCTTGGTTCCCACGGTGACATCATTAGCAGGAGACAAAGCCCCTCCCCTACACTGAATGTGACTAGTGTCACAGATCTCCTAGGCAACAAGCTAACTGCCTGCAATAGAAAAAGAGGAGAGAGGCTGGAGATTAGATCCCAGGAACTTGATCCACTCAGGGACGAGAGAGAAAAATCTACACAAATGAAGAAAAACCAAAAGAAGAATATGGGTCTGTCCCAGACTCCTGGGAGAACAAACACTGAGAAAACTGATTTTGGAATGTAAACAATGAAGAGCCCCGCCCAGAATGAATCATCTCAAAATACAATCCTAGACATCAAGACATTAATGGAGAGATTAAAAAGAATTGAAGAGACTCAAGAAGAAACTAGAAAGGAGCTGATATCTGAGATAACAGTAATAAAGAATACTATAAACTGATAAGTTTGGAAAACAGAATTACCCAAGCAGAAGAAAGAGGTCCTCAGAGCTTGAGGACCAAAATATAGAAATAACCTAAACTCTCAAAAACACAGAAAACAAGCTCAAAAAGACAGAAAAAAACCTTCAAGAGATAAGCGATTACCTCAAGAGGCCTAACCTAAGAGTAATTGGTCTGCCTGAGGCAGCAAAAGAGACAGAGACCACATTGGAACAAACCTTCCATGAGATCATTCAAGAAAACTTCCCTTATCTAATCAACAATGCAAAAACTCAAACACAAGAGATCCAGAGAACCCCTGCAAGAAAACAAATGAGAAAACCAACTCATAGACACATAATAATTCACCTAAACAAAGTAGGCATAAAAGAAAAAATCCTAAAGGCAGCAAGAGAAAAAGGTCAGATTACCTACCATGGAAAACCAATTAGAATAGCAGCAGATTTATCTACAGAAACCCTGCAGGCTAGGAGAGCTTGGAGCCCTGTCTTGAAAGTCCTAAAAGATAAACAACTTCAATCAAGAATAACCTACCCTGCCAGATTAAGCTTCATCAGCGAGGAAGAATTAAAATCTTTCCAAGATATCCAATCCCTAAGAACCTATGCTGCCACCAAACCACCTCTGCATGAAATACTTAAGAAAGTACTAAACACAGAAGAAAAGGGGAAAAAAAGAGCAACATTTTTCACAAGAGTACAGGAAAAAGAATGAAATACATATGAACCAACCTCCAAAACTAAAGAAAGACAGTAAACCAAGTGGAACAAAAACTCTAAAAGAACTACATGTTAGTGATGAACTCTCACATTTCAATAATTAGCCTAAATGTGAATGGACTAAATGCACCACTGAAAAGACATAGAATGGCAAAATGGATAAAATACCACCAGGCAACAATATACTGCCTACAAGAGACCCATCTCACTAGAAAGGACATATACAGACTCAAAGTAAGAGGATGGGAAACAAATTTCCAGGCAAATGGAACACAAAAGAAAGGAGGAGTCGCAATCCTAATTTCAGACAAAATACCATTTAAGCTATCAAAAATTAAAAAAGATACAGAGGGCCACTATATAATGATAAAAGGCTCACTCCATCAACAACAAATATCTATCCTAAACATATACGCACCTAATATAGGTGCACCAACTTTTACAAAGCAACTCCTAGTAAAACTAAAGAAAGATATTGATTCTAACACTATCATAACTGGGGACTTTAATACCCACTCACAACCCTCGACAGATCATAGGGACAAAAAATCAGCAATGAGATTCAGAACCTCAATGTGACTCTGGACCAAATGGACTTAATTGATACCTATAGAACACTCCATCCAAAGACCAGAGAATACACATTCTACTCATCACCGCACGAGACATATTCCAAGATCGACCACATTCTCGGTCATAAATCAAGCATAAGCAAATTTTAAAAGACTGAAATTCTACCATGCACTTTCTTGGACCACAGTGAAATAAAAATAAACATTGACACCAACAAGGTCCCCCCCAAACCCACAAAAACATGGACACTAAACAGCATGATGCTAAACAACTCCTGGGTCAATGATGAAATCAAAACAGAGATCAAAAGATACCCGGAAACAAATGAAAATGTAGAAACATCTTACCAAAATCTCTGGGACTCCTTAAAAGCTGTAGTAAGAGGGGAATTTATATCCCTATAAAAATACATGAAGAAATTGGAAGGAGCACAAATTAATAGCCTAAAAAGTCACCTAAGGAAGCTGGAAAGGCAAGATCACAAAAACTTTAATTTCAGCAGAAGAATCCAGATCACCAAAATAAAAGTACAAATCCAGGACATAGAAGACAAAAAGACAATACAAAAAATCAATGAAACAAAAAGCTTCTTCGAAAGGATAAACAAGATCGATGGTCCCCTAGCTAGACTGATCAAGAAAAAATGAGAAAAAAACCAAATAAGCACAATCAGAAACACAAAAGGTGAAGTCACATCTGACCCTGAAGAAATACAAAAGATCATCAGAGACTACTATGTACACGTGCATGAAAACAAGCTTGAAAACCTCAAGGAAATGGAGGACTTTCTGTCATCACACAACCTGCCTAGGTTGAAACAAGAAGAAATTGAGACCCTAAATAGGCCAATAACAATGAAGGAAATTGACAATGTAATAAGAAAACTACCTACAAAAAAAAGCCCCAGACCAGATGGCTTTCCAGCAGAATTCTACAAGACATTTAAGGAGAAACTGATTCTAATCCTATTGAAGCTATTTCATGCAATTTAGAAAGATGGAACCCTCCCCAAATCATTTTATGAAGCTAACATCACATTCATACCCAAGCCAGGTAAAGACCCAACAAAAAAAGAGAACTACAGGCCAATATCTTTGATGAACATAGACACTAAAATTCTTAACAAGATCCTAGCAAACCAGATTCAACAACACATCTCAAAAATCATTCATTATGACCAAGTAGGATTCATTCCTGTTACGCAAGGCTGGTTCAACATTCATAAAACAATAAATATAATTAAATACATCAAGAGATGTCAAAAAAAACCACATGATTATATCATTAGACGCAGAAAAAACTTTTGATAAAATCCAGCACCCCTTCTTGATAAAAACCCTTGAACATCTAGGCATACAGGGAACATACCTCAAAGTAGTAAAAGCCATCTACGAGAAACCCACAGTCAGCATACTCCTAAATGGACAAAAATTGGAACCATTTCCCCTGAAAACTGGAACAGGATAAGGATGCCCACTCTCACCCCTCTTGTTCAATATAGTATTGCAAGTCCTGGCTGGAGCGATCAGAGAAGAGAAGGCAATCAGGGGTATCCAAATAAGAAAAGAGAAAGTCATATTATCTCTCTTTGCAGATGACATGATTGTATACCTTGAAAACCCAAGAGAATCTGTCAAAAACCTGCTTACACTGATAAAGGCCTTCGGCAAAGTCTCAGGATATAAAATAAATGTGCAAAAGAAAATCGCATTTCTTTACACCAATAATAAACAAACAGAAACCCAAATAAGAAGCACAATTCCATTCAAAATAGCCACAAAAAAATGAAATACCTTGGCATCATCCTAACCAGAGATGTGAAAGACCTTTACAATGAAAACTACAAAGCTCTGCTCAAAGAAATCAAAGATGACACAAACAATGGAAAAATATCCCATGCTCATGGATTGGAAGAATCAACATTGTGAAGATGTCCATCTTACCTAAGGCAATCTACAAATTCAATGCAATACCCATCAAATTACCAGCAACATTCTTCTCAGACCTAGAAAAAACAACACAGGAATTCATATGGAAACACAAATGACCAAGAATAGCCAGAACAATCCTCAGCAAAAAAAAAAAAAAAAACAAAAAAAAACAAAGCAGGTGGTATCATATTACCAGACTTCAAACTTTACTATAAAGCTACAATCATCGAAACAGCTTGGTATTGGATAGGAACAGGCATATAGACCAATGGAATAGAATTGAGATTCCAGAGGCAAGACCTCAATTTCTCAACCAACTCATCTTCGATAAAGCCTCCACCACCTACCACTGGGGAGAGGAGAACCTATTCAGTAAATGGTACTGGGAAAACTGGCTGACCACATGCAGAAGATTGAAACAGGACCCCTATCTATCCCCATACACAAAAATTAACTCTAAATGGATCAGCGACCTAAATATAAAACCTCAAACCATAAGAACCTTAGAAAATGAAGGACATACCCTCATGGAAATTGGAACTGGCATCTAATTCCTGAACAAAACTCGAAACCCACAGGCCATAAGGGATAAGATAGACAAGTGGGACCTCATTAAATTGACAACCTTCTGCAAAGCCAAAAAAACCATCAAGAGAGCAGGGAGACAGCCTACAGACTGGGAAAAAGTATTTGCCAACTCCAGGTCTGACAAAGGCGTAACATCCTGGATCTACAAGGAACTCAAACGTGCTGAAAAGAAAAAAACAAACAACCCTATTATAAAGTGGGCAAAATATATGAACAGACACTTCACAAAGGAAGACATCCAAGCAGCCGACAGACACATGAAGAAATGCTCAACCTCATTAATCATCAGGGAGATGCAAATCAAAACCACACTGAGATACCACCTAACCCCAGTCAGAATGGCAATTATCAACAACTCAAAAAATAACAGCTGCTGGAGAGGGTGTGGCGAAAAGGGAACACTTCTACACTGTTGGTGGGAGTGTAAACTAGTGCAACCTCTGTGGAAAGCAGTGTGGCAATTCCTAAAAGCTCTAAACATCAACCTCCCATATGACCCTGCAATCCCCCTACTGGGAATATACCCTGAAAAACTCAAATCACTCTGTAAAAAAGATACCTGCATGCGAATGTGTATTGCAGCATTATTCACAATAGCAGGAACCTGGAACCAACCACGCTGTCCATCAAAAGAGGACTGGATTAAAAAATTGTGGTACATATACACGATGGAATACTATGCAGCCATAAAAAAGAACAAAATCATGAATTTTGCAGCAACCTGGATGGAGTTAGAGTCTATAACACTAAGTGACCTCTCACAGAAACAAAGATCTCATTATCACATATTCTCACTCATATAGTGGACATTGATCATCCAATGCACTACTATAAGAAAATGACTGACAGTGTTGGGAAACTATGAGGGGGAGATGAGACTAATGGTAGTAAACATGTGTCTGGAGATGGGGAGACACCAATTATCAACAAGGGGGCCTGAATGTAGCATATTTGTATACCCAACCCTTGACTGTACCCCACAATATCAAAATGAAAAATATCGATTTAAAAAAAAAAAAAAAGTGGATGATAAAGAACGACAAATATATGGACTTTGTGGATTTGGAGTCTATCATACTCAGTGATTTATCACAGAAACAAAGAACAGAGTTCCATATGTTGTCACTTATAAGATGATCTTGAACAATTATAATGCTATAAGAAAGTGATTGGCAGTAATGGGAAACTGTTGGGGGGGGTGAATTGGCAGTTGAGGGAAACTGCTAGGGGAGGGAGGGGCATACTTCATTAACAGGGGTACCTGCATGATCAATGTTTGTATATCTAACCCTGAATTGTAACCCACATTTTTACAATAAAATTTTTTAAAAGTTAAAAAAAAAGAAAATATTCAGTTTAAGGAGCAATATGAGAAAAAAAAATGAAGGTAAACAGAGTCTAGAGAACTTGTGGAACACCATTAGGCATAGCAACACACACACAATTCAAATTCCATAGGGAAATGAAAGAATAGATAGAAAAATAGATAATATTTGAAGGAATAATAGCCTCAACCACCAAAATTTGATAAAATAAATATCTATACATTAAAGAATCCCAATACATGTTAAGAATAATAGCAAAAAGAATAACATTAATACATGTGATAAACAAATTTCCCAAATCCAAGAACAAAGAAAGAATCTTGAAAGCCCCACAAAATAAGAAACTTGTAATGTACAAGGGATTCTCAGTAAGATTAACAGTAGATTTCTCATTAGAAACCATGGAGCCCAGAAGGGGGTAGAATAATATTTTCAAAGTTCAGAAAGAAAAAAAGTCAATGCATAATTTAATAGGTGACAAAACTACCCTTCAAGATTGAAGAAAAAAAATAAAACTTCTAAGATAAACAAAATCTGAGGAAACTCTTTGCTAGTAGATAAGCTTTACAAGAAATGCTAAAGGGGGCCTTTTGGCTGAAATTAAAGAATACTAGACAGCAACTAAAGAACATAAGAATAAATAATAAGCTCTGGAAAAAAACCAACATAAGTTAAAAAAATCCAGAATGATTTATTTTTAGTTTCTAATGTCTCTATATTTTTATATGGTTTAAAAGGCAAAACTATGTATGTTAATAGATAGATCATGTATGAAAAATGTAATTTGTCACAAAGCAACATAAATTGTGTGTGAATATGTATAGGAACATAATTTTTGTATACTATTGTAGCTAAGTTTGTATCAATTAAAAGTTAATTAAAAATTTGAATGTTAATTGTAATCCTCATGATAACCACAAAAAATTATCTTTAAAAATACACACAAAAGGAGATGAGAAATACATTAAAATGGTGCACTACATATATACAGACATACATACAAACATATATACATGCTTACATGTATACATATTTTTTTCAGACATCAGAAAGCAGGTAGTATCAGACTAATTCCTAGGCAAATGGAGATGAAGCTGGTTTACATAGTCATTCCAGCTCCCTGACTACAGTCAATGTCTTGACAACAATAAAGGTAAAAGGAGTCCAATCAAATCCTGAAGGTTTTGCTGAAAAGAGGCAGAGAAAGAATCTTGGAAAAGCTGGTGTAGCTGGAATTTGTGAAAGGAGAGAGCCAGAGAGAAACGGATTACTCATAGGCAGAGCCAAAGAAATTTGTGGGGGTTCTCTTGAGTTGTTGACTAAATATTATATTTTACAAGTAGATAGTAATATTTTATGAAACCAAAAAAGAACAATTGCCAGAAAACTATAAGCTAAATAATTACCAGATTTCTCACAGGACTGGAAAACATTCGATTTATCAAGGGCCACAGTGAGAGACATTATAGAATTCTGAGAATTTTCAATAAAGATTCTAGTAGATTACTGACTGCAGTGGGGCTAGACTATCCTTGGAACAAAGGAAAATCTAAATGGACACTAACAACATTTAAAGACAGCTCATATACAGTGATTTAAGTGTATGTCAGTACAAACTGAAACACTCTGTAAAGGTAGATAATAAAATGCAAATACTCAACAATGTCCATTAATAATATTAGGCATCTAATAAAAATTTGTTAGATGAGTGAGGAGACAGTAAAAATGAATGAGGAGGCAGAAAAAAAGTATTACCAGAAGAAAAATCAGTCAATAGAAACAGACACAACTATAACCAATGATTGAAATATCATATAGTACTTTAAAAACACTGCCATCAGCCGGGCTCGGTGGCTCAGCCTGTAATCCCATGACCTTGGGAGGCTGAGGTGAGTGGATTGCCTGAGCCCACGGGTTCAAGACCCGCCTGGGCAGCGAGACCTAATCTCTACAATAAAAATTTAAAAAAAATCAGCCAGGTGTGGTAGCGCATGCCTTTAATTCCGGCTACTGGGAAGGCTGAGGCAGAAGGATCGCCAGAGCCCAGCAGGTCGAGGCTGCGGTGGCCGGGAGCAGCCACTGCACTCCAGTCTGGGCGACAGAGTGAGACTCCAACTCAATAAATAAATAAATAAATAAATAATAAAATAAAATAAAAACACTGCCATCAATATGTGCAATTGTTAAAAAGCAAATGAGAAGGAAATAATGAGGAAAGAAGTAAAGAGCATTTTTTAAAAAAAATTCAGAGCTTAGAAATACAATGTCTGAAATTAAAAGTTCAGCAGGAGTTGGGATTAGCAAGAAATTAAACGCTGAAGAAAAAAAGAGCAGTCAATTTGAAAACAAAGCAGGGGAAATTAAACTGAAGCACACAGATCAAAGAAACACCAAAAAATTTAACACAGTAGCAGTGACCTGCAGACATTATCAATGTCCAGCATGTTAGATTGTATGTTTAAAAAAAGAAGTAGAATAGAAAGAAAAATACTGGGGAAACTGCAGAAAATTTTCAAATTCGTAAAACTATGAATTTGAGAAAGTTGACAAATCCTATGACAGGAAAAAAATAATCAAAGAATGTTACATAAAAGCAAATCATTATTAAATTTCTTAAATCAGTAATAAAGAGACAATCTTAAAAACAGTCAGAGGAAGAAAGCCATATTTTGTACAGGGAAATAAAAACAAAAATGAACACAGATTTCCTGGCAGAACTAGGAAAACCAGTTGATTAAGAACAAGCATCCCGAAGTGCTTGGGGGAAAAAAAAAGACAAAATTCTGTAGACTGTGAAAATATTCTTCAAAAATGAAGATAAAATGATGACTTTTTCTAACATATAAAAATTTAAACAAAGCATTGCAAGTAGTCCTGGACTGCAAGAAATATTTTTAAATGTTTTTTGCACCGAAGAAAAATTATGCCACAGGAACACTTGGATGTATAAAAAAGAACAGAGTGCTAGAAATGATAAATATGCAGGTCAAAATTAAAGTCTATTTATTTGTTTCAAAATGTATTTAAGTACTATTTTAACATTTGTAGCAAAATAATGACCATGTACTGTGAAGTCCAGTTATGGACTTCAATAGCAATACAATGTGTGCTAACAAAGAGCAAGTGGGGAACATAGAAGCATACTGTTTCTTACACTGTGGAGGAAGTGTTATAATACTATGTGGAGGTAGAAAATAATTATAGGTGGAAACCAAATAAATTAAAAACAAATATTTTAAATTGTAAAGCAACCACCATAAAAAGAAAACAAAAAATTAGATAAATCTAAAAAGTTAAAAGTGGAGGTAAGTTGGGATATAAAAGTATATACTCAGTTAACCCCAAATAATTTAGCAAAACAGGAGAATATGGATAAATTATAAATAGTTAAGTGAAGCTATAGGAAAATAGTAAATTTAAATTTTGCTAATTAACATTTACCCTAAATATAAAGAGTTTGAATACTTTAGTCAAAAATGCTATGATTGACAGACTGAAGAAAAAAGACACAACTATAATGCTGTATACGAGAAACCAACTTTAACAGTGTGATCTCGGCAAGAAAAGGAGACACAGCTGAATAGAACAAAAGAGTAAGGTGTACATCTATCTATATATAGCCTGTTGAGATTTTACAAAAGTGCCAAAGTGATTTGCTGGAAAACAGAAAATCTTCTTTTGCTGAAAATTTTGCTGAAAAAATTAACTATCCAAATTTTTAAAAAAGAAATAAGAAGGAAAGAAAGAAAATATCAAAACTAAAACTTTTTCTTCTTTAAAGATACCAACTAGATCTAAGGGACTGGCAGTAGTGGGACACTGCCAGTGGGGAGGATACATAACACTACTAAGTGTGCCTGATTCCAAACAAGGCAAACTGAAGACCAATGAGAGGCCTAAACTTCACCTGTGTGATGACCACTTAGGTACCTAACCCTGAATTGTACTCCGCACCTTTAAAATAAAATTTAAAAAACTAGAAAGAATTAATCTATGGAATGAAAAACATATTTGTAATAGCTGTATCTCACCAAGGGCTTGTATTCAAAACACAGAACATTACTCTTGGCATGCGATAAAATTTAAAAAAAAAAAGCAAACACAAATGGGCAAAAATTTGAACAAATCCTTCACTAAGAAAGGTATACAAGTGGTAATAGGCACAAGAGAATAGGCTCAGCACCATGAATCATCATATGCATGCAAATTAAAACTATAATGGTTTACCACTACATTCCTACTAACTTAGCTAAAATTATAAAGGCTACTAAACCAATTGTTGGCAAGGATATGGAACTTCTGTAACTCTCAATCATTGCTGGTGGGAATGTAAAATGATGCAATACTTACCATACAACTGAGCAGATCTTCCACTTCTAGGTATTTGTCCAAGAGAAATAAAAACATGATCATAAAAAGGTTTGCACATGAATATTTATGGCAACTTTATTCACAATAGCCAAAAACAAACAAAAAAAGAAAGTAACTCAAAGCTGTAGCAGATGCATAGATAAAGAAGTTGTGGTGTACTGTATTTCTACAATGGAATACTATTTGACAATAAAAAGTAATTGGCAATACATGGAACAACATGGATCGATCTCAAATGATTATGCTTTCAAATAAGCCAGACACTACAGGGTACGTTCTATATAATATCATTTATATAACATTATGTAATAGGCAAAACTAATCTAAAGGGGCAGAAATTATCAAAGCTTTCATGGGGCTGGGACTTGTCAGCAGGGAGGGCATGAAGACAGGATATGGGGGAAGTACCCACTTCTAATGCTTGTGAAAGCGTGATGAAAATGCTGCTTCTATTAATTGTGTTGGTAGTTAATTCTGTGTATATATTTGTCAAGCTTCAAATTGTTTGCATAAAATCTTATTGTATGCAAAATATAATTAAGTGGGGTTAATTATAAAATATAAGAATAAATTAGGCATTTTAGGAATGTCGAAAAGAGTCAGTTTTCTTTTTCTCAGGTCAACTAAGCCTACCTTTCATGGACTCATAAGACCTAGAGACAGGAGATCAAAACTCTAACTTGCAGTTAAGGAAATTAGAAAGCTGATTCAGTGATATCTCCATAGAACTTTTAAACTACAATGTGGAAGACTTTGTTACCTATGTGACAGAGTATTAGCCAAGGTAAGACAATTTATTTGCTAATCAAGACAGTAGTTAGAACATGTTGGAGCGTGGTACTTTCCTTATGCCCTGTTCTAGTGCCCGTCCTGCTGGCAAATCCCAGTCACATATAAGTCAAAGTAATCCTAACAAATTGTTCAGAAAGAAAATAGGCCATCTTTCCTAATTACAGAGAAGAAAGATTTTGTAAGGAAACATAGTAATCTGTATGTAATGTGTTGTATAGGTGACACCCGGGTCTTTCCCTCCATTTGAATGTAGGCTGTATCTGTGACTTTCTTTACTAATGAGAGTGCTGAAGTAATTCTGGGTAAATTCCAAAATTGGACCTAGAGAGTTATCCAGATTTTACCTCCACTTCTAGAATGCTCTCTTTCAGAAGACAGACATTATGTAAAAGGTATAACTATTCTGAAATCACCATACCATATAAGGAAAGCCAACCTATTCACAAAGAGGATACAGAACATGAGAGCTAGATATGTGTGTGAAGTCATCTTGTATCTTTAAGGTAGCCCAGATGTTACAGCCAAATATAGTGATATGAAAGGAGTAAGCCAAACCATATGGAACTACAGAATTGCAAAAATGAACCCTGTTCAAATTCCTGGCCCGTAGGCTTATGAGAAAATAAAATGGTGTTGTTTTACATTATCCTGTTTTGGAGTTCTTTTTTATACAGTAAAAAATATCAAAAACTGAAACCTATACGTGGGATGCTGAGATAACAAACATCTAAATGTGTGATATTGCACAGAATAGGTACCTAAAAGTTAACAAGAAGCCTATTACTAGGTGCTGGAAAAGCAAGAAGTAATTCGTTATAGTTTGGCTATGTTCCCTTTTTCTGTGAAAGGACTATATGAAAAATGACCCCCAAATGACAATGAAGGCAAGAAACCAGAGACAGAGGCAAACAAATCAAATTTGTCGGTTTTAGGTGATTTGTTGGCAGAGCTGACAGACAGAAGCATAATGCTGAGCAGATAGATCTCTATATTGCAAATCCCAGACCCCAGTCTGGTTGATATCTTGGGGAAAGGTATTCTTGCCTTGGAAAGAATGTGTAGGTAGCTATGGGCATTACAGCCTATGATATTTGCAACAACGAGGGCTGTTTTGGAGGAAGCATACAATGAATAGTTGTTCCTTCATAAAAAGTAATGTTAACTAGACATATTGAAGGTATTCCCAAATTTGGAGTTGGTCAGAAGTTGCATGGCAGATTAGCATTTAAAATAAAGTGACTCTTATCCTTTTTGCCTCTCATGCTTTCGCCTCTCATCCCCAAAATTTCATGTTTTGGAAGCTTAAGCCTCAATGTGGCAGTATTAAAAGGTGGGTTCTTTAGGAAGTGATTGGATCATGAGTCCTCTGCTCCCAAATGGATTAATCTGTTCATGAATTAATGGGGTAATGGATTAATGGGTTATCATGGAAGATAAAGTGGTGACTTTATAAGCAGAGTGACCTGAGCTAGTAAACTCAGTCCCCTCTCCATGGTATGCCCTGTGCTGCCTCCTGACTCTTCAGAAAGTCCAAACCATCAAGAAGGCTTTCACCAGACGCAGTCCTTCAATCTTGAACTTACCAGCTTCAATAAATGAAAGTTATAAATTTATTTTCTTTATATATTACCCCGTTTAGGAATTTTTTATAAGCATCAGGAAATAGATGAACACAAAATTGCAAATATTGGTTGGAAGAAAGGTGACTCATGTTACCTAGTGGCAGAACATTTGGAAACTGTTACCTTTGGTAACCCAGATGACAAAAAATGCACTCAATAAATGTCTACATCTAGCTAAGTCGGTATCCAGACTGAGTGGTATAAATGCCAACTGCATTTTTCTAGATGGAGATTTCATTTTATTTTACTTGATTGAGTTGTTGGGTACAAGGGAGGATTTACCACATAAGTAAGTTGCATGCAGGTGAAGTTTGGGCTTATAGCTGGCACTATCTTCCATTGATAGTGAATGAGGTACTCAGTGTGTTGCCACATGGCCCCCTCTCTCCTCCTTCCTTCCCCCTCCTACCAGTGTTCAGTGTCTGCCAATCCCACGCTTGTGCTAGTGTAACAAGTGATCAGGGCCCACGTATGAGTGAGAACATGTGGTATTCAGTTCCTTGTTTCTGTGATAAGTTCACTTTGTATGACAGACTCCAGCTGCATTCATGTTGCTGCTAAGGCCATGATTTTTTCTTCTTTATGACTGCATAACATTCCGTTGTGTATGTGTACCACATTTTCTTTATTCAGTCCACTTTTGATGGCCATTTGGGTTGGTTCTATGTTTTTGCTATAGTGAATAATACTGCAATGAATATATATGTGCAGGTGCCTTTTTGGTAGAGGTTTTTATGTTCATCTGGGTATATCCCCAAAGAGGCACTGTTTAGATCATATGGAAGGTCAACTTTTAGTTGTTTGAGAAATCTCCACACTGCTTTCTGCAAGGGTTGAGCTAGCTTACATTCCCACCAACAATGTGTTTTCTTTTCCCCCCAGCAGCACCAGTATCTTGGCTTTTTAATAATAACCATCTAGACGTGTTTGGTAATTTAAAGAGAGAGATGAACTAAAGAAAAACCTGTTCAATTTTCAAGTAGAATCTAGAGAAAAAAGTTAATTCTCAAATCGCTAGTTTAGAAAATTAAACTTATCCTCAGTCCCAGCTTCCCCAGTAGGCAAAGGATTCTCAAAGAAATAGCCTCAGGGTAAGGACCAAATCCAGGGCTCTTCAGTAAAGAGGGCCTCAGTATCAAAATAAAATCAGAAGTGCAACTGTAAATCTTTTTTTTAAGAACTCAGAAAGATTTAATGTGATGCCTTGTAGGGTCAACTAGATGAAAAAACTTCTTAGAAACTTAAGTACATTGCATCACAGCAGCCCAAACTAGAATGTGAATTGTCTTAAAAATATTTGAAGGTGTGGCTTTTGTCTGAGGGAGTAAACACTTATATGAATCTTAGAAATCCTACAATGTTTTAAAAAAATACAATTATATTAATGAAAACACTGACAGCTTGGATGAAAAGTGACAAGCATAGTTCAAAATGACAACATGCCTCTGAACACCTTACCTATAGATGGGAAATAGGCAGAGGAAACCACTTAGGTACAAACATAGGCCATTTTATATTTAAAAGGGCAGAGCGCGCACACACACACACACACACACACACACACAACACACACAATTTCCAAATTGTAGAATTGAACCTTAATCAAGAAATATTTTGTGCCTCTGGGACAGAAAAGTGATGATATGTGCCCTAATGGTTTGCAGAATGTCTCCAAACCAGCGGCAGACATACATGTTGTTTTTTTCATAAATTCCTTTTTGCATGGGCATGTCCATTACAATTATTTTACTTCTATGTTTACTTGTGTCATACCCTTGGGTGTGTAGGATAGGTTTACAAGTCCTTGGATTGAGAAGTATATTTATTGAGTTGACCTTGAGGAAAAATACACAAGGAACTTCATCTACACCTGGGTATTTGAAGACAATATCCTGAACAAGTATAAGCTTGAAGTTAAAATGAGATCATATTTTTGGCTCCTTGAGATAGGAAGTGAGTATATTGTTCATGTGGGTAGAATGTGAATAACTATTAATCAGCAGGTGGATTGTGGTACTCCTTACATTGGTGATCCTCAGTGAATTCTAGCTGCTGCTGATTTTCATGCTCTTGTCTTTTTTCCTTAACAGGGTCTGGCACAAAATTTAAGTGAGATCCACAATAGATCCACTCAGAGTTGTGTCCAAGACACATTACTTGCCACACCCTAGTTCTGAACCTTCTCTAGAATCTCGTTTCAGCGTTTCTCATGATTTGTTTTAACAAACAGAATGTGTTGGAAGTGATGCTGTTCTCATTCTGAGTCTAAGTCTTATGAACTCCTGAAAGCTACTGCCTCTGTGCTCTTGGAAGTCTTGAGTCTCCATGCAAGAAGTCCAGTCATGCTACTGCTGAATCACAAGGAGAAACAAAGTGGACACTTCACAAGGAATGGGAGAAGCCCTGATACTACAGGGGCAGAGAGGGATGCCAACTGGCATCCCAGTTGGCATCCCAGCTGAGCCCAGCTCCCAAGTGACATGCCAGCCGAATGCTGTCACAAGAGTGATCACTGGCAAGAGCAGTTGAATTCGACCCATAAATTAAAATAGTGAGCAAAACAAAAGGTTGTTGTTTTACACTACTAAGTTTTAGCACATTTGCTAGTAGTAGTAGAAAACCAGAACAGAAAACATCTTGTCTGTTTTGGATGCTTTTATGGTTTAAGCAACTGATATAAATAATCACAGGAAATGGCAGGACAAGAATAATACAGGACCTAGCAGCTGGAAGGCTAGAAACATTTATGAGATTTCCTCCCAGATTTCCAGAGGTAGGTGGCTGGAGGTGTGGATACTCAGAAGTAGATGGGGACAAAGAAAGACTAGAAGTATTATCTTATTATTAAGTCACTCTTTACCACTAATGTAATAAGTAAGTAACCCTTGAGGGCTACTTATCAAATAGTGCTGTACATATACAAGTTAGTGTTAATCACATATCACAAAAGAAAAAAATATCACAAATCAGAGGTCTGATTGATTCATCCAGTAGAGAGCACTTACGGTGCAAATACTTAGCAAACAGGCACAGACCCATCAGAGATTTAGCACAATAAGTTAGGACCCAAATTTCCCTATATCAAATTCTCAGTACACAACACACACACACACACACACACACACACACACACACACACACACACACACACACACACACATAGTGTTGAAGGCCCTAGGACCCCTGAGCTAATATAAGCATAACCTAGGCATCTTGCAATATCCAGGCTTTGGGGACTGACTTTTTTTTCCTGCAGTGATTATATGTCTAGTTCTAGAAGCATTGTGCAAATTATAGGACCTGGGAAGTCAAAACAGTAAGTGAATGTAAATGAATGTGGTCTCCCAGGAAATAAAAAAATACAGGCTCATTATTTTGTTTTTCAATCCAGAAAAGAACACACTTTCAAATGGCAGTTTCTGGCAAGAATAAAATAATATTAATAATAATGATAGCTCTGCCCAAGTCAATTTTCTACAAGTGGCGAAATCTGATAGGAGCTGGCAAAGGAAGCGAACATCAGCCAATCTTAAGCACAGTGACCTCCAGGGAACTTATCATGAATCTATCATCACAGAGCCTTTTACCAACAGCATTTATTCAGCTGGTTTATTCCATAAGGTTGTGGAAACACAACTGTATCCCTTATATAGCCACAAAAAGTATTGTCAAACGGTAGGTAATATATAAGGTGATGTAAAAATTTTCCATTTTAAACATTTCCAAATTGGCCAATTTCCTTGATCTTTAAAAATATTTTCAAAGCACCACGGTGATAGAAGCCTTTTGCTATCTTTAAAATGCATAGACCGGATTCATCTTGGAGATGGCTATGCTATTAGAATATTTTATGAATGCCATTTCTGCAGGCTCTACTGGTACTTGGAGAACTTAACAAATGGTGCCAGGGATATTTTCTGGGTTTACTCAGCTATTTAGGTGTCTTTCTTGTGCTCCTTGCTTTAGGAGGTTCCAATTCATAGGAGACCTTGCTAAGCGGACGTCTCTTCTGAGGGTTCTAGTCTTATAAATCTTTGATCAAAGTTCACTTCTCTCAATTAGGCCCACACAGATCACCCTATTAATACAAAAGCCTACTCCAGAACCCATTGTATTATTGATCCTCCTATTTTGCTCTGTTAAATAAATCAATGAATTATTTCCTAACTACGAATAGAATGCAAGCTCTATAAGGACAGAGATCTTGATATTTTATTTCACTGATGTATCCAAGCATCTAGCATAGTGCCTGCAGCTCAATTCACATGCATGGAATGACAAAATTAATGTGTCTTTGGTAGGGCACTTAATTTCTCTGATATAGAAATCTAATCCCCTGAGTGGGAATGTTTATTCCAGTTTCCAGGAATTATTACCTATATAAGCAAACATGGTTCTTTGCAAGTCCAGCTCATGTTGGGTGAGACAGAAAGAGGTTTACTTTTTATATATATGAAGAGTATGATGTTAGCAAGTTGTAATCTTTTTGCTGGTGGAGGGAGAGAGTCAGGGAAATGACTGGTCAGTGGAGCAGTCAGAACACACAAATTTATTGATTAAGTTTGTCATCAGATATTGGCACTGTTCATGGTGTCCCCAAATTACAATAGTAACAGCAAAAATCACTGATCACCGATCACCATGTTAGGGATAACATTAATAATAATAACAAAGTTTGAAATATGGTTAGAATTGCCAAAATGTGACACAGAGACAGTAAGTAAGCACATGCTGTTGGAAAAGTCATGCCTAGAGACTTGACAGAAGATTGTCACAAACTTTCAATTTGTTGAAAAAAAGGAAAAACAATGTATGAAAAATGCAATAAAATGAAACATAATAAAATGTGACATGATTGTGATCCCAGAGAATAACTCCACTGACATCAGATCCCAAATTCTTGATTTTCAACATAAAAAATTTTCTCCAAGGATGCTCCAGCTGTTACTTTACACAACATGTAACAATATAATAGAATTGAACTAGTAGAATTAACTAGTTCATTCACACATCTGTTAAATATACATTTTTTTGCAAGTCTACTATGCATCAGACATTGGGTTCGGTCTGTGACTGAAGAAATAAATCAATTGTCATTATGTGTCCTCAAGGATCTCACAATCTGGTACAAGGCAAAGACATGCGCATATTCACAGCAATGATAGAATGCAACTCGTGCTATGAAGGAGGCAGGAGCAGAATGCCTAAGGAGCAAAGACAAAGAAGTCACATACTCTTCTTGCCGCAGAATATATAATAAATGAATTGGTTCTTGGAGGCTGAGCAAGAATTTGTCAAGTAGACTGCGTGATTAAAAAAAAAAAGACAGATGAAAAGTATTGTGGGCAGAGTAGATCCTGTGGGAAGGGAATGGGATGATCAAAGGACATAGAACATTTTGAATGGAACACAGTGTTTTGTGGAATACTGATAGCTTGATGAAGCTTAGTTCTTGGGAAAGTTCTCCCTGAATTTCTGGTCAAAAAAACCACATGGCTTCTCTGACTCTTAAACAAAACTCATTTAACTATGGAGACATCATCTATGGAGGCACATGCTAAGATGTAATTATGATATATTCCATATGCATGTGATGTTTTTGCCTAGAAATCTCCATATTCTTAGTTTGATAGGTGCCCTGATTTAGCATGTAATTGGGTGTCTACAAACTAGCAATTAATGATATCATCTAGAAAAAGCTTTTTGGCAAGCTATTGTGTGTGTGTATGTAGGTATGTGTGCGTATGTGCGTGTGTGTATGTGTGTGTGTGTATAAAACAAAAACACACACATGATGTGTTTGCAGGATTGTTTCTAGGCCTGCTGAAGAGGAAGATGTGGGGAGGTTGGAAGGTCTAGATCTCCAGCATTTAACTTTGCTCCTTTTTCATAGTTTTAATATTCTTTAACTCAATGGAATATAACACTTAAAATGCTCCAGGCCTTTCAAAAGTTAGATTGTTATAGTAATCTCTGCCAGGGGAGGTGGGGGGGCACACAGCAACACAAAGAGTACCTGATCCCAAAGCAAGGGAACTGAGGGTCAATTGGAGGCCCAAATGTCACCTGCATGCAGCCTAATTGAGTAGTTAATCCTCTAGAGATGTACTCCACATTTCTAGAATAAAATAAAAAATAAAACAAAATAATATAAAGGCTAAAAAATGAAAAAAAAGTTAGAAAATAACTATTGTGGAAGAAAGAACACAGGACTAAATTCAGGAAACTTAGATTCCAGTCATGCATCCTTTGCAAACAAACTGTGTGTAAACTTACAAATATGCTCCTACTTTGTACCTGTAAAATGGCGGACAAAATAACGGTCTCTTGACTCTATTCAAATGGAGTATTTCTGTGATTCTGAATAGTTAAATATACTCACTGCTTCTGCAGTACAGTTATTCCTGAAAATGGTAATGCTAATGAGAAAAAGAGAAAAGCAAGAATTGACACTAAGAATGAAGAGATGTATTAATAAATGAAAAAGTTAATGGTCATATATAAACCAGGTGCCTAAATATAAATATTAATAGAGTTGTGGAAAATAGAGTGGAAACAGCTTAGTTGTCAAAAGATGAGGAAGGTCAGTTATAGCTACTTAGAAACAAATTTAGGATGATATAGGAACGTTTAGACTCTAAAGAAGACAATTTAGGGCATGACTTTTCAGTTATTAATCTGGTGAGGGCTAAAGTCATATTCTGTGGCAAAAGTCATGTATATTTTGAGACTCATCCCGAAGATGTATCCTTCCACACTAGCAAGACTTTAGGATATTTGGACCATTTTGCATATGTGTTTTTAATATCAGAAACAACAGCAGCTTCTCTTTAGAAAGTACAATGTGAAAGGAAATTGGATATTTTCTGACACACCCACAGAATCACTGATAGCAGCTGTCATGGACATCCTAATCCAAGTCTGAGCACTTTGTGGTGAACATGAGCCTGCTTTTACTGAAAGGACAAAAGAGAAACCATTAGAGAGTAACGTGAAACAGTATAGCCTTTCCCTGTATTTGTGTTGTGTCTAAAAAATTTCTAACAGTTCTGCTAAGTCTCATTTCCCCACTTTGATTATTTACTTATTGTAAAAGGCTGAAGGACGGAACTGTTGTCATAACTAATTTATTCTTATGATACCGGATTATTACTTTGAGCCCAAATGACTTGATTTTTGAAAAGTTGATTGAATTATGGTTTACTTTTGCACTGAGGGGAGCAAAATATTTTTTAAAAAGTTACCCCCTACATTCAAAAGCTGATGAAAAATCCACATTTTCTCCTGATTTTCTTGATTTATACAATAATACCAGAAGTTATATATCTGACTTTCCAGATTATATTATACTAGCAATAATTTTGAGAACTGGGGATATGACTCTGACTGTTATACATTCTGACAGAAGCTGATGAAGAGTTGATGTCTTAATAATAACAAATCAGAAGGTAGAACCATTACCGAAAATAATACTAAAGTACCGAAATCACAAAAAATAAAGTCATGATAAAATGATTACAAAATATAGACCTATTTTGAAATTGAAAAGAGAGAAGATAAAAGCAGTATACTATATAGAATTAAAGACAAAGTAATATGTTCAATAAGTCTTACACATTAATGCCAATTAAAATAATAAGCACATATGAAAATTTTGAAAAGGCAGAAAAATCTGTTTTTAGAAGCATACTAATGATCTCAAATACTTTAATAAACTAAAAAAATAAAAATAAACTGTTCAAATAGTAACTTCCTCTTTCCCTCCACAAAAATACTTGACCAGAATATGTATGATAAGTTACAATGGTAATATTAGAAATAGATGCATCAGAAAGTTGAAAAACATTGTACAAGAAACACCTTTCTGAGTACACGCTAAAAATAGTCCAACTTCTGGTAAATATAATACAACAAAATTAAGACAATTAAAAATACAAAATTCTATAAACCAGCAATAGGACACAAATATAGGAGAGATTTAAAAGAATACTCCTATATAATTGTATGATTAACTTTGGAAAATCTACATGAAATGGTTATTTCCTATACTTTGTCTCTAAAGAGAATAAGTAATTTATAAAAAAAGAACAAAATCATGAATTTCGCAGCAAACTGGATGGAACTAGAGTCTATAATACTGAGTGATCTTTCACAGCAACAAAGATCTGAGTATCACATGTTCTCACTCATAAGTGGACCTTGAACATCTACCGTAATACGATAAGAAAAGAATCGACAGTGGTGGGAATCTATGGGGACGGGACAGGGAGGGCAAGGGTGGTGGGATTAATGGTAGTCAATATCTGTCTGGGGACGGGTGAGGGGATACCCCTTATCAACAAGGGTGCATGAATGATGTATATTTGTATACCTAACCCTTAACTGTACCCCACAATTTTAAAATTAAAAATACGTCTAATAAAAAATAAATAAGTAAAAATAATAAATTTTAAAAACCCAATCACTTTACTCTTTGAAATGCTCCTGATAGGTCTATACAGATCTCAGTTATTATTTTTAAGTTATGACAACAGGATGGTGCACAGAATTTCACATGATGTACCTTGGTTAGGTTCAAGAATGTGCTATGTTTCAATCCTGTTGTTAAAAACCATACCCATGTTAGCACAAGTAAAGGAATCCGCTTCAGGTTCCCAGGGAACTGTATGCATCATGGCTCTTGAAGCATTGTTATCTAGTTTACAAAAATAAATAATACTCACTTATCAACTGAAAAAAAATAAGAAGCAATTTAATAAATTTATTAAAAAGAAAGAAATTGAGCACGCTATTAAGGACCTCCCTTAAAATTCTTGATGCAGAGAGTTTTAAGGATTATTTACTTATTTTGAAAAACTAAAGAAATCAATAAGGAACAGATAATGCTTATGTTCTCTAAATTTTTCTGTATTGTAGAAAGCAATAAATTTATTCTCAATTAAATATTATATCGAGTACAATTTTCATAATCTCACAAAAATATCTTAAGAAAATCTAGATACATTTTAAGAATAGAAATGCAAAATATATTAATAATCTAAACCAACTTGTTAAAATGACACACAATTAAATGAAGTATATACAACAATGTGAGGCTAGTTCAACAGAATGATATATATTACATATAGTTTGTGACTTTAATTAAAAGAAGGAAAAATATTAATAGATGTTAAAAATAATTTAAATAAATTTTATATTATTTACTTTTGAGAACACAAAAAAGTAATCTTTCAGCAAACTAAATTGAAACATGTAAAATTTAATAGTGATTTCAAACCATTAGCTGATATCAATATGATTAAATTATATACACATGTGTTCTATGTATGCTATAATACATATAATATTATATTACATATGCATATATATATTTATATTGTGTCTTATTTATATAATATGTACTCTTAACCTTATTACCATGATATATTTACATTTTTTTCTGGCTGTTATAGCCAATTCAATAAAAAGCAGTAAAACTTATATTGATTAGAACAAAGGAGATTTTAAAATATAATTATTCATAGATAAGGGCATATTCTACCTAAAGGAAAAGAAGAAAACTGGGGGGAAAAACTGCTATAAATAGTGAGAATTTTATAATTGGATTATATATGTAGTAAATTTATGATGTTAATTTGATCTCTATAAAGCAGTAATAACAAATCAGAACATCAGACACTTAATGAAACTCAACAACACATGTGCAGGTTCCCAAACACACACACACACACATACACAAACACACACAAAACCATTAGAAATTAACAGACCACCCAAACCTGAAAGTAAAATAAATTATTCAGATGCTAGAAAAGAAATATTTTTAAAGACAATTTTTAATCAGAAGAATCAAGGAAAAAATTAATAAAATATGATTTATCATCATGTAATAACTTATGTAATCATCAGAGATAAGTGAAATATAATCATTTAAAATAAAAATTAGCTGAAGAGGTAAATAAATGCACTTTCTTAAAAATTTCAAAAAGTTTGGCATTTTGGAGGAGATAATAAAGTGGAATATCTAGGAGATTAGCTAAAAATGAGAATTAATCCAGGATTGCAACATTCATATAATAAGCTTTCTAAGAAAGATAATTTTTAAAAGTGTTAATGGAGGATTGCAATGATTAATTTTATGTGCCAACTTGACTGGATTAAAGGATACCCAGATAGCTGACAAAACATAATTTCTGGGTTCTCTGAGAATGCGTCCAGAAAAAGATTAGTATTTGAATAGATATACTGAGTAAAGATGATTTACCTTCAATATGAGGCATCATTCTGTTCAGGAGTGTTTGAATAGAACAAAAAGGCTTGGAAAATGTGAACTCTATTTCTGAAGCTGAGACATCCCTCTTTTCCTGCCCTCAGACATTCGAGCTTCAGGGTCTCTGGCCTTTAGAATCCAGGGTTTATACCACATTCTGCCACTCCTTGCATTTCTCAGGTCTGAGAGTTACACCACTGGCTCCATTGGTTCTTAGGGCTTCAGAGTCAGACTGCATTACATCAGCAGTTTTCCTAGTTCTCCAGCTTGCAGACAGTATATTGAGAAACTTCTTAGTGTCTATAATTACATAAGACAATTCCCTTAATAAATTCCCTTGCATATATCCTATGGTGTCTGTTTCTCTGAAGAATTCTGAGTAATATAAAAATATAATTAATAAATGAAAGTAATAAATAGCCCCAGAGTTTAAGAAAGAAAACAGTTTTCACATTGCAAGAACCTAACAACTGCCAAGTTGGATAAATGAGAGAAGATGCAGCTACGCAAAAAATGATGGAGGAAAAAAAGCGTACTTCCAAAGTGTCAGAGAATAGTAAAACAAGCAAGAGGTAAAAGGGAACAAAATATTTTCCCCAACAAAAGAAAAAAGAAGTAAAAAGCTAAGCCTTTTCTTCAGGAATGCTCTATTCCAGAAGACAGTGAAGTAGTGTTTTCAAAGTTTTGAAGGAAAAATCATTGTGAACTTGGAATTCCATCAACATGAAAAGTTTCAAGTAAATGTCAATTTAAAATGTTCTTGGATGTGCAAGAACTTAAAAGACTATTTCTCATGTACCTACTGTCAAGGAAAACATCTTGAGGTAACATTTTATTAAAAGAAAAAAAGAGGATTGGAAGCACGATAGCATCAGATCCAGACAGAGTGTGAGAGTCTCTGCATGGGTGAATGCACAAAAAAATAATCTGTGTCTGTTTGTGGGTGAGCAAATGTCCAACTGATGGAGACATGGGATCAAGTGCCCAGGGTTTGGTGCAGAAATGACTACAATTTGCCCCTGCTGTGAATTCAGCACCTGCTCTGCCTAGAAAGATCCACCATCTCTAGGGCATCTCTTGGGAAAATATGAAAGAGATCAGCTGTCACCTGGCTACACCACCACCTGCAGCAAAAGACCAGGCATGGGCAGCAGGGACCATGGAGAAAGCACAAGGAGGAAATCTGGAGGATTTTATCCTGCCGGAGGATAAAAACATGAACTGCTGCCATTTTCTCTGTCCCAGAATTGGGCAGAGACCTGCTTTATCTTGCCCAATTCTGAGCTGCCTGCATCCTGAGACCAAGGGGTGATCTCTGCACCCCTCTGAAATTACTGATTGCTTGCCCAGAAAGGATACTCCAAGTGCATGTGATACTGGAGAGATAGACGCCCCACTCCCACACTGGACCAAACACAGACACATCCAGTAGGAGTGGAAGACCTAGCAGTAGACAATTTGGGAGCTTCCAGGGAAAATCTGCTGGAGCAAGCTGAATGCTGACAGTGAAGGCCACAAGGGAATGCAGAAAGGGGGCCTGAGGCAGAATCCTAAGTAAACAGTGGGGAGAGCCCACCTCAGGCCTGGACAAGTAACTGATAGGAAGGGAACAATAGCTCCTGGCAGAGAAACTGAGCAGACTCTCTAACACCTGGGCAGAGAAGTGCTCCAAGGTGGCATCTGTGGAGCAGCAGAACTGCATCTTGAGATAGGCGCTGATCTCTGTGTTAACTTGGGAATGCTCTTTGTGAGCTTGGAGGACATTGCCCCCAATACACAAGTCCTGCTAGGTAACAGCAGATTCAAAACCCCAGATAACTCACCCTCCACTCTAAGCCAACTGGTGGGCAATAGATGCAGACAGCAGAACTGACTGAGAAGGAGGTCGATGGCAGTATTGATGTGTTTGTTTGATTCTCATTTAGTTGCTTTGTTTGTGGGTTGGTTTTCTCTTTTCTTTGCTTCTGTTTCTCTTTCTTTGTTCTTTTTCTTTGTGTGTGTGTGTGTTTTTCTTACTTTCCTTTATCTATCTTTATTTCTAGTTTTCCTTTCTCTTTCTTTCCCTTTTTTCCCTCCTTCTTCTCCCTCTTTTCCCTCTTATGCTCTGACTTAGACTCAGTGGCGATGCAAGCATGCTTGCTGTAAGGTCAAATTGTACAGAGACAGAGAACAAGTCCCACCTGGCCCATTCACCAGACAGCAAACATTATGATCTGCCAATAGGTTCTGAATCTCTGCAACCCACCCCATCCCTTAGTAAATGCTCAAAATTGTAAAGAGACAACACAATACCCCACCCTCAGCCCTTCTTCATAATTGAACAAACAAATCCAGAGCCTTGGCTCAAGGAAGGACATAAGTCACTAGAAGTGACTGTCTCTCGTTTTTCCACTGAGCTACAAAATTCAAGAGAAAGTTAGGAGAACTACTACAAATGAAGAAAAACCAATGAAGAACTGCTGGTAACTAGTGACCCAGGACACAGTGCTACAAACAGCAGCTACTAGGGCACAAACAATGGCTATCACTGAGAATGACAGTACACAGAAGGTACTTATGGAGATCAGAGAATCGTTGGACATATTGAATAAAAATCAAGAAATGCAAGAGCTAAAGCTAAATAAAATTGCAACAGAGGTGGACAGATCAAGAAAGCATACTTAGAAATAACAGAAATAAAGAACTCCATCCAAGATGTAAATGACAAACTGACTAGCAGAACTGGCCAAGCAGAAGAAAGAATCTCACAGCTGGAAGACAAAAGTATGGAATTAACTCAATCGATTAAAAATATAGAAAAAAAATAAAAATGCAAGAAGGAAGAAGAAGAAATTCTCCAAGGGATGTGCAATTTTGTCAAAAAACCAAACCTACATCTTATTGGAAGACCTGAAATAAAACGAGAAACAGAAAGCACTCTGGAACAAACATTCCGTGAGGTCATTCAAGAAAACTTCCCTCATCTGGCCAGAGAGACAACTATACAAGCACAAGAGATCCAGAGAACCTCTGCAAGACATCTTATGAGACGAGAAACCCCTAAGCACATAGTAATTCACCTACACAAAGTAAGTATAAAAGAAAAAATCCTAAGGCAAGAAAAGATAAAGGTCAGACTACATACCAGGGGAGACCAATCAGAATTGCTGCAGACTTATCTGCAGAAACACTACAGACCAGAAGGAATTGGACCCCCATCTTTAATGTACTCAGAGATAAACAATGTCAACCAAGAATTTCCTACCCAGCCTGGTTAAGCTTCATCAGTGCAAGAGAATTAAAATCCCCCCCAGACCTCCAATCCCTAAGAAAATATGCTGCCTCGAGATGAGCTCTATAGGAGACACTTAAAAAGGTGCTATGCTGAGAAGACAAAAAAAGATTATACACTTCACAAGATCACAAACAAAGACGAAACACAGCATATCCATTACTATGAACACACACACATATATGAACAGAAAACCTAAATGAAAACAAAACAGGCTTATAAGAGCATTATGACAAGGAAAAACTCTCACATTTCAATAATCAGCCTGAATGTGAATGGACTAAATGCACCACTGAAAAGATATAGAATGGCAAACTGAATAAAAATACATATCCCAGTAATTTTCTGTCTCTAGGAAACTAATCTCACCATGAAAGATGCCTATAGACTTCAAGTTAGAGGATGGAAAAAGAATATCCAAGTGAATGGGTCACAGAAGAAGGCAGAAGTAATGAATTTAATATCAGGCAAAACAACCTCTAAACTATCAAAAGTTAAAAAAGATAAGGAAGGACACTATGTAAATGCTAAAAGTGTCAATCCATCAATAAGAAATACCCATCCTAAACATATATGAACCTAACACAAGAGCACCAAATTTTATAAAACAGTTGCTAAGTAAACTAAAAAAATTTACTGACTCTAACACTGTCATAGCTGGAGACTTACATGCCCCATGAATAACACTAGATAGAACACTGAAGCAAAAAATCAGCACTGAGATCCAGAACCTCAACTTGATGCTTGACCAAATGAACTTAGTAGATACCTACAGAACATTCTACCCAACAACTACAGAATAGACATTCTACTCTTCACCAAATGAAATGTACTCTAAGATCGACCACATCCTTGGCCTTAAATTAAGCATAAACAAATGTTATAAGATTGAAATACTGCCTTGCACCCTGTCAGATTACAGTGTAATAAAAATAAATTTCACAACCAACAAAATTCCCCTAAAACTCATAAAGACATGGACACTAAACAGCAAGATCTGAACAACCCCTGGGTCAAAACAGGAATTAAAAGATTACTGGGCCGGACTCGGTGGCTCAGCCTGTAATCCTGCGTCTTTGAGAGGCTGAGGTGGGTGGATTGCCTGAGCCCGCAGGTTCGAAACCCGCCTGGGCAGCGAGACCTCATCTCTACAATAAATCAAAAAATCAGCCGGGTGTGGTAGCGCATGCCTGTAATTCCGGCTACTTGGAAGGCTGAGGCGGAAGGATCACCGGAGCTCAGCAGGTTGAGGCTGCTGCGGTGGCCGGGAGCGGCCACTGCACTTCAGTCTGGGCGACAGAGTGAGACTCTAACTCAAAAAAAAAAAAAGATTACTGGAAACAAACGAAAATGAAGAGCCAACTTATCAAAACCTTTAGGATGCCATGATATCAGTACTGAGAAGGGAATATATATCTCTACAAACACACATCAAGAAAATAGAAAGATAAAACGTTAACAGTCTAACAAATCACCTAAGGGAACTGGAAAGGCAAGACCACCAAAACCCTAACTACAGCAGAAAAATCCAGGTCACCAAAGTAAAAGCCCAACTACAAGACATAGAAGACAAAAATACCATAGAAAAATCAACAGAACAAAAAGCTGGTTCTTTGAAATGATAAATAAGATTGACATACCCCTAGCCAGAATGACCAAGAAAAAAGAGAAAAAAAGCCCAAATAAACACAATCAGAAATGCAAAAGATCAAGTCACAGCTGACTGCAAAGAAATACAATTGATTATTAGAGATTACTATGCACACCTGTAAGGAAACAAACTTGATAATCTGAATCAAATGGAGGATTTTCTGACATTATGATAGCTTCCCAAGGTTGAAACAAGAAGAAATTGAGATCCTAAATAGACCAATAACAACCCAGGAAATTAACTCTGTCATAAAAAAACTACTACCAAAAAAATTCCTGGACCAGATGGATTTCCAGCGGCATTCTACAAAACATACAAGGAGGAGCTGATACCAATTCTATTGGATGTATTCCAGGAAATTGAGAAAGTTGGAATTCTCTCCAAATCATTTTATGAAGCAAACATCACACTGATACCCAAACCTAGTAAGGATCCAACTAAGAAAGAGAACTACAGGCCAATATCCCAGATAAACAATTATGCAAAAATTCTCAACTAGAGTCTAGCAAATCAGATCCAACAACACATCTGAAAAAATCATCCAGCATGACCAAGTTAGCTTCATCCCCAAGATGCAGGGTTGGTTCAATAGCCCCAAGACCATAAATGTAATTAAATAAATCAACAAATATCAAAACAGGAACCACATGATTATAATATTAGATACAGAAAAAGGTTTTGATAAAATTCAGCATCCCTTCTTGACAAAAACCTTTGAAGACCTCAGCATAGAGAGCATACATCAAAATAGTAAGTCATCTATGATAAACCCACAGCCCACATACTCCTAAGCAGACAGAAATTGGAACCATTTATCCTGAAAACTGAAATAAGACAAGGCTGCCGACTCTCACCCTGTCTGTTCAACATAGTGTTGGAAGTCCTAGCTAGTGCAATCAGACTAGAGAAGGAAATCAGGGGTATCCAAGTAGGAAAAGAAGAAATCAAGTTATTGCTCTTTGCTGACAATATGTTATTAATAAACCTTAATGTTATTCTATTTGTCTTGTTTTCTTTACATCAATTACTCCAAATTCTAATTTGAATTATTTTTTAAATGCCTTCTAAAGATATCAATATCAATTGACCTCTTCAGTGATTTTGCAGAATAACAATATGCTAAACGGGTGAGAATTTTATTTAAAAAATGTATTCTTACCTCTCAGGATCCTGAAATGTCTCTCAATTTATTACACCCTCACTTGGTCTCAAAAATCAGAGAATAAACATGCAAATATACAGACATGAATGATACATTAGCAATAACTGATTAGTCTTCATGTGTTAAACTAGTCTTGCATGTTCAGGATAAGTCCTACTGAGTCATATATTTGGGGATTTTATTTACTAATATTATGTTGAGGGCTTTGACATTTATGTTTATGAGGAATACTGCTTTATATTTCTCTTTTCTTGGAATGTGTCTGAGTTTTGTGTCATGGTAGTACTGGCATCATCATGTAAGTGGGGAAGCTTTTGGGTGTTTTTTAAAAACTTTTCTATCTTCTAGAAGAATGGGTATACACTTTGTATTAATTTTTATTTAATATTTTTGTAGAGTTTGCTAACCAAGCCAACTGGGACAGAAAATTTTGTTTTTAACATTTTTCAATTTCAAATTCAATTAGCTTAGTAGAGATATGTCTATTTAGGCTTTCTTTTCCATATGACTGACCTAGGCAATTTATGCACTTAAAGGAATTAGTTCATTTTACCTAAGTTATCACTGTATAGTCATATATAAAGTGATATTATTACCTTATTATTCATTTAATAACTGTAGTATCTGTAGTGATGCTACTAATTTCATCCCTGCTATTTGTAATTATTCTGTGCTCTTTTTGTCTTAGTCAACATGACTTGAGTGTAACTTATTGATCCTTTGAAAGAATCAACTTTTCTCTCTTTTTGTTCTATTTTCCATTTAATTGTTTTATGTACTAACGTTATTATTTTCTTCATTCTGCTCTTTTTGATTTTAATTTGCTGACTTTTTGCTAGTTTCTGTAGGTGAAAGCTTAAATCATTGCTTTGAGTTTTTTCTTCTTTTCTAAAATAAACTTAATGCTGCAAGCTCTCAATCAGCACTGCTTTACTTGCATCACACAAATTTTAATGTGTTCTGTTTTCATTTTCATTTAGTTAAAATTTTTATTAATTTCCTGAATGATTTCTAGTTTGACCCATGGAGTATTTAATTACGAATTGTTTAATTTCCAAATATTTGAGGTTTTTCTAGATAATCTGTTATTATTGGTTTCTAGTTTACCTTCATTATGGCTCAGAAACATACTGTTTATTATGTCGACTCATTTCAATTTTATAAATTTTGTTTATTCATCAAGAATAAGGGTAATTTTGGTCAAAGTTCCACATGCACTTGAAATGAATAAGCAAGCTGCCATTATTGGGGAAGGTGCTCTTTTGGGGCAGATAAATTTTTGTCTGTTATCTTTCTTCAGATGTAATGAGTTTTTGTTGATGTCTTAAGACAAAAGCACAGAATTTAACAATTTTTTTTCTGTAAGTAGTGCAAAGTAAGAAGGTACATGTGAGTTTTATTCATTTTCCATAGTGTTGTCTTTTTAAATTTTTCTCTGATAGTTTCAAGATAATTGTGAATTTTCAGAAGGTCCAGGATTTATTATTGTTTTTTCAAGGGTAAGTATATTCTCTTTTCAGCTTTCTACATCTTAAGCTGAAGCTGGAAATATTGTATACTTTTCACAAGAACAATAAGAGCACAATTTTTTGTGAGCTCAGTGCCACATAAAAAATTATGTTCTGGCCAAGCTCGGTTGCATAGCCTGTAATTCTAGCACTTTGGGAAGGCAAGGCAAGTGGACTGCCTGAGTCCGTGGGTTCAAGACCAGCCCAGGCAACTTGGCAAGACCTCATCTCTACAATAAATCAAAAATTATCCAGGCATAGTAGCATGTGCCTGTAGTTCCAGTTACTGGGAAGACTGAGGCAGAAGGATTGCTGGAGCCCACCAGGTCAACACTGGGGTAGTGTTGACTACCCCAGTAGAGCATGCTACTGCACTCCAGCCTGGGCAATAGAATGAGACTCTGATGCAAAAAAAAAAAAAAAAAAAGTTCTTAGTAAATTAAAACAGATTAAGAAAATCAATCCACTGGGAATTAGTGATTGGAAAATAGAAACTGTAGTATGACTTTGATAGTATTTTAAAATGTACACAATAGGTAAATAAAAAATGTATAAAACCAATATTGAATTAAAAATTACTTTAACAATTGCTCTTTATTTGCTGCCAGCAATCAGAGTTTAGAAATATTTAAACTTTTGAAAAACTATTTAGGAAATGAAATACCATTACTTACAATGCGACTGAACATTATTACAAATTAAAAAAAACTCTCAATTTTGTTTTTACTGTATTGCAAATTGAGTTAAAAATAATTAAAGTAGTCAACAACTGAAAAGCCAAAATTTTCAGCAGTTGATGCTCTTAATTAAATGTAGTTATTAAAAACAAAATTTGAAAGAAAGAAAACATGGAAATGCATGCCCACAAAAACAATGAAGAAGCTTGACAAAAGCAGCAACACAAGACAGTGGAAATTCTACCTTGGCACATGATATCATGGAAAAAAAAAGCCACAGAATTAGATAATGTATTTGGCAAGTAAACATGGATTAAAATATTTACACATCTAAATATAAAAAAAAGAGAAGTTAGAATTTTCCTTTGAAAGTTTTTTTTCTGTACTCAGTAGATACATCAGTACCTGCAGAGAAAAATGTGTTCTTAATTAAAATATTATTTTCTACCTATGGGTAAAATTGAAAATGCTGACTTATTAAAAGTCACTATCAGCATAGAAGACAGACAGGCTACATATTTGGAAAAAAAAAATCTGTATTCAAAACAATTGAAGAATTCCTACAAATTAATAAGAAAAAAGTGGAATGTCAATAGAAGAATTGGCGTGCACACACACATACACAAACACACACACACACACAGAAAAGCAACCAGGCAAACTAATCAACAAAAAACGTGAACAAGTTGATTATATTCATTTTAAAATGAGTATAGCCAACAGGTTAATAAATGTGTGGTGCTTGACCTTATTCGTTATCAAGTTAAAAATACAGTGTAATACCATCACATCCTCATTAGAAAGGCTAGCAGGGAAAGTGAGTGAAAATACCAAGAGTTGGTAAAAATGTGGAGCAATGGAATTTTCATAAGTAAGAACACAAGCACACTTGTACAAAACATAAATTCCACTTATATGTGTGTATTTACCAGAAATATTTTATTAGTTCATCAAAAGATGCATATATGGGTACAGTGGCACTCCCCCAAATTAATTTCAGCTACTTGAGAGGTTGAAGTGGGAGAATCTCTTAATCTCAAGAGTTTGAGTTTGAATGTACCTGTGCTGTGAGATCCCATCTCTTAAAATAATAATTTAAAAAAAGATGCATGATACAATGGTCATAGCACCACCACTGTTTATAGTAGCTTGAAACAGAAAATCACCATATTGCATAATAGATAATAATAATCTCTCTATATAAATTAGATAAAGTGGAGTTAAAATGGTATACTAGATTAAATGTCAAATTTCTATCATTGTCTTTTGAAATATCTCAACTTGTGAGGAAGCTATTTTTGGTGGAGTTTTGATTTTTAATTAGATATATTTACCCTATAATGGAATGAAATAATATTAAAAATGTATGATCTCATAGATCTTCAAGACTGGCAAAAAATTCAAAATAATCATAGAGGAAACTACTGGATGAGTTTATAAATATATTATGCAAAAGAACAATATACAGAAAATAGTAGGTTTAAGGTGTCAACAATTTTAGATTATTAATCATAAAATGCACTTAAAGTCAATTATAAAATTTAAAAGTAACAATAAAGACATATCAAAAATTATTTAGGAAAATATTAGTTTCTCTATATTAGAGATAGAGAGCTTGAAAAATTGATGAAATGTGTAAAAGAATCAATAATAATTATTCTGCTTATGTTATATTCTAATAATTAAAAAATAATATTCTAAAAATTTTGTCTTTACCTGGTTGCATGTTACTTTTTTGGAGGGGAAGAGTTGAATTTTTCACCCTGGTTTTCGATGATAGTTGTTTTATTGTTTCAACAATGCAATAATATTTTTTGATCAATACATAAACATTTCACATATACAATGTCATATACATAATGATAATGCATATGATCATTCTATGAGTATAAAGACTCAATATGACAACTATTGGGTTTATTAAAATTAATATATAAACCTAAAGTATTCCAGCTAAAAAAAGTCAAAAAATTTTTTATGGAACTGGGAAAGTATATCCTAAAATATATCACAAATATCAAATATCCTAAATAACCTAGTTAATTGAGAATTAAAAAAATTATCATACTAGATACCAAAGACTATTAGAAACTATGATAACTAAAACAGCATAGTTTTCACATAAGGATAGAAAAATAGAACAAGTGAACATAATAGAATCATACAAACAAACATCAAATATCTATAGAAAATTGATATATGACAGAAACTCTATTCCATTTTATGAAAGAAATTACACACTTGAAATTAGCAGTGTTAGCCGGGCTCGGTGGCTCAGCCTGTAATCCCAGCGCTTTGGGAGGCTGAGGTGAGTGGATTGCCTGAGCCCCCGGGGTTCGAGACCCGCCTGGGCAACTTGGCAAGACCTCATCTCTACAATAAATAAAAACATTAGCCGGGAGTGGTAGCATGCACCTGTGGTTCCGGCTACTTGGAAGGCTGAGGCGGAAGGATCGCCGGAGCCCAGCAGGTCGAGGCTGTGGTGGCCGGGAGCGACCACTGTACTCCAGTCTGGGCAACGGAGTAAGACTTCAACTCAAAAAAAGAAAAAGAAAAAGAAAAAGAAATCAGCAGTATTGTGTCAATTATACCTATAGGAAAAAAAAAAGTCATCTCTACTCTATAAACAATTATTAGGTGTAATATTGATCTGAAAATGAACAACAAAATGCTAAAAAGAAAATCTAGAAAAGCAGTTTAAAAAAAAAATCAAAATTCTCCCTAGACCTTGAGGGAAGAGTTTGATCTGTATGATTATAAAGAAATTCAAATTTCAGGCAATAAAAATAGCGAAAATACATTATCTACAACCTGAAAATATGTTACAGGTGTACTGCATACAACCAACAATTAGTGTGAAAATTATATTTAAAAATTCCCAAGTAAGTTAAATACAAACAATTCAAAATATAGACCAAAGAAATTAAATTGAGAAAAGTAAACAAGAATAACTGATTAATATATAAAAAATATACAGCTTCACTAATCAGAAGAAAATTGTAAATTAACACTATGATATAATTCCAGATACCATATCAGTAAAATTGGAAAAAAGTGAAAAGTCTGATACTATTAAGTATTGTCAAGAGTTTGGAGCAACATATACACTTGTACATTCAAATTAAGACTTTTAATTGGTGTAACTACTTTAGATAACATGTGGCAATGTTTATTAAAGTTGAGATTGCAAGCACTCAGTAACTAACAAGTCTCCTCTGAGGCTATATATTGGAAACACTCTTACACAGGTACCTGAGAAAGCCTAAGTTAGAATGCTTTAGCTCTATGGGTAAAATGTGAAAAATTAGGAAAAAAATCTTAAATGTTTATTAAAAAGAGAATGAAAAAGCATGTAATATACTATAAAGTGGTATGTTATATGAAAATTAGAAAAAGAAGCAGATTTGCATAATTATCTATGGATGAATCCTAAAACTGAAATTTTGAGGAGAAAAAAATAAGTCTCAGAAATATGATTTACTATTAAATGTACAAATTCACTTAATTATACAGTGTACTACTTAGGAATATACAAATGTTTAATAAATATAGAAAATGCAAAGAAATGATGAACATAAAAAGCAGGATAATGGTTATGTTTGTTAAAGCCTAAAGGTGCAGGAAGGGGAAGACAGACACAAGAATACAGTGAAAAGGAGTATAACAGTAAGAAAATATTGTTAATTATTTTCTTATATTTTGTAATGGTTAGCTTGTTTTATCACTGTATGTACCATTTTATTTGTCTATAATACTTCAAACTATAAAGGAAGTAAATGTTTAAAAGTACAAAGTTATTCAAGGTATACTAAGAAGATTTTGAAGGACGGTATATATGGTATAAACCAATTTCTTTTACAAATATATAAATGTCTATGCATAAGTAATTGTAACTATGATAGAATGCATGAAGGAATATAGTAGGAAGTATTCCCTTGGTTATACTCAGGTAAAAAGATAAGAGATGATTTTTTTTTTTTTTTTTTTGAGTTGGAGTCTCACTCTGTCGCCCAGACTGGAGTGCAGTGGCTGCTCCCAGCCACCACAGCCTCGACCTGCTGGGCTCCAGCGATCCTTCTGCCTCAGCCTTCCGAGTAGCCGGAATTACAGGCATGCGCTACCACACCCAGCTGATTTTTTGATTTATTGTAGAGATGAGGTCTCTCTGCCCAGGCGGGTCTCGAACCCGCAGGCTCAGGCAATCCACTCACCTCAGCCTCCCAAAGGCGCAGGATTACAGGCTGAGCCACCGAGCCCGGCTGAGAGATAATTTTAACTTTCATTTTTTAAATCTAGAGTTTCTTATATTTCTGTAATTTAGGCATACAGTCTCATAATTAAAGGGTAGGATTTTACAATCTCAAAACAAATAATGCAAGAGTGAAAATATTGTTAGATAACAAGGCCTATGAAGGTCAGGCTCTAACTGCTTTGTTTCCCACTGTGTCCCTAGGGGAAAGCACTCACACCTGACATATATTAAGTTGCTGGAAAACAAATGCCAATGAATGAGTGAACAAAGTAAATTCTAAAGTAAGCATTGAGGGAGTCATTAGGACACACAATTTAACCAGTATTTACTGAAAAATTTGGCTTGGAGTAAAAAAAGTTGTCATTTTTGCCCTCAGGCCACTTGTATTCAAGTGATGGAGTCAGACATGCGAAAAGATTTTGTAGTACTAGAGAATTTGTAGTATATAAATATGTCCTCTATTTTCACCACAGACTACCCTCAAAACAATCTCATATCTCTCCCAAATTAATGGATTTTAATGGATATTTGTGATGATATTGTCTGCATGCTTCTTATTTTGGAGTTGGGAAATCTGTTGTTGCGTAAGAGGACACTTATTATGAACCTTATTTTCCATCCAGTAGAAAGATGTCTACTATGTCTATCAATGTCAAGATCTCAGGTTATGGGAAGAACAGACATCTAAAATGTTCAACATGTTCACAAGTGATTCTTATTTTCATATTTGATCATTTCAAAGTGAATCTGGAAGTGGTGTGGTGTGAGCATGTAGTTGTCTTGCTTCAAAACTATGTCCTGTAATTCTGCTTATGCCAGTGATGTATTAGCACAGAGCAAACTAAACCTTTCCATGAGAACAACAACAAAACTGAGTAACACATATTTTCAGAAAATCTACTGGTAGGTCTTGAAAATCTACCAAGGCTAGTAGGGCATGCCAAAGTTCCAAAGGAAAGGTGTTCAGGTGAGTATGACATTCTGTTCTACTTTTTCATTTTAGTAACTTATTGATTCATTAACAAGATTTGTGAAGAGTTTGAGAACAAAGTTAAAACTAACTTCTCCAATCGATAACAGTTAAAAACAGGGCAAAGTTTTCAGCAGCCTAACAGGGAAAGGGAAAAGAAATTAGAGTACATGAATATTATTTCTTCAGTGTCCAAGTTCCCAAACAGAAGGGAAAGGAAGTAAGATCAACTTTTCCTTTGATGTGTATCATGTGCTGGCTGAGAGCTGGACAGCAAATTGGCAAGTAGGTGATAAGGGGCTAAGAGGAGTGGAACCATCAGCAGCCTTATGGTGAGAGAGGGATAAATATTATAATTCAAAGCACTTGAAGGTGAAGAGATCCTGCTAAATGATCCATAATTTCATATAGGGCCTCCTGAAAGACGAGGAGAGTCAACTGGAGATGACTTATGCATTACAAAGTCTAAAAATCAACCAGTTAGCTTAATACTAGATTGGTAGTCTACTACTAATCTATCCACAAATAATAACCTAAAGAAAGTATTGTTTGAAATAAGAGAATAGCATCCAGAGGCTATATATAAAGGTTGCAGCATTGTTGCACACTTACTTAGTACCTGATGTTCTTTTGTTCTTTTTTTTTGAGTTGGAGTCTCACTCTGTCGCCCAAGCTGGAGTGCAGTGGCCGCTCCCGGCCACTGCAGCCTCGACCTGCTGGGCTCTGGCTATCCTTCCGCCTCAGTCTTCCAAGTAGCTGGAGCTACAGGTGCGCGCTACCACGCCCAGCTAATTTTTGATTTATTGTAGGGATGAGGTCTCACCAAGTTGCCCAGGTGGGTCTCGAACCCACAGCTCGGGCAATCCACTCACCTCAGCCTCCCAGGCCATGGGATTACAGGCTGAGCCACCGAGCCCAGCTGTACCTGACATTCTTCTAAAAATTCTCAGGAATTTCAAGAAAAATACCAAGAGAGGAACTAGACAATATAAACATATCCACAGGTAATCCATATATTAAAGTCATCAGATATGGATTTAAAATAACTTTTAATATGTCTAAAAACATGACAAAATGAATAGTTTCACCAGAAAACACATATACATGTTTTATTTGACAAACATTTATATGTGTATTTTCAGGAAATCTCAACATCTGAAAATAGGAATGCCATAAATGTGCTCTTTTTTCTCCCCCCCCCTTTTTTTTTGTTGTCTTAAAAAAAATTATTCTATACTCCTCCCTTTGTTGTCTGCCATTTCCCTGAAGTAGTGGGGCCTGTCTCAGGAGGCCATCAAGGTTTTGGAGATTGTCTGTTTGGCCAGGCTTAGGGAATTTATAAAAGAAAAGGCAAACAGGGCTGAGGAAGTAGAGGGGTTTGTAAGATGTGAGAGATTGGGGCTAAAGAGGTACTAAAGACTGGTCAAGAAAGTGACTGAAGACTGCAGGGTCTGTGAAGTCAAACATAAAATTACATGGAAATATCCTTCCATGCATATGCATTTTATACATTTACATGCAAATATAACTAATGGCAACAAGTCAGGTTAATAGTTACCTTTGGGGAGGGAGACAGTGACTAGGAGTGCACAAAGGATGCTTCAGTCATACAGATAAGTTTCTATTTCCTCATCTAGATAGTGAATTTCATGGTTGCGAGCTTTAGTGTGTCTCTGTGTAAAAATCATCAAGCTGTACACTCAGGATTTCTATATACAAGTTATACTGCAATAAATGTTTACTTGAAATATAAATTCTGACCTGAGTGCTTATGAATAAATTAGAATTTGCATAAAATATGGCAGGAAGAGTTAAGTGTTTGGCAATGTGAGGATAGGTTCAGAAGCATAAAATAGTATGATACATGTGTGAACTATAAGCAGCTCCGCAAATAAAATGTAAACTTGAAGGCAGGAATTGCTGGGAGATTAAGCAAGAAAAGTAGGCAGAGACAATCATAATGGAGGAACTTGAATATAACACTAAGAACCTTGGCGTCTAATCTGTAAAAAATGGGAGGCATAGAAGGCTCATGAGTGGGGGAAATTGGGGTAGACTGGAGATTGTGTTTTACAAAGATGATGACATTCCCTTAGACAAACAGTTGAACAAAATAAGAAGCTTAAAGTCAGAGAATCTGTGTGGTGATGGTTGGTGGCAAGTGTTATTTCTTTTTCTTATTTTTTTTTTCTTTTTTGAGTTGGAGTCTCACTCTGTCTCCCAGACTAGAGTGCAGTGGCCGCTCCCGGCCACCGCAGCCTCGACCTGCCGGACTCCGGCTATCCTTCCACTTCAGCCTTCCGAGTAGCCGGAATTACAGGCGCGCGCTACCACACCTGGCTGATTTTTGATTTATTGAAGAGATGAGGTCTCGCCAAATTGCCCAGGCGGGTCTCGAACCCGCGGGTTCAGACAATCCACTCACCTCAGCCTCCCAAGCGCGGGATTACAGGCTGAGCCACCGAGCCCAGCTGGCAAGTGTTATTTCATTTACATTCAGAACTGTGGTTAAATGGGATACCTTTAGCCTCCCAAAAAGTTTAAATGATGTTGATCTAGACTATTTAAAAATCATAATACAACTTACAAAAACGTTGCAGTATATATAAAGAGATGAGAGAAAATGTTTAAAATATTGCTTTTCTCATTTTGTATTTGATGCTACTTGAAACTGATAGATTAATAAGGATATGAATGCACATTATAAGGAGAGTTGTGATAATAAACATAGTAATAAATGCAATAGTATAAGAAGTAGAGTCTATAAACATTACAAACTATCAAAACTAAACGCAAATCATACACAAAAAGCAAAAGAAACAGAAGCCATTGAGCAGATGACAGATGCTATAAGAAACATTAAAAGCAAGTGAAATAACATAAATGACAGAATTCAGAACAAAAATATCTGTTGTAGCAACAAATGTCAGTGGGAAAAACTAACCTATTAAAAGAAAAAGACTCAGATTATATCAAATAATAAAAGCTAACTACACGCTATATATATTAGACATATCTGAAATTGACTCAGAAGTTTCAATGTGAAAATCTCACCAGACACACACAAACAAAAAATAAATCAGAGAGTACAGTATTAATTTCAAAGTTAAATCCAAGACAAAAATTTAAATGCAAAAAAAGCTTTATAAAAATGAAAGTCAGAGATCCATAGACGTTTAAGTGTCCCTGTATCTTTGTGCACCAAATAATAAAACATTAAAATGTATAACCAAAAATTGCAAGAATTAAGGAAGAAAAAATAGAAACTTGATAACTAGCAAAGTTTAATTTTTCCCATACTACATGACTAACACAAGTAATACAGATAATTTGAAATGCAGTTTAAAAAGTGAACCCAATAGTGAGATATTGAACTCTTCCCTACCATATATCTGGAAGGTAACTTCTTTAAAGTGCCTAATGAAACATTTGCAAGCACTGACTGCATGTTAATCAACAAGAAATCCCTTGTAAATTCTTAAATAAAAACAATATGGATCACATCCTCTAGATAATTTGTATAAAAACTATTAAGCAATCCCCAAAATAGAAATGAAAATTTTAAAAGTCCTGCATCTAGAAACTTTAAGAATTTCTTGTGTTAAAGAAAGCAACATTTTATAGTACGAAATAACTACTTATTGTTAGGGCATGGACAGGGTGAGGGTAGATGGGCAGGTGGAGAGGGCAAGGGAGGCGCAGCGCTGGTTACCCAGAGATCCGAGTTATCGCAAAGAATTGTAACACACAAAGAGGTTAAGAAAGAAACGTTTATTTAAAAGTAAATTAGAGACAGAAAGAGAAGGAAGAAAGAAGATTCACCTCCCCAAGGTGGGGAGGGGACCAAAGCCAGGAAGCATGGTGACAGCCATAGCTCAAAGAGCACATGGCCACGCCAGAGTCTAGCAAGGCAATGGCCATTGGCTGCTTGTGGTTGAGTCCTTTTAACCATTCTCCTTGATGGGGGAAGATCATTAAGGTGATTGGGTGGTGGTCTGCTTCCACATCATCACAAAGAGGCAGACAAGCGCAGGTATTGACGTCAGGCGATGGACAGCAGGCAGATGGGTGGGTTAGTCACATGATTACTGCTATGGTGGGGTTTATTCGTGGTGTTACATAGGTCACAAAGTGCTGATTAGGTTAACCCTGGGAGGGGGTTTTCCTGCAAGAGACTTATTAGACATTTGCAATTCACAAACTCAAACATTTGCAATTTACAAGCTCCAAAGGTGGTTGAATTATTACTTTTATGACTTTGGTGAGCCAAAGTGTGATCTTTGATCTTTAGCCTTGACAGGGAACCTAAAAGTTTACTAGAGATTATTATGCTAAACCATGAGTGGTTGGACTATCCTGGTCTTGCATCTGAAGGAGATTTGCCAAGGGGGATGGGCTAGGCTGCTGCTTGTTTTGCAGTAGTATGTCTGAATGCTTTCTAATGGTTATGCTGAGGCAAAAAGACTAACTTAGGAATAAGCTAAGTTTCTTCTAGGTTTCTATAGGTACCTTTCACCTATCACAAAATCAATAAATTGCAACTAAAACTAAACTGAAAAACAAACCACTAGAGTTACAAAGCAGGAAAGAATAAAAATTACAAATAATATAAAGGAAATCAAAATACATTGAAGTCAAGTAGGGAGATTTTAAATAAAATTAATGAATAAACAATTAGAAAAAATAGTAGAAACTATAATCTCAAAATCATATTTTAACTAAAAAAAAAACAGGCTTAAGAAAAAAATGAGGGGAGGAGAAAGCACAAATATTTCAAACTAAAAATGCAAATGAGGAAAAAACCATACATAGAAAGCCTGAGGTGTTTTTGCCCCAAGTCACAGCAACATCAGTGATATTCAGGGGTTCTTGCACTACTGGCTGGCGCTCTCCATCTCCCTAGTGTGAGGCAATGTATTTCCCTGTGGTTGCTGGTGCTTCAAAAGGGAGACTGAGTAACTACTACATGACTTCCACACTGCTGAGAGAAACCCAAGCTGTTGCCATCCCAAGTACCACAAACTACCAAAGAAGCAGCTGATGCCACAGTAACCAATTCCATAACTCTCAACCTTGTTTACCTCACCTACTCTAAGAGCTCAATTCTCACTGGTTGTTTATAGTAACTAGAATTTTATTTCCTGTACTTGTCAGATATATGCTAGTCTGATCCAGTTTCCTATATATGCCTAACTCCTAAACCTTTAACTATGTTCTTTAGAAATTTCAGTCTGGGATAGTAATGGCCTCTACATTCTCAACTTTATAAGATGTACTCATCATCGTCTTTCCTTAATTAAAAACTGGCTGTCATATGAAAAATTTATTTCTCTGTCAACATTTTTATGTATAGTATCAACTAACACACAGACAGGATCGACATCTCCCCAGAATCACATACTTTGGAGAGTCCACATCACACTAACATGAAAAATATAAATTTGTGAGTGAGCACATGGATAATTCTGTCATTGGAAATCCAGCACTCAGTGCTAGATTCAAAGGAGTCAATGCCCAAAAACTCCATTCTTGTGACTAACATGGTTGGAGCCCCAGAGAAATTCTTCTCCAAATCTCTTGTTCTGTGTCTGAAAAAAAAAAAAAAGTCAATTCCATAGGGAATACTGTTAAAGTTTGTGGGCTATACCACTGCATACAGAGGAGACTGATACTATCTCAGAGTCTAGGGAGTATTTGAGGCGTACAAGTTTTTAAAAAAGAAAAGATATATTTACTTTTCAAATCATTTGTTTTCATTATAGCAAAACTATTTTTTCACAAAATATTATAGCAAAACAATGTTTTGCAAAATAGATTGTAATTTCCCAGTGGTCCTGTGTGTCCTTGCCTTTCTTTTTCAATTCGTTATCTTATTCACCCTAACCTAATCTTTTCTCCAGTTTTCCCCAGTTTACAAACACAGAAAACTGACAGTTATTCTGTCTCCTGGAATAGCCTAATTTCCTCACACTCAATCCAGAAGCAAGCCCTTTCTTTACTATTTCCGTGATATTTCTCACATTCTTTATTGCCATTCTCATAGTGCTATGTTACTTTCAATCACTGCTTTTTACCTATACTTCTCCTATCTTCTTTTTTTTAATTTTTAATTTTAAAGATGTGAGGTACAATTCTGGGTTAGGTATATAAATGTTCTTTATGCAGGTCCCCTTGTTGATGAGGTGTGCCCCACCCCCAGCAGTTTCCCACTACTGCTAACCTCACCCCCCACCAGCAGTTTCCCAATTCCTTTCTTACAGTATTATAATTGTTCAAAGTCTGCATATGAATGAGAACATGTGATACTCAGTTCTTTGTAGTCTGTGATAGATAATTCAGTATTATAGACTCTAAGTCCATCCAAGTTGCTACAAAGTTCATAATTTTGTCCTTTATGGCTGCATAATATTCCATCATGTATATGTACCAATTTTTAATCCAGTTCTCTTTCAATGGGCAGCACAGTTGGTTCCATGTTTTTGCTATTGTGAATAATGCTGCAATAAACATACGTGTGCAGGTACCCTTTTCATAGAGTGATTTTGAGTTCCTCCAGGTATATTCCCAGTAGGGTGATTGCAGGGTCTTATGGAAGGTCGATTTTTAGATCTTTTAGGAATTTCCAAACTGCTTTCCACAGGGGTTGTATTAGTTTACACTTCCACCAACAGTATAGAAGTGTTCCCTTTCCCCATTATCTGTAGTTTTTAGAATTATTGATGATGGCCATCCTGACAGGAGTTAGGTGGTATCTCAGTTTGGTTTTAATTTGCATTTCTTTGATAACTAGTGAGGCTGAGCATTTTTCATGTATCTGTTCACTGCTCATATGTCTTCTTTTGAGAAGTGTCTATTTATATCTTTTGCCCACTTTGGAATGGGGTTGTTTGATTTTTTTCTTTTAGCACTATTGAATTTCTTGTAGATTGTGGATGTTAGGTCTTTATCACATGTATAGTTGGCAAATATTTTTTACCAGTTTGTGGGCATTCTTTGATGGTTTCTTTGGCTTTGCAGTGGCTTCTCAGCTTGATTAGGTCCCACTTATCTATCTTGTCTCTTATACATGGGCAATGGGGTTTTTATAGGAATTGATTGCCAGTTCCAGTTTTCATAAGGGTGTCTTCTGCATTTCCTAAGGTTCTTATAGTTTGAGGTTTTGCATTTAGGCCTTTGTTCCATTTAGAGTTGATTTTTTTGTATGGTGATAGGTAGGAGTCCTGTTTTAATCTTCTGCATGGGGTCAGTCTGTTTTCCCAGCATCATTTACTGAATAATTTCTCCTCTCCCCAGTGGTTGGTGGTGGAGGTTTTTTTGAAGATAAATTGCTTGAGAAATTGAGGTTTTGCTTCTGGAATCTTTGTCCTGTTTCATTGGTCTATATGCCTGTACTTGTACCAACAGCAGGCTGTTTTGATTGTTGCTTTTTCCAAGGAGAGAAACTTGGTCAGGAGACATTGCAGAGCTTTGTCCATTATCAACTAGCCAGGCTGAAGCTACATTTCCCTGACTTTCCTTTCCTGTAACACTCTAGGTTAGTGTTGAGCATGACGGAAAACAGTGTGAACTTTAGATTGCAGATGTAATGCTGCAGTTGTTTTGTTATGTCTAAAAGTCTGTACAGGGCACTGGACACTGGCAGCTTGTGCATCATTTGCTACTAGCTCACCTAATTGATTAGTGTTTGAACCCACAACTTTTCCAACTCCCACCACATCTACTAGTTTGACTTCTCTGACACTGTGCAAATGAGTGTACAGTTCATGACGAATGGCACCAGCTTCCCTGCCAGATTCCCCCTATGGGGGAACTATGTATAGAAGCTGGAGGTGGTAAGAGACCAAGACTCCAGTTTGTCTTCATGCACTGTAGTTCATTGTCTCTGTTCCTGTGTGTTCTTATTTTGTCCCCGCCCAACTTTCCTTCCTGACTCCTGGTCTAGCAGATTGATCGTGACTTCAGGCTGAACGCTAGATATAAGGCAACAGACTTCTCCACTACCTCCCATCACTGTGTCAAGTCTTGTCCCTATAATATGTTCCTTAGTCTATATCAACCATAGAAGATCCACTTCTCTGACGAACAGACTGATGCAAGTTTCCTGACACCTGGGGGAATAAGTGATTCACTCCTGAAGAAGAGATCAGGATGGTGCACCACAGTGTCCTCTATAGTAACAGTGATTTATTTCAATGAAATTGGTTTCCAGAATTAAGATGGCTGGATTAAAAAATACATGGTTTTTAAAATTAATGGATGCTGCCAGATTGCTTTCCCCAAGAGCTGCGGCAAACCACATCTTCACAAAGAACATAAGAGCCTTTTGCCTGCATCCTACACAATACTTGATGCTACTGCTCTTCTTAAGTGTTGTCAGTCTGATAGTTTTAAAAATGTATTTTACAATTTAAATTCACTTGTTTTCCTCTGGTAGAGAATTTGAGTCTCTCATGTTTGATGAGGATTTAAGTATGGTTTTGTGAATTGCTTTTTTAAAGCTATTTCTCACTATTTTCTATAGGCTCCGATGAATTTTTCTGGCAAGTTCATAAATTTTCCTTGGAAAATTAACTTTTTATGTTACCTGAATTTTAAAAATTTGGTAAAAATCTAAAAATTTTTATTGTCTTCTTGACTTTGCTAATGTCATATTTTGCCATCCATACGCATTTTTTTCTTTTGTTTTACTTTTGAAGGTTTATTTCCTGGGAATTCCTTTGGGAAATAGTATAAAATAGAAGTTCAAATTAATTTTCTTCTGATGGATAATAGATTTCACTTGTACCATTTGTTAGATAATCCAACATTTTCTCTAAACTTGACAAATTTCACTATATTAAGTGTGTACATATATCTATATTCTTTAAGTCCATAAATAAAATTTCAATAAATTACAAACATATTTATAAATATTTGACATGATAAATACAAAAACATCAATGTAAACATCATGATTAATAAATGAAATATAAAAAAGAATTCCCATTAAAAATCAGGAACAGGATGGTCATAGTGGATTATGCCTATATCCCAGCTCTTTGGGAGACCAAGGTGGGAGGATTGCTTGAGGCCTGGAGTTCAAGACTAACCTGGGTAACATATTTAGACCTCGTCTCTACAAAAAAATAAAAATAAAAATAAAAATAGCAGACTTGGTGGCACACTCCTGTAGTCCCAACTATTTGGAAGGTTTAAGCAGAAGGATCCCCTGAGCCCATGAGTTTGAGGCTGCAGTGATCTGTGATCATGCCACTGCATTTCAGCCTGGGCAACAGAGTGAGACTCCAACTCAAAAACAAACAAGCAAACAAACAAACAAACAAACAAAAAACTCTCAGGAACAACCAACTTTTACTTAAATTGTTTTGAAAGTTTGAATCAATGCTGTAAGAAAAGAAGTTAAAATGTCAAGTGTTTAAAGATGGAGGCAAATGTTTTATTATTTGTGTATGGCATAATTATATACTTGGAAAGAGGATCAACTGAAAAACTATTTTAATGGTAACAAAATTTTATGGATAGACTGATAAATAAAAACCAACAGTTTCCTGGACACAAACATTAAAATTAGAAAATCAAATGAAGGAAAGGTTTTATTTACAAGAGCAACAAAGAATATAAACTAGGAAATAACTGGAGAAATTTTTGATGTCTATTGGAAGACAATGATAAAAGTCTACTGAGAAGCATAAAATAAGAATTAAAAAAAGGGAAAGGTACATTTCTTACAGAAAAAAGATGTAATATTTTGCTTAGATTCTGATTTCAATTCTTTCTACATTTACTTATAAATTCATTGTCAGGTCTTTGTATCTTAAGGGGGAGCAGTCATGTGGTCCTAAAACAAGGGAACGGGGAAGAAGACTCAGAAGGGACTTAAAATAATTGTGGGTTTCTACTATTTTTTGCCTCTACATAATAAAAAATAACAAAATTATATTCATACATGTATTTTAATTCTTACTTTCTAATGAGTTAGGTAGGCTAATTCTTCAGTAAGTCTGAGCAAATTTGACTTATGAAACAGCCCTGTAGAAGGACAGTATTTCCAGAAGTACCTGCCCTTATTGTAGTGTGCCTATGGAAAAGGTCAACAAAGAGTAAATATAAAAATATTTAATTATTTTATGATCTTTACCCTCAAGCAATATTATATAATTACTTATTTCACCTTTATAATATACTGTTAATACATCTATTATGGTATGTAGCCATTTCTTATTAGATATCTGCCTAGGCCAGGGGTTAGTTAGCAAACTAAGGGCCATAGGCCAAAGCTGGCCTTCTGCCTGTTTTGTAAAATAAAGTGTTATTGGAACACAGCTATACTCATTCATTTACACATTGTCTATGGACGCTTTCACTGTATCAGCAGAGCTGCATAGTTGCAAGAAAAACTGCATGGCCCACAAAGCTAAAAACATTTACTATTTGATGTTAAGAGGAAAAGGTTGCTGACACTTGTTCTTGATGATAAAAATATTGAGGGCAAGCTTATTTTTTTCTCATCTCTGCATACTCTGCACTTCATTCATAGATGGTGCTCAAAATCCATTTTTTTATCAATGAACTAACAGAAATAATATTCTATCAATTCTTTGTTAAGTTTAGATTATTAAAGTTTTATGTATTTATATGTGTTTGCTTGCCATTTTTAATGGAGGTTGAGGTATGGGGAAGAACAGAGAAGAGTAAAAAGTTGTAGGCCAGGAATGGATCAGGGGTGAGGCTAAGATGTGAATAAAAGATTGAAGATAAATGAAGAGAGAGAATTACAATTAAAAAAATGTGTGTTCATGGGAGTAGATAAATGAGGAGATAGGGAGAGGTGCATCGGTAGTATTGTCCCCTAACACAAAAAGATCTGGGGTTTATTTTTGTGTCTGATTTTTATAATTGTTTCCACCCCTTTTCTAACACACAATTAAGACGTGTGATTTTTTATTTCCAAATATGCAGAAAAGTTTCACATTTCTTCCTTCCCAATTTCATCACTCCTATGGTAAAAGTCACCGTTGTACATTTCTCGGGTTCTACAATAGCCTCCTAATTGGACTCCCTGTTATCACTGCTAGCCAGAACCCTTTTCTGGTTCATATAAGAGAATCCAACTCTCACTGGCTAGGGGATAAAGAGAATTTATTGTACTACTTAATTAGGAGTTCTAGCAATGATTCAGACTTTGAGCATTATTGTATCAGGAATCCAGAGCTATTTTTCTGAGCTTCTTTCATTTTGCACTCCTTCATGGGTGGACTGTGTCCTCAGGCTGGCTCCCCTTCTGGTGAAAATGGTTACTAGCAGCAACCCAGACTTCATTTTTCCTCATTCACTTCCAAGGAAAGAGAAACAAAGTGTCTCATTTCCTAACTATGGGCCAAAAGTCACAAACTTTGAGACTATCAACCTGTAGCAATCACCCTGGTAAGAGGGAAGAAGTCCCACTACAAAGTTTCACAGTTTTGATATTGGTAAAGGTGTTTAAAAACAGGATTAATGGGAAAATGATATGACTGATATGGAGCAGTGCCAAGTATACATCATAATCTCCTGAGTGCTTGTTAAGACACAGATTGCTTGTTGGATTTATTTCTCAGAATTTCTGATCTAGTAGGTCCTGGGTGAGATCACAGGTTCTGCACTACTTTTTGTTTCATTCTAGTTTTTTTGAGTCGAGGTCTCACCTTGTCCCTCAGGCTGCAATGCAGTGGCAAAATCACGTCTCACTGTAGCATTTCTAACAAATTCCCAACTGATTTTCATGTTGTAATGCTGCCCATTCTATGCTTTAGTAACCAATGACATAGAGAAATATTTATACAAAAACACTTTCCCAAGTCATAGAGCATGCAGAGTTTGGGAAATGTGTAGAAACCCACTTATTTCAGAGAGAGCATAAATATATTAAGTGTAAGGCTGTTTCATTTTAAAGACAGGGGGCCTCAGGTTCTTGAGTGGGTGAAGGAGGACTCAGGTTTTTGGCTGCTATGAGTATTGACATGGGTCTTTAATTCTCATTGCTGGGAACTTTTAAGTTTCAAGGCCCAGGTCTTGGGAAAGAAGAGAATTATTCAAGCATCTTTGAAAAACAAAATAAAAAATACAAAACCCTGAAGTATACACTGAGGTAATTTCAGCTCCCAGTGGTACAACACTCTGGGAGAACTGAGTCTGAGGATGAATTCAGGAATTAAGCACAATGAAATAAGAATGTTCAGTCCATTTGTCCACATGCCCCAAGCTTCTGGTCCCAGGGTGACCTGAATGGCATGAAGACCAATATTAATAATAACAATGGCTACCACCCACAGTGTGTTAAAAATGGCAAAATCAATGTTGAACTATACCAGCCTCTGCTGGAGTCTGATGCTATTAACAAGGCCGGGGGTGGAAGCGGGGGGCTTTGAATACAAAGCAATTGGAAAATGAGGCAGAATCCTACTGAGAGAAGTGCTGGCTAAAGAAAACCTATCCCAAGGTCCAGGCACCCTCTGTAGGTGATAAATGAAAAAACATTTTAACCTGATCTGGATTCACCAAGTAGCCACAGCTTCCTCGGAGGTCACAAAAGTGGCATCTTTTTATAACTCTTTCACTGGATGGTGGCCTCTGACTACCTTTAATTATCTCATGTTTCTATAACAAAATACCATAGACTGAGTGATTTAAACAACAGGCATTTATTTTGCACAATTCTGGAAGCAAGGAGTCCAAGGTCAAGGTGCTTATTGATTCAGTTGATGATGAGGGACTTCTTGGCTTGCAAAATTTTCTCACTGTTTCTTCAAGTGTCCTTTTCTGGGTTCATGATCATGGGAAGATCTCTCTCTCAATCTCTCTCTCTCTCTTTCTCTCTCTCCCATTCTCTCTCTTACCTGCTTCTCCTCACAAGGGTCCAACAAATCCCGTCATAGATCTACTTACTTCCCCAAATTCCCATCTTCAAAAACCATTACATTGGGGGTTAGTGCTTTGATATATCAATTTGGGGGCACAAAAATTCAGTTCATAACAGACTCTTTAGTTAGGAAACAATGCTTCTTTCCCCCTTCAAAATAGAGTAAGAGAGAAAAAGCTTGATCTGGGAGCAAAAATCTTACTTAAGAAGGTTCCATGATGGATCGTAACTGTAGGCAACTTTCAGCACAGGTGGAATAGCTTCTCCAAACCCCTTCGGCAACACAGAGCAGATATTCTTCCTCCTTCCTTTTACAGCTAGAGTGCAGGAGTAAACAGCCAGGCAATGTGTGAAGCCTAGGGAATAAGCCTGAAAAAGGTTCTTTCCCCAGGCTGTCAGTCAGGCGGCTGCTTTTGTCACAGGAACTAGAAATTGTGAATTACAGACTCCCTGCCTCCCAGCCGGAGCCGCCCCCCATGGACCTCTCTCTGGTTGCTTTCTGATTATTTCAGATTCCTGTTAAACAACCCTGAGTTCAGAAACCCATGTTGTGAAGGGAGAAAAAACAAGCAGTTGACTAAACCACTGCACACAGGTGTCAGTGCAGAAGCAATGCCTTTTACCAAACAGCACACACCCTAAGGCATTTCTGAGGTACATTTCTGAGGTTTCAGTGTCGTGGTGGAATAATACCAATAATACAAGCCTAGTGTTTCATAATATACAAAAGCAGATCATTGAGCGTCATCTGGTTTTACCTAAGAAGAAGCATAGTAAGTTTACATTAAAATGGCTCCACTTTACAAATAGAAATAATTGCATGGTGTAATTCTTCCTATCCGGGCATTTGGGGGCTGTGGGTTTATGAAGATTTGAGATTCTAGTATCGTTAGACGGTGATGTTAAAGGTATGGTTTGTGGGGGAAAAAGTTGCTATTTTCCACACACACACACACACACACACACACACACACACACACACACACACTGCAGCCAAAGTAATCTTGTCAAAATGGACATTTGAGCTAGTCACACAGATGAGGTGACAAAGGCTCAGATATGGTTAAGGTGCAGTTCAGGTTCTGGCACAAGATATGTGATGTTGAACAAATCATGTCTTTATCAAGATCTTGGTTCTAAAATGAAGCTCCTGCACATGTTGCCACAACACTAAACATTTACTCTATTACAGGAATTGTGCTTAAAACATGTTAAATATATAGTCTTATTGTATCCTTACAGAAGACTTACATGGTTGGGCATATTGTTATCCCCATTTTACAGATAAAAAATCCTAGGATGAGAGAGAAAATTACTTACAGCCACATTGTTAGCAGTGAGAACTAAGACATAAGCAAAGATCTGTTTGATTCTAGTTATTCATAAATGGATTCATTCATTTAATAAATTATTGTTCCATGCTTACTTTTGTCCAGATGGTGCTCTAGACACAAGACATGAAAACCAGCTTGGACTCTGACCTTATGGAATTTATAATCTTGGGGGGAGGAAGAGTTATAAATTAATGAGTAAAATTAAACCCATAAAATAACAACCCTGCTAGGCTTTGTAAATAATAAGAGAAAATATGACAGGAGATCCCCTAGCCTGGGAGTCATGGAAAGGAAGTAACATTTGAAATAAAATTTGCTGAATGACTAGGAGTCAACCAAGTAAAAGAGAAGGGATAAAACATTGGAAGCTATCAACCTATAGATATTATGTGAAATCAGAGATGTAGATAAGGGAACCAAGAGGTATTATAGAGGTTTTACCAGCCTCTGGACTGCCTGAATTAACAATCTGGCACTAGTAATTACTAATGTGTGATCTTGGACACGATTAAGTTTTGCGTAAACCCTCTATTTCATAGGGTTACTCTGGATATGAAATGACTAAGTATTTAGTGCTTAGGACAATAGGTGATTCATAATTCTACCAACTCTCATAAAGGATAGAGCAAGAAACCTAGGGTAAAATCTTGAGGGACATCAATACTTATAATTCCTCAGTGGAGGAGGCTAAGCACACAAAGAAGAAGGAAAAAGAGCAGTGAGGTTCTGGGCTATCACAGAAACCAAGGCAAGAGAGTATTAAAAAGAAAGAGGGATCAACTGGGTCAAGAGTTGAAGAGATATTGGGAAAGATTCTCTACTTCATGATGCCCTCTAAGATGTCATTGGTGAGACTAGAAATATCTTTTTTTTTAATTTCTTTTTTTTATTATAAAGATGTGGGGTACAATTCAGGGTTAGGTATACAAATGTTGATAATGCAGGTACCCTTGTTGTAGAAATACCTTTTCTAAAGGAAAGTTAGAAACAGAAGCCATGCTGAAATGTGTTGAGGAGAAAGCAGGATATGGAAATGGGAACAGTGAACTTTAATAACTCCGTTGACACTATTCCTTATGATGGAGGTTGATATATTAAAGAGAATGTGTAGTCTAGGAAAGTTTTCTTTTCTTTTTTTTAAGATGTAAGAAATTTATATTTGTTTTTTATTGCTATTAGCAAATTACCACAAATACAGCCACATAAAACAGCATCTATTTATTGTCTCACAATTCCATATATCAGAAGTGTGAGTGGTGTCATCTGGGTTCGTGTTCAAGGTCCCACAAGGCTAAAACCAAGAGATCAGTCAGTTTGGCCTCTTATCTGGAGGTCTGGGTAAAGAATCTGTTTCAAAGCTTATTGAAGTTGTTGATAGAATTTAGTTCCTTGTGGTTATAGAACTGAGGTTCTTACATACATATCTCTGGATATTTTATTGGGGAATAATATTATTGGTCACCTGTGTAACATTTTTGGAGGCATATCTACCATATATTTTGCCTATTTTTAATTGTGCTACCTACATAAGTTTTTATTGTTTAATTGTAAGAGTTTTTAAAACATATTCTGTATACAAGTCCCTTATCAGTTACATAATTCCACATAATTTCTTTTACTATGTGTATTATCTTTTCATTTTCATAAAGATGCCTTTTTTGCATTTTAAAATATTTAAAAGCTTTGTTGAAATAATTCTAACTAATATAACATTCAATTTACCCCTTAAAGTATATAATCCAATGGCTTTTAGTGTACTCAAAGTTATACAACCAGCATCACAATCACTTTTACAACATTATACACATTAGCAGTCACTCCTCATTCTCCGTGGCCCCACCTATGCCCTGAGTAAATCATAAATATACTGTCTTTATAGATCTTCCTACTCTATAGATTTTCTAGACTTTAAGTCATATCATATAAATGGAATCATATAATATGTAGTCTTTTGTTTTTTAAAAATATGTATACTAGCTTTATACATAATAGTCATAAACTGGAAAAAATGCCCTTCAGTGGGTTAATAGCTAAACAAGTTGTAGTACATACATATCTTAGAATAATAGTCATAAAAAGGAAATAACTATTGATACACAGAGATACTTGGATGACTCTTCAAGGAATTATGCTAAGTAAAAATACCAGTCAGCAAAGGTTACATACTATATGATTTCATTTATATGGCTATATGGCATTTTTTAAAAGAATTGTAGGGTAAATGTGAGAATTCATTACATAAGTATATTGTATGAAGGCGAGGTTTGGAATTCTAATGAGCCCTTCTCCCTACTCAGTAATGGCATGATACCAAATGGGTGTTTTTGTATTCCTTATCCCCTATCCCTCCTTCTCTTCTTTAGTAGTGCCCAGTGTCTGCTGTTTCCATCTTTGTGCCCATGTGTGCCCAAAGTTTAGGGCTCACTTAATGAATTAGAACATGTGTATTCATCTTTTGTTTGTTTGTTTCTGTGGTAATCCACTTAGAATGATGGTCTTTAGCTACATTCATGTTGCTGCGAAAGATATGATTTTGTTCTTCCTTATGGCTGCATATTATTCCATAGTATATATGTATCACACTTTCTTTATCCAGTTCACCTTCAAAGGGCATCTGGGTTGATTCCATTCCTTATTTTTGCTAGTGATTAATGCTGCAATCAACATACACCTGCAGGTGTCTTATTGGTATAACAATTTGTGTTCCTTTGGTTATATTCCCTGAAGTGGGATTGCTGAGCCAAATAGTAGCTCTATTTTTAGTTATTTGAGGAACCTCCAGACTGCTTTCCAGAAAGGGTTAACTAGTTTATACTCCTACCAACAGTGTATGAGCATTCTCTAGTCTCTGCAGCCTCACCAATATCTGTTGTTAATTGACTTTTTAATAATAGCTATCTCATTGTAGCTTTAATTTGTATTTTTCTGATTGTTAGTGATGCTGAATTGTTTTTATATGATGTTAGCTGCTTGAATGTCTTCCTTTCCTTGAATGTCTGCTTGCCTGTCTTTCTATCATGTCCTTTGTCTACTTTTAAAAATGAGGTTATTCATTTTCCCCTGTAAATATATTTAAGTTCCTTATATATCCTGCCTGTTAGGCCTTTGCCAGATGTATAGTTTGTGAATATTTTTTCCCCTTCTGTGGGGTGTCTCTTTACTCTCTTAATGGTTTCTTTTGCTGTTCAAAAGCCCTTTAAATTGATAAGATGGCACCTGCCAATTTTAGGGTTTGTTGCATTTGCTTTTGAGGACTTGGCCATGAATTTATCACCTACTATGGTGTCGAGGAGGGTGTTACCTAGGTTTTCTTATGAGATTTTTGTAGTTTTTGGCTTCACATTTAAGTTATTGATCCATTTTGAGTTATTTTTTATATATGGTAATAGGTAAGGGTTCAGTTTCATTCCTCTGCATGTGGTTTGTCAGTTTTCCCAGCACCATTTGAAAAATAAGGTTTCCAGGCAGCTCTCTAGGGTCCCCTTCCACTGCTTTCTCACAAAAAAAAAAAGAAAGAAAGAAAGAAAAGAAAAAGAAAAAGAAGTTTTCCTTTCCTGTTTGTTTTTGTTGACTTTGTAAAAGATGAGTTGTACCAGAACTATTTTTGTACCAGAATCATGCTGTTTTGGTTACTGTGGCTTTGTAGTAAAGTTTGAAGTATGGGAGTGTGATGCCACCAGTTTTGTTCTTTATGCTAAGGATTGTTTTAGCTATTCAGGCTCTTTTTTGTTTTCATATAAATTTAAGTGTTGTCTTTCTAAAGTCTATGAAAAATGTTGCTGGCTGTTTGACAGGGATTGTATTGAATCTGTAGATAACTTTGAGTAGAATAGACATTACTGATTCTTTCAACCCACAAGAATGGCATGTTTTTCCATTTGTTTGTGTTCTCTTTGATTTATTTGAACAGTGTTTTGTAGTTTTCATTGCACAGTTCTTTCCTCTCTTTGATTAGATGAATACTGAGGCATGTGTATATCTATTATGAATGGAATTGTATTTTTAATTTGGTTTCAGATTGCTTGTTGTTGGTGTATAAAAATGCAACTCATTTTTGCATTTTGAATTTGTATCCCAAGGTTTTACTTAAGTTGTTTATCAGTATGAACAGGGTTTTTTTGTTTTGGTTTGGTTTGGTTTTTTTAGGGTTTTCTAGGTATAGAATTATATCATTTGTGAAGAAGAGTAATTTAAATTCCTCTTTTCCTATTTGTATGCCTCTAATTTCTTTTTCCTGTCTGATTGCTCTGGCTAGAAATTCCAGTACTATGTTAAATGAGGGGAAGGAATGGAGGTGATAAGATTGGCCATCTTTGCCTTGTTCCAGTTCTTAGGGAAAGTTCTTCTATCTTCTTCCCATTAAATATGAAGTTGGACACAGGCTTGTCATAGATAGATCTTATTAAGAAATGTTCCTTTGATGTCTAGGTGTTTGAGAGTTTTTATTAACAAGGGATGTTGAACTTTATCAAATACTTTTTCTACATCTATTGAGATAATTGTGTGGTTCTTGGCTTTACATATGTGGATTACATTTATTGATTTACACATGTTGAACCACTTTGCATCCCAGAAATGAAGTCCATGATGAATGATTCTTGTATGTGCTGTTTAATGCAATTTGCTAGTTTCTTGTTGAGAAGTTTTGCATTCATGCTCATTAGGGAAGTTGGCCTGTAGTTTTCTTTCTTTACTGAGTCTTTGCCATTTTAGAGTATCAGGATGATATTGACTTCCTAGAATAAATTAGGGAGGACTCCTTCATTCTCAGTTGCTTGGAATACTTTCAGTAGGATTGGAATCAGCTCTTCCTTGTACATCTGGTAGAATTCAGCTGAGAAACCATATGTCACAGGGCATTTTTTGGCAGGTAATTTTCTTATAACTGAATCAAATTCTTGGATTGCTATCGGTCTGTTGAGGTTTTCAATTTCTTCCTGTTTCAATCTTTGGAGGTTATGTGTTCTCAGAAATTTCTCCATTTTCTCTATATTTTCTGGCTTAACTCATATACAAGTGTGAATAGTAATCTCTGATAATCTTTAGTATTTCTTCAGGGTTGGTTGCAACATTAACCTTTTCATTTATAATTGTGTTTATTCAGATTCATTCAATTTCTCTCTCTCTCTCTTTCTCTCTCTAGTTGATCTGGTCAGGAGGTTAGTCAATCTTATTTATCCTTCCAAAAAACCAGCTTTTCAACTTGTTGATCCTTTGTATTATTTTTGGTCTCAATTTTATTAGTTTTGATTTTATTATGATAATTTTCATTCTTCTACTGATTTTGATACTGGATTGTTATTGTCCAGGTGTGACATTGGACTATTAACTTGAGATCTCTCTATTTTCTTGATGTGTGTGTGCAATGCTATAAACTTCTCTTTCAGCACTGTAGCTTTTGGTATTTGTGTCTTTGTTTTCATTTGCTTCTATGAATCTTTTTATTTCTGTCTTAATTTCAATGCTAACCCAAAAGTCATTTAGAAGCATGTTGTTTAACTTCCATGTATTTGTGTGTCTTGCAGGTTCATGTTGGTGAAGATATTTATATTTATTCTATTGTTGTCTGAGAAGATACTTGGTATGACTTTGATCTTTTGAACTTTACTCACACTTGATTTATTGCCAAGTCTGTAGTCAGTCTTAGACTATCTTCCATATTTTGATGAAAATAATTTATATTTTCTGCTTCTTGGGTATGGGTTTAGATGTCTATTAGATCTAATTGATACAGTGTTGGAGTAAGTTTCCTGATTTTTTTGTTAGTTTTCTGCCTATAGATATTAGCAGGGTATTGAAGTTCCCAGCTATTATGGTATGGCTGTTTATGTCCTCTCTTAGATTAATTAGCAATTATTTTCGAAATCCGGATAATCTTACGTTGAATATGTATGCTTTCAAGGTAGATATTTCTTTCAGGTTAAATGAAACTTTATCATTATGCAGTGCCCTTCACTGTCCTTTTTAACTTTTATTGGTGTAAAGTTGGTTTGATCTGATATAGGAATAGCTACTCCTGCTCTTTTTTGCTTTCCATTTGCCTGGATGATCTTTCTCCAAGTTCATATTTTTGCTCTTCTTTTATAGCTTCTAACATCTTGGGGAGGCTTTACAAAAAAAGTTATGTACAAGATTTTTTCATCTGAAAATAATTATAGTTTTTTTTTTAATTTCATTTTGATTTGGATGACTTTTTTGCCTAATAACTCTGGCTAGACCCTTCAGTACGATGCCTAATAAGAATGGTGAGAGAGGACACTTTTGTCTTGTGTTTAGTCTTCAGAGAAAACATCCAGTTTCTCACTATTAAGTATAATGTTTTCTTTTATTCATAGTTTGTAAATTCTTTTTATCATGGAAGGGTATTGGACTTTGTGAAGTAACTTTTCTCCATCTATTGTGATTATCATATAGTTTTTGTTATTTATTCTATTAATCTGGTATTGATTTGTGTATATTAAACTAGCCTTGTAATCCTAGGATGAATCCTACTTGGTTACACTGCATACTCATTTTAATGTTTCTGTATTCATTTTACTGATATTTTGTTGAGAATTTTGAGTTCATATTCATAAGGGATATTTATCTGTTATTTCCTTATGATGTCTTTGTCTAGTTTTGGCATCAGTATAATACTGCCATTTAACAGATAAATAGCAATTACAATGAAAATTAGGAAGGTGGAGAGATAGGAATAGGAATGTACAGTCACTTACCACATAATAATGTTTTGGTCAGTGACAGACCAAAGATACGATGGTGGCCCTACAAGAATAACATGGAACACATATAAAAATCTGTTAAATGGCAATTGATATTGGCTCTGAAGATTAAATAAGAGAAATGATTGACATTTGGTAATGGTGCTGGATCATTTGATTTTCCATATGAAAATAAACAAATATGAAACAAGTAAAAAATAAGTAAATATGTGTATATATAAATATATATTGCATGTATAAAATCTAGGCTTGTGTAAATATACTCTTTGATATGTGGATAATGGCAAGCCATGCCAGGCAACATAGGGTCTTGCTCTCAATGCAAACTATGAAGCCAGTATTATACTGATGCCAAAACTAGACAAAGACATAGTGTCCTCTCTCACCATTCTTATTAGGCATCGTACTGAAGGGTCTAGCCAGAGTTATTAGGCAAAAAAGTCATCCAAATCAAAATGAAATTAAAAAAAAAACTATAATTATTTTCAGATGAAAAAATCTTGTACATAACTTTTTTTGTAAAGCCTCCCCAAGATGTTAGAAGCTATAAAAGAAGAGCAAAAATATGAACTTGGAGAAAGATCATCCAGGCAAATGGAAAGCAAAAAAGAGCAGGAGTAGCTATTCCTATATCAGATCAAACCAACTTTACACCAATAAAAGTTAAAAAGGACAGTGAAGGGCACTGCATAATGATAAAGTTTCATTTAACCTGAAAGAAATATCTACCTTGAAAGCATACATATTCAACGTAAGATTATCCGGATTTCGAAAATAATTGCTAATTAATCTAAGAGAGGACATAAACAGCCATACCATAATAGCTGGGAACTTCAATACCCTGCTAATATCTATAGGCAGAAAACTAACAAAAAAATCAGGAAACTTACTCCAACACTGTATCAATTAGATCTAATAGACATCTAAACCCATACCCAAGAAGCAGAAAATATAAATTATTTTCATCAAAATATGGAAGATAGTCTAAGACTGACTACAGACTTGGCAATAAATCAAGTGTGAGTAAAGTTCAAAAGATCAAAGTCATACCAAGTATCTTCTCAGACAACAATAGAATAAATATAAATATCTTCACCAACATGAACCTGCAAGACACACAAATACATGGAAGTTAAACAACATGCTTCTAAATGACTTTTGGGTTAGCATTGAAATTAAGACAGAAATAAAAAGATTCATAGAAGCAAATGAAAACAAAGACACAAATACCAAAAGCTACAGTGCTGAAAGAGAAGTTTATAGCATTGCACACACACATCAAGAAAATAGAGAGATCTCAAGTTAATAGTCCAATGTCACACCTGGACAATAACAATCCAGTATCAAAATCAGTAGAAGAATGAAAATTATCATAATAAAATCAAAACTAATAAAATTGAGACCAAAAATAATACAAAGGATCAACAAGTTGAAAAGCTGGTTTTTTGGAAGGATAAATAAGATTGACTAACCTCCTGACCAGATCAACTAGAGAGAGAAAGAGAGAGAGAGAGAAATTGAATGAATCTGAATAAACACAATTATAAATGAAAAGGTTAATGTTGCAACCAACCCTGAAGAAATACTAAAGATTATCAGAGATTACTATTCACACTTGTATATGAGTTAAGCCAGAAAATATAGAGAAAATGGAGAAATTTCTGAGAACACATAACCTCCAAAGATTGAAACAGGAAGAAATTGAAAACCTCAACAGACCGATAGCAATCCAAGAATTTGATTCAGTTATAAGAAAATTACCTGCCAAAAAATGCCCTGTGACATATGGTTTCTCAGCTGAATTCTACCAGATGTACAAGGAAGAGCTGATTCCAATCCTACTGAAAGTATTCCAAGCAACTGAGAATGAAGGAGTCCTCCCTAATTTATTCTAGGAAGTCAATATCATCCTGATACTCTAAAATGGCAAAGACTCAGTAAAGAAAGAAAACTACAGGCCAACTTCCCTAATGAGCATGAATGCAAAACTTCTCAACAAGAAACTAGCAAATTGCATTAAACAGCACATACAAGAATCATTCATCATGGACTTCATTTCTGGGATGCAAAGTGGTTCAACATGTGTAAATCAATAAATGTAATCCACATATGTAAAGCCAAGAACCACACAATTATCTCAATAGATGTAGAAAAAGTATTTGATAAAGTTCAACATCCCTTGTTAATAAAAACTCTCAAACACCTAGACATCAAAGGAACATTTCTTAATAAGATCTATCTATGACAAGCCTGTGTCCAACTTCATATTTAATGGGAAGAAGATAGAAGAACTTTCCCTAAGAACTGGAACAAGGCAAAGATGGCCAATCTTATCACCTCCATTCCTTCCCCTCATTTAACATAGTACTGGAATTTCTAGCCAGAGCAATCAGACAGGAAAAAGAAATTAGAGGCATACAAATAGGAAAAGAGGAATTTAAATTACTCTTCTTCACAAATGATATAATTCTATACCTAGAAAACCCTAAAAAAACCAAACCAAACCAAAACAAAAAAACCCTGTTCATACTGATAAACAACTTAAGTAAAACCTTGGGATACAAATTCAAAATGCAAAAATGAGTTGCATTTTTATACACCAACAACAAGCAATCTGAAACCAAATTAAAAATACAATTCCATTCATAATAGATATACACATGCCTCAGTATTCATCTAATCAAAGAGAGGAAAGAACTGTGCAATGAAAACTACAAAACACTGTTCAAATAAATCAAAGAGAACACAAACAAATGGAAAAACATGCCATTCTTGTGGGTTGAAAGAATCAGTAATGTCTATTCTACTCAAAGTTATCTACAGATTCAATACAATCCCTGTCAAACAGCCAGCAACATTTTTCATAGACTTTAGAAAGACAACACTTAAATTTATATGAAAACAAAAAAGAGCCTGAATAGCTAAAACAATCCTTAGCATAAAGAACAAAACTGGTGGCATCACACTCCCATACTTCAAACTTTACAAAAATGTCAAGGTAACTAAATTAAGGGAAAGAAAGGAGCTGGAAAAACTAGATTTTCATATACAAAAGAATTGGACTCCTACCTTAAACTATATCTCAAAATCAACCCCAAATGTATTAAAGTCCTAAATTTAAAAGCTTAAACTGTAAAACACCTAAGACAAATAATAAGGGCATATATTTTTTATTTTGACTTAGACAATGTTTTCTTGGATATGAGTTCAAACTTCAAGTGACAAAAGAAAAAAGATAGTTATGTTGGAATTCATCTACATTAAAAAAAACTTTGTTGAAAATACATTATTTTTTAATTTTAAAGACATAGGGCACAATTCATATTTAGGAATACAAATGGTCATCATACAGGTAAAGTTTGAGCCTCCCTTTGGTCCCATTTTGCTTGATTTGAGATCCAGTTACCTTTATTGTTGTTATGTGCCCCATCTCTCCCTCCCCTGATAGTGTCCTGCTACAGAAATCCCTTTCTTACTATATTATAGTAAAAGTTCAGGGTTCACTTTTGAGTGGAAACATGTGGTACTCAGTTCTTTGTTTCTGTGATAGATCACTGAGAATGATAGACTCTAAATCTATACAAGTTGCTGCGAAGTCCATAATTTTGTTCTTCTTTATGTGCAATATTCCACTGTATATATGTACATATTTTTAAAAATCCAGTACAACTTGCTGTGAAGTTCATAATTTTGCCCTTCTTTATGGATGCGTAATATTCCATCACGTGTATGTACCATATTATCTTGTATCCAGTCCGCTTTTGATAAGCAGCATGGTTGGGTCCATGTTTTTGCTATTGTAAATAATGCTTCAATAAATGTGTGTGCAGGTATGTTTCTTGTAGAGTGATTTAAGTTCCTCCAGGTATATTCTCAGAAGTGGGATTGCTGGGTTGTGTGGAAGTTCAGTTTCTAGTTCTTTTAGGTATCACCACACTGTTTTCCACAGAGGTTGAACTAGTTTGCATTCCCACCAACAGTATAGAAGCACTCCCTTTTCTCTGCATTCTCACCAGCATCGGTTTTTTCTTTTATTAATGATGGCCATTCTTACTGGAGTTAGGTGGTATCTCAAGGTGGTTTTGATTTGCAATTCTCTGATGATTAGTGAGCTAGAGCATTTTTCCATGTGTCTGTTGGCTGCTTGTATGTCTTCTTTTGAGAAATGTCTGTTCATATCTTTTGCCCACTTTTTTTTTAACTTTTAAATTTTTTATTTTAAAATTGTGGGGCACAATTCAGGGTCAAGTATACAAATATTCATTATGCAGTTACCCTGCATAATGGGATCAGTAATAGCTCCTCATTGTATGTTTTGTAGAATTCTGCTGGAAATCCATCTGGTCCAGGGCTTTTTTTGGTAGGTAGTTTTTTTATGACAGAGTCAATTTCCTGGGTTGGTGTTTGTCTATTTAGGATCTCAATTTCTTCTTGTTTCAACCTTGGGAGGTTGTGTGATGTCAGAAACTCCTTCATTTCATTAAGGTTTTTGAGTATGCTTCCTTACAGGTGTGCATAATAATCTCTGAGAATCACTTGTATTTCTTTGGGGCTAGTAGTGACTCGATCTGTTGCATTTCTGATTGTGTTTATTTAGGCCTTTTCTCTCCTTTTCTTGGTCATTTTGTTTTGGGGTTCATCAGTCTTACTTAGTCTTTCAAAGAACCAGTTTTTTGCTTCATTGACTTTTTTTCTATGGTATTTTTGTCTTCTATGTCCCATATTTGGGCTTTTACTTTAGTGATCTAGAATATTCTGCTAAAGTTATGGTTTTGGTGGTCTTTCCTTTTTAGCTCCCTTACATGATTTGTTAGATTGTTAACTTGTTCTCTATTTTCTTGATATGCGTCTTTAGAGATATAAATCTCCTTCTCAGTACTGATTTCATGGCATCCAAAAGGTTTTAGTAAGATGTTTCTTCATTTTCATTTGTTTTCAGGAATCTTTTAATTTCTGTTTTGATTTCCGTATTGACCCAGGAGTTGTTCAGCATTATGCTGTTTAGTGTCCATGTCTTTATTTATTTGGGGGGAATTTTATTGGTAGTGGAAATTTTTATTTTACTTTGCTCTGAGAAAGTCCATGGCAGTATTTCAGTTTTGTGAAATTTGTTTATGCTTTTTTTATGGTCAAGGACATGGTCATTCTTGAGTCATTCCATGTGGTGATAAGTAGAATGTATATTCTGTGGTTGTTGGGTGGAGTGTTCTTAGGTATCTACTGTGTCCATTTGGTCAAATGTCAAGTTGAGATCCATATCTCTTTGTTGATTTTTTGCCTCAATGATCGATCTAGGGTTGTTAGTGGGGTATTTAAGTCTCCAGCTATGACAGTGTTAGAGTCAATATATATTTTTAGTTTACTTAGTAACTGCTTTATAAAAGCTGGTGCTTCTATGTTGGGTGCATATGTGTTTAGAATGGATATTTCTTGCTGGTGTATCAAACCTTTTATATGTAGTATCCTTTCGTATCTTTTAAAATTTTTGATAGCTTAAACATTGTTATGTTTGATATTAAGATCATGACTCTGGCCTTCTTCTGTGATCTGTTCTCCTGGAAATTCATTTATCCATCCTCTAACTTTGAGTCTGTGAGTGTCCATTTTGGTGAGGTGAGTTTCCTGGAAAGAGCACATTACTAGGTCATGTTTGTTTTTTTCTTTTTTTAATCCTGTTCCATTCTACATCTTTTCAGTGGTGCACTTAGTCCATTCACACTGAGGCTGATTATTGAAATGTGAGAGTTTGTCACTGTCATAATGCTCTTATAAGGCTGTTTTGTTTTCATTTAGCTTTTGTGTTCATATACATGTGTGTTATAATCTTTACACGTATGCTGTGTGTTCTGCTTCTTCTGTGTTTGTTTGTGATCTTGTGAAGTATATGGTCTTTTTATTTTTATTGTTTTTGCTTCTTTTTTATTATGTACACAGCACCTTTTTAAGGATATCCAGTAGAGCTGGTTTCAAAGCAGCATATTCTTTTAGGGACTGGATGTCTAGGAAGAATTTTATTTCTCCATTGCTGATGCAGCTTAGCTTTTTTGGATAGGAAACTCTTGGTTGAAATTATTTATCTTTGAGAACATTAAAGATTGGGGTCTAATACCTTCTGGTCTGTAGTGTTTCTGCAGATAAGTCTGCAGCAATTCTTGTTGGTCTCCTCTGGTAGGTATTCTGAACTTTTTTCCTTGCTGCCCTTAGAATTTTTTATTTTACACCTACTTTGTGTAGGTAAATTACTATTTGTCTAGAGCTCGGTCTTCCCATAAGATGTGTTGCAGAGGTTCTCTGAATCTCTTGTGCTTGTATGGTTGTCTTTCTGGCCTGATAAGGAAAGTTTTCTTGAATGACCTCATGGAATATTTTTTCCAGGGTATTTTTTGTTTGTCTTTCTATTTCAGATATTCCATTAAGATGTAGGTTTAGTTTCTTAATAAAATCACACATCTCTTGGAGAGTTTTTTCTTTCTTCTTGAGGTTTTTTTTTTTCCCTATACTTTTAATAGCCTGGGTTAATTCCATATTTTGGTCTTCCAACTCCGAGATTCTTTCTTCTGCTTGGTCAACTCTGCTTCCCATGCCTGTCAGTTTGTCGTTTATTTCTTGAATGGAGTTCTTTACTTTTGTTATTTCTAAGTACACTTTCCTGAGTCTATCCAGCTCTGTTGCAACTCCATCTAGTTTTAGTTTTTGCATTTCTTGATTTTTGTTCATTCAATCCAATGATTCTCTGGTCTCTATAAGTGAATTTTGGGTACTGTTGTTCTCAGAGATAGTCATTGTGTATTCCCCAGTAGCTCTTCTTTCTCACACTGACTCTTTGCTGGGGCTCTGTTTACCAGCTGTTCTTCACTGATATTCCTTCATTTGTGATTTTTATCCTGTCTTTCTCTTTAATTCCATTGTTCAGTGGAAAATGGAGAAGTAGTCACATCTGATATTTGCTCTACCTTTTGTCCTTCCTTGAACCAGGGTTCAGAGTTTGTTCAATTATGAAATAGGGCTTGGGGTGGGACATTGTGTGGTGTCTTTACAATTTTGAGCACTTACTAGGGGATGAGAGGTGCTTCAAGGATACAGAACCTATTGGCAGGTCATAATGTTTGCTATCTGGTGAATGGGTCAGCTGGGACTTGCTCTCTGTATCTGTACAAAGTGGGTATGCTTGCATAGCTCCTGAGTTCAAGATGACATATAAGAGTGAAAAGAGAGAGGAAAAGGAGAGGAAAGGGGGAAATGGGGAGAAAGAAAAAGAAAAAAACAGAAAGTACGAAGAAAGAGAATAGAAGAAGGAAAGAAGAGAAAATCAATAAACAAACAGAGCAACCAAAGGAGATAAACAAACAAAGCAATACCACTGCCATTCTCATTCTTAGGCAGTTTTGTTTATGTCTATTGCCCAGCAGCTGGCTCAGGGTGAAGGGTGGATCATCTGGGGTTCTACATCTGCAGTTACCCACCAAGGCTTTTGCAATGGGGGCAATGTTCTCTGAGGTCACCTGCAAAGAGCAGCCCCAACACAATGCAGAGATAAGAGCCTGGTCTCAAGATTTCATTTTACCATTCTGTAGAGGCTGCCCTTGAACACTTCTCTACCCAGGCATTATGGTCTGCTCAGTTTCTCTGCCGGGAGCTATTGTTACTTTCCCAGCAATTACCAGTCTCTGGATCTTGGGACTTGGTGGCAAGGATATGGAGCTCCATCCAGGCTCAGCTTGGGCTCTTCCCCCTGCTTCATTGGGTGTCTGCCTCAGGCTCCCTTGCTGCATTGCCTCCATGGCCTTCACTGCCAGCATTCAGCTTATGCCAGCATATTTTCCCTGGAAAAGCCCCCAAATTGTCTGTTGCTAGGTCTCCTGTTCTGATTACATACATCTGTGTTTGGTCCAGTATGGGGGTGGGGCATCTATCACTCTGAGATCATGCACTTGGAGTATCCTCTCTGGTCAAATGATGGTCGATTTCAGAGAAGTGTGGACATCATCCCCTTGGTTTCAGGATACAGGTTGCTCAGGATGCAGGCAGCTCAGAATTGGACAAGATAAAGCAGGTCTCTGCCTAGTCCCAGGACAGAGAAAATGACAGTCATCCATGTTTCAAGAATGTAATTCTTAAAGGAACATGAAAAATTAAAATGCTGTAAACAAGCCATCACTGAACAGGAGAAATGTAAATGGATATTACTTGTGGAGGGGGGCAGACTTGATGATTTTTTGGGTAAGTCTTCACTGCTTCTCTCATTATGCTGGCAATGATCTAAAGATAGGTCCAAACCAGTCACTAGACAATGGAACAATACACACAGCCTGTGCCTTGATGAGTTCCAGATCATTGTCACTGAGCTGCAAAAGTAAGGGAAGTAAGGCTGGCACGGCCCAGCTTGGGGTTAGCAGTTTGGGAGTCATGGGAGTACAGTGGTTAAGGGAGCAAGCCCTCATTAGCATTCCCGGGTTTGAATCCTGGCTCTCCTTCTTGCTCACTTGTAGTTTTGGGGAATTCTTGCAAACTCTCTGCCCTCTATTTCCTTTCTATGGAACATGCATAATAGTAACATCAAGCTCATAAGGTTAAATTTAGCACAATGTTTGGGACATGCTGAGCTGCTCTCTGAATATTAGCAATTATTATTATGGCTACTGGGGTGATGCTCATACATGTACAGTACTGTCCAGGGGGAGATGACCTTTGGCTCATTTTGAACTGCACTGTTATTCAAAGATTGGTTTTGTTTCTTTTTTCTTATTAATCTTCAGGGAGTAATAATACTCCAAGATGATAGCAGCTTGGTTCTTTATGTGAATTAAGGCCCCAGAGAGCTAGGTGGTTGAAGTCCATACCCCAGAAAAAAGGGGTTAGAATTGGGAACAATTTGAAAAAATTGTCAAGATCCAATCAAATGTTTTGAAGTTCCAGGAGGAATTCCTATCCCATCAGAAGAAATGGACAGCAAATCAGGGAATTAAATTCCACAAATTTAACTAATATGGGGATTGTAAGAGCAATGCCAGTAGAAGCAGCTGCAGCTTATTAGATATTAGGCAGACTAACGCTCAGCTGGTTTAGATATTAGAATGCGCTTCCCAGGGCCTTCAAGTAAATGTCTTGCTATTCCTGTAGAATTCCTCCCCAATAGGTCATTATGTTTTATGTCATGTCACCCAGACACATAATAGCTGACAGGACCATAAGCAAGCATCTCACCTGAAGGAAGACATCTAGAGTCTAACCAGTGGTCCAGGTAGTCCCTGAAAAGTTTCCCAGAAACAATTATACTGTCAGTCCTAAGATGTGACAGCTGACCTATTAGCGTAAGATGTGGCTGGGAACTTGAGTTCACTCACCAAGAAAAAAAAAAAATAGTTATAGCAACCAGGGATCTGCAGTGTATGTGCAAATTGCTGTGTAATTACTATATGATAATGAAATATAGTAACTAGTGTTTGCAACAGTGATTGAGTGACCAGTAAACATTAACATCATATTCAGTATATTGTGTTGCAATTATATGAAAGGGGATAATAAATGCTAACAAGATTTATATTTAAATTAGGATTTTTAAATAAATTTTGAAAATTATGAAAATGTATACTGAACTCTCTATAAAACTTAACTATCCAGATTATTCTTTATTTGGTGTTTCTGAATGGTTAAATTTATATATTACTGAAAGTACTGACTGATTAAATAAATGGATAATTTTAAGTGCCGTAACTTTCTGAGGATGTTTCACACAGGTGAACTTAAGAAGCCAAACAGAGACCAATAAAAATTAATCATAAATTTATAAATGGTTAGAACTGGAAAGGAAAGGGAAGTGAGAATTATTAAGAATCTCCTCTTGGCCAAGCTAGGTGGCTCAGCCTATAATCCCAGCACTTTGGTATACCGAGGTGAGTGGATTGCCTGAGCCTGCATGTTCAATACCAGCTCAGGCAATTTGGCAAGACCTCATCTCTAAGTAAATCAAAACTTAGCCGGGCATGGTAGTGCGTGCCTGTAGTTCTGGCTACTTGGAAGGCTGAGACGGAAGGATCCCCCGTGCCCAGCAGGTCAACATTGGGGTGGCTGTGAGTTTACCATTGCACTCCAGTCTGGGGGACAGTCTGAAGTCTGAATCCAACTCAAAAAAGGGGGGGGGGAATCTCCTCTTGCAGGTAATGTGCTAAGGAATTTACCTATTTATACTTAAATTCCCTCAGTATTCACATGAGTTAGGCATAAGTATCTCTGTTTTATTGATGGGGATACTAAGCTATTTGCTCATATATTCTAACTATCTGTTGCTGCTTAACAAATCACCCAAAATTTAGTGGCTTAAAAAAAAGAGGTATTTTACTATGACCTGTCATGGATTTGAGGATTTGTGGGTTGACTGGGTACAGCTTGATGAGTCTTGCTTGGACTTTCCTTATGCATAGTTGGGGCTGAAGTCATCTGAAAGTTCTACTGAGCTGGACATCCAAAATGGCATCGCTATCCACATGTGAGGTGTCTGAGTTAAAATAGTTTAATCACCAGAGTCCTGGATAGATCTCCCCTCCCCCATCTCTCTCTCTCTCTGTCTCACTCTCACTCTCCCTGTGGCCTGTTTACATGGCACCTGGTCTCATAGGATGGCAGTGTGAGGGCTGTCAGACTCTTTATTTTATAGTGGCTGACATTTTCCAGACTGGACAGTGTGTTGCCCAAGAGAGCTGGACTGCAAGGTTTCTTATGTCCTGACCTCAGAAGTCTCAGAATGTCACTTCTTTTGATAAAACACATCAGTGAGGCCAGTCCAAATAAAGGAAAATAAATTAGACTCCATATGTTATCGGGAAGAGGGTCAAAGGGTCTTTAGTCATCTTTCAAAAAGTCATATCTTAGTAACTCTGTAAGTATAAGAATTAAATCCTGGTATATCATACATCAAAATCCATCATACCACATTTTAGGTAAATGAATCCCAGATAATATTGCATTTGCTGATGAAAGTTGCTGAGTCCAAAATATATAATGTCATGCAATTAATTCAATTCACAATAATTTCTGGGAATTTTCCTAAACATAAAACTGTTAATTATTGACATTTCAAAAATAAGAAGCTGTCTCTAAGAAAGAGATGCAAATTCAATGAATTTAAAACAACTCAACATAAAATACTATCAAAAATTCTACAGGGAACTCTCTAGAGCAGGTTGTATATACAGGGATTTGTAAGGTCTTAAAACCTAATGGCCATGGCAGGACCAAAAAGCCACAGGCATTCTGTTCTTTCTGCATAATCAGCAGGTGACTGAGACTTAGGACAGATGGGCAAGTCCCAGAGAGTAGCTCATGTCATACATCTGGAATGTTAACATGTTGGGATGGGAAGTCCTTGTGCTTGTAGTAGCAGAAATTTTTGTGCTTTTCTCTGCAATTAAAACTATGGAGGGGGAAAAAATAACCTCCACTGATCTATGATTATAAAAGAGAAAATCCAACAGTGATGACAGTCCTGTGATCCCAAGGAAACACAGAAGATGGAGATATCCCAGGGATTTTAGTGTTTTACATATGTAACAGGTCAGACATAAGCAGGTTTAGCAATCACTAAGAGTGCTGTGTGGAAGAGATACTCTTGAAATTGGGGAGAAATATGTTATCTTTTTTTTCAATGATGATATTGAGAAATGAGACCAGATATTGTTATAAAAAGTCATATCTACAAAACCATTTCATATTAAAAAAATGAGAACAGAACTAATTTAGTTAGCTAATTATCACATGCATTTCACATCAGCCCAAAAGCAACCAGAGGCCATTAGTAGCACACCCTGCCGTTCTTATCAAGCAGGGGATTAATGGGAACAAACGTGGAATTGGCTTTTGCAGAAATGAATCCACCATCTTCAAAAGGTAATAATCGCCAAGGGCCTCTCCTCGTGAGCTGCACTGTGCAGAAAGGCTTCCCCTGGAGTCTTGAGAAGCAAGAAAAACTTAGTCTTTCCCTCTTCCTGGTTGCCTTCCCTTCTTCCTACCCGCTCTTGCAGAGTGCTGAAAGTAGAAGGTGAATCTCTTTACAGAGATAGTCCTAGAGGTTAATTTATCTCTAGTGACAACCAAATCTCATGATTTTTGGCCCCAATACTGCAACAGGCCTAGCAATCTACACACAGCCTTGACTTGTTCTCAAAAGAATATGAGATTGGGAGTTTTTTCCCCTATGTATATACCTATATGTAGTTCACATAATTCATACCATTGCTCACCTCTCAAAACTTAAGCTTCACTTGTTCATTCATTCATTCATTCAAACAATCACTATTGTCCGATTTAGGCCATCACTGTGTTAGGTAATGAGAAAGGAGAAGAATAATTTCTATATTTAATAAGCTCATAATATGTCTCAGAAGAAAAAGGAGTAACTAAAATGAGAGTGAAGTGTGATGTATTATGACATGACAATTGTATCAAAACATACTGGGCAGGACATAGATGAAACAAGGAATCAGGAGAACTTGACTCAAGCATTGAAGAACTCAAATATAGACCAGGCAGCTAAGCTGGGTAGCTCTTTTGGGCAGAGGACAAACAGCATAGACAAACTATAAAAATTTAAAAATTTCAAGTAATCTGAACACTTGGAGTATAAGATTCATATGGGGAAGCTACTGATAAAATAAAACTACTAGCCGGGCTTGGTGGCTCAGCCTGTAATCCCGCGCCTTTGGGAGGCTGAGGTGAGTGGATTGCCAGAGCCCGCGGGTTCGAGACCCGCCTGGGCAGTGAGACCTCATCTCTACAATAAATCAAAAAATTAACTGGGCGTGAGAGCGCGCGCCTGTAATTCCAGCTACTCGGAAGGAAGAGGCGGAAGGATCGCCGGAGCCCAGCAGGTCGAGGCTGCGGTGGCCGGGAGCGGCCACTGCACTCCAGTCTGGGTGACGGAGACTCCAACTCAAAAAAAAATAAACAAATAAAATAAAACTACTACTTTGTATTCTAAGTTTGTCCATTGACAAATACCATAAACAGCCCCTGAGAACTCTTCGGAAATGCAGAAACTCAGGCTCCACTCCAGGCCTACTGAATCAGTATTTTCACTACTTCCCAGGTGACTTGCATGTAACTTAGAGTTTCTGAAGCACTGGAGTAGGACATGCAATGGTTGGCAGGTTAATTAGAAAAGGATGAAACTAGAAAATAAAGTTTCAGCCCTTGAAAGACATGAACCTGCCAGGAAGCAACTACATCTAAAGACATTCAGTATTCTCTTTATGTCTGTCTTCTGTAATAGATCTCACATATAAACACTCATAGTTCTCATAGTTAGCAAAATTGTCATGGTTTTCAATGAGTTTGATCCCACAACTTCCTCACTGGTTAAGATATAGAGTCGGATATTATTTGACATTGCAATTTTATTTCTGGTATTTTGTGTAAACCTTGTGGCTCTTCTCCATTCAAAATAGGCAATGAAGGATCCACTGCCTCAGGTTAGAGCTATTACAGTAGAGTCCAGAAAAGAAAGAAGTCAATTCTTGGCTCTGAGTTTCAAGATAGATTTTGAAGGGGCATGCCTTAGGAGTTGCAGAATATGAGCTTTTGTCTTCAAAATCTGAGCCATAGAGAATTGGAGGCATAAACCTCAGGCTATCAATGGTGGATTGGGAAGAAGAGATACAGAGTCAAGCAAATTTGCTTTCAGATTAGGTAAAAAGCCCATGGGCTGTGTAGAGAAGATAGAAGACTAAAGGGGTCAGTTAGATGATTATGAGTCCTGGACAAGGTACCTCATATTCTGAAATCTAGACTGAGTCTTAGCACCCCACAGGTTTGTGAGAGAAAATCTGGACCTTATCTCTTGGGTTGCTTCAGGTTTCTATGAACTCATAATGGGAAAAAGTGCACAGAGACAGTAGGATGCTCTCTGAGATTTTAAAAAAGAAGAAGATGATATCAACATGGATGATGAATTAGGTTTCTCCAGAAAAACATAGTCAATTAAATATATATGTATGTGTGTGTGTGTGTGTGTGTGTGTGTGTGTGTGTGCGCGCAAGATAGTACTGTAACAATAATACACATGCTAGAGAGCTCATCCCAAATTAATCAATACCCACATGTAGTGTAACACTAAAATGGGAATCCACTGAGCTAGAGGGTCCTTGGTTTGCTATTCAGACAGCTAGAAAGTTGGGATCAACGTCCTACCCAGCACTGTTAGAGAGCAAATTTTCCCTCACTCAAAATGCTGCTTCTCCTCCAAGAGTATAGAGGAAGATGAACAATGCCTAGTATGTCACTACATGAAGGACTATAATGCTAGTGTACTGAAAGCAGTTAAATTTGGGATCTACACTGATCTTATTCAATTGTTGCTTTGATTCCCCTTAAGTGATGTATGACCTTAAACTAAATAAGGAGAGAGACAGGAGAAGAATGTTTACTATTTTGCTGTTCATTGGTTTGGAGAAGCATAATAGTTTCAACTCTAATTATATAAAAATGGTGGAAGAATCTTACATTTATTGACAATTCATTTGACTCTGGCCAATTGAATAGTTATGTCATACAGCAACTCAATTCTACAGATCCAAAAACCTTTTGGATCTTCTCTTTGCCTCTCTCCTAACTTAGGGAATTTAAGTTGGGTGGAGTAAAGAGTGCATAGTTACCCCATACTGTGACTTAATAGACAATCATGCATGCATGTATTCATTCAACAGTTATTTCTTGAATGTCTACTTAGTTCTTGGATTTTGGTACGCTTATAAAACAGCTATTGACTTGTGTGTTTTTAGTGGAGGCTGATAGAAAATAAACAAAAAAACTAACAGTAAATAAATTATAGAATATATTAGAACATGATAATTGCTAGTACTATAGAGAAAGAGAAAAATGGACAGGTGGTTAGAGGTGTATGTTATGGCATGCAATGTGAAACAGGATAATCAGGGTTGGCAGGCTGCAGTGAGAGAACTTGAAGACAGTTGCCATGTGGATATTTGAAAGAAAAATATCAAAGGTAGAGGGAGTGGCCATTTCAAAAGTCCTCAGATAGAACATGGTGCCTGATATGTCTGAGGAACAACTAAAAGGCAGATGTAGTTGAAGCTGAGGGAAAGAGGTGAAAGAGAGGAGGAGGCACAAAGAGACTGACCAAAAGCCTGACTGATTCTCAGGATCAGAGTTCATCTTGGCTTGGGCTTTCCTCTTCCTTGGTGTGGAAGTGAGGTCCTCCAAGGAGAACCACTCTTTCCACCTTACATATTCCAAGAGCCTACAGATGAAAAGCTCTAGCTGGGATATGATGGAGACTTTTGATCCTTGTCCTACAATCAGATCTGACAGACCTACACCTCAGGTGGTGGAAGCGAGACTCATATAGTCTGTGACACTCAGAATCTCTCTCTGCGAAGGACAGGGGCAATATGGACTCATGTTTGGGAAACAATTAGCTGAGATGATTTCAAGGAAAGGAGGGGATGTCCATGAACAAGAAGGAGGGAAACAAGAAGTTACAACTTGCATGGTGTCTCAAAAAGACAAGGAAATTCAAAGATGGACAGTAAACTTTCCTATAATAGTCCTGGGAAGCCCACTTAACCCACCCAAGGCTCTCCCCACTCTGTAAAATGAGGACTTAGGTAATCTCCAAAATTCTTTCACAGTGTTTCTCTACCCATGTACACTTTGTATCACACAACTGGTTACCTAATTTTCCAAGAGACTTCATGTTCTGAACTAAATCTCAGAAAGCATTATGAGCTGAATTGTGCCCCTCCCCCATAAATCCACATGTTGAAGCCCTAAATCCCAGTTCCACAGAATGTTACTGTATTTGAAGATAGAGTCTCTAAAGAGGCAATTATGTTAACACGAATTCTCTAAACTAACGCAACTAGCATATAAGAAGAGAAAATCTGTAATAGACAGTTCCAGAGGGAAGATCATTTGAAGACATGGGGAAGAAAACATGATCATCTACAAGTCAACAAGAGAGGCCTGAGAAGAAACCAACCCCATTAAAATCTTGATCTTGGATTTCTGACCTCCAGAATTATGTTAACATAAATTTGTGTTTTTTAAGTCACCCAGTGTCTGGTACTTTGTTACAGTAGCCCTATCAGTTGAATACAGCAACGGTATAATGCCCATAGAATCAGGTATGGCCTTGGTGCATGTAGGGAGAGGAAGGAGAGAATGAGCATATGGAAAAGGAGCTAAGCCCTTCTTCTCCAGGGCATCCCAGCCAATGCCTGGTTCAGTTTTTGTTTCAGACTTTTCTTAAAGTATATATGAGAATGTACTTCTCTTAGTTCCACTTCTGATTCACGGAGCCAAATGACCCAACAGACCCATTAAAGTATCCACTTCTCTGATTCCCTTCAGATGCAGCTGCCTTTAGACCAACACTCCTTCCCCATCCTGAATTTGGATATCAACTCTGGGCTTAGCTCATATGCTTATGCCCAGCTTAGCATGCCCCTTGTTGGGTTGCCTATTTTGATTTTCTATTGGTGAATCTTGATTTCCTTCTGCTCAGGGCCTGGCAATTAACCAAGAAGGACCTATAATACAAACTAGATTCTTCTTTAATTGTCAGAAATATTCAAGGTGACTTTATATTAGAACTCCCTGTGGATGTAACAATGCTTCTAAGCTGTCTTTTTTCTTCTAAATAACAGAAAAGTTGGGCAATATTTTAAAGTAGTCATGAAACATGCAGCAGTATTGTAACAATAATAGCAGTATTACATTTTTAAAAATCACATCTCAGGCCCATAGAAACTTAATTATTCATTTTCCATGTCTTCTATACATAAATACTCTAAACTTGTAATCACAGAATAAACACAATTTTATATTCTGCTTTTCTCTCATCATAGTGTAGATACCTTTGCTCGTTGTAATCTTAATTGTTGCTTTTAGTGGTTTCATAATATACACCTAAATGGATGCTCTTTGTCTTAAATATTTTATGGAATATTCAGGCTGTTTTAAAATTCGCCACTATTTTGAATAATGCTGAAGTGAACATCTTTATGAAAATAATGTTTTCCATTTCTGGGGACAATTTCCTTAGGAAATTTTTTCAGGAGGGAAATAGTTAAAAAATCTGAGTAGTTTTAAAATTTTAAAAGCACATCACACTTTCAAAAGACCTGTCAATTTACATTGCCTGTAGCAATGTAAATTTCAACCTCATCAGAAATAGGTGTTATCATTATTTTTCACTTTTTACCAAAAGTTAAATGTGACCTTATTTTTGTTTTGATTATAATTCCTTGATCAAAATGTTCTATTTTAGACTTCCTCAAATGTTTAAATTTATATTTATGTTAAGAGATAAATAAATTCATGGTGGGATAAATAAATATTTAATACCTACTCTCAGACAATTTACTAGGGATTTTTTTTTTTTTTTTTTTTTTGAGTTGGAGTCTCACTCTGTCGCCCAGACTGGAGTGCAGTGGCCGCTCCTGGCCACCGCAGCCTCGACCTGCTGGGCTCCGGCGATCCTTCCGCCTCAGCCTTCCAAGTAGCCGGAATTACAGGCACGCGCTACCACACCCAGCTGATTTTTTTGATTTATTGCAGAGATGAGGTCTCGCTGCCCAGGCGGGTCTCAAACCCGTGGGCTCAGGCAATCCACTCACCTCAGCCTCCCAAAGGTGCGGGATCACAGGCTGAGCCACTGAGCCCAGCATACTAGGGATTTTATACTCACTACCTTTTCATCCTCACAATAACCTATGATTATTTCACAGATGAGTTACCAGAGACTTGTCCAAAGTCACAGGTCTAGTAGGTAAAAGTGGTGAATTAAAACTCAGAACTTTCTTTAGTTCTGAAATAATTGACAGTTAAAAAATGGATTTATAGACATCAAGCATTGATGCATAAGTTCACATAAGACCAGAAGCTGAGACTCCTCTGTGAGCACTTGAAACAGAGCATTTGGACCCAGATCTGAAAGATTCAGATACAGTGAGTTTGGGGAGTAGCCTGGCAGTCCATATTTTTCTCTCTCAGCCCAGGTGACTTTCATTATCAGGTGAGATTTGCATATGGTATTTGGCCCTAGATTTCCACTCTTAGCTCTCAGTTTCACCTAGAGAGATTGGTAATGTCTACAGATTTTGGAACTGCACTCCAGACCTACTAAACAGAGTCTTCTGAAACGGGGTTCAGGAATCTGTGTCATAACAGGCCCTTTTAAGGTATGCTTACAAAGCAGCCACATTGGGTTTCTCAGTGGCATTTGGAAAGTGCTGCCCTGGAATTTCACTGCTGCTGCCCTTTGGATCTGTGGCATGGGATCCTACATTAAATGAAGGTTTTTTACAGGGGTTTTTAGTTACTTAAATAGAAGTCTCTGAAACAAGATACCAAAATGATCTGGAGTACCCAATAATTGAGTCTTCTTGCCATTTTAGAATCTCCCTGAAGATCAGTATTTGGACTTTAAAGACTTTTAAAAACCTATAATTTATCATATTTTTTAGCTACACTCATATATCTTAGTTCTTACACTATATATGCTAAAATTGCATTCCTTTCTTGCTACCAAAAAACGCAATGTCTGTTCTCATGATAAAGCATGATTCTGAAATCCTCCTCCTTTTTAGCCCACAGTAATTGTTATATTCACACTTTGGATAAAGAGCCTACAATAAGGGTTTAATTTGGATTAATAGGATAATTACTGTGTGACAAACGAATGCCAAATGATGTGAAGAACTGCTTTGTAAGAGAGTTCGTGGTTTGACAAAGGTTTACTTTCAGGTGTGTGGCCTGAATTACAAACCTCAGAAATATTTCCCAGGATCCTGATGAAATTTATATTTAAACATACAATGCAACCTTACAATTTTCCAGGATATTTTTAAGAATCAAGTTTAAGCTCTCCAGTGGAATCTTTCTATTATTCCTCCAACTTTCCTGAGACAACTGAATTGTCACCTTGACCTTGCTGATGCTTCAAGTACAGTTTCCTGAAAATGAAGTCTCTAGTTTATAGGGAGGAGGAATGCATTCTGTCTCTAAAGATCATGCCTGTATTCACCAGTGCATCCAACATATGCTATTGTAATTGTTCACATGTTTTTCATTCCTGTTAGACTATGAGCTCCATCAACTTCAAGGGCTGTGCATTAATACTTTGATAACAATGGCAAAATATCTTCAAAACCTAACCACCTCTGAGTTATTCCAATGACATTGGCATCATGCTAACCTTCATTCTGGAGAAATGCAGCTAAGAAAGGCAAAACATTTGCTAAAAATTCAATGATTATTAAGGGACAGAAGTAAGATTCAAGCTCAGAACTGCCTGTCTTCAAGACCTTAATTATTATGCCCCATTTTCTGTCATTACTACATTATTCACAGTAGGTACTTAGCACCTAGAAGGTACTGAGTGTAGTACTGAGGAAAGAGCTTACACTTATCAAGGATTTGCCTTCTGCTGCATATTGTTCTCAACTCTGCAGACAGTATCAACCCCCCGAGATTAATCATTACACTTCCATGAGGGCTTGCCTGTGCAGATGGTTGCCACCTCTGAGAATGGACAAGGATGGGCTGACTGTTGCCCCCATGGGCCTGGCTGGCATTTCAGTCAAGCTCAAGACTTTGGCTATCTGAATTACAAATTTCTTTTTTCTGTCCTCTGTCTTAATTTCCCCACTTCCACTCTATCTGTATTTTGTAATGAGCCTATTTTTCGTCTGCCTTCATACTTTCCTCCCACTATCTACCACCTGATGTATGAGAAATACATGCTGGGCACTTCCCCATACCTCGCCCTAAACACTACATTCATTCACACACACACACCCCCCCACTACCACATGGCTGCTCTGTACCCTTCTAGGTTCTTCTCCAGCCACTGGGAGGAGCAGTGGTAGGGTCACACCCTGTGTTGCCTGGGATCACAGATTCTTTTCAACTCAGTATTTTATGAGATCAGGTAATTTGCTTAACCCATCTATCCCTCAGTTTTCTCATCCTTACAAATAGCACAATAATAACAGTACCTGCCTTCTTAGGTCGGGGGAAGAGTTAAAGAAGCAAATGCATGTAATAAACTTATAACAGTCCTAGGCTTATAACAAGAGCTTTGAGAGTGGCAGTCTTTCCATTGGCCTATTTCAACAGTCTCTTCATGCTCCTCAGTTCTGGTTGCACAACAGGATGTCTCCTTTGCAGACTGGCATTCCTTTCAGCTTCTCTTTCTACTCACTCCTTGGCATTATCCTCCCTTACTTTTAAATTTGGATTTCTTTTTCTCTTTCATTTTGCTTGTTAGTCTGTTATACCTGAGACCACATAGGAATGTGTTTTTAGGTGTATGTGCTTCTATTTTATACATAGTCACCTGACCAGGAGAAAAATTCATTTAATTTCATGGCTTGTTTTTAACAAAATGAATTGTTTTGGAAACTGAATTAATAGAATCAATCACATGTAGATATTGTTTTATAAAAGAATTATAGTTTCACTCAAGCAATTTTTGTTTGTAGTTGTGTGTGTGTGTGTGTGTGTGTTTGTGTGTGTGTGTCTGTGTGTGTGTTTTGCATGCTGATGTCTGCTCATGTTGCGAATGGAGGCCAACTCTGCAGAGTCCTCAGTGAATCTTGGTAGGAAAGACACTCAATCCCTCTAAGCCTCAACTCTTATATCTGACCAACAGGGATTGGTGGGTTTACTTCATGATTGTATTTGGGGAATACTTTGCTGATATTAAAATCTAATAAAATTGGAGTTAAGTACTAAGAAGAAGGCTATGGTAATGAATGCACGCGCGCGCGTGTGTGTGTGTTTCTTCTACATTTTTTATCTACAGTATTGCATGCTTCTTCCTGGAACAATCTTTGTAATTTTAAAAGTTGAATAGATACCATGAGACACTGTGAGCACATTTAAACATGTGAAAAACATGGCATCAGCACTAAGGATATGTCAAAAGTTGGAGACTCAGGCTCTGGGTGGTGAGGGTATAGATGATGAAGTGTCAAAGAAGATGGGACATAAAAAAGAAAACAGCAGAGGCCTCTTTTCCAGTCTCCTTTATTAGTTATGGAATAATTGGTTCACTTAAACACTAGGAAAGAGTCAAGTTGGAACAAGACTGGAGAGGATACTGTAATTTTGGATAGGGCTTTATGTATAAGTCTTTGTGGAATGTTTCCTTTTTAAGAAACAAAACAAAACATGGATTGGTATCCTGAGGCTAAACATTCTTCTAAAATATTTCAATCTTAACCAGTTCATGCCTCCTATATATTACTAAAGGAGCTGTGGCTATCAAAATGGAAAGGTTCTGAAGCTGGCCACAAAATAAAATGATGTGTAAGTTAAATTTGTTAATTTAAACATCTCAGCACTGATTTAATTCACTTGCAAGTTGCAGTTCAAGTGGAGCCCTGTCTCCTGGCTCCAGGATTGGAGTATATGTCCCAGACTGAAGCCAATCAATTGCGGAGCATTCGTCCTGCTAGGATAAACTTCTGACACATTCAAAGCACACGATATAGAATTACATATTTTTCTGAGATCTTAAAATCTCATGATTTCTATCTAACTTAAACCTGGATGAATTAGATATCAAGAACTGTCATAATTATCTTTCAAGCTTAGGGCAACTTCTCTGACAATGGTACCCACCCAGAGGAAGTGAATCTATAAGGAGGCAAGAGAGAACCTGGGTCCAATGTGGTATGGTGTATAATTCTCTTTTAGGTTGAAGAAAACAGCTAACTGGAAAAAATCACATAGCCCACCATGATAATCACCTGCCCCAAACACAGCCAACGAGAAGTGATAACATTTTTGTTGGGATTATAAAAAGGATGCCCTTACTCCTTACTGTTGACTTGAAAGCATATCTCAGAAGCTGCAACATTCAATTTTCAAACTCCAAGGATCACCTAAAACACAGTAAGTAGATGGTTAGTATAACAACTCTCACTCTTCTTTCCATGTATGCTACTTTTCTGATCTTTTGCTCTCAAGGTAACTATGGAAGTCATGGAAATCTAGGATACAGCCTCCAGAACCAAACTTCTTAAGTGTATAGCTTGTCAATGCCACTTGCAAGCTATACATCCTTGGACAATTTACTTAGCCACTTTGCACTTAATCTGTATAATGCAAATGATAATCATAATTACTTCATAGTCTTGTTTTGAGGACTTATTGAGATTATTGTTTATCTGCACAAGTACATGATTAATATTCAATAAATTCTTATTATTATGTTTTAGGGTATCAGAGATAGAAATTTCTGTCACTGCAAAAGTAACCTCAAATACAGATCATAAATCATGTGGAGTAACCAGGAGTGGAAGAAGAGTCCAGGGAAGCAATTCTGGTAAAGTTTCTATTTATATATTTAATAGAAAATGAGACATATGTTATCACTCAGAAGTAGACCCGGAACATTTACCATAATAATATTAGAAAGCAGACCCTGAACATTGGCAGTAGCTGGAAACTGCCGGGGGAGGAGGGCACAGAACATTAATAAGGGTACCTGATCTCAAATCAGGCAAAGCGGGGACCAAAGATAGGCCCAAACTTTACCTCTATGATGACCACTTTTATACCTAATCCTGAATTGTGCCCCACATCTTTAAAATAAATTTTTAAAAAAGAAAATGAGACATAAGACTATGTCCTTGGAAATATCTCTTTGTAGACCAAGGAGATATTCTCTCAAAATCATTTCCAAATTGTCAAACAGTAAATAGCAATGTGATCTCAATGAATGGGAGACGTGGTGGACATTATGTTTGGTCATTTCTGTATAGTCAATCTGTTGTTGATTTTTTATTTCTCTATTAAAAAAACTGGTGTACTCTATAAGATATGGAGCACTTTAATTGTAGAGCAAATGAAGTCTAGAGAGAGGTAGTTAGCAGAGAGAGTTCCTCTTTATATAACACTACTTTTCCAAACATTTGCTCTGAATTAGCAATTCTTAGTATATGAGATGGAAAAAATAAGGAGATAATAGAAAGATGAAGTAGAAGACAGAAAAATATAATGCTAAAAGAGAAAAAAACACAGAATATTGTAATAATTCTATAGTGCTTAATATGTAAAAGACACTATGTCGGACCCAGTATATGACTAATCTAATTTATTTGCAAAGTAACTGGGTATTTTTAGTATCATTTTGAGAGAATAACTGACTGAAATTAATTTATTTTTCCAAACTGATGAGTGCCTTGTCTCTCTTGTGGAGCATGACTAGGCTCTATCTCATTCAGAGATTTCTATAGTACGTGCACAGGTAACCTTAGTAATGTCAGATAGTGCTATGGTTTCAGTGTGTCACTTTCAAAATCCATACTGAAATCCTCATTGTGATGATATTAATATGTGGGATCATTTGAAAGAAACCTCATGAATGGAATGGTGACTCATCAAAGAACTGAAGAAAATTATTGTGGGTTCTTTTTCCTTTCATCCCTTCCACCATGTGAGGATGCAGCATTAGTCCCCTCCAGAGGATATGGCAATAAGGTGCCACCTTGAAAGCAGAAATCAGGCTCTTATCAGACATTGAACCTACTGGTGCCTTGATCTTGGACTTCCCAGTCTCCAGAGCTGTAAGAAATTAATTTATGTTCTTATAAATTACCCAGTCTGGGCAATTTTTTGTTATAATAGCACACATGCAGTAAGAAAGATAGCCTCCTTGAGTGCCACAGTAAGAGAACTGAGCTACAGATTGAAACTGAAATGTATACAAACACATTTAAATGCTATATTCACTACAGATGTCTGCTAAAATGAGGTGTTTTCTTCTGTCAACAAATGCTGCCATTTTCATTACTAGGGAAAGTCTACACGATTACTATTTGAGGTCTTGAGTCAAGCTGATCATGCAGCTCAAACTCAGATTACTCCTAGTAAGAATGTAGGAAACTCTCTGGATTTAGAAAGATTTTCTCGTCAGTTCCTGGGTTATTTGGTTTATTTTGTATAATGTATGATATTGATCCAATTCCAAAGGTTTATACCAAATTTATTCATATTCAGGCATCCATTTAAAGACAATTGCTATTCTGAAGACACTTGTTCTTGATGGCACAAACATTTAAAGAATCTTGTCAATGTATTATTCAGGTCATTTACCCATGTTAAATGTATTATTGAAATACAGCTTTAACAAGTTTATTTTTAGAAAGTTGCTCATGTGCAGGAAATATATACCACAGTGATGCTCAAATAGATAAACTGGATAGAGCCAACCCTTATACATTTAAAAATAGATTCAACTTTACATGGAAGCTGATCACTTGAAGCCTCAATCATGTTAGCATGCAGAGAAACCAACTCAAAATTTGAAACATGGAAGAGAAATCTGCTACTTTCTGAAATATATGTTAAACTTCCCTCTTGTCATTATTTATACTACTAAAATTCAGAAAATATAGAAAAGCACAAAAGTAGGAAAAAACTATTATTACAGCATTCTGAAATTATCACTATTAATATTTTGGTCTTTAGCTGTTTAGTCTTGTGGAAAATTTTAAATTTGTATATAAGTGTATATATCTATAGATAGAAATCTACACATATTTTCTACCAAAAAAACACACACCATGCAAAGTTTTTGATAACTATATATTCATTGAGCTAGTATATTATGGCATTTTCCATGTAAGTGAATAATCTTCTGAAGCATTATTTTTAGTGAAGCATATACATTGCATAAATATTCCATATTTTAATAGTCAATTCTATCATTGAATATTTAAGTTGTTTCTTAATTTTTTGACATTATAAATTATACTATTATATCAGTCAGCTATTGCTAAACTAATGTTCAGTAACAAACCACTGCCAAATGCAGTGGCTTAAAATAATAATCTTCATATTCATGGATCTTTTGGTTGATGGTGGCAGTTTTGGTTCTCTTTATAGGACTAAAATTTAGGATCTTCCCCATGTGATTGTCATTCTCCTCAAACCATTAAGCTATCTGGGGCATGCTATTTTTATGGCAACAGCAGGACAAGCCTGACTTTGCAAGCACATTCCAAGTTCCTATTGACACTACATCTACCTATAAAAAAAATTATCCAAAGCAAATCACATATCCAAGCTCAAAGCACAATGCAACTGTGTAATGAAAAGCTACTAAAGGACATAGGAAAATGGATAGATACTGAGAAAGGTGAAGAATTTTGAATGAGAGTAAAATCTATTGCAATTAAAATAAACATTCTTGTTTATATGAACTTTACACATACCTCTTTTAAAATACTGTTATTGTAGGATTATTTCCTGAAAGTGGGGTTGGACAATATGTTTTCACAAGTGTATACACATGGTATCTACTCTTTCCACATCACATGCTCTCTGGTGTAGAAATCTGCTGTAAACTTAAGCTCTACTCTATGGATGGAGTTAATCCAGTCCATCTCAGACTTGCTGACACTCTTTTGTTTCCCTAATTCTTTATCTACTGGTTGGTGAGGAATCTCAGCTACCATTTTCCTATTGCTCTACAGATCAATGACTTCAGATGATCTTACTTTGCTTCTTTGATGTACATTATCACTATTATTTGAAAACTTGTTTGGCATTTGCCTTTCTGCAGCAAACAAAGAGGCCTTGATAAAAAAAGACATGCCCAACACATCTTCCTCAACCTTGCTGAACCCACAGAGCTTGTTAGTTCCCCGTTTAATCTGGGCTGGAAGAAGATCAATCTTGGAACAAATGTTTCATTCTTCAGAACTTTTTCTCCCTTTTCATCAAGATTTGACTTCTCTGACTGTTTTGTAATCATGATGCCTCTATCTTTACAGAATATGAGTGGATTCCATAAGATAATTTAAATGGAAAATTAGGGTAAAATCCTACCATCTCTAGAGAGAAGGTAATGGATGAGTCACCCACAATTTTTTCCTCCCTATGCCTTAAGAGTACCAGATCAATAGTTCTCAAATTTGAACAGGCATTATAGTATCTTGGAAAATTTTTAAATCAGTATCAGGGCTTAAATTTAGCACTATATCCTCATTTTAAAAATTATGGTTTAAACCGGGCTCAGTGGCTCAGCCTGTAATCCTGCGCTTTGGGAGGCTGAGGTGAGTGAATTGCCTGAGCCCAGGGGTTTGAGACTTGCCCAGGCAACTTGGCGAGACCTCATCTCTACAGTAGATCAAAAAATTAGCCGGGCGTGGTAGCGCACATCTGTAGTTCCAGCTACCTGGAAGGCCGAGGCGGGAAGGATCACCGGAGCCCAGCAGGTCACGGTTGCGGTAACGAGCAGCGTGCCACTGCACTCCAGTCTGGGTGACAGAGTGAGACTCCAAATCAAAAAAGAAAAAAAAAAAAGAAAAAATTATGGTTTATAATATAGGAAGATATCCTTAAATTGCCATTTGTGGAGTAGCAAAATTAAGATCATATCTTAAGAAACATGTCTAGACACAGTTGCTGTTGCTTTTAGTCTTAATGTATACGTAAAATATATGAAAATAATTTTTAAATACTATTGCTTGAGTTCTATCATAAAATTTTTATTTAATTGGTCTTAGATGGGGCTTAAACAATGCATCCATTGACAGTAGCATGGCACTGCCAGGGGAGAAAGGGGACACAACATCAGTAAGGGAACCTGATCTCAAACCAGGCAAAGTGAAGACCAAAGGGAGGCCCAAAGTTTACTTGTATGATGACCACTTGTATACCTAATACTGAATTGTACCCCACATCTTTAAAATAAATGTGATAAAGATAATAAAAAATCATATCTTACAAAAGTTCTCCCATAGGATTTTAGTATGTATACAGTTAAGAGGTATTGCTCCAAAGCCTCAAAATTTCTCTGAGTTCATAGGTGTTGTTATATGTCGCTCTTCCCCCAACACACACATATGTATCTTTTGGATATTCTTTTCCTTATTTTTAATTTTGTTTTCTGTTTTCTCCGAGAAGAAGCTAAAGGCCTCTGTGCTTTTATCCACAACTATACTAGCTTTATGCAAAAACCTTCCTAAAGGAGAATTTATGATATTAAAACCGTGTCTTGATACTTCTGGTTCCAGTTTTGACATAAAAAGCTTAGACTGTATTACTACTATTTTTTCAAAAATAAAAACTTAGAAAAATGAAAAAGAAATGATTTTTCTTGTATCTTTCAGAAAAATGAGAATGCATGGTAAATTACCACCCTGAAATCTAGAGAGACATATACATCCAGAAAGATAAAACTACTGGAATTTATATTTACTTAAAGCAAAAGCCACTGGACATATGAACTGGCAGAAACATAATGCACAAGAGTCAACATAGCAGGTCTGAGACTGCTATTCTTAGAGACCTATATGCAAGGATGGCCCTTGGCTCGTGTTTGGGAATTTACATTCCAGGAGATTTCCCATCATTGTCAGTCCTGATAACAGGGCTCACACTGTGCTTAAACTCTACAAGCCATGTAGTTTATGTTGAGCACGTGTTTTTCTTCTGGGAGTCTGGAATATTGGTATGTGCTATGCAGAAGATGACCCCAATAAAAACTTTGGGCACTGAGTCTCTAATAAGCCTTTCTGGTAGATAATATTTAATATGCATTGTCACAACTCATTGCTGTAGGAATTAAGAGCAGGCTGTCTGCCTCCTCTGGGAGAGGACTCGGGAGAGCTTGAGCTTGTTTTCCACCAGATTTTATCCTATACACACTCTTTGCCCTTAAAATTTGGTATATTTTACTATGAAAAATCATAGCTATATAATGATATGCTGAGTCCTATAAGTCCTTTTACTAAATCATTAATCCTGAGGTAGTCTTCTGGATCCACAAAGGAAATATTTAAATATTAACTTTGATAAATTGCAAGGAACTGAGTATGAAAATGCATGAAAGTTAGAAAACCTTAAAGTCCATTGCTTTAGGGGCTCCCACATTTTCATGGGCTTTATCTCTAGAATCCCTCACCCTCAGTTTGTATGATGAAGATTTGAGCAAGATATGCTCCTTGTTCTAACAGGGAAAACAGAATCATTGTGAGATACACTCAGAGCCTTCATGTAGTCAAATCTTGCTCTCTAGGGGAAAGTCTTTGCCAGAGACTTCTATCAGAAAAAAAAAAAAAATCATATCCAGGTCCCTCCAGTCTTCTCGTTTTGCTAAGGGAGTAAAAAACAATGAGTCAGAGTATTGAGGACATAGATTGAGAATATTGAAACCAAGTTAGGAATCTGGGGACTATGGGGAAGAAAGCTATATCACAGGAGACACAAATGTAGGTAACATAGCCCAAATTCACAGGCCCACTAAAATACTATGATTCAATAGAAAGATTATAGAGTGTTTCCCATCCCCTAAACTTGCCTTCCACAAAAAATAAAACAACATTATAAACACATTAGACTATGACTGAAAGGAATGAAAGACACAAACTCTAACTAGAATTATTAGAGAAACCCAAGGTCAAGAGGAAATTAAAACAACGACAACAAACAAAACAAAAACAAGGATACTAGCAGGGCTCAGTGGCTTAGCCTGTAATCCCACGCCTTTGGGAGGCTGAGGTGAGTGAATTGCCTCAGCCCGCGTGTTCGAGACCCCCCTGGGCAGCGAGACCTCATCTCTACAATAAATCAAAAAATCAGCCGGGCGTGGTAGCACATGCCTGTAATTCCGGCTACTTGGAAGGCTGAGGAGGAAGGATCGCCGGAGCCCAGCAGGTCGAGGCTGCGGTGGCTGAGAGCGGCCACTGCACTCCAGTCTGGGCAACAGAGTGAGACTCCGACTCAAAAAAAAAAAAAACAAGGATACTGTAGCAACTTGAAACCCCTGGCACCTAGAGCTACAACAAACATTAAACAAAGGTTATATAGTAACCAGATTAACAAATATCCTCACATTAAACCTATTTATTTCAGCTCCTATTACCTGATACACTATGTCTAGCTTCTAACAAAAAATTACAAGTCATGCCTATAGACATGAACAAACACAGTCTGAAGATACAAAGCAACTATCAGAACCAGACATCATAGATATGATATAATGCTAAAATTATCAGGCATGGAAATTAAAATGACTGATAAAATTTTTAAGGGCCTCTAATGGAAAAAAGTAGATAAGATGCTCAAACAAATACGTAACATAAGAAGAAAAATGAAATAAAATAATTAAAAAGAAATGAAAACTGCCATAACAGATATAGACAATGTCTTTAATGGGCTCATCAGTAGACTATAAATGACTGAGGAAATAATCAGAACTTGATTACTGAATAAAAATTTTTCAAACTAAAATGCAAAGAAAATGAAAAAGCATGGGACAGGAATATAAAGAACTCTGGAGCAATTTCAAAAGTTTGATTTATGTGAATTGAAACACAGAAGTGAAAATAAATAGAGAATGGAGTAAAAGAAAAATTTTAAATAATAATGGAAGAAAACTTTCCAAAATTAATGGGATCCAGGAATTTGAGAAAATTACAAGCAGGTCAACATACACAACACACACACACACACACACACACACACACACACACACACACCCCCAGACATACCCTCATATCATATTTAAACTTCAAAAACCAGAGACAATGAGAAAAGTTTTAGAAAGAAAAAGAGAAAAAGATGAAGAAAGAAACTAAAGTTATAGAGAAATAAGAATAAGATTTATGGCAGACTCCTCATTAGAAACCATGTAAGCACTAAGAGAGTAGAATGAAATAGTAAGAGGGAAAAAATGCCAAATAAAATAAAATTTAAAAACCCTAGAATTACAAGTGGTGAAATTATTCTTAAAAATAAATAAATAAATAAAGGAAAAATAAAGGCTTACTCAGACTAATAAAAATTGATCAAATTTTTTATAGACAGACTTTCCTTTCAAGGTCTGTTAAAAGACACTTTTATTTTGTTTTGTTTTTGTGAGGTTTCATTCTGTTGCCCAGGCTGAAGTACAGTGGCATGATCACGGCTCACCACAGCCTCAATCTCCTGGGCTCAGGTGACCCTCTCACCTCAACCTCCTGAGACTACAAGTATGCAACACATGCTCAACTGATTTTTTTTTTTTTTGTAGAGACAAGGTAATGTCATGTTGTCTAGGCGGGAAAAGGCAGATTTTAGTGAGAGAGAAATGACATACATAAGAATTTTGGATCGCCATAGAGAAAAAGAGTAAAAAAGAAATAATAATTTTTAATTGTTCATACTTTATTCTTCCTTTATTTAAAAGATTACTATCTACAGTAATAATAATAAATAGTGTCAATACTTAGGTAATTATAGCATATGAAGTAAATTACAAAAGTGTCATAAGGAATAAGAGCGAGGACTTGGGAACAACACAGTGTTTTGTTTTGTTTTGTTTTGTTTTGTTTTTAGTCAGAGTTTCACTCTAGCCAAGGCTAGAATGCAATGGAATGATCATGGCTCACCACAGTCTCAAACATCTGGGCTTAGGGGATCCTCCCACCTCAGCCTACTGAGTACCTGGGACTATTGGTGGTAGACACCACTACATCTGACTAACATAAAAAAAATTTGCAGAGATGAGATCTCACTATGTTGGCCAGCTGATCTTGAGCTCTTGGTGCCTGCTTCATCCTCTCAAAGTGCTGGAATTGTAGGTATAAGCCACTGCGCCTTGCTGAGAGCAACAGGTTATAAGGTACCTGCACAACACATGAAGCAATATAGAATATTTGAAGTACAATTATATTAGTTATAAATGTGTACAGAAAACTCTAGGGACTCACTACGTTTTATCACATAAATATAATTGATATGCTAAGAGAGATAATATAAAATGCTAGGTAAAACTAGAGAAGGCAGAAAAATGAAGAAAAATAAGAAACAAAAAAAGCAAAGAATAAAAAACAATAAAAACAAGAATATTAATAATTCAAATACATATTATATATGCTAATTTAAAGACAAAGATTTGTCAAGATAAATAAATATTAAAACCATACTCCATGTCATCTATAAAAAAACTAGCATTAAAAACAAATGATATGGGTTAAAAGTAAAAAAATAGAGAAAGATATACTATTCTAGCATTGATTAAAAGAAAGCTCTAGTTGCTTTGTTAATTTCAGACAAAGCAGACTTCAAAGCAAGAAAGATTGTTAGGGATAAAGAAGAAACACTACATAATGACAAAGAGGTCAATTCTTCAAGAGGACATAACAATGCTGAAAGTGTATGCACCAAACAAAAGAACTTCAAAATGTATGGGATAAAAAGTGATAAAACTGAAAAATAGACAAATCCAGTGTTATAATTAGGAACTTCTACACAGTTTGTTAGTAATTGATATATCAACAAGGCAGAAAATCAGTAAAGATACAGATGACCTGAACAGCACTATCAATCATCTTGATCCAACTGACATTTAAAAAACACTCTAACAACACGAGAATACATATCCTTCTCAAGCTTGCATAAAATATTTAACAAAACAGACCACATTCTGGGCCATAACACAGCCAACAGATATAAAACAATAGAATTAATGCAAAATGTTTTCTCAGACTACAATGAAAATTTTTCCACTAAAAATTAATAACAGAAGGAAAGCTAGAAAATTTCCAAATAGAAAAATGAAACAATGGACTTCTAAATAACATGTAGGCCACAAAAAATTTTGGAGTGTTTTTTACAGAATGAAAATAAAAATTTAAGAGAAGTTTAAGATGGCTCACTAGAGGCATCTGGCACTCATGTTCTCTGTGAAGGAGAAGCAAAATAGTAAGAATCAACTTTGAATAGATCATCTAAGAGACAAAACTATAACTCAGTATAAAAATGACAAGAAACACCTAGGGCAAGAAAAGAGAGGGAAGCCAGGCCATATGCCCAGTTGGAATTATCTGGGAGTCCAAAAAGGTTCCCTAGTGCAGGGGGAGGGATAAGTGAGAGAATCCTAGCATTCCACATTCCTATCATGGACTCCTGCATTCCTAGCCAGTGGAGAGCACCTTGACCTTTGCAGGCCCTGAAGCAAACATAGGGAGATGCTTGGAGATTGCATGAAGGCATTGTTCCAAAGAGGGAGCTCACACTGAGTCCCACAAGACCCCCAAACCTAAGCAGCTACTGCACATTGTGCATCTTAAAGTCTAGCCACCACCAGACTGCATCCAGTCTTGAGGCACAACTATTACATCTATATATCTTTGAAGCCCAGTTGACATCATCTGCCTGCAGCTTCCACTGGAAGCCACTGACAGAAACAGAACTTCTGTGCATTTGTATGTACTCTGAAGTCAGCTCCTGTGCCCATAGCTGCTTGCTGCTGCTGCCAGAGCCAACATATGAGCCACTGGTAGCATCACTGCCATTTTTCAGCAGCAAGACATTTTTACATGCCCTGAGGACAGGCTTTTCCAGCTGCAACTGCCACCTGAGACCAAATTTTGTACTTCTCAGTCACCTGTTTAAGGCTGCTCCCCACTGATAGCAACTATGCCTTCCTGAGCAGAAGACCTGCAGCATATGTGCATGCAACCTGAGGGCAAGCTCCCCTTGCCAACAATTGCCATGTCTCCCTTCAACCAAAGTGGGATTCACAGTTCATCCCACTTCTACCCATCACAGCAGGAACCATACACAACAATGAGGGTCTTAAGAATAGATCTGCTCAATCTGCCATAGCCACCATCAACACCAGTGCAGACTGCTTGGGAGACAAAGGTTTGTCCAACAACTGCTACATCTCATGAAACATCTGTGGTTTGAGGGGCTGAGAAGCCACCCACCCTCCTGGCTTACTGCTGCCACCATTGGCACCCAAGAAAGTCACCCCAAAGCCCTATAACCAACCTGACTGAACCACTAATACCAGCATATGCTACTTTTGGACCCAAGGACAGTTACACTCAGTCCACTGCTGCCATCACTGGGGCCTAAGCACTGGTACACCTGGCATTCTTGTCCCTAGAAAAACTTCACCACAACTTCTACTAATAACTGTACTCTAAGCCACTGGGCAAATCGCAGACACCATTTACACTGCACAGCCAAATAAATTATCTAAAGGCAATATTACTGCACACAGTCAGAATCAAAACCAATGTGCTCAACTCAATCAACCCAATATAAATACATCTCCAGAGCAAAGGTCCTTCTCTGAGAATGCAAATAAAAGTATAATTAGAAATTGCTACACTAGATATACCAATATTAACATAGGCATACAAGAAACAAAATTCAAGGAAATATGACACTTTTAAAGGAACACAGTAATTCTTTATCAACAGTTCAATAAAAAATATATATAAAATGTCAGAAAAAAGCAAAGTAATGATGTTAAGTAAGCTCAATAAGATGCAAAATAACATAAATAAACAATGCAAATAAATCAGTAAAAACAATTCAGAATATAAATGAGAACTTTACCAAAAAGATAGATATCATGAAAAAGGACCAAGCAGAAATTCGAAAAGTGAAAACTTTATTGAAGGAAATAAAAAATACATTCAAGAACTTCAATAGACTAGATCAAGCTAAAGAATTTCAGAACTTGAAGACAAGTTGTTTGAAAAAACACAGTCAGACAAAGAATAAATAATTGAAAGCATAAACAAAGTCTATCTGGTATATGAGACTTTATAAAATGACCAAATATTTTAATTTTTAAGTTCTAGAAATGAAGAAAAAACAGAGGGTTACAAAAAGACTATTTAAGAAAATGATAGCTGAAAACTTTGTAAGTCTAACAAGATATTTAGACATCCATATACAGAAGGCTAAGAAATATCCAATATATCTTTCCCAATTGCACTTTGTACTTAAAAAAGTCAAAGGTTAAAGAAGAATTCTAAAAACAGTATGAAAATAGTATCTAGTCATTTGAAAGGAAGTCCCCAGCAGGCAAACAATAGATATTTCAGCAGAAATCTTACAGGAAAGGAGAAAATGAGATGATGTGTTTAAAGAGCTGGAAAAAATAAAAACCAAAAAACTACCAGCCAAAGATATTATACACAGCAAAGCTATCTTTTGTTAATGAAGGCATTGTAATTTTTTCTCAGACAAGCAAAAGATGAATTTTTTTTTTTACCATTAGACTGGCCTAACAAATGCTTCAGAGAGTGCTACACTGAGAAGCATAAGGGCAATATCTATAATCTTCAAAATACATAAAAGTATAAAACCCACTAGTAGAGCAATTACAAATAAGAGAATAAACTCAAATGATACCAGTACAGAAAACCAATGCAACATAATGATAAACAATAAGAAATAAGAAAACAAAGATATACAAAGCAAATAATAAAATGACAGCAATAAACCTTTACTGTATAATAATAACCACAAATGTAAATGAATAAAACTTTCCAATCAAAAGTTATAGACTAGCAGAATGAATTTTAAAACATTGATCAAATTATATGATGGTTACAAGAAACTCATCTCATATAAAAGCATATACAGACTGAAAGTAAAAGGATTAAAATAATATTTTCTAAGCAAATAGAAACGAAAAATGAACAGAAGTTATACCAGACATCAGATAAAACAATAACACTATGAAAAAAATAAGAATGATAGAGGGATCAATTCAGCAAGAGGATATAGCAATTCCAGATATACAGACCCAACAACAAAGCACCCAGTAACATAATGCAGATATTATTAGAGCCAAAGGGAGAGATAGACAATAAGAGTTGAAAGCTGTAATATCCCACACTCAGCATTAAACAGGTTATCTAACCAGAATATTAAAAAAGAAACATTGCATTTAAACTAAGTTTTAGAAAATGTAGACCTAATAGATATTTATAGAACAATTAATCTAATAGCTGCAGAAATGCACTTTCTTCTAAGTAGCACATGGATTACTGTCCAGGATAGACCATACATTAGTCTACAAAGCAATTATCAAAAAATTTTTAAAAATCAAAGTTATATCAAGTGTCTTTCCAGACCACAATAAAATGAGAATTAGAAATCAATAAGAAGAGAAATATTGGAAACTATAAAAATACACAGAAACATGTTCCTAATGATCATTTAGTCAATGAAGAAACTTAGAAGTAAATGTTGAAAAAAATGAAAATTGAAAAACAACTGACCAATATTTATGAGACAGAGTAAAGTCAATGATTAGAGGGAAGCTTGTAGTAATAATCAGCTACATTTAAAAGTAGAACTATTTCAAATAAAAAAACATAATGTACCTCAAGAAACTATAGGTAGGAGAAATAATAAAAATTAGTGCAGAAGTAAAAGTCATAGAAACAAAAAATTACAAAGGATCATCAAAATGAAAAAAAAATTAAGTTAAACAAAACTAATAAACTGCTAGCTTGTCTAACCAAGAAAAGAAGAGAGAATATCCAAGACATACAATCAGAAATTAAAAAGGAGACATTACAACTGATACCCTAGAAATACAAATGATTACCAGGGAGAATTAGGAACAACTACACCCTAACAAGCTGGAAAACCTAGAGGAAGTAGATATATTCCTCGACACATATCACCTACAAAAACTGAAACAGGAAGAAATAAAAAACCTAAACAGACTAAAAACAAGTAATAAGACTGAATCAGTAATAATAAAAAATTTTTCTCAACAAGAAAAGCTCAAAAGCAGATGTCTTCATTGCTGAATGATATCAAACTTCCAAAAAAGAAAAAAGCACCAATTCTTCTCAAACAACTCCAAACAACTGGAAAAAGAAGTTTTTCCTAACTCATTCTATGAGGTCAGCTATACTATGAAACCAAAATCAGACGAGAAGGCACCAACAATAACATGAAAAAAACTAATCAGGCCAATGTTCTTGATAAACATAAGTGCAAAAGACCTCAACAAAACACTAGGAAAGAGAATCCAACAGCACATCCAAAATGTAATACACCATTATCAAGTGGTTTTTATATTAGGAATGCAAGGAAGGTTCGATACATGAAAATCAGTAACTCTGATACAACATAGCAATAGAATTAAGGACAAAAATTATTCAATTATCCTAAGAGATGCAGAAAAACATTTGATAAAATTCAACATCATTTCATGATAAAAACGTCCAATAAGCTAGGCATGAAAAAAAATACTTCACCCTAATAAAGGTCATTTATGGCAAACCAACAGCTAAAATCATACCAAATAGGGAAAAACTGAAAGCCTGTACTTTAAGAACTGAAGCAAGACAAAGACGCTAATTTTTACCACTCCTCTTTAACATATCAGTGGAAGTCCTTTCCACAGCAATCAGGCAAGAGAAAGAAATAAAATACATCCAAATTGGGAAAGAGAAAGTTAAACTGTTCCTCTACAGGTGACATAATCTTTGAAAAACAAACCAAAAAAATCCCTAAAACACCACCAAAAAAGACCCATTTTGATTTGGTAAATAGATTCATTAAAATAGCAGGAGACAAAATCGGTCTAAATAATCAGTAACATCTCTCTATACTAATATTTAACTTGGTTAAAAAAACAAAAATCAGCAAGGCAATCTCACTTACAATAGCTACCAAAAATAAAATATCTTGGAACATATTTAACCAAGAAGGTTAATAATCCCCACAAGAAAAAAATACCAGACACTAATGAAAGAAACTGAAGAGGACACAAACAAATGGAAACATATTCCATGATCATGGATTGGAAAAATTAATACTGTTAAAATAGCCATACTACCCAAGGCAAAATGTTTTAATGAAATCCCTATAAAAAATGCTTATGCCAGTTTTCATAGAAATAGAAATAAAAACAAAATTCTAAAATATCTATGGAATCTGAAGATCCAAAGCAATCCTAAGCAAAAGAACAAAGCTGGAGACACCACATTACCTGATTTCAAAATATATCACAAGGCTACACTAACTCTATAATCACAGCATTGGTATAAAAACACACACATGACTTGAGAACCCAGAAATAAATCCATGCTTTTACAGCCAGCCAATTTTCAATAAAAACCTCAAGAAAATACATTGAAGGAAGAACACCTTCTTCAATAAACAGTGCTGGGAAAACTAGAGCTCTACTATGCAGAAGAATGAAACTGGACTTCTATCTCTTACTATATTCAAAAAAACAACTCAAGATGGCTTAAAGACGTAAACAAAAGACCAACAACCTTAAACTTACCAGAAGAAAACAGGACAAACACTTGAGGACATTGTTATAAGAAAACATTTTGTGGCTAAAACCTCAAAAGCACAGGGAACAAAAACAAAAATAGGAAATAGTACTATATTAAACTGAAAACCTGCACAACAAATAAAACAACCAATAGAGTGAAGAGATAACCTCTTGAATGAGAGAAAATAGTTGCAAACTATTTATCTGAAAAAGAACAAATATCCATAATATACAAGAAACTCAAATAACTCAACAGTTAAAAATAATAATAATAATTCCACTAAAAATAGGCAAAGAACACTAACAAATGTTTCTGAAAAGAGTACTTACAAATGGCCAACAGGTAGATGAAAAAATGCTCAGCATCACTAATGATTAGTGAAATGTAAATAAAACGCACAATGAGATATTATATTACACCAGTTAGAATGGTTATTAATAAAAAGACAAAAATTACATGATGCTGGCAAGGATGTTGTGAAAAGAGAACTTTTATACACTGTCAGTAGGAATGTAAATTAGTACAAACACTATGAAAAACATGAAAAGTTCTCAACTAAACATAAGACTACCAATACTATCAGGCAATTTTACAACTGGGTATTTATCTAAAGAAAACAAAATCAGTATATAAAAGGGATACCTGCACTTCCATGTTTTTGAAACACTAGTCATAATAACAGAGATACCAATTAATGTTCATCAATGGATGAATGGATTAAGAAAATGGGGTACAATGGATAAAGAATAAAATTATGTCATTTTCAGGAACATGGATGGGGAAATTAGAGTCATTAAGTAAAATAAGATAGTCCAAGGAGACAAATATCACACGTTCTCACTTACATGTGGGAGGCTAAAATGATTGTTCTCAGGAGGATAGAGAGTAAAATGATAGATACCAGAGGCTAGGTGTGTGGATGAGGCAGAGTATAAAGAGAGGCTGGTTAATGGGTACAAACATACAATTATATAAAAGGAATGAGTTCTAGTATTTAATAGCAGAGTAAGGTGACTATAGTAAATAATAATGTATTATATATTTAAAAATAGCTATAAGAAGAGACTTAAGCCGGGCTCGGTGGCTCAGCCTGTAATCCCGCGCCTTTGGGAGGCTGAGGTGAGTGAATTGCCTGAGCCCGCGGGTTCGAGACCCGCCTGGGCAGCGAGACCTCATCTCTACAATAAATCAAAAAATCAGCCGGGCGTGGTAGCGCGCGCCTGTAATTCTGGCTACTCGGGAGACTGAGGCGGAAGGACTGCCGGAGCCCAGCAGGTCGAGGCTACGGTGGCCGGGAGTGGCCACTGCACTCTAGTCTGGGCGACCGAGTGAGACTCCAATTCAAAAAAAAGAAGAGACTTAAGACGTTGCCAACACAGAAATGCTAAATACTTGAGGTGATAGTTATTCTAAATATTCTGACATTATCATTACATATTCCATGAATATGACAAATATCACATGTACCTTAAAATATGTGCAAAAATTATGTAACAGTCAAAAATAAAAGTTAAATTTATCAAAAGGTATGCATGCAGAAAAAATATTACTTCAAAGGACATTTATAGCATTAAATGTATATATTAGAACATATAAGAACTCTACAATCAGTAGCTCCAAGCAGCCACCTTAAGAAACTAGAGAAAAAAATTAAATATAAAGCAAACAGATAACAAAATAAAAATTAGAGCAGTGACCATTAAAATTGGAAATAAGAAAAAAAAAACAGAGAAAATTGTAGAAACCAAGATAATTTTAGAAAAGATGAATAAAATTGATAAATATCAGACTAAGCTAAACATAAAGAAAAAGACACAAATTATCAACATCGCAAATTAAAAAGACATTATAAATACTGATCTTGTTGACTTTAAAAATGATACTATAGAATACCATAAACAAATCTATGACCATAAATTTGATGATTCAGATGAAACAGACCAATGCAAATTATGAAAATTCTCACAGAACTGAAAACACCAGGTTCATCTTGTTTCACTGGGGAATTATACCAACACATAGGAAAAAAATACCAAATTCCCCATAATCTTTCCCAGAAAATAAAAGCAGAGAGAAATTTTTCTAAGTCAATCTTTGAAGCTAGCATTATTGTTATATGAAAACTAAAAGAAGGATAAAGGGAAGGGGAAAGAGAAGAAGGAAGAAGAAAAAGAGGAAGAGGAAGAAGGGGAAGAGGAAGAGGAAGGACGAAGATGAGGAGACGGAAGAAGAAATTAAATCTATGTCTGCAAATAATTATTCACCATGGTGAAAAGGAATTTATTCCAGGTATGCAAATCTGGTTCCAACATTAGAAAATAAATGAAAGTAATCCACCATGTCTATTAGCTAAATAAGAAAAATCTCACATAACAATTGACACTCATTCATAATTTTAAGAAGTTTCAGTAAACTAGGGAGACAGGGACACTAACTTGATAGAGAAGAGGAAAACCTACTATTAACTTCATGAAATACTATACGTTTTTGTCCTCAGATTTGAAACAAAAAAAAAGTCTTCTCTCACTGCTACTGTTCAAAATATTTGTGGAAATCCTAATTAGTGCACAAGATAGAAAAAAGAGCCAACCACCAGGCTCCACCGGTGAAAGGTGTGAGTGTGTTCTCAGCAGCTGTCCGAGTGTGGTTTTGCTCCTCTTTTCTCTTGGGCTTTGGTTACCCGCCACTGTGCCCTGACCAAGAACTCTTGCACAGCTGGGAAGGAATTAACCAACCCAAAGCATCTTATGATCACCACCCCTGACTAATTGTTGGTTTGTTTGTAGAAATTTGGTCTCATTATTATTCCGGGGGGTCTCAAACCCCTGGCCTTAGGTAATCCTTCTGCCTCAGACTCCCAAAGCACTGGGATTATAACCAGGAAGACAGAGCTCCAGTCAAAAGTGAATCTTAATGTATGCAAAGTTTAAATAAATAATAAATAAATAAACAAAACAATAATAAGCATTTGGAGGTTGGAGGATGGAAGGCAGACTGTGATAAAACAAACTGTATTACAAATATATGAAATGGTTTCATGAAAGGGAGACTAGGGAAAATATGTTAATCTAAGTAACTCTGGAAATGAGTGGAGTCTGTAATTCCAAAAGCTTTTCCCATGGAAACATGGATTAATAATTTTGAAATCTCTCTATATAATATTGACCTTGAGCAACTGAGTACATGTATGGCAGATGGTAAAAGGCAGTTTCTTAGTACTGAAACTGAAAAGATAGGTTACAGACAAATAAGGGGTTGAGCCTAGAATGACCCATGTGACAATGTGTTTAAGTTGGAGTCATCAGTATGAGTTCATAATTAGTTTAGCATAATAGAAATGGTTATATGTAGACATATTCACAGATATGTGTATATACACAGGTTAATATATATACCTTGCTCTGCCTGGTGAAAGGGCTTTACCCAGTAACAATAAACATGCCTATCACCCAAATATTGATTTCTAACACTATTCTTCAATAAAAGAAACTGGAGCTCCTTAGAGAAATGGCTGATTCTAGGACTGGGGATAGAAATACACAAAATAAACTTGAAGCATCTTGTAGCACCAGAACGTAAGAAACTTCTGAAAAAATAATTAATTATACACATACAATAATATTCAGATGTCAATATACAGAAAACAACTGAAAGAACTATTGATGCCCAAAGCTGGAACAATTTGAGAAAGAAAATAACGTAGTGATAGATTACAACTTTAAGTATAAAGCAATTATACATGAACTGTTACTTAGATAAATAAATTATTGAGCAAATAAATAAATGATTAGATAAACAGTAGAGAACGTACAAATCTCCCATGTAGAAGAACTCAAGATAATTTATGTAGACACTCTGCCTTCAAAGAGGTGAAGCATAACTCTTCACAGTTTTAGTATAGTTATACATAGTAATTTTCTTCCAAAGAGTACAGTATGGAAAGTGATAAAATAGAGTATCTTCACAGTGGAGAAAGCGGACAAACATGACCTCAGCCAGATGATAAAGTAAGCATCAATAGTAATAAGTCATGCAGATGGTACATACCTTGGTATGATGAGATAAAAATAACATTTTACTTCTGTGGTCTTATTCCCCAAAACACATAACCTCAGCCTAAAAAATAAAAATTAGATAAATACCAAATGAGGGTCATTCTACAAAATACCTGGCTATTCTTCCTGAAAAAAGTCAAGATCATCAAAAACAAGAAATGCTTGAGAAATTGTCACAGCCAAGAAGGGCAAAAGAAGGCATGAAAAGTATCTTGTATACTGAATGGACAGAAATAGAGTGTTAGGTAAATTACTCTGAATAAATATATGAACTTCAGTTAATTTTTAAAATTTCTTTCAATCAACAGTCACTCATCACAACTTCTATTCATTTTTATTTAGTTGCGTCAACATCATAATCACACCTTCTCTTCTGCCTTTGAATACTGGAAACGACAGTCTGCGCTTTCTTTTAAGAACCTTTCCCTAACACTAGTCACCATACAGAAAATCCAAGCACTTTTGACTTGCAGTTGAATTCTCCAGTATAACTAGATTTGATGCCTCGTGAAAGCCAGTCCTCAATCTAACATGAGAAAGGAGGTCAGAACTGGATCCTGCAGCTGTTATGGTAAAAACTATATTGTTCCTAATAGATATCTAGGATTTGAACGGAACTTGAACCTGGCTGTAAGCTGGTATATCTGTTCTAGAAGATGCACTTCTTTTTCAGAATTTTTGTGAGCTTATACTAGTTTTCCTTCCTGTGTTGGAAGCCTCACCTTTCAGCTTTGCAGGTTAATTCAACCAGAACAATTAATCGCTTTTCCAGGCAGCACTTAAAAAACAAGTAGCTCATTCTGTAGGTGACAGCATGTTTCCTAGAATATTAATAAATATCTTAAAAGTTTATATTATCTTCTTTAGGAAATTAAAACACATTAATTCACTTAAACATTTATCAAACATTTACTGTATTCAAAATGCTCCACTAAACATTAAAAAATTTCAAAGTAAAAGCTCCCTGCCTTTCTAGAGTTTTAAATGTGGCTGTGTGGTGTGGGGAGAAAGGGATTGTCAAAGGACTGACCAAATGTTTCTGACTCTCAGTAATATGTGGTGGTTACTCCTACAGCACTGAAACTTTCTAAGACCAGGATACTGCTGGCTTAGAAGCTCAGTAAAAACTTCTTGAAGTCGTCTTTGGAGGCCTCTAGAATGCTGATAAGTAGAATCAGTACAAAAGGATACTCTAGGAGGAGTGAATGGAAAAGGCAGGTGCCAAACACAGAGTCAGCATTTTAGAGATTGGAATTTTGGGCTTTCTGCATTGAGTAGAGTTATGGAAGGAAGGATACATTACAGAGATGGTGAATGTAAAGCAAAGGAGTTTAAACTTGGTAGACAGTGAGGAACCACTGAAAGGAGCCATTTGCGATAAAAGTACCATAATCAGAGTGGTAATTATGAAAAATCATTTCAATGTAGAGGACAGATGGAAAGAGAACCTGGAGGTAGCCAATCTAGAGTCTAAGGTGAGAGCCTGAATTAAAGCAGAAAATATGGGCTGTGGGTTGGGGATGGGGGGAGTGGGGTAAATAAAATTTGGACACAGAAGAAAAGGGAACATAGGTAGAGTTCCTGCAGGTGGGTAGGTCCTGAGGCCTGACACCTGATGATTATCCTTCCTAGGTAATATTTCCCCAACTGATTTTCATCTGAAAAGCATTAGTTGCATATGCAGACTTTTTTCAGCCTCCACATTTGCAATCAGTGCTCATGATCAACTATAGCATATACCACTGAGAATTCCTATGTTACTGTAGGAACTTATTCCTCTGATCTCAGTAGCCAGCACTGGTTTCTCAAACCACTAGTTATTTGGATGTCCAAGTAGTACTCCTCTAATTCTACTTGGGATCTGAGCTTACCCATGACAAAATTCTAATTCCAAATGAGCATCAGTTCCTCGAAGACAGGAAGCATTGCATGACTTTTGTACTACAGATACTTAACAGGAAAACAATGAGTTGAAAATGAGAAGTTCTTTGCTTTTCTAAGGCTGACAGACCAGCCACTAATTGTGTAGGAGATGGCTCCTCCTACAACCTTCCCCCACATTTCCTTCAGTGGAATAATGGCAGGAGAGAATGAAAAGAGATTCCCGTGGATCTGGAGGGGTAGACAAACAGGTCTGCTGGAAGTTTTAACAATTCTTTAAAGTTTTATGATTTATTTCTAGAATTATTATGAATTTTGGCCTTTTTTAAACATCTGTGTTCACTGCAGGTCATTGTGCAACCCCCGGGGTACTCATATCTCTGTTTGGTAAGCAGGAGTAGGACTTTTTATTTTTCTTCAGAAGCAAGAAGTCTGGAAAGAGAACAGCCCTCACATCTACCAAGGCCATCCTAAAGACAAGTGGGAATTCAAAGACCAGGTGGACCTATAAATTCTGAACCTCTAAAAGGAATTGAAGTATACAGACCCTCCAATATGACCAGCTTTTTCCCACATTCTGGCCGAGAGAAATATCAAGGCCTTTGGAGACTGGTATTTAAAATGTGGAGCTTGTATGGTCAATCTTGAAATAATCAAAGCCTAGCTCTTTGAAACACGCCATTCAAGCTTTCCTAACTCCATTAACATTTCTGTCCATCCAAATATGAAAAATGGGCCCATTTATTATTTATTATTTTCCCATTTGATATTTCACCTGCTGCGAACATAGCTCAGCCCAGCCAAGTTTCCCCTGTGGCTGGCCTGGAGGCAGATGATCCCAGCACAGTAGAATCACACCCAGGGAAGCAGATGGGTGACCTTTCTCTTGCCTGCTCTCCAGACTAGAGAACAGATAGCCAAACACTTTGGGTGGCCCAGTCCCTTTGCTTATATAAAATAAAATATATATTTTCTGACTGATGGTCTGTTTCTCAAAAACATCAATCACACATTTGTCAAACACCATCTTTCATGTATTATGCCAGAGCAGGCAATTTTTCTGTTATCTGAAATCCCTAACACGATACCCCTTTCTTCCTAGTCGACCTCTCCTCAAAATAAATTAGTGTGAACTTTTTCAATTGCTTTTCCTTCTCCTTCCTTACAGCCATGTGTTTGAAATGTGTTTAAGATATTGTCACATTTCGTATTTTAAATATCATGAGGACAGGCCAATTCTATGGTATTTTAAGTGCCCTCATTATGAAACATATGGTCAGAGGGGTGGGGATAGGGAGGTGGGGAAAGAAATATGACAAATGTAATATTTTCCCATAGTGGGGGCAGGGAACATGACCTGCAAGATGCAAGAATCTATGTGCGCCACTACTGAAATACCATCTGTTTCCATTCAAATTATCATCTTGAAATTATGACTTTTTTGCATATGCCATAATGTATAAGATTCAAGGGCCAAAACACACTGTAGTGTTTGCAATCAACTTATCCAGTTGCTGTTGAAGCTGTGGCAATTTAAAAAAAATAGAAAATAAAAACAAGAAAAACAAAGGAAATATTAAACTTGTGTTCTCATTTTTACTTCTTTTTAAAATAGGAATGAATAATCATTGACAACATCATTTATTTAATTGTCCATTCATTTATTCTTTCATTCATGCAGCAGCTAGTTAATGTATTTTACTAATTATACACAGTTATGGATATGGGGGATACAAAGATGAGAGACAGTGATCAGACTGTTACAATATGAATAATAAAGCCAACTGTAGAAGTTAACATGGATGTGACAAAAATACTCCCATTTTCTGAGGAAATATGACATTGTTCAGTGATAGGGAAATCTTTTTAAAGAAGATTACTTCTAAGATGATTTAAAAACTAAGTAGGATTTATCTGTACAAAGTAGATGCTGATATTCCCAAGCTTTGGAACCAGAATACGTACTGATACAGAAGTGCCAATGAGCACCGACAACAAAGAATTCATTATGGCTGGAACATAGAGGAACACAAACACAAAAGATGGAAGTAGAAAGGATGGCTGGAGCAACTTCCGAAGAGTCTACCTCCACTGAGGTCCAAAAAGTACTTTAGTAGATAATACCTGATTTCCTACCAAGAAGACAAACTGTCTTTCATTGAAACAATATCTTAATGAGCACAATATAGATACAGATTACAAGAGCAGTATGTCAGATGTGGTAAGAGCCTCAGAGAAGAAAATGAACTACTCTAAATAAGATGCAGGTAATAAATTTATTTGTTATCTTGATGAGGGTGTAGAAGAGTAGAGAATAGAGAGGAAGAGAAAGAGATTAGTGTGGATGGTAGGATAGGGGATTTAACGGCAAAAAGCCAAAAGAGGAACATCAAATGGTGAAGAAAACAGAATGTTTGGAGAAAATAATTATCTAATATTCTATTGTTTTGCTTGCTTTGCCATGGGCACATATTTTCTCCTCATGTCCCCTACTCCTCCCCAAACGCTCTTTTTGACTCCTTCATAAAGTCTTCTGCAATCTTCTATATTTATATGGTGAGTTAGCTCTTTCAGGGAAATTAGTAGAGAGATGGGTTTCTTGTATGAAACAATATGGCATACTAAAGATATCATGGGTAAGAAAACAAACAGGACTCATATAAGCCTTCCAGGAATTAAAATGATAAACTATTGGAATATATAGGTTTTGAGCTACAAGAGGGAGTGTAAATGGGGTTTTAAGCCATCTCACTAAATTTTTAGGTGTAAGGAAGCACCCTAGCTGACGTTTATTTTGTGTCAGCTAAGATTAAGCAGTGATAGCCGTAGTTGGCAATAATATGAAAAAGATCTGATCCTTTTACTATAAAATTTATGGTCAACTGGGGAAGAAATTCACATACGTAAAAGTAGTGAGGAAACTTGGAATCAGTCAGCAGCATTCATCCTTAGCAAAGCGATCTGTCCATCTTCTCTCTGACACTCTGAGAACCATATGCAAAGCACATAATAAGACATTGACCCTTAGACTTTGGGTAATGATCATTGCAAGCTAAGAAATAGCCATCGACAGTTGAAGATTTTCATCATTCTGGACTAGTTTTAGACAATCCTCTTTCTACCCACATATTTTTTTTCCTTCTCACACTATACTCTAAGACATCAAAGAGTCCTGTTGTATATGTGTTCCTTGGAATCCTTAATGCTATGATCTGTGTCCTAAGGAGCTGTCCAAAATATCAATTACCTTATATTTGTAGCATTCTTTAAAATGTTTGTGGAATTAAGAAATACATAAATACATTTCTTTTTTTTTTTGAGTTGGAGTCTCACTCCGTTGCCCAGACTGGAGTGCAGTGGCCGCTCCTGGCCACCGCAGCCTCGACCTGCTGGGCTCTGGCGGTCCTTCTGCCTCAGCCTTCCGAGTAGCCGGAATTACAGGTGCGCGCTATCACGCCCGGTTGATTTTTGATTTATTGTAGAGATGAGGTCTCGCCAAGTTGCCCAGGCAGGTCTCGAACCCTCAGGCTCAGGTAGTCTACTCACCTCAGCCTCCCAAAGGCACGGGATTACAGGCTGAACCACCGAACCCGGCTAAATACATTTCTATGGATTGATGAACAATAGATTTTTTTCAAAGGAACTGACCAAGATACGTTTATCAAATGTACATACATTTTTTGCAAATTCAGAAATCTGAATAAGTTCTTATACTTCTCTGTGGGTAAGGCAACAATGTTAGAAATGAATTAAAGGGTATAGGATGAGAGCATATCACCATTAAAACTGATAGTTAGCAAACTCATCAGAATTTTTATTGCCCAGTGTTTGCTTTTAATCATTTCACAATTTATTATTTCATCTGTTCTTCACTATACCACTGGGGGGTGGATAATATTATTCCTCTTTTCTGATGAGTACATTGCAGCCTATTGATAATAAAGTCTGGGTTTCAAATTCATTTTCTTTGGTTCTTTCTGAGAACCCAAGCAGCATAACTAGAGTAAGGGTGAGAAAATGAGAGTTCTGAGATCACTCATCAGTGAGTTACTCTACACTATGAACTCAGGCAAGTAATCACTAATCAATACAGTCCCAGCCTACTTTCCTGTCTCTGCATCTCTCCTTTTGTAGATATAGTACTACTTGACCTGTGTTTCAGAGCATAGTTTGGTTTCTGAGATATATTTCCTGCTTGTAAAAGCTTATTTTAAAAAACAAATTTAATACCTGTAAACTAATTTAATACCCGGGAACTCCTTCATTAGTTTATTCAGTCATATGTATATTCAGACACATTTTTAGGTGTCTCCTATTTGCCAAGCAGTGCTCTATATTTGGAAGATGGAGCAGGAACCAAATCTAGACACCTGTGCTTAAGACACATTATAGCGCCTGGTAACATGTGAGCATCTATGTTACCCAGGTGAGAGGCAATGTGGTATAATGGGGACAACTTGGACTTTAGATATGACTCCTGGGTTCAAATTCTGTTTCTACCACGTATTATCAGGTGGGATAAAGAAAAAGTCACTTCATGTCTCTGAGGTTCCATTTGTAAAATGGGTGTCCCAACCTCTCAGGGTGTAATAGGCAACAAGTAAAATAGCACTGCTAGAGTGTGTAGCCAATGGCCAATATAAAATACATATGTACAATAGCTATGGAATCCCAGTGACTACTTTCTTAGGAGCTGTGAGGACTCCTTCTTTGTAACTCATTTTTTTTTATTTTGAGTGCCACCTTTTTATATCTGTTGCCTAGCTCAATACTCCTCTCCTTCATCTCCCCCCATCTCCCCAACTTTCTCTCTTGTCCCATTGCTCCATTCTCCATTCAGCATTTAGAGGAATGCCTGCCAACATATACTGCATCATGCCCCTTTTTTTAACATCTCATTAAAACCCTCCAATAGTTCTCAATTTTCTCAGAATAAAATGTAAGCAGCTCATTGTGGCCCATGATTTGCCCCTTTGCCTGCCGCTCCTTCCTCACGCATGTCCCTCACATCTTTTGATCAGTTTGCTTCTTGTCTTGTTGCTGTCTCTCAGAATGCCAAGTCTATCTCTACCTTGGAGTCTTTACATGGTGGTCAGAAACACTGCTTTCCCCCAAATCTTAATTTAACTGACTCTTAACAAAGACACCACCTGCTTGCAAAGCCCTTCACTCATCACACCATCCACCCTTAATCACTCTTTTTTTCCCACTGTCTAGAATTATCTATTTATTCACCTATTCATTTTCTGCTCCCATACAAGAATGTAAACAACCAAGAAATATTTGTTTGGTCAATGATTATGTCCTCATCAGACAGGGCAGTGCCCAGAATATAATAGGTCTTCAGCAAATACTTTTGAAGGAAACTGCAGAGGATGTTCCTCATTTTGAATACCTTGCCCGGGCTGGTGGACACAATTTTATACCAGCGTTTTCAATTTAGCACATACTTAGTTTTAACTCCCTTGAAAGAGACACCACTTGAAAGGAATGGGCAACTATAACTGTCTCCAAAAACCATCCATAAACAAGTGCACTCTCCTTATTAAAAGGGGCCCCTTGGGGCCTTGTATGGGTAATTGTTTCATAAGGACAGGTGGGTGGAAGATCTGATTATAGAGGTCATCCTCTGTGAGCAGGTTTCCAAAAAGACACACAGGATGTTCAGGTATGGTTGTAGATTAATGCCCACCTTCCTTTTCCTCCTCCTCTCCTCTGTCTCTCCTAGGCACTTATGTGGAGGTTCCTGGATTACCATCCCATTGCCAAAAAATTGCTTCCTTACCTCTCCTTGTTGCCCTTCATCCTTTCCTAACATAATAACCATCTTGCTAATAAGTCAACTGAGTGGGTACAGCAACGTGGGCAGTTCCATTTGGCTGCTTCACTGAGTGCTGGCTTAGAGTGAATCGGAAACACGGATGATAGGGCTATTGCTGCCTCCAGCACTCCAAGGGAGGTCTGTTAATGGGTTTTCTCTCCAGTGCCTGTTGCTTACAGGGATGGCACAGGAAGCCAGCTGAAGGAAGATAAAGCATGGCTTCATCTCAGTCCCCAAGCTGTCTCCCTTTGGCCACAGCTGTGCCTTCACAAGCACCACAGAAAGGACAAAGCCTGATCCAGCCCTAAACAGGACTTTGCTTACCGGGTGTTGCCTTGCTCCCACCTCACCTAAGCCTATTCCTTTCAGATATATTTTCAAGTGAGTGTGGTTCTTCATACACATCTGTGCTACGCCGCAGTCCAGACTCTCAGATGTGTTTATCAGTCAGCTCCTCCTGCCTGGCTAATCATAATTTCAGGCAGGATAAAAGATTCTGGGCCAGGACAGCAGCAGCATATTTAGGGGTCTCTCTTCATTCAGACTGGCAAGCCCAACAGCATTGCAACTCTGGGGGACCCCAAAACTTTAAAGAACCTGGAAGTCTGCTAATTTATGTGCTTTTATGACATGTTAGCATGAGCATTTCAGTAACAGCATAAGACATGCCAGTGCTTAAAGTACAATAGAGGAGCTATCAGTGTAGTAATTCTTAATTTCATTTTAAATTCAGTGGGTGGAGAACAGCATGGGACATGGAAAAGGACAGGGTGGAGCAGGAGTGGAGAGGGTGTGCTCCTGCTCCTGCCTCATATAGAAAGACTCCAGATGAAATCATGGCAGGAGGAAAGCATTGTAGCCTGCTCACCAACTCAATTTTAATCACCAGAGTGCACCTGCTTGCTTTCTTTTCATTCCTCCACACAACAAAGATCTGCACAAATTTCGTCGAAAGAGTCATGGCAGAAATGAGGCAAACCTCGTCTCATCCCATGAATTACTTTCCAGTGCACTTTTAAATATTAATCTGTGCCAGGTTACTTATCATTTGGAAGGTAGCAAGGGGGATGGGCCACACAGATGCCATCTTTTATCACACAAATCCCAGGTTACTAAAAGTGCAGGTGAAAAATTACTGAAGAACCATCTGAGATACCTTCATCCTATCACTGCCTCAGTTCTGCACTGGCACTAGCAGAAGCTGTTAACACTCTCTGTCGCTAGTGTGCAAAATAAAAGGAGAGAACATGGAATATTTTGAACAAAGTGAAGTTTCACTGATTTGAAAGGAAGGAGTGAAGGTCAGTGTAGATGAGTAGAAGGCCCAAACAGAATATTCTCAAAGAAATCTACAGATATCCCCCTCAATATATAAAGTAACATATAATTATAGTTAGTGAAGTGTTACCAAAAAGGAATCCTATGGGGTATTAGGTAAACATCATGTTTTTTTTAGAAGTTTACAACAATGGTTCGTAAAAACTTGGCTACAGGAGAGCTTTTGAAAATATTTTTCCTATATATTTTTAATCCATTATTTTAGTCATTCAAACGGGCTTGAAATTACAGTAATCTTTGACTTCTACATTTTTATGATCCTCCCACCATATTTTCTTTGTAAAGCTATCATTAGTTGAGTGACCATGACATGCTAAGTGGCTATTATTTGTAGTTTTGATCTTTACTAAACACTGCCAAGTTGATTTGCAGATAGGCCCACTTGGCAGATAAGAAAACTAAAGTTCATGAAAATTAAATAGTTTGTTTTAGGTCACAATGTTCATTAAAAAATAAGTAAGGTAAAACCAATATAATTCCCCTTTCTTTTTCCCCTTAATAGAGTTGCTAAGTTTGTAGATCAGAGCTATGATAATCTAAGTCTAGTAAAACTGAATTGTCCTAGGTATGTGAGACATTTTCCTTTTAAAATTTTTAAAAAGATATAGACTCAAATGTTAATTAAGCTTACTTGCTACTGGTTGAGCTGTCTTTTTGGTGGCTGCCCCAGCTGTCCATATCTGGATTTAATGAACCCCAACTATGGGCCCAAGTGCAACTTCAACCCTACTGACAAGAGATATATTCCAGTCATATCATGTGGTGGTAATTGGCAGTCTTCCAAACTCAGGAGCCACTGTGCCAGAGATCAGTAATGAGTATTGTGTAGACTCTTCGACATTCTCCATGTGGGCTTTATCTACATGTCTTTCTTTATATACATATATGTATATATATTTTTTATTTGAGCCAAGCTCCGTCAATAACAGGAGAGCTCTAATTTACTAAATAAAATATTTAATTATTGCCAGTTGTCATTCCCCCAAAAGCTAAAATCTGATCTCCCTCTTATAATTATCACTGGAGGATCCTCTTTTTAAAACAAAACACAATAAGGAATGCATACAACATCAACAAGGGTAAATGATCTCAGGTGAAGTGGGGACCAAAGGGAGGCCCAAAAGTTACCTGTACAATGACCACTTGTATACCTAATCCTGAATTGTACCCCACATCTTTAAATTAAAAAAATATAAACTCCAAATAGATGACACAGATATGCTTGGTTCAATATTAATGGCAATTCCAAGGAACTTCTGCTATCCAATCTACTTTTACTATGACAAGACCCAAAGACTTGTAACTAATGGATAGTTTTTACCTTAAAAGTATGTTGCTCTTGAATCATGGCTTTGGCCTAAGGTTAACCAAAAATTTTGTGCTTGACTTGGATGAGGACACATGTGGCCAAATCAACCTGTGCGTGACACAGAGCTGGGAAGGAGAGCTAGAAAGGGGTCCAAAAAAATGTTCCAAGAGCTGGAACAATGGACTAAATACAATGTGATGAAATTTAACAGGCACAAACATAAATTTAAAAAAAAACCCACCAACAATTGCACACATGAATAATTGGAGGAAATTTATCAATAACACATGTGAAAAAGATGTAGGGGTTTTAACTGACTTTAAGCTTAGTATGAGTTAACTGCATGATGTAGTTGCCAAAATATTAATGCAATCTTAGGCAACAAGTACAGAAATAAAATAGACTGTTCAGAACAAGGGAAGATAATTCCATTTTATTCTAAGCCAATGAAATCAAACCTGGAATGTTGGGTTGGACATGGGGAGCACACAGGTAGAAAAGGTTCCTGGATCCATGTTTTGTGAGAAGTGATTGAAGGAATTCAGGGTCCAATAGAAGAAAACCATGATGAGTATCTTAAAATATCCAAAGACTGCATAGAAGAAAAATCAGTTCTTCTCTGGAAAGGAGTCCAAGATCAATATAAAGAGGACATTTTTATGATTTAGAATATTCTTTTTAAAAAAATTTCTTACCTGACGGAAAAATATTGTTTATATTTATTGTGTACAACATGATAGCTTGAAATGTTTACACATTATGGAATGGTTTAGAATGCTCTTAAATGAAATGAGATGCATTGAGAAAAATGAGCTGTCAATCAACAAATTAAGCGGATGCTGGATCAGCACCTCAAGGGTTTCATATAGGTCTCTGAAAAAGAGAAACAGTAACATGAACATGAGTGCCATACAGCTTGCACACTGCTGGACAACCCTTAATCATTAGCTATATTTTTCTGTAAACTCCTCTTGTCCTCCCAATCAAAGTGGGAGCTCTCTGAAGTCAGACACCATGTCATTACCACATGCTTCTCCTAACTTCTCCCTCTTTTCTCCTGGTGTGATTCAGAGATAAACCCATAATAAATATGTACTGAATGACAGCTGGCATAATTAATTTATGTAGCTAATATTTTCCCCCATTGAAATATAAAGATATATGCCAGTCCCAGCCTATGTCATCATTATCACATTTCTGACCTATGGTACTAAAGATAATATTTTATGAGTCTTGCAAACTACTGTTTATTCACCTCATTTGAAAACACCAAGATTCTCACCCCAACGATATCCAGTTCTCGATAATATGGCATGCTGGGAAATCTACCTATGCCTTAGTTTTCCCTTTGTGAAGCAGAGGGATGGGATTTCCTAGGTCCCTTTTAATTCTGTCACTGTATGACTATAGTCCTGTGGACTGCCTTAGGAGTTCTGATTATTTTGTGTTTTTCATTTATTTCCTTCATCTCTCTCCTATGTTCCCTCAATGACTTTGATAGTATAAGCATTGAGTTTGGTATGTTAGCAGCAGATACTGAACATAGCATCTCAAGAATCTTAAAGATTAAATATGTAGTGAATTATAAATATTTGAAATACCCTGGGGCTGGTGTATGTACTGTCTTTAAAAAGATCTTTTTGATCTAGTATCTTTTATTTACTTGCTTGTGAGCTGAATTTTTTTAATACTCTGTTAGAGCATCAAGCCTGTTGCAGGTTTTCACGATAGCAAAAGGTCCTGTAGATAGTCACAGCACCCTAACTCCCTGCTCTCTATGCTCACTTGAGGTTGAAGAAAAGGAGGGGATACTCTCAAGCTCTCATAACACAACAGAGTACAATACTAAGTACTGCTTTTGCTGAGCAAGAACAGTCTTAATGATTAACTGTTAAAATGTCCAGGCTCTGGTTTTAGCTTTGCTGTTCCCTTTCTTAGGAAAGACTCACAGCCCATTTTGCAAGATGATGACCCATACATTCCACAAATATTTATTTGATGTCTCTCTTGAACATCTATTTCCTAATCATTGATCTATTATAATCTAAATAGTTTCACTGAACCTCTATCACAGATATCTTTAGTAGATATAGTTTCTATATGATACTTTGAAGCATTGTATTTATTTATCATTTATTTATTTATTCATGTTTTTCTTTCTTAATTTGTTTTATCTCTTCCTTATTTCTGCCATCCCTGTCTTTCTTTCCTCTTTATTCACAATATTTCTCTGCCAAATACTCTCATATAGCTTACAAAAAGGCACAGAAGAAAAGCATAATTTAAGTAAAGATGTCAAGGCAGAAAGAAAAATGAATGATCTCAGGACAAATACATAGTAGTCTATGTACATAGAGCATATGAGGAATACAAAAGACCAAAAATGCATAGAGTAATAGAATATACACATAAAAAATATAAGGAATAAAGGATAGAAATAAATACACAAAATCCTTAGTAAAAGTCCTTCACTCTTTTTAGAGTGTTGCACTGTGTTCAATAAAGGTAAAAGAAGAAATAAAAATAAGGAATTACATTTTTTAACATGTTTACAAGTTAAAAGTAAATCTGTTGATCAGGAAAAGCATGACTATTACTGGTCCTGGGGCCAGAGAGAAATAAAGAAAAGACCATGGAATAACGTAGTCATGATTCTCAACAAACTTCTACAAAAAATACAACAGCTTTTTTAAAATGTTACTTTTAATATTTCTCAGGTAGGCATTGCTCATTATGCCAATGGCACTCATTTAACGACATTTTCTGTGGTAATGATGGAGGGTGGGGAATCATGGTGTGAGGGAGAGAGAGAGAGAGATTCTGTGCCTCTCTGATTATTCAGCTTAACAAAAAATTAATAAAATAAATTTTCAATAAATAGATGAATAGATAACCGGCACATCTTTCAGATAACTTTCCATAACTCAAAGACTCAAACTCTCTCATAAACCCAACAGAGTTTTTGATAATTGTAGATAGTTTGAGAATACAATAACTGGTGAGTACCAAAATATAACTATTTCCAGCACTAAAAAGTTGTTTGGATTAAAATACAAATCCTTTGAACAAAATGATTATGATGAAATACTTATTATCCATTGATAACTTGTATACATCATTTTATTATGTATAACAACCCCTCAAGGTAAGTATCAAGTATCAAGGTAACATGCCAAAACCAAGGCATAGAGAAATACATTTAAGTAACTTGTCCAAAGTCACAGTTAGTAGAGGCGTCAGAATTCAAACTTATGTCTCTCTGACTGTGCAAGTCAGTAGAATGTAAGGCAACTGCTCAGTGAACCATACTGAAGATCCACCTTGGCTAACTTTCTGACAAATGCTTATCATATCTCTGGATTTTAAAAAAATAATAATACAAATGGAAAACTGTATTGTTTGTTTAACTGTCTCTGCATTTTCCAAAACCTTTATGATTCATTTTTATCTTAATGTGAAGCAAAGATTACAAAATGCAAGTCTCTCTCCCTTCTTCCTTCCTTTCACTCCCTCTCCCCCTTTTCATCTCTCTTTCCTCCAATTTTACAAAGCCTGTTCAGAACCTGGCAAAACAACACAGGATCCTGTTTGTTTTTGTTTGGTTTTTGTTTTGTTTTTCCCAAAGGAGTGACGTTTTACTGATAGAATTGATAGAGTAGGCAGATTATACTAGGAAACTTTAATTCTATAGGAAAGTTCCAGGCCCACTGATGTCTGCAGCAGCTGGTACAAAAACACGCATGCAAGCAAGGCGGTCTAGATATAAAAACAATAACAACAACAACAAAACTTTGCACCTACCTAACTGCTGGACTCTTAACCAATACACCTACAACATAGCAGTTGGTCTATCCAGGATACTTGTAGTCAGGAGCCAACCACCAAAGCAGGAATTGGCTTAGAGACCACCTGGAGCATGCAAATCAGCAACCAGGGTTAATCCAAGATGATCCTAACCTACTTTGACCTTCATTACAATACCATTAACATAAAATTACCCCAGGAGGACCTCCCACTCCCATCATATACCTGATGCCATGACAGTGCCCATGTGACCCTAAAAGGCCTAAAACACCCCCACCCGATGTGAAGGAGCAGTAATAATAACCCAGTCCAAAGAACACCCATTTTTAAGAAAAGACCGTCTAAGGACACTGCCCTCAGTACCCCTAAAAAGAAAAGCTATAGCTCAGCAATAGTTCAAGTGCAGAAGCAGCAAAAGCAGTAGAAGCAGCAGCTTCTGTAGGCTGTTTCTACCTACTCTCCCTTCTTGAGAGTATACTATTCTTTGCTTAATGAAGCTACTAGCTTGTCATGCTACTTTATGTGTCTGTGAATTCTTTTCAAACTTAATCACAAGAACCTGATTGTCGACATCAATCCACCGTCCCATGCCAGGAGCTGCATCCCTTAGCCTGGTAACAGGATCATGATTTATTGGATATCATAGAACTGAGAGAAGCAAATACAGAGTTTTGCCCTAAGCAGAAAAAAACCAGTCAATGTCTCCAGTTTTCCTTTTAGTTGCCATATTTTTAATGCCCAGTCATTTTCACATGCTCATGATGGCCCTAGAGAAGGTTTCCTGATGTCACCATCAAAACATGTACTGGATAGAGATCAGGATAATAGCCTTTCCTTTGACACAGCATTCACATTTGTCCAGCATGTCACGGGGAGTCCAATGCCTTCCTTACACCAGTGTAAATAAGTTGTAGGACCATTATCTCAACATTCTTTCCCTGTCCAACATCTGAGTCACTGATTCCTTAATATTTTAAATGTTTTATAGTTTAAAAGTTAAATGCTTATAAAAGCTAAAACATATCATATTTAATGTATAAGATATAGAAAACAAAAATGTGGAAATAAAATAAAAATCCACTGTGATTTTATCTTCATGACATAACTATTTACGTATTTTTAAATGAATGCCTAGGCTTTGTTTCTATGTGTATAAATATGCAAACACATAAAAACACACATATTTGCTTGATTTTAAGATAGTTAGAATGTCATAAAAAACATAATTATGTATTCTTATTTTTCCATTTTATTTTATAAGCGTATTTTATGCTAAGTGATGAAAGCCAGACACACAAAGAAAAATATTGCTCGATGATCTCACTTATATGTGGAATATCTTAAAAGGTCAAATATATGGAGATAGAGAATAAAAGTAATTACCAGGACTGAGGGTGGGCAAGGGAATTATGGGATGTAGGTCAAAGGATTCAAAGAAGCAGATAGATAAGATCAAGTCTACAGATCTAATATACAACATGATGTGTTGTATATTAAACTAATAAAATTATATCATATTAGGGATTTTTGTTAGATAAGCAAATTATAACTGCTCTTGTCACAGAAAAGTAACTGTGAGATGGTAGATATGTTAATTTGATTCAGTATAGTAACAATTTTACTATGTATATCATCTCATAATATGTTGTAAATCAAATATAAACAAAACAATTTATGTTAAAAACCAAGTTTATTGAATTTTTTGAAAGTATGGTTTAAATTGAGGAATAATATTCCAACATGTTGCAACATTAGTGCATGTTTATGTTTCCAATTGTTCACTATATAAAATAGTTCTGTAATGATCACCGTTTTTCATGATATACATTTACTAGGACCAAAAAAAAAAAAAAAACAGAAGGAATTTCAACATAAAGAAATAGAGAGGTTTCCTGATTTCACCATTAAAATGTGTACTGGATAGAGATTAGGATAATAGCCACACTTTTGACACAACATTCACACTTGCCCAGCCTGTCACGAGGAGTTCAATGTCTTTCTCATACCCTTGTAAATAAGTTGGAGGGCCATTAGGATAATGGCTACAAACAATGAAGCAAAACACAATCTAAAGAGTAATGGGAACTGGGGAGAGAGCAAATAATAAAGGGAAACTGGAGAAGGAGGTAGGGACCAGAATATGCCTTGATCTTTATTTTAAAATCAAAAAAGTAAAAATAAAAAAGCAAAAATAATTTTCTAAGTTTTATTTTAAAAGCAGAGTTGAGAGGTGGGACATAAAGCAATTTGTGCTTAAAAATTCCCTTTGACTGCAGCACAGAGGATGGACTGAAGGGGAGAGTAGAATACTTATGGACAGAAAAGACAGGATGTTACTGCCATAGTCTAGATGGGAGACAATCACGACTTTGTGCAGGATGTTAAGAAAGAAATGGCGACAAATGATAGGTTCAAGAAATACTGAGGTGGTAAAATTGACTGAACTTCTGGTAGATGGGATATGGGTAGGGAGGAAAGAAAAATCAATTTTCAAGGATGATCCCTAGTTTTCAGACTTAGAATATTGGTGCTGTCATTCCCCACGATAAGAAATCCTGGAGCCAGGCATGGTGGCTCATGCCTGTAATTCCAGCACTTTGGGAAATTGAAGAGAGAAAATTGTTTGAGCCCATTATGTTGCAGTCTGCGCAACATAATGATACCAGTCTGGGCAACATAATGATACCTCGCCTCTACAACAATACACAAATTAGCCAGGCGAGGAGGTGTGCACATGTAGGCCAGGCTACTTGGGAGACTGAAATGGGAGGATTGCTTGAGCCCAGGAAGTTTAGCATGGGTGATAGAGTGAGACTTTATCTCAAAAAAGAAAGAAAAAGAAAAGGAATCCTGGAGGAAGATCATGTTTAGTGGGTGGATATTTTGTGTTGAGTTTTGGAGCTCTTGTAGCATCTATGAACATGTGATTATAGGTCAGAAACTTCTAGGAGCAGTCTAGGCTTGAGAGGAGTCATTTGATTGTCACTGGTATGTAAATGCCCATGAAAGAATGAAGAGGATAAGATACCTGAGGATATAATGTGGAATAAGAAAAGTATACAGTCTAGAACGTGCATTAAGTGTTGAAGAGAAAAAGTTGAAAGAAAAATTAGCCAACAAACTGGCAGAAACCCTAAAAGGGTATGGGAACAAAGGAGGGATGAATTAATGAATGAAAGATTTAGTTCTATCTGACTCTTACATGATGCTTTTTTTGACTTTAATGTGTAACTTCCAAGTCAGCCACATGGCAAGTTAAAATTACTTTATGACATAGAAGAACTCAGGCACTAGAAAATTTCAAGCACATAATTTAAAAATAGTCTTATTTTTAATTCTAGTTTGTCAGAGGCATTTTTAAATGGTGTAAATCATCTACTTCTGCAGAGATGGGAAGGTGGTTGGGGATTCAGGAGATGGATACTCTTTAGCCTAGCAGGCTCCTCAAATGTAAAATACAAATTCAGGCCAAACGTAACTGAATGATAGTGCTTACCTGCTACTTCATCCCAATTGTACTTTCAGAACTCCTGCTGGAAAGAAGCCACTTGATAACAGAGGTTATTCTGTATGAACTTGACTCTAGGTTGTAGAAAAAGGTGCAGGGTCTCAAAGAGAAGAGGAGATTGGTGAAAGCCATTCAGAGATGCAAGGGTGATTGGAAGCCACTGGAATACTGAGATTACATCTGAGAAAAAAAAGTACAAAGCGTGTAGAAGCCAAGACTAGAAAAGCTCTGAGAAGCTGACATCCCCATTAACATGTGTTTGTCACTCTGTTACTATAGTTCCCCACGCTGATTAACAAACAAAGCCTCACAGTCAAAGGACTCTGTGCTTGTTCTTGAATGCAGGTAGCTGCCGGGAAAGGGAAAACTTCCTGCATTCAAGAACAAGCACAGAGAGTCCTTTACGGTGGGGAGGGGAGCTTCAAAATGCTTCCAAATAGTATACTGTGGTGTTCCTTACAAAACAAAAAGCCAACCAGGCTTAGTGTAATGAACCTGTAGATTCATGCTGGAATCATCAGGTCCTAGGAAGAAAAGAAAATGGAAATGGGTGAATCTTCATGCATGGAATGCTTATAGAGATCCTAATGCATGCCAAGTCTATAAGTTACTCAGCAAGTTAACCTAACGATCAACCTCTTATACAAAAGTATAGTTCTACTTTCTGATGTGTTTTTACTTTAAATAATGTATTTATTCATTTTATACAGTTTTATTGAATGCCTATGTCTCAGGTATTGAGAATACAGAGAAAGCAGACGTAATCCTTAACTTCATGACTTAGCTTGGTGACATTTTTATTTTCCTTTTAATTTCTTTAGAGTTTCTTTACATAGGACACCTAGATCTATCTCAGTGTTTCAGCTTAAGGCACTTTTCAATATCATCTTAGATCAGCAACTCTTCTGAGTAGTACCCACAAAATACTCCTGAACTAAATCATCTTTTCTGAAATCCCCCCAGGAAAAGGGTCTGAAAAAAGTCAGTCTGTCTCCATTCCCTAATCTTTCTCCTTTCCTCGAAACATATTATTTTTCAAAGATATATTTTCTTTACATCTGTCCCAGCCTGAAGTCATCAATGTATCTGGAGACACACAGTGCTCCTTTCTAAAACTCCTGGTTCCATTATCTTCTTGTTGAATAACTTAACATAAAAATATGAGATATCAAAAAATCCAATTACATTTTAGTTACTTTGGATAGAGCAAATTGAGTTATTTTGAATATACACATTAATTCAAAGCAGACGATGAATTTTGTTTATCATTTTTGGAGTGGTTGTTTTAAATTGTCTCTCAGCTTAACTTTCTTTCATCTCATTTTCTTATAAAATGTGGTTTCTCTTCATAGATCCACACGTTTACCTCCAGCTGTAGTAAGCTCTCATTTTGTGTGTCTGTGTCTACACCTTCCATTTCAAAAGATACTCTTTCCACCCCTGCCCTAATTAACATCCATCTTTCAGAAAACAACTTATTTTAGATTAGTGTTTTACAATTTCCACATCTGAACCCTTACAGTATACAATAATGAACTTGAATACACAAAATTGATTCTGTTTTGAATTCAAAATATGATTAAAGAATAAATTATACCCAAATAGAGGTGAGTGAAGGTAATTTATTATAGTGAATTTAAAGTGCTTGGAAAATACCTAGGAAAATCATATGATGCAGTAATTTTACTTCTAGGAATCTACATCAAACACACTGATAAGAATATAAAATAATGTGTGTCCAGGACTATTTGTTGAAACACTGTAATATATCAAATGATTGACTTGAAAACTACCCAAATATCCATTATGGAAATTAATGAAATAAACTGTAGTATCTTATGCTATCTTGAAAGGATTTGAAAGCAACTAAATATAATGTATGTTTGTGTATGGGTGTGTGGAGAGAGAGAGAGAGAGAAAGAGGGAGAGAGAGAGAGAGAGAAAGAGAGAGAGAGATTTAAAAGAATTGGAATTGTTGGCTCATATGATTGTGGGGACTGGCAAATCTGAAATCTGCAAGGCAGCAAGGCGGGCTGGCAGGCTTGAAACCCCAGCAAAAGTTGATGTTGTAGTGTTGAGTTAAAGGCAATCTGGAGTCAGAATTCTTTCCTCTTTGCAGGAGGATGAGGGCATGGAGTGCAGAATTCAGTCTTTTCTCTTAAGTCATCAAACTGATTGAATGAGAACAACCCACATTATAGTGGATAATCTGATTTATTTAAAGTTTACTGGTTTAAATGTTAATTACATCTTTAAAAATACCCTCACAGCAACATCTAGACTGGTTTTTGAACAAATAGGTAGATGCCATATCCTAGGTAAGTTGAAACATAAAATAAACTATCACATATATAAAGTACTGAGAAAGAATTTCAGTTTAATATATGCAATGATATATTTAAAAGAACAGCAAAACAAAAACAAAATAAAAACATTGTGCCCAGAAACTCCACAGAAATGTGTTAGCAGAGTAGCAAACATGAAAATGCAATCTTTAGAAATGCCTTCTTACAAATTTGGCCTTGGCTGGTATCTTGAGAACCTTGCTGGTAAACAGTTTTCTACACTTAAGTAAAACTTGCCTTAACTGATAAAGGACGTTCACTCTGTCTGACTGTGTGAATAATATAGTTTATGATGAATACTTGCTTTCTTTCTGGGAGTCTGAAACCTTAGTGGTAGGCAGAAGGTACCTATACAATCAATCCTCAGTAAAATACAATACTTTAGGAGCTGAGTAGGCTCCCCTGGACAGAAACATTACATATACATTGCTGCTTTTTTGTTCAGAGTGGAACAAAAAAGAGCTCTGTGTGGAAGGGAGAAACTATGAAGAAGTCTGCACATGGACTGTCCCAGACTTCACCTCTTTCTCCTTTATGATCCAGATATATCCTTACTAAATCACTGTAATAAATTTTAGCTCTAAGTATGATCAGCCACTTAGTACACTTAGTCCTTCTAGGGAATCTCTGAATGTAGAGATGGTCTTGGAAGCCTCCAATATACCTATCCTACAAACAAAGAATATATTTTTAGTACAATATTGTTTATCAAAATAAACTTTTAAGCCCAGACACAGGTGCTGACCAGAGCGAAGTAGGTGTCGCTGACAGGCCATGCCCGGCCAGGCTGCAACCGTGGCAAGACAAACCAAGGGGACTTATCCGCAGCAGATCGGGCTCTTGGGACAATGGACACAAGAGCTTCCTAGAGAGGTGGCTGTCTTCGTCCAACACCAGCTACTGTGAGCTGTGTCACAGGGAGTTTGCATGGGGAAGCGGCACTAGCTCCTTAAAGAGGTCTTCTCTGCTACCCCTGTCAGCTGTACTCTGAGTGGAGGAGGACCAACCAGAAAGGATGCCTGAAGATCCCAGAAGCAGAAGGTTCCAAGCTTCCCACTGTACCCCCTTACCCCTTCTATCTCCACACCCAACCCCACCCTCTACCCCCTGGCCCGCACTCTCCACTGTCGGCTGGACTCCTGTAGAAGGTGGCAGCGGAGATGCCTGTGTGAAGGCTGGAGTAGCCCTGTCTATGAATGGCCAAAAGTAGCTGGAGACGCCCTGGCGTTTGGAAGGACAGAAGCCGCCCCCAATGCTTCCTGCACAGCCTGAGACCTTCTTAGGCCAACAGACATGGAGCCTATTCTGTGACCCTGCATGAAGGTATTTTCCGACTTTTTGCATACTGATGTTCATGAGAAGGACAGGTGGACACAGTCCAGACCTACAGATGGCAAGGTGATCTCATGCGGAGGTCCATTTGGCACCTTCTGGGTAACCGCTGTGACCAGTGTGTCAAGGGCACACACCCTTTGGGCTAGAAGCTTCCAGCAAGCTTCTCATGATCTCTGTACCTGGCAGGCTTTCTTTCCTGGGACCCTTAACTTTATAAAGCTGCACTGCATTTCAAAAGTCCTCTCCTCAATGAATAAAAGGAACTCTTGCTGGACAAAAAATAATAAATAAATAAGAAAATAAGCAATGAAATAAAATAATATTTTAATTTTAGGATCACTTTAGATTCACAGAAACGTTTCAATATAGAACAGCGAGATCTCATAGATTCTTCACTCAGTTTCCCATATTGCTTACATCTCATTATTATGGTATATTAGTCACAACCAATGAACAAACTTTGATACATTGCTCAACTAAACTTAAGACTTTATTGGATTTATAATAATCAGTTTTCACCACACACAGGAGATTGCAACAGGACTCCTACTATCACCATACACAAAAATCAACTCTAAACTGATCAAAGATCTAAATATAAAACCTCGAACTTCAAGAATTCTAGAAGAAAGGGTAGGAAACACACTTACAGAAATTGGAATAAGCTATCACCACATACAAAAATCAACTCTAAATGGATCAATGACCTAAAAATAAATAAAATAAATAAATAGGAAAAAGCAATACATTTCTGATCAAGTCTCCAAAAATGAATGCCATAAAAGATAAGATACACAAGTGGGACCTCATCAAACTGAAAAGATTCTGCAAAGAAAAAAAAAACCATCAAGAAAGTGTGGAGACAGCCCACAGAATGGGAAAAAAATATGTGCCAACTGTAAATCTGACAAAGGCCTAATATCTAGAAACTACAAGAAACTCAAATGTGCTGAAAGGAAAAAAACAAACACCCTATTAAAAATATATGAATAGACACTTCTCAGTAGAAGACATACAAGCAGTCAACAGATACATGAAAAAATGCTCAGACCCACTAATCATCAAAGAAATGCAAATTAAAACCACACTGAGATACCATCTAACTTCAGTCAGGATGGCCATCATCAACAACAAAAAAAAGATAGGTGCTGGAGAGGATGTGGGGGAAAAGGGAATGCTTCTACACTGTTGATGGGAGTGTAAACTAGTACAACCTCTGTAGAAAACAGTGTGGCAGTTTCTAAAAGATTTTTAAAAAGATCCAGGAGTCCCCCTTCTGGAAATATACCTGGAGGAACTCATATCACTCTATTAAAAGGATGCCTACATATGCATGTTTATTGCAGAATTATTCACAATAGCAAAAACATGGGACCAACCATGGTGCCCACTGAAAATTGACTGGATAAAGAAAATGTGGTACATATACACATGGAATATTATGCAGCAATAAAGAGGAACAAAATTATGGACTTTGCAACTTGGATGAGTATACAGTCTATAATACTCAGTGATTTATCACAGAAACAAAGGTCTGATTACTTCATATTCTCACACATAAGTGGACCCTGAACATTTATCATAACACTATAAGAAAGGGATTGGCAGCAGTGGGACACTGCCAGGTGGGGGTGGTGCACATAACATCAGTAAGTGTACCCAAACTTTACCTGCATGATGACCACCATGTACCTAACCCCACATCTTTAAAATACAAATAATAATAATAATAAAACAATAAAATTTTTAAAATATAATAATCAGTTTTCTTCATAATATTTGTTTTCTGTTTTAAGATTCCATTCAGGATACATTAAATTTGTCTCTTTAACCCTCTCTGTTCTGTAACTATTTCTCAAACATTTCTTGTTTCACAAGAAGTATTGGTTTATTTGTTTTGTTTTATTTTGTTTTGTAAGAAGATTTGGTTTTCTTAATTATATCTACTGTTTCTCTGTGTTTTACTTTGCAAATTTTTGTTTTCTAACTTTATTATGTCTTTCCTTTTATTATTATTTTTTCTGTTCACTCTAGTTTTATTGTCTAGACAGCTCAATAGAATTTTTAGGTCCTTATTTTTCAATCTTCTTGTTTTCTATAATATCTATTTAAAAGTATATATACTCTATTTCATATTTACCACCTTTATGGTAGATTTGGGTAATTTCCTCAGATTAATTTTTCAATCCATTAATACTTTCTTCAACTGTATTTAGTGTACCATATTAGGTATTGATAGATAAAGGTAAAGATAATTTTATATGAATAGTTATATAAGGGCAAAGGGATGGACAGAATGAAATCCAGAACAGCTCCCTAACTCTACTTTTTTGGACAGTGTTTTCCCTTTGGAAATGTGCAAATAACTTCAAAATTATAAAACAAAATGTAATAAAAATAAAACAAAAGTGATGCCTTAAAATGCAAACAAGCAAATGATCCTAGCTGTATATAAATTTGTTGGCTTAAACATATTGTTTGACTATACAAGCTTTGTGTGTGCATAAAAGTTATAAAACTGTAACTAATATTGTTTATAATAATACTGTCGCCATACATATGTACGTGTATACATAGCATATTAAGATAAAAGAACTGTGCCATTACTTAAAAATTATTTCAAACTAAGATTTTTAATGCAAAAGAAAAAAGAAAACTACAAAATCAAATAAGTTAATTCCTTTTATTTTAAATTTGAATTGTAAACATCCTCATGAAGGTATGATACATTTTGTCCTTATAAAAAGAAATTACTTTTATCCTGGTTTTGCCCAGTCTGTATGTGATAACAATACCCAATAGCAATAATCACTTTTAAATTTAGAATTGAAAATTAATTTCAAAATACTGCTTTTCACTAAAAGGAACTAATAATTTTTGGTGAAATGCAGATCTGGGAAAGGAAATTCATAAAGAAACATAAAATATATTTACCAGAAAACAAGAAAGCTATTAATGCTATTAATGCCTGTTTGGGTCATGCCAAAAAAGAACATAGGTGACTATGAGAAAGAATTCCATTGACGAAAGAGTGAACAGTTAGAGCATTAAAAATAAATTTGATTATAATAGATTAGAACTATCACCCTTAAGTTTATAATACACAAGAATACATCTCACTGATCACTTAGGAAACAGTTAAGACACAGATTTATTCATTCTGAAAACTCATAGCAAAAAAAAATAGGGGGGGGAGGAACCCAAGCATTTGTTTTGCCTTTCCCATAGCAACTATGTTTCAGGGTAACTTAGTAGAGGAGTATAAATTCTTCTTTATAAAATAATCTCACAGCTTATAAGAGTAGAAAGAATGGTAGAATATCACCTTTTCCCCCTCCTTAATGTAAAAATAAATCAAAACTATGATCCTTGATGACTGTTAAAACTGGTGATGAAAGACTAATGGAGAACTTGAAAATGAATGACTTGAATTGACAATAAACAAATGTCAAGGGGAGGAGTAGGAAAGAGAGAAAAATAGAGGGTTAATTTTATAGATTAAAAGACTGTCGTGAGACATAGCAGTCAAATATAAAATGTGGACATTGTTTAGATATGGATTTACAAACCAAATAAAGTAAGTGATGGAACAATTGATAGAAATGAACACTATATATTTTTAGTGTTGACATAAACAATTTCTTTCTAGATTGAATATGGATATTGTGATTTTTTTCTAAGTTTATCTCTGTCACAAATGCAAAATAGTTTTTTGAAAAAAAATAGCCTTAGAATTATTTTTATGAGTTTCTTCCACATATTTCTTAGATGCCGTAAATCAACTAATAAATTATGTAGAGCAGGTATTATGTGCTCTTTTTTTTCCCTAGAGGCATAATGAGACTTAAAAACAATATCTAAATGTCTTATCCCAACATCTTCCAGAAAGTGAAACAACCAAGTCCTCTAGTGATGGGTACCATGCCTTGGTGGTTTACTACCTCAAGCAGTGCATAAAGCAGAAGGAAAGAGTCAGAGTTTAGATTCTCTAGACTCTTTTTTTTTACTCAATGGTTTAATTTTATTTAACACATTCAGACAAAATACACACACACACACACACACACACACACACACACACATACACACACACACACAAACACATAAACACAGGGAGATGGTCTAAAAGCCATGTCCTTCTTCTAACTTAATCTATACCCAATTAAAAAAAAAATTCTCAGCCGGGGTCGGTGGCTCAGCCTGTAATCCCGCGCCTTTCGGAGGCTGAGTTGAGTGAATTGCCTGAGCCCACAGGTTCAAGACCCGCCTGGGCAGGCGAGACCTCATCTCTACAATAAATCAAAAAATCAGCCGGGCGTGGTAGCACGTGCCTGTAATTCCGGCTACTTGGAAGGCTGAGGCGGAAGGATCGCCGGAGCCCAGCAGGTCGAGGCTGCGGTGGCCGGGAGCAGCCACTGCACTCCAGTCTGGGTGACAGAGTGAGACTCCAACTCAAAAAAAAAAAAAAAAATTCTCCTGTACATTTTCTGGAAAATTTAGGACAAAGAGCAAACCTTAAGTAATATAATATTTTAGCCTCCTTGATTTAAAACATTAAGAAAGCAATATTCAGTATTACACTCAAAGGACTGAGTATTTAACATTAAAGTACTGGATGTTTTCTATTACATGGAGTACCTTGTCCCTATGATTTAATAAACAAGTCAAAATTTTACTAGCTCATCTTTGAATTCTATGCATATTTCTTTTATATTTTACATGGTTTACTACCCATATAATCTTAAGATTATGCACATATAATCTTAAGAATTGTCTATTATTTTAACAAAATTTCTTACTATTTCCTCACTTGGTGAATATTTAAATTATTATCTGTATCTTTGTGTTATGGACAAGCTTTGATCTACATTCATGTACATAAGCTTTTATGTGAATTGTGAACTAATTCTTCAGGGTTGCTTTCCAAAAGTGGAATTAATGGATCAAAGGAGTTTTAAGGCTCTTGATAATATTGACAAAATGCTTTCCAAAAGTGTTGTACCAAGTCGCATACCTGCCAGCAGTGTACCTCTCCACACCCTCTGTAGCACAGAGACTGCAGATCTCTAAGCCTAAGTGGACTTGAATTGCATGTCTTCTGGGCTTTCATCCTGAAATATATCTGGTCTTGCACTGTGTGTGTTAAGCAAAAGTGGACGGGCGGGGGGAAGTTTGAGGCATTTCTTCCCTTTAGGCTGCTTTTCACGGTCCATTTTTGTGCAGTGGCTTTGCCCAGAAATGGTTTCATTCAACACTGCCCTGTTTTGACGCTTGAAGTCACTGAGTTCTTCTGCCTTTTAATCGCCTTAATTCTTTTGATTTGCTGACTGGTTGAAAACAAAAGGAATAAATAGCTGGTGCACAGGAAGCAATGTGTGTTTCAAATGAAGTTTTCTCTTTGTAAAGCAGTGCGATTACAGGCTTGGCTTGCTCTAACTCCATTCCAAATGGTTCCATGCATGAGGGCCGTGGTGTCTGGTTGAAGGACCACCTTGTTTGGGTTGCTGGTCAGAATCAAGCTTAGTTCTGAGCTGCTATTTCAGGCATTATTTAGAATTTGCTAATCAGAGAATTGAAACAATGTGCAAATCAAAGGGCTCTTTCCTTTTGAAAGCCAAGGGTTGATTTGCATTTCCTGTGCTCTTCCTATGTCTAACTACCTGGAAAGTTGAAACATGCTTTTGGCTTTGAAAAAGACAGAGACCTTAAAAAACAGAATAACCTGAAAGGAACATGATATCATGTGTTGTAACTTCTCATCTCCATTTTCCAAATTTCTTTTTTGTCTTTTACTAAGAATCTTTGAAAACCTTAGTGAAAATTTAAAACAAGATACAGAGTTCTATTAAAACCAGATCTATAGCAGTAACCAATAAACTTCGAGGCTTGGGTCACCATATGCATTCGTGCATCCAGAAGTTCATTAATTCATGCAATAGCCATTTATTTTTTGTTACCTGTCATCACTATGCTAGTTACAAATGATTCAAGACTACAAATAGTACAATTATTATTTCTAAGAATGTCAAATTCAGGATAAAGACTCACCCACTTATAATTACCTCTAATGTAAAATCTTCCAGAACAAACAGCTATAACTCCTGCTGCTTGTAAAAACATAATGAAAAACAAAAATGTCAAGCATATTACAAACCATCATTAGCATTTTAGCTACATATTTACAATGTTAATTTTTGAGTACATTTACAAAAAATGGCCTTCAATTGTTACAGGACCACCATGTTTGATTGCTCATTGTACAGTAACAGATCAATACACCAAAACAGCAAGATTTGCAGAAGAGGAAGAGTTTAATATCATAGGAAACCAAATGAGAAGATGGAAGGGGACTCCAAATCTGCCTCCCAAAGGAGTTTCAGACTGGGGTTTGCAAGGGAATTTCAGCAGGTAGAGGATTGAGAAGCTGGGGTAGCTGCTTGATTAAGGCATGTGAAGTCATAAGAATGAAAAAAACCACATTTGTGCTCTGAGTCATTTCCTGGGAAAAGGTCTTCAACAAGTTGAATTCAGTGGATCCACTGGAAGACATCTCAAGTGGAAAAGTAAAGTTTCTAAGGTTAAAGATATTATCTATGGAAGCAATCAAGGGAAATTAGGACCTTGTCACAGAGACTATGTGACTTAAAAAATAAGCAGCGGTGAGAAAGTAGGCTATAGGGCAACCTAGTTAATGTTTAGCTATATTCCTACTCAAATCTTATGCTTTTATTAAAAATCTAGAAATTTAGTTTTATAATTTTATGAGGCTAGTTTTATAATCAGCAGTGAACTTTTTGTTATAAATTTTCTCTGTTTTCTTCCTCCTATATTGTTCCCACTGACAAACTGTTAAAATTTTCTGAATCCTATTTTTTTGGAAAATGTCAAAAAAAATTTCAGTAAAGGTTTGTTTATTATGAATGAAGAATTCTGAGACATTGGGACTTGATGACCCAGAGATGGCAAAAGGTGTCATATTTATTTTACCCACACAGGATGTGGTCATGTAAATGTCTTGGCCTAATTTTCTTGTATTAGAAAATTGCTGTCAGTTGTTGGCCTTGGAAACTGAACAGCAAGAGAATCTCCAGCCATGGAGGTTTTTTCCTCCCTGTGAGGTGTACACCTGATCCTGCCAGAGTTCTCTCCTGCCTAGTGTTTTAATAGAAAACAACTTCTGGATAATCTCTCTGATTCCCTTATTAGCCCTATGCTATTCCCCAAGAATTCTAGAGATATTCATAAAAATGAAGGCATTTTCTTTTCTTTCAAAAATTGCCCAGGGTTCAGTTTGGACAGTCTTAACTAGAATGAAGACTCTGACCAATTTTATTCATCAATGTATCTTCAAAGGTACATGGCATGTGGTAGACATATAATCAGTGTTTTTAGAGTAAGTAATGAGTGGAGGTGTTAATACTTTTCCATGATTACTGTAGAATTTTAAAAGTGCCCCCTCCATTATCTCTGAGGTGTGTTCCATGATGACACATGGAGCTCACCAGGGAGAGCAGTTGCTCTCAGACAGCAGAAGTTTCTTTGAGTATCTCACTCTCATTGACCAAGGCCCTAAAAAATGTTTGGACTAATACATTCTCTTTTCAGAGTTGCCTTTTGTTATGGATAGTCCCAATTTTTAATATATTTCTTTATAAAAATACATTCCTTTTTAATGATGAATAAGACGAAACTTTATGGAATAAGCAATTGTAGAAATATTGACTTCGATTGGTCCCTGACAAAATCAAGTCCTTTCTTGATTTTGAGTTTTACCTTCATATTTCTCTCTACTTGTAGTATTTTTCTACCTTATTATGTGGTTAGCTTCTGCTGTTTATGCAGGTCTTCACTCATTTGTAATGTCTACCAAGGAAGTTACTACTTGAACAGATAGCCACCTATTTTATAGCTCAAGTATTACTTATTTACTAACTCTGTTTTTTAAATAGAAATTATCTACAAATGTTGTCTCTCATGTTTACTACTGAATCCCCAGTGCCTAGCACAGTACCTGATATACAGCAAAAAAACCCCAATTATTTAGCAAATCAGTTAATAATGGATACATTTTCAAAATACATTAGATAACATTAAATGTTTCTTTTGGATTTTAGATTTTTGAAAATCTGATGCACAACTATTTGACTTTTTAACTTAAAAGAGGGCTGCTGCAGTACTGTCTGGACATCAGCATTTATGAGCTTTGTGTGAAAAGCCCAAAGGTAGTGATCCGTGATAATTGAAAGAAACTTGTTTACTTATAGGCTGAGAAGCTGAGAAGGTACATGAATTGCTGCCCATTTTACCAAATCTGAGAAAAATGATTGGTGAAAAATTGCCCTCTTTCAGAAGGCTGCACTGATCAGCAAGATTTACTGACCACTGTTAGGAGTCTGAAGTGAAAATTCCTACAAACAATAACAGATTGATAATGAAATATTGATTGGGGATGCACATTGCAGGGCAATTTCGTCCATTTCCTCCTGGAAGTTGGGCCTCCTCAGGCTGTAGGGAGGGCCTGGACTAGCATCTTCAGCCTCAGCATTTTCTTTCTTAGAGGTTAATTGTGTTGCCTATTTTCTGCTGTCCAAAAAGTGTGACTATTTCTAATTTTCTTGAGGTTTTTAGGATGTCTCTTTTCTCTCCCCTCTTTTTCTCGTCCTCTCTCCTTATATATGACTTTGAAAATGAGATAGCATGACTTGGAAAAAGACTTGTGCAAAGAAAAGTTTGAAATCTATCAATCAGTCTGGCCCAGTCACAGCGCTATAGTTCAGAGATGACTCTGCCAGACAGCTCAGCCATTACTTACATCAGAGATCACTTCCTCTGCTTCCTCTCACACTCCATGCCCACCCGAACCCTGGACAGATGGAGCATGTTTGCACAATGTCAGATGGTACCGCCTTTTAGCTAGATTGCTAATCAGAGAGCCCTGGTGCTGCAATATTTTTTTTCCTGCACAGTTAATTCACAGGCATCAAAAATATGTGCTATCAATAACCATCTTCTTCACTTCTTCAGTCTTCTACTTCTGTTGATACCTGAAAAAAATGTAATCTAAGAATAGAAAAAGATGCAGTCCTTCTCAGAAGCCAGTAGAAGATGAAATGAAGTGCACTGGTCTTTTAGTCACAAGATGTGTCCCTGGAACTTGATTCTGCTTTTTCTTCAAAATCTCCTCAAGCATAATAGAATAAAGAAAGGCTGGGATCACATAGTCTTGGTTTTACATTTTAGTTCTAGCATTTATTAGCTGAGACAAGTTTTCTTTTTCTGGAGCAAGTTTTTGACTTAAATATAAAATTATAATATCTTCATAGCAAGATTTTTTTTAAAAAAAATATGATTACCAATGGAATATTACTTGGGGCTCTTCACTGTGTTTCAGCTCCTAATCTATAAAAGAGGGAACATTGACTGATTATAACCTCCTATATCCTACCTGAAAGTAGAAGTCACTTTCCTATTTCACAGAACTATATTTTAGAATGCAAACGTACACTAAGAAGTTGTACCCACACAAAAGGTGGTAATTTTCTTCAACAGGTGGTTTTTAAAGCTGAGAAAGTAGCCATGATATTTTAAGCTATTATTTATTTAGACAAAAGGTGTCAAACTGGTGAAAAAAACCAACCACAGGAACAAAGTTGAAAACCAGCTATAAATAAAGCAGGAGGTACTTCTAAATTGGGAAAACTTGGGTATGGGAGGAGAGAGCCCCTCAAAATAATTAATTTTTGAAGCATGGGTCCCTTGTACTACAGTCTTCCCCAAATAGGTAAATGTTCTCAGAACCCATCAGCGTCAGTGAAGCAGTTAGCATTATGAGAGGCTGCATTTGGCTTCAGTGAATTATTTATTAAAGATTCTTTCAACACATTTGCCCATTTCATGATGGATGATTTATAAGCACATCTGCCCACACTGTGCCAAGTGTTCTGCAGTTTTTGACAAAAAACAGCATGACCCTTGTACCCTGCCTTCCTATTCATCAGATCTTGCCCTGAGAGACTATTTTTGTTTCCTTGTATGAAAAAAGTCCTCAAAGGGAAATGTTTTGCCAATGTGGAAGAGGTGAAACAAAAAATGGCAGAAGCACTAAAAAGGCATCAAAATCCAAAAATCATTCTGAGCAGTAGAGAAAACATCTCAATAGGTGTATTGCATCAAACAGAGTACTTTGAAGGTGACTGAAGTTAACATGTAAGAGGAAATACATAGTTTTGTAAAAATAATGTTTTTCTTTTTTGTGGGTCCTCTCTTGTATGACTCATAGGCTGCAACTCTACAAAGTTTAGAAATTAATACATTTGAGGACAAAGTGAAAGGAAGGGCTAAAAGGAAAATGAAGTCTGAAGAGCTGAAGAGCTGACCAAACAAGACATAGCAGCAACCAACATTAAATGGAATTAGTTTGTGAGCTATCCTGATCTAAGGATCCTACTTTCTCTGTTAGAAGGATGCATTCTCTTAATTCTCTGTAGTCTACAGGGTCATATTATAGACACACCCTACTGTTATAAATGCTGTTTATCCTCTTTCTAAGATCAGTCCCACCAAATTTTGATATATCTATCTAAAAATGGCATTTTCAACTTCCTAGTTCAGGTAGGATATAACAAGTCACAACAGACCAATATTTTTACTGCAATGACTAAGGGGAAGAAATAAATTGCAAAAGATATTTTAAAATACATTGGAGAGCAATTGAAGCAACAGAAACTAGATAAACTACAATTCAAGTAAGGAAAGAGTTCTATTTGGGTTAGGTGAAGATCATCAAATATTTACTTCCCCAAGGTCATTTTCTGATTTTAGGTATGGGTCAGATTGGGATAAACTGACTCTACTGAGAGAAAATAAACCAGTGGGAATCATAGTGGTTACGTGGCACTAGTTTAATGGCTTAAAGCCAGAAGAGTACCAAAGTGTGGTCAATTTTTCTCATGGGTACGTCATTGAATATTGGTGGGATGGGAAATTGGACATTTCATCTGTCTTCTAAAAGACAGAATAAAATCACCGGAATAATCAAAGGGCATACAAGATTACATCTCCAAAGATGTAGAAAATATTGTAAGATTGAGTCTCCCTAAGTGAATTACACAAACATATGATCTCCTGTTTGAGACATTTGCTAAATTTTAGCATGTGGAGTTGAAGAATAATGAGCTAAGCTTACATTTTTTGAAGGCTAGAACTTAAATTTTACAATCTTTACTTTTGAGGAGACAAAAACCTACCAGGCTTTCAATTCAAAGCTTAGAAGAGTAGGCTGAAGAACGTGATCAAACTTGAAGCAGATTTAGTCTACCACCCTGCTCTGATTCAAAGAAATCTCTATTCAAAGTGAGATAATAGGTTCTTCATCTTTTTGTTTTATAGAGGAAGAAGAAAACCTCTTTGGTAGAAAATAACACTACTTGGATCTTCTAACATTATTTTATATGAAATATTCAGAATTCAATTTTAAAAATTACTAAATCTAAAAGAGACAAAAATATGACCAATTGTGTTTGTTTTGTTTTTTTAGAAACAGATAATCGAGATAATAGGATGAGCAAGCAAGAATTTTAAAATAATTCTGATTAAAATGTTAAGGTATATAAATAACCAACAAAACTGATTTTATGTGGTACATATACACAATGGAATATTATGCAGCCATAAAGGACAAACATATGAACTTCACAGCAACTTGGATGGATTTAGAGTCCATCAGACTCAGTGATCTATCACAGAAAGAAAGAACAGAGTACCATATGTTCTCATTCAAAAGTGTACCTTGAACAACCATAATACTATAAGAAAGGGATTGGCAGTAGTGGGAAACTGTCAGGGGAAGGGGGATGGAATTGGCAGTTAAGAGAAACTGTAGGGGAGGGAGGGGCATACCTCATCAGGAAGGGTACCTGCATAATCAACGTTTGTATACCTAACCCTGAATTTTACCCCATATCTTTATAATAAAAGAAGAGAAAACAAAAAAACAAAAAAAAAACCCTGATTTTAAAAGGTGGGAACTATCAAAAGAGAATTGTTTAACTTTTACAAAAAGAATTGAATGGATATTATGGAACTAAAATATACAGAATCTTAAATTAATAACTCACTGGAAGGCATACCAATTAACCATTATTGCATAGAAAAATACCCCCAAAACTTAGTTCTATAAAACAGCTACTTGTTATATCTTACAGTTGTACAAGTCAACTGAAAAATTCTTAAAATCTTAGTCTGGTTTAGCTGACCTTGACTGGCCATGCCCATATTCGTGCAGTAAGTTGGTACATTTGTCAAGAACTGATTAGTTTAGGATAGCTTTACTTGGTGTTTCACCTCTGTTACATGCAGTCTTTCATATTGTAAAAGCTACTCCAAGAAGTGGGAAAGATTCAAGAAAGAGAGTAAATTGTTCAAGGCCTTTTGAGACATAGGCTCAGAACTGGCACAGCATTACTGCCACTGTATTCTATTAGAGTAAATCACGTTCTAGTCCAGATGGAATAGTGGAGAAATAGACTCTATTCCTTGAAGACAGAAACTTTAAAGTCACGCTGCAAAAGTGGATGCAGGGAGAAGTAAAAAAATGGGGCCATGTTTGCAGAGATGAGCTTAACATCTGACTGGATACAATAGAAGACAATATCAGCGAACTTAAAGGCAAGTCAATTGAAAATATTAAATATTAAAAGTTGTAGAGATAGAAGAAAACATAAGGGAAACGCTTCAGGACACTGGTTAGGAAATCTGCTTTATGAATAAAATCTCAAAAGCACAGACAACAAAAACAAACATAAACAAATGGGATTATATCAAACAATAAGATGCACAGCAAACAATCAAAAGAGTGAAAAGACAACCACACAATGGGAGAAAATATTTGCAAACTACACATCCAACAGGGGATTAATATACAAGGAACTCAAACATCTCAATATCAAACAAACAAATGAAAAAGAATCCAATCAGGACGGATTCCAAGATGGCGATAGAGGCAGTCAGAGTGAATGAATCTCTGCATAAATGAACGGGTGAAGAGACCAGTACTCACCCGAGGGTATCAGCAAAAGTTGTGTGAATGTCTGATTGGGTGGACATGTGGAAAGGAGAAGACCAAGATCTCCTGCTTAAGCAGCTGCCCTGCACAGCCACTCAGACCTCAGCAAGCTCTGTGACTCAGAGGCAGGCACCATCTCTACAGCACCATCCAGAAAGGAAAAAGAAAAGAATAAAATGGTGAAGATCACCTGTAGCAGGTGCCAACTGCCGCTGCAGCCTTCATCCTAGGTCAGACACCAGCATTGCAAACTGCAGAAAATATACCAGAGTAACCCAACCAGAGTTCTAACAGAAGAGACATGGACGCCTCATCCCCCAACTGAAGCATTTGCAGTCTGCCATTGCAACCCTGCCAAAGAACTCAGCCTTAAGTCACAGCAAAATGGCAATGAGTTTTAAAGTGACCCAGAACCCTTTTTTCTAGTGAGCCTGAGACATGTGACTCAGGTGGGCAACCTTCTGAGCAACACGCATGGAGAGACCTGAACATAAGCGGATCAGTTGGGGGCAGTTCGCAGACATTCCCCAATTCCATGGGGGGTAAAAAGGGGGTTAGATTTGAAGTATCTGCAGTCTGCACTGTAACCTAAGAACCCAGTCTCTGCTCACAGCGGATGAACAGGGTGAGTTTTAAAGTGACTCTACACTCTTTCCCCAGTGATTTGCAAGATGTGTGACTCAGGCGGGCAACATTAGGATCAGCACACACAGAGAGGGCGAAACATAGGCAGATCAGCTTGGGACACCTTCTAGCATCTCTGCAACTGCAAGGGCTTAACAGGGAGACGATTTAAAAGTTGGAACTCCTCCCTTCTGAAACCACTCCCCTCTGCCACCAGCTAAGAGAAGAAGTGCTTAGGTCACTCCTATAAGAAATCTGGGTGACAGAGTGAGACTCTAACTCACACAAAAAAAGAAATCTGAAGTCTTGAAACTGCCGAAAGAGAGTGCTCAAGAATTATATAAGTTTTTTTGTTATTGTTTTGTGTGGGGTTTTTTTGTTTTTTGATATCTGTGTGACACAACCCTTTTTTTTTAATATAGTTTGTTGGGAGTGGGCATTTCATTCTGTTTTACGCCTTCTCCTTCTTTCTGTCCAATAGGGCTATATATGAGTGTTAAAATTTCCTCATATTATCAGTTTTAATTTCTTTGGGGTTTTCGTTAGTTTGTTTATGTGCTATTTTTGGGGGTTTTTTTTTCTTTGCTTTTTTTTTTTGTTACTGTTTTGGTTTGTTTTTCTCTCCCTCTTTCTTTTTCTCTCGCTCTTTGCTTGTCTCCCTGTTTGCTGGTTTGTATCTTTTTCCTTCTCCCCTTTGTTCTCTTCATTGTCATCCCCTTCACATTCTCTCTTTATTAACTTCTTTCCCCTCCTTCATGTTATTTTGTACCCAAGGGAGATACATATGCTCACATTGTAGAAACATACTGTAAGGTGGTGGGAAGTCAACTCCTGGGGTCCAGTTCACCAATCAGCAAACATTGTGATCATCAGAAATCATCAGATTGCCAGGCTCAGTGGCTCAGCCTGTAATCCCGTGCCTTTGGGAGGCTGAGGTGAGTGGATTGCCTGAGCCCACAGGTTTGAGACCCACCTGGGCAGGCGAGACCTCATCTCTACAATAAATAAAAAAAAAAATTAGCTGGGTGTGGTAGCGTGCACCTGTAGTTCCAGCTACTTGGAAGGCTGAGGCGGAAGGATCACCAGAGCCCAGCAGGTCAAGGCTGAGGTGGCTGGGAGCGGCCACTGCACTCCAGTCTGGGCGACAGTGAGACTCCAACTCAAAAAAAAAAAAAAAAGAAATCATCAGATAGCTTTTGAATCTTAGCAACCCCTAACATGCTTCATTCAAATTTTAAATCTGCACGGGAGTAACATAGCTCCCCTACTCCAACTTAGTTCCAAAAATTGAGCTAGTCCAGAGACTTTATTCAAAGGAGACTAGGGGATGAGCAAAAATAAGTGAAAACTACTCCCTTTCTCATTGAGTAACCAAAGTAAAGAAAAAAGAAAAACCCACCACAAATGAAGAAAAACCAAAGAAGAACCACAGGCACCAAACAAAGTCCAAAGAGGACAGTCTACGAGAATACAGACTTTGGAACCCAAACCATGAAGAACACCCAGACTGACTGGTCTCAGAATACAAATAGAGAGACCAAGGAATGAATGGAAAAGATGAAAAAGAACTAAGGAAAGCAATATAAAAACATTAAAGAACTAATGACTGAGATGCAAACTATAAAGAATACAGCAAATGAAATAAATAATAAGATGACAAGCATCGAAAGTAGAATTAACCAGGCAGAAGAAAGAATCTTACAGCTTGAAGACCAAAATCTGGAACTAACCCAATCTGTTAAAAACATAGAAAGGAAATTTAAAATGACAGAACAAAGCCTTCAGAAGATGTGCAACTATATTAAGAGACTCAACCTAAGATTGATAAGTATTTCTGAAGCAGATAAGGCGAATGAGAGCAGCCTGGAACAAACATTCCAAGATGTCATCAGAAAACTTCCCATACCTCATCAGAGAAGCAACAATTCTAACTCAAGAGATGCAAAGAGCTCCTGCAAGGCATCAAATAAGAAGACCAACTCCTAGACACATAATAATTCACTTACACAAAGTAGGTATAAAAGAAAAATCCAAAAGGCAGCAAGACAGAAATGTCAGACTACCTACTGAGGAAGACCAATTAGAACAGCAGCAGACTTATTTACAGAAATACTGCAGGCTAGAAGAGAATGGAGCCCAAATTTGAAACACTCAAAGATAAACAATTCCAACCAAGAATTTCCTACCCAACTAAGCTAAACTTTATCAGTGATGGAGAATTAAAGTCCTTCCCAGACATTCAATCCCTGAGTGTATGCTGCCTCCAGACCAGCTCTATAAGAGATACTTAATAAGGTATTAAGCATAGAAGAAGAAAAAAAGAATAACTGCATTTCCTTCGAGATTGTAAGAAAACAAAGAACCAATAAAGCATGTACCATGACTGTAAGATTGAACACACACACATAAATCAACCCAAAAATCAAAAGAAAACCAGCAAACAAATATGTAAACAAACAACAACAAAGCATATAAGAGTCCCATGACAGGGATAAATGCTCACATCTCAATAATCAGTCTGAATGTGAATGGACTAAATGCACTACTGAAAAGATGTAGAATGGAAAACTGAATAAAGAAACACAATGCAGCAACATACTGTCTTCAGGAGATGCATCTTACCAGAAAGGACACACACAGATTCAAGGTTAGAGGATGGAAAAAAAATTTTCAAGTGAATGGAACACAAAAGAAAGTAGGAGTTGCAATCTTAATATTAGACAAAATAACCTTTAAGCTATCAAAAATTTTAAAAGACACAGAAGGACACTACATAATGATAAAAGATTCAATTCATCAACAAGAAATATTCATCCTAAACATATATGGACCAAACCCAGGAGCACCAGCTTTTATAAAGCAGCTACTAGTAAACATAAAAAAGATATAGACTCTAACACTATCATAGCTGCAGATTTTAATACACCACTATCTACCCTAGACAGACCACTGAGGCTAGATCATCAACAAGGAGACCTGGAATCTCAACCTGATGTTTGATCTAATGAACCTTATAGATACATACAGAACACTCCACCCAATAAACACTGATTATATACTATACTCATCACCTCATGGAACTTACTCCAAGATCAACCACATCCTTGGCCATAAATCAAGTATAAACAAGTTTCATAAGATTGAAATACTGTCATACAACTTCTTGGACCACAGTGGAATAAAAATAAATATCAAAACCACAAAGATCCCCCCAAATGCACAAAGACACACACACTAAACAGCATGATGCTGAACAACTCCTGGATCAGCATGGAAATCAAGGAATAAATCAAAAGATTCCTAGAAACAAATGAAAATGAAGAAATATCTTACCAAAACCTCTGGGATATCATGAAATCAGTAGTAAGGGGGGAATTCATATCTCTACAAGCACATATGAAGAGAATGTTAACAGTCTAACAAGTCACCTAAGGGAGCAGGAAAAACAAGAATCTAGATCACCAAAATAAAAGCCCAAACACAGGACATAGAAGACAAAAATTTCATAGAAAAAACCAACAGAACAAAAAGCTGGTTCTTTACAAGGATAAAAAAAAATTGATGAACCCTTAGCAAGACTGACCAAGTAAAAGAGAGAAAAAGTCCAAATAAATACAATCAGAGATGAAAAAGATGAAGTCACAACTGACTCCGAAAAAATACAAAAGATTATCAGAGATTACTATGTACACTTGTACAGAAACAAACTCAAAAGCCTAAATGAAATGAAGGACTTTCTGACAGCACACAACCTCCCAAGGCTGAAACAAGAAGAAATTGAGACCCTAAATAGACCAGTAACAACACAGGAAATTGATTTCATCATAAGAAAATTACACACAAAATAAAGTCCAAATGGTTTTCCAATAGAATTCTACAAAACATATGAGGAGGAGCTGATACCAATCCTGTTGAAGGTATTCCAGGCAATCGAGAAAGACAGAACTCTCCCCAAATCATTTTATGAAGCTAACAAAACATTGATAGCCAAACCAGGTAAAGACCCAACAAAGAAAGAAGACTAGAGGACAATATCCTTGATAAACACAGATGCAAAAATTCTCAACAAAATTCTGCAAACCAGATCCAACAACACATCTCAAAAATCATCCAAGACCAAGTAGCCTTCATCCCTAGGATGCAGGACTTGTTCAATATCTGCAAAACCACAAATGGAATTAAATACATCAACAATTGTAAAAACAAGAATCATATGATTATATCATTAGATGCAGAAACAGTCTTTGATAAAATCCGGCATCCTTTCTTGATTAAAAAAAACCCTTGAACACCTAGGCAAAGATGGAACATACCTCAAAATAGTAAGAGCCATCTATGATAAACTCACAGCCAACATACTGCTGAATTGATAGAAATTGGAAGCATTTCCCCTGAAAACCAGAACAACACAAAGCTGTCCACTTTCACCTCTCCTTTTCAACATCGAGTTGGAAGTCCTAGTTAAAACAATTAGACAAGAGAAGGAAATCAAGGGTATCCAAATAGGAAAAGAGGAAGTTGAGTTATCTCTCTTCACATATGACATGATCCTATACCTTGAAAATTCAAGAGAATCTGTTAAAAACCTCCTTGCACTGATAAAGGACTTTGGCAAAGTCTCAGGGTATAAAATAAATGTGCAAAAGGCAGTCACATTCCTATACACCAATAACAAACAGAAACCCAAATAAAAAGCACAATCCCATTCACAATAGCCACACACACAAAAAATAAAATACCTTCGTGTCTTCCTAACCAAAGAAGTGAAAGACCTGCACAATGAAAACTTCAAAACACCACTCAAAGAATTCCAAGAAGACACAAACAAATGGAAAAATATTCTATGCTCATGGATTGGAAGAATTAATATAATTAAGTTGTCCATCCTACTAAAGGCAATCTACAGATTTAATGCAATATCTATTAAATTACCAACATCATTCTTCTCAGACCTGGAAATGACAATACAGAAATTCATATGGAAATATAAAAGACCATGAATAGCAAAAACAATGCTTAGCAATAGAAACAAAATTGGAGGTATCACACTTCCAGACTTCAAACTCTACTGTAAAGCTACACTGAGCAAAACAGCCTGTATTGGTACAAGAACAGCCATATAGACCAATGGAAGAGGACTGAGATTCCGGAAGCAAAACCTCAGTTCCTCAACCAACTCATCTTCAACAAAGCCTTCACCAGCAATCAATGAGGAGAGAAGAACCTATTCAGTAAATTATGCTGGGAAACTGACTGATTACATGCAGAAGGCTGAAGCAAGATCCTTACCTATCTCCATACACAAAAATCAACTCTAAATGGATCAAAGACCTAAATGTAAAACCACAAACTATAAGAATCCTAGAAGAAAATGTTGAAAACATTGTAATAGGCAACCACGTCTGATCAACTCTCCAAAACCAAATGCCATAAAAGATAAGATAGACAAGTGGGACCTTATCAAACTGAAAAGCTTCTGCAAAGCAAAAGAAACCATTAAAAAAGTGGGGAGACAGCCCACAGAATGGAAAAAAATATTTATCAACTATATACCTGACAAAGGCCTAACATCCAGGATCTATAAGGAACTCATGCTTAAAGGAAAAAATAAACAACCCTATTTAAAAATGGGCAAAAGATATGAATAGACATTTCTCAGAATAATACATATGAGCAGTGAATGGATACATGAAAAAATTCTCAGCCTCACTAATCATCAAAGAAATGCAAATTAAATCCACACTGAGATACCACTTATCTCTAGCCAGGATGGTCATCATAAATAACTCAACAAACAAACAGCAACAACAACAACAAAAAAACAGCAGATGCTGGAGAGGATGTGGGGAAAAGGGAACACTTTTATATTATTGGTGGGAATATAAACTAGTACAACCTCTGGAAAACAGTGTGGCTATTTCTATAAAATCTGAAAATCAACCTTCCATATGACCCAGCAATCCCTCTCTGGGAAGATACCTGGAGGAACTTAAATCACTCTGTAGTAAAGATACCTGCACACACATGTTTATTGCACCATTATTCACAATAGCAAAAACATGGAACCAACCATATTGCTCATTGAAAGTGGACTGGATAAAGAAAAATGTGGTATATTTACACAATGGAATATTATGCAGCCATAAAGAAAAACAAAATTGTGGACTTTGCAGCAAACTGAATGGAGTTAGAGTCTATAATATTCAGTGATTTATCACAGAAACAGATCTAAGTACCACATGTACTCAATCATAAGTGGACCTTGAACATTTATCAAAATACCATAAGGAAGGAATTTGCTGTAATGGAACACTCCTGGGAGGGCATATGACATCACTAAGGGTACCCACACTTTACCTGTATGGTGACCACGTGTGTAACTTACCCTCATTTGTACCCCACAGTTTTAAAATAAAATAATTTAAAAAGAAAAAAAAGAAGCCAGTTAAACAATGGGCACATAATTTATACAGATATTTCTTCCAAGAAGACAAAAATTGGCCCACAGACATATGAAAGAATGTTCAACATAACTAATCATCAAAAATACCAATTAAAACCACAGTGAGATATCATCTCACTCCAGTTAGGATGGTTATTATTTTAATAAAGACAAATTATTACAAATGCTGGTGGGAATGTGGAGAAAAGGAAACTTGTACACTGCTGGTGAAAATGTAATCTAGTACAGCCACTATGGAGAACAACATGGAGGTTCCTTAAAATACTACAAATAGAAATACCATATGCTCCAGCAGTTCCACTACTGATGATTTATTCAATGAAAATGTAATCATTATTTCTAAGAGATATCTGCACTTCCATTTTTATTCCAAGGCTATTCACAATAGCCCAGATATAGAACCAAATTAGGTGTCAAATAACAGATGAATGAGAAAAAAATGTAACATATGAACACAATGAAATACCCTTCATCCCTAAAAACAGAATAAAGCCCTGACATTTGTAGAAGGACATTATGCTGAGATAAGACAAAGACAGAAAGTTAAACATCACATGTTTTCACTCATATGTGGAAACATTAAAAAAAAAGACTCTTTAAAAGTAAAAAGTAGGACAGAGAACAGAGACTACTAGAGACTGGGAAGGATAGGCAAAAGGGAGATATTTGTGCAAAGCCAAAAGTTTAATATGAAAAATCTATCATTTGAAGTATACAATACTATTTAGTGAACCAAACTACCCTAATACCATTCAAGAGTTTACAGTTTTTCTAACCTCCTGGCATTGATGTGGTATATAGAAACTCTATATCTATTTCTAGTGTAATGAAATATCCTACTGTTATGAAATAACATGAGATAAATACTGCCCAAATAATCACATGTCTTGAAAGAAATCACTTCTTAATTGGAGGTCTTTCTGATATTTTTACTTCAGATTTTAGAATTTATTCTAATGAATTTTGGTGTATTGACTGCATACTAAATTAAAAGTTGCTAGTTCAGTAATTAATCTGATATTTGATGGTTGGAATATTGATTTGCATTTCTCAGCTTCCTCAATTTCCTCAGCTGGAAAATGGGGATAGTAACATTTACCTATCCACCCATCAAGTGTATATTAAAATTATTTAGAAAAAAGTACAGTAAAGAGAAAAAATTATATATATATAATTATATATATATACCAGAACAGAGTATAAGAGATATGTGAGACAGACTGAAAAATATCTCAACATGCCAGAAGCCGCAACCCCTAAAGAGGCAAAATGGAGGTTATCCGAAAATGGGAAAAACGTTGACTGGGAGCAGAACCCCAGTGGGAAGTGGCCATGATGGAGGCAGAGCCCCATGGATCCTATTGAAGGACTCCTTTTGGTCTTAAAGGAATGCGTGCTTAGGCTTGAAAAACACTTCCCTTGATAAACAAAACAATTAGCTAGAATGTGCAAGGATGTGAAATTAGCAGTAAACCTATGTATAGAAATGTAAAAAGGGCTCAGCAGCAAAAATGTCCCCCCTGAAGGGACAAGAGAATGTTTTACTACCCCCTTTCCCATGAAATTTTGCAACCTTTAGCTAAAACAGAAAAACAAGTACTTCCTCATACCCTTTATAAATAACAACATTGACAGTTGTGATTGATGAGGAAGTGAGAAACTGAGACAGAGTATCTCCAAAAACAGGTGTTTTCGGGAAAAACAAGTCACAGGCATGCCTTTTGATTTAAGAAACATTATAGTTTAATTAGAAAGAGGGTTAAAATTAAAGTAAGGATTAGAATTAAATAAATAACAGTTATAATTAAAAGATAAATATTTATTATAGATGTAGGTATTAGTTAAATATAAGTAATAGAAGGAATAGGAAATAATTAAGCTTTAAGGTAAACTTAAAATTATATACACTTAATGTAGGTTTAAAATTAAATACATTTAGGATTAGAAGTAAGATTAATTTCATATATAAGTGTAGATTTAGACTTAAGTTTTGTTTAGAAATATAAAATGCAAACTAGGTGATAAGAAAATAGCAAGTAATATAGATAAGGTAATTAGAATTAAGAAAGTTAAATTTTTAAATTAATAGTAAAATTAATTAATATAGAGTATTAAGAATTCATAGTGGGTAAGATAAGGGTGGTTATATAAAAGAAAAAACAAGTCAATATATTGCTGCTAAAAGTGTATTAAGAAAATAGATTAGTAAAGGAAAAGAAATAGAATAGCGAGGGGAAGAGATTCAGTTGACCTAGAGGTCACAGGTTGTGGCTGATAAATTCTTGGCAGCTGGTGTTTTGTTACATAAACCACACCACTGGTAGCAGGAAGGAACAAAAAGAAACTTGTAAAGGTCAACTTCCCCATAAACAAAAGGAAAAAACATGATGTAAACATTTAATGTGCAACATGTGCTGCATTTTTATGGGTACAAGGGTCAGTAAAAAAACTATATAAGCATGTAAGCATTTAATAAAAATTGGCAGAGTCCTGAACTCTACCCAAGAAGTTGACTCCTGTCGTTCTTCTTCGCCGTTCCTGATTCTCCCCATTCAGGCCCTGACTCTCTCCTGGAGCTGGACTCTGGTGCCAGCATATGTATTTTAGAGTCTCAGATGGGGAGAAAAGAGAGAATGAAACAATAATATTTGAAGAGACAGTTAGAATTTTTCAAAATTATGAAAGTTACAAACACAAACTCAAAAAGAGAAAGATCGGCAAATACCAAGCAAGATAAAGAACATCATACTAAGTTACATTTATCATCAAACTGTTGGAATATGAAAGACAAAGAGAAATCACCTTTGAATACATTAGCAACAAACTATTTAGACAATAATTTAATACCATTTACAATAGCATCAAAATTTAAATATCTAGAAGTAAATCTAACAAAATATAAGCAAAATATTCAAATTAAAATTTAAAAATGTTTTTAAAAGAATCTAGGAAGACAAAAAAAGAGAACATATTTATAAATTGGAAAATTTAATGTTATTAAGATCTTAATTTTTCCCAAATGGATCTCTAAAATTATTACAATTTCAATCAAAATTCAAGAGTGTATATGAGTGTATGTGTATAAACTGAGAAAGTGATTCTAAAGGTATGCAAAAATTCAAAAGACCTATAATAGATGGACAATTAAAAAAAACAGTGTTGGTAGACTAACACTATCAAATACTACTAAGTGTTGTAATTATTAACAGGTGATATACTGGTGCAAGTAAATACAAATATCCCAGTGGAAGACAATCTAGAAACAGACTCATACATATTTAGACACATGCTTTACAATAGATGTGCCAGTGCAATTTCTAGACAAAGGATGGTCTTTTAAATAAATAATATGGAGGAATTGGCTATTCTCATGTAAAAATAATAAAATTTGATCCTTATTATAATAAAATTTTCAAGGTAAATTATAAATTTAAATATTGAAGAAAACATAGGAAACTATCTTTGTGCCTTGGGCAGGAAAATCTTATTTTAAATAAAACAAAAGACATACTAACCTTAAATAAATAATTGTTTGGTTGCACTTCAATAATATGAAGAACTTCTGATTGTCAAAAAAAATCATTAAAATTATAAAAATGGAAGTAATAAACTGGGGGAAGATATTTTTCAGTACATATATTCCACAAAAGACTTAAATAAAGAATAGATAAATGACTCTTACAAATTGTAATAAAAAGACAAAATGCTCAACTAAAATGCACAAAATAATTTAACAAGGAGTTAACATATATATATAACTCCAAATGGTTACTAGGTATATGTAGAAGAGCTCAAATCATTAGTCATTAAGGAAATGCAAATCAAAACTGCAATGCAGAAAGCTGGGTGTCCTAGTGCATGCTTATAGTCACAGTTACTCTGCATGCTGAGGCACAAGAATCATTTGAGTCCAGTAGTTCAGTGATTTAGTGTCCTATGAGTACCATGATTGTACTTGTCAGTAGCCACTGCACACCAGCCTGGGCAACATAGTGAGACCTCCATCTCTAAAAAATACAAAAACAAAAAACTTACAATGCAAGATGAAAATACATATTGGAAAGGGTGTGGGGCAACTGGAACTCATACGTTGTAAATTGGTTAAAATATTTGGGCAAACTATTAGGCAGTATCTATTCAAGTAAAATAGTTGCTTCACCTATGACTCATTCATTCTACATTTAGTTTTATTCTCAAGAAAAAAAATGAGTGCATAAGCCCACCAAAAGACATGTTCAAGAATGTTCGTAGCAAGTTTATTTATAATAGCCCAATTCTGGAAACAAACACTCATCAAATGGAAGATGAAAAAACAAATTATGTCTTACTCATTCAGTGGAATGTTACCAACTCAGTAATAGAAAGAGATAAATTACTGCTACATGCAGTAACATGGGTAAGTTTCACAGACACAGTGATGAATAAAAAGAGACAGACACACCAGAACATATATTGCAAAATTCCATTAATGTGATTACAAAGAAAATAAATATATAGCAATAGAAATTTTAAAAAGTTATTACCTCATAGCAGTGATAGTTACTGACTGTGAAGCAACACAAGAAAACTTCTGGGTGCTGAGAATGATCTTATTTTTGTCAAGGCTGTGGTTACATGAATTTACTTGTATTTAAATTTTCATTGACCCATGCACTGAAATCCGTGAATTTTTCTGTTTGTATATTATACCTCAGTACAAAACTAAACAAACAGATAAGCACTGGGGAAAGAACACCCTATTAAATAAATGGTGCTTTAAAAACTGGCTAGCCATATGCAGATGAATGAACCTGAACGTCTTCCTCTTACCATATACACAAATTAACTTAAGATGAATTAAAGACTTACATGTAAGACCTCAGACTGTAAAAAACCCTAGAAGAAAACCTAGGAAACACTCTTCCAGGCATCATCCTAGGTAACAAAGTTATGACCAAGTCCTGAAAAGCAAATACAGCAAAAACAAAAATTGACAAGTGGCACCTAATTAACATAAAGTGTTTCTACACCACAAAATAAATTATCAAAGGATCACGTAGACAACCTACAGAATGGGAGAAAAATCTTTGTAAGCTATCCATCTTCCAAATGGCTAATACCCAGAATCTGTAAGGAACTTAAACAAATTGACAAGGAAAGAAAAAAACATTAAAAAGCAAGCAAAGAACATGAACAGACATTTCTCAAAAGAAGCAGCAAAAAAAAAAAAAGAAAAAATGCTTAACATCACTAATTATCAGAAAAATGTAAATCAAAATCACAATGAGATACCATCTCACACAAGTTAGAGTGGTTGCTAATAAGTCAAAAAAAAAAAAAAGATGTTGTAGAGTTTACAGAGAAAAGAGAATGCTCATGCACTGTTGTGGAGAAGTAAATTAGTATGGTCCCTGTGGAAAGCAATTTAGATATTTCTAAAAAACAAAAACAAACAAACAAAAAAACCCATATATTTACTATTTGACCCAGCAATCCTGGTATATACCCAAAGGAACATAAATTTTCCTACCAAAAAGACACCTGTACTCATGTTTATTCACTATAGCAAAAACAAAGAACCAACATAGGTGCCCATCATTGGTTGATTGTATAAAGAAAATGTGGTACTTATATACCATGTAATACTATGCAGCCATAAAAGTAATGAAGTCATATTATTTACAGCAACATGGATGCAACTAGAGGCCATTATTCCAAGCAAGTTAACACAGAAACAGAAAACCAAATACTGCAGGTTCCCACTTACAAATGGGAGGTAAATACTGCATATACACTGACATAAAGATGGAAACAATAGACATTGAAGACCCCTAAAGAGGAGAGGAAGGTAGGGAGCAAGGGTTGAAAAACGACCTATTGTGTACTATACTCACTGTTTGGGTGACAGTTTCCCTAGAAGTTCAAACATCAAGTCACACAAAATACCCATTGTAACAAACCTGCACATGTACCACCTGAATTTAAAATAAATAATAATAATAGCTAAATACAGTAACACTGGCATTTTAAATTAATTCAAATATATATAATCAGAATTGGCCCTTAGGGCTTTCTTTATGATGTCCCAAAGCAACCAATCAGAGAAGCCTAGGTAGAAGCATCAGTTTGCCCTTGCTTGTGACAGAATAAATCAAAAAAGCATACACCATGACAAAAACAATGGCCAAGAGAAAGAATGATTCCTGTAGCAGTTCCTCTGAAAATGAGAGGGCTGAACAAATCTATTTAGCACAAGACAGGTCTCAATCAATTACAATAAAATACTATATAATTTCAGATCTTTTCCAAGAAGTCAACTTGAATTGGTCAAAGACAGTCTCTGCAGACTTGCAGTATGACATGAAATGCTATTACTTAGGGATGCTGTAGAAAGCCCATTTAATGTTTTATGTAAGACCTAAATACTGAAAAACAAACTTTTTTAATATGTGAAATTTGCACTGATTTGGGATTCAAGAGATAACATTGTCTAATCTTCACTTAGATATTCAAACCAATCATACATTTTTAAAACTATTTACACCTTCTTTGAGACTAAGATTGCTCTCCTATGAAACACAGAAGTAATTTCTTCTTTTTTTCCAAATAGAAAAACTATTTTTCCAAATGAGTTTCTAATATAAAATATAAATTAAGATCTACTCTGACTGAGGCTTAGGTAATATTATGACCTGAGCACTGGCCTCTGGGCTCCAATTTTGTCCTTTGTAATCCCCTGAGAGTTAAGAAAAATAGTTGGAAAACAACTGGAAGTTGATAATGCCCAGCTCCGGCATTCAAGGATGAAAGGGAACTCTCAAAAGCATTGCCAAGACAGGATTGCTTATCACTTTGAATTTTAGTCAGTAATTCTGTTTCAGCCACTGTGCTCAGAATAGGCAATATTATTCCTTTTTATGTTCATAGAGATTCCTGGTTGCAGCATGCTGCTACCTTAAGCTTCACAGGAGACACTGTGCAGAAAGAGGAAGTCTATAGTAAAAGATGGGCATTGGTCTTAGAAGCCTTCCACTTTCTTACCCTTCCTCTTTTTGGCACCCTATTCTCTAAAGCTTCATGCATCACCTCCTCATGCTTCTCTTGGGCCCTCAATGATAGTTCTCTTCATTGGTTTGTAGTCTCCTTTAAGGACCTAATTAATTTTCTGCTAACAGGACTTTGCTAACAATACTGACTCGAATACCAGGTATAAGAAGTACAGTAGATGGAACTTTAAAAGGCAGGCATTCTGGGTCTTGGCGATGTTATGTGGTCTTAGCAAAGTCAATATATTTTTCTTAGCTACTTTCATAACTTCTAAAATGAGAATAATAAACCCCTTGTAGAATGCTGCACAGAAAAGTTAGTACATACAAAATACCTAACATCATACCTGGCATATGGTACATATTTTTAAATGATATTCATAATAGATTGAAACTACTTATACTAACTCATACAGTCAGTTCGTCTTAACCTTTCCATGGTATTTTATAGTAGAGAAAATATTAAAACATCTTAGTCATGGTTTTATGACAGTAGGGTAAAATCATTTTATGGGGCTGGGGGTATGCCAATAGCCCCTTAACTTTTTGAACATCTTAGTTTTGGGGATTGTCAGGGAAGAATAACTCTTATAAATGCCAGATTGTTATCAGGCAGTTATACCATTAGCTCCAGTGAAAAATATGCCCCTGGGTGTAAACTTCAAGGGCTCCTCCAACCTTTGTGATTCCCCTCAATCTTTTACATTATGCCCCATTTATACTATTCTGAGAAAATAGAAGCACAGACTCTTCTTACCTACAGAATTATTCTTCAGGAAGTCTTGAAATCCATTGCTAATAACTACCCTTTAAAACCTACAGAAGGGAAAGTGACTCAATGCAGATTATATTTCCTCGCCTCATTCTTTCTTCATCATTATGAGGAACTAAAGGAAGCAGTGCAAGTTCATGGTTAGACACAACAGACAAGAGGTAGATAAAGACTGCAGTGAAAGTTTGGACAAGTTTATCAGCTACTATTAACCTCAGTTTCTATATAAGCAAAAATGGGGAGAATAATGCTATTTGTTTCTGCCTAGGACTATTGTAATAATTAAATAAATCATTTACTCAGTACATGGTAAATTCTACTTCTTAATTTTAGAAGAAATAGAACTGACTTTAAAGTTGGATATATATACACAAAATGAGGTTACTTAACCTTTCTCACTTTGATTTCTTTATCTACTAAAAAAAGGAAGAAGGGGAGATTGGATTATGTAATACTCTTTCCAATATATGAGATTGATATATATTGGAATATATTAATCCTAAGATTCTCAGAGCTCATCAAAATCAAAGATGCCTCCATCTTATAGAAAAACAGTACTTTAAGGTCTCTGCTTTACTCTGAATCTTCTCATTTAAGGCAAGCATCTGAACATGACCTCAAGGAATGGAAGACATAGTTGCCACATACAATACCTTCATAAGCCAACTTACTAATCAACAAATGCTCTTGATATCTCATACACAAATATGACCTGAGTATCTAAATCACTTACCAAGAAAATTGGGATGCTAATAGACTCCTATTAGAAAATTGAAAGCAAACATCCTAGAAAAATGAGCAAGTGAAAGAATCATGTGGGAAAGTTGAAGGCTTAAGATGAAATAAACAAACCAAACAAAAACCAGTTGCATGTAATGCTACTGATAAAAATTTGCAGTTGTATTAAAGACAATGTAGGTAAGTTTTGAAACTGAAGAAAATGTCAGAAACCTAAAGAAAGGGTAACAAGGAAGAAAACTAATATTCAATAAGAATCTATTGGGTATCAGGCATTTTCAAATTCTTGAGCCCCAGGACAATCATTTTATAGGAAGAAGAATCTGAGGATTAGTATATCTAAGTGACTTGTCAAAGGGAATATGCTAGGAAGTGGTTATGCTAGAATTTTAACTTAGGTATATCTACTCATAAAACTCATGAGTTTTCATCGATTTCTTATTCTTATATTTGCACTCTTTTTTGTTTATTAATTCAACCATGCCAGACAATGGGGGTCAAGTGGTAAACTCGGTAGGCACCAGCCAGCCCTCCTGGAGCTTACTGTCTGGTAAAAGAGAGAGCCAAGTCAAATAAATAAATATACATAAATATTAATTTTGCTATATTCTATGAAGGAAACCAGTAGGATGTTGAGAGAAATAATAAATGATGCTATGAATGGAACTTACTTTAGATATAGGGATTAGATGTATCTTTTCTGAGGTAGTAAGATCAGTGCTGAAAGCTAAGGGGTGGAAATGAAGCAATCATGCAAAGAGCAGGGGGAACAATATGATCATTTGGTCTCCTTGTCACAAACAAGCAAGGTAATATCAACTGTGTCAAGATTCTAGTCTGTTATGATGCAAGTGGCTTGGGAGCACTGAAAAAAAGATTATGTAAAACAACACAGGTTCTTCTCAGATAGGTTGTGACAGCCAATGCAGTGAAGATTCTTTCTTTTTTTTCTCTATTTCTCTCTCTCTGCATGATTTTCTATTTTTTTATTTTTATATTTATTTATTTACTTTAAATGGTTTATTTTAAAGATGTGTGGTACAATTCAGGGTTAGGAATACAAATGTTCACTATGCAGGTACCCTTGTTGATGAGGCATGACCCCTGGCCCACCCAAACAGATTCCCACTACTGCCAATCCTGCTCCCCCAACCCTAGCAATTTCCCACTACTGCCAATTCTTTTATTATATTATTACAATAATTGTTCAAGGTCCACTTATGAGTGAGAACATGTGATACCCAGTTCTTTGTTTCTGTGATATATCACTCAGTATTACAGACTTTAAGTATATCCAAGTTGCTGTGAGGTTCATCATTGTGTCATTCTTTACTGTTAAGTAATATTCCACTGTGCATATGTACCACTTTTTAAAAATCCAGTCCTCTTTCTATGGACAGCACAGCTGGTTCTACATTTTTGCTATTGTGAACAATGCTACAATAAACATGCATGTGCAGGTATCATTTTCATAGCATGATTTGAGTTCCTTCGGTTATATTCCCAGTAGGGGGATTGTGGGACCATATGGAAGGTCGATTTTTAGATCTTTTAGTAATTGTCACTGTTTCCACAGAGGTTGTACTGGTTTACACTACCACCAACAGTGTAGAAGTGTTCCTTTTTCCCCGCATCCTCTCCAGCATCTGTTGTTTTTTGAGTTATTGATTACAGTCATTCTGACTAGAGTTAGGTGGTACCTCAGTGTGGCTTTAATTTGCATTTCTTGATGACTAGTGAGGCTAAGTATATGTTCACATATCTGTTGGTTGCTCATGTTTTCTTTTGAGAAGTGTCTATTCATATCTTTTGCCCACTTTGTAAAGATGTGTTTTATTTTTTCTTTTTGGCACATTTGAATTCCTTGTAAATCCTAGATGTTAGGTCTTTGTCAGACATACAGTTGGCAAATATTTTTTCCCAGTGTGTGGGCTCTCTCCCTGCTCTCTTGATGGTTTCTCTGACTTTGCAGAAGTTCGTCAGTTTGATGAGATCCTACTTGTCTACCTTATCTCTTATGGCATGGGCACGTGGAGTTTTGATCAGGAATTGGTTGCCAGTTCCAATTTCCATAAGGGTGTCTCCTGCATTTTCTAAGGTTCTTATCATTTAAGGTTTTATTTAAGGTTTGGGTCTTTGATCTATTTAGAGTTGATTTTTTGTTTCTGGAATCTCTATCCCATTCCATTGGTCTATATGCCTGGTCTTGTACCAGTACCGGGCTGTTTTGATTATTGTCACTTTATAATAAAGTTTAAGGTCTGGGAGTGTGACATCTTCCACTTTGTTTTTTGTTTGTTTGTGTGTTTGTTGTTTTGTTTTTTGTCTTTTGTTTTTTTTTTTTTTTTTGGCTGAGGATTGTTTTGGCTATTTGTGGTTGGTTATGTTTCCATATTAATTCTTGTATTGTCATTTCCAGGTCTGAGAAGAATGCTGCTGGTAATTTAATGGGTATTGCAATAAATCTGTAGATCGCCTTGGATAGAATGAACATCTTAACAGTGTTGATTCTTCCAATCCATGAGCATGGAATATTTTTCCATTTGTTTGTGTCAACTTTGATTTCTTTCTTTTTTTATGAGTTGGAGTCTCACTTTGTCACCCAGACTGGATGGAGTGCAGTGGCCGCTCCCGGCCACTGCAGCCTTGACCTGCTGGGCTTCGGTGATCCTTCCCCCTCAGCATTCCAAGTAGCTGGAACTACAGATGCGTGCTACCATGTCCGGCTAATTTTTTGATTTACTATAGAGATGAGGTCTCGCCAAGTTGCCCAGGCGGGTCTTGAACCTGCGGGCTTAGGCAATCCACTCACCTCAGCCTCCCAAAGTACGGGATTATAGGCTGAGCCACTGAGCCCGGCTGTTATCTTTGATTTCATTGAGCAGTGTTTTATAGTTTTCATTGTGAACTTCTCTCATATCTCTGGTTAGGAAGTTGCCAAGGTATTTGATTTTTTTGTGGCTACTGTGAATAGAATTATGATTTTTATTTGGGTTTCTGTTTGTTTATTGTTCATGTGTAGAAATGCGACTGTCTTTTGCACATTTATTTTATATCCTGAGACTTTGCCAAAGTCCTTTATCAGTGCAAGCAGGATTTTGACAGATTCTCTTGGGTTTTTGAGGTATAGAAGCATGTCATCTGCAAAAAGGGATAACCTGACTTCCTCTTTTCCTATTTGGATACCCCTGATTTCCTTCTCTTCACTGACTGCTCTAACTGAGACTTCAAAAACTATGTTGAAAAGGAGGGGTGAGAGTGGGCAGTCTTCTCTTGTTCTGGTTTTCAGGGGCAATAGTTCCAATTTTGGAGTGTTTAGTAGAATGTTGGCTGTGGATTTATCACAGATGGCTTACTATTTTGAAGTATATTCCATCTATGCTTAGATGTTTGAGGGTTTTTATTAAGAAGGGGTGCTGGATTTTATCAAAAGTTTTTTCTGTGTCTAATGATAAAGTTATGTGGTTTTTGTTTTTACATCTGTTGATTTACTTAATTATGTTTATGGTCTTGAAATTTTTGAATCAGCCCTGTATCCCAGGGATGAAGCCTACTTGGTCATGGTGAATGATTTTTGAGATGTGTGTTGGTTCTGGTTTGCTAGAATCTTGATGATAAGTTTAGCACCTAGGTTCATCAAGGATATTGACCTGTAGTTCTCTTTCTTTGTTGGATCTTTACCTGGTTTGGGTATCAATGTGATGTTAGCAACATAAAATGATTTGAGGAGAGTTCCATTTATCTCAATTACCTGAAATACTTTCAATAAGATTGGTATCATTTCTTCCTTGTATGTTTTGTAGAACTCTGCTGGAAAGCTGTCTGATCCGTGGCTTTTACTTTTAGGTAGTTTTCTTCTGACATAGTCAATTACTTGGATTGTTATTGGTCTATTTAGGGTCTCGATTTCTTCTTGTTTCAACCTGGGGAGGTTGTGTGATGTCAGAAATCCCTCCATTTCCTTTAGGGTTTCAAGTTTGTTTCCACACTATTGTACATAGTAGTATTTGATAATCTTTGTATTCCTTCAGGGTCAGTTGTGACTTGATCTTTTGCATTTCTGATTGGATTATTTGGGCTTTCTCTCTCTCTTTTTTTTTTTTTTTTTTTGATCAGTTTAGCTAGGGGTCCATCAATCTTGTTTATCCTTTCAACAAACCAGCTTTTTGTTTCTTGGATTTTTTGTATTATAATGTTGTCTTCTGTGTCTGAAATTTGGGTTTTTATTTTGGTGATCTGCATTCTCCTGCTGAAGTTGCGGTTTTTGTGGCCTTCTTTTTCCAGTTTCCTTGGGTGATTTGTTAGGCTGTTAACTTGTGATCTTTCCATTTTTGTCATGTGTGTTTGCAGGATATGAAATCCCCTCTTAGTACTGTTTTCATGGCATCCCACAAATTATGGTAAGATGTTTCTTTGTTTTCATTTGCTTTCAGGTATCTTTTTTCTTTTGAGTTGGAGTCTCACTCTGTCGCTCAGACTGGAGTGCAGTGGCACGCTCCTGGCCACTGTAGCCTCAACCTGCTGGGCACAGGCAATCCCTCTGCCTCAGCCTTCCAAGTAGCTGGAACTGCAGGCATGCACTACCATGCCTGGCTTATTTTTGATTTATTGTAGAGACGAGATCTTGCCAAGTTGGCTGGGTGGATCTCAAACCCGCGGGCTCAGGCAATCCTCTCACTTTGGCCTCCCAATGTGCTGGGATTACAGGCTGAGCCAACAAACCTGGACTCAGGTATCTTTTAATCTCTGTTTTGATTCCCATGTTGAACCATGTGTTGCTTAGTATCATGCTAATTAGTGTCCATGTCTTTGTGGGTTTGGGGGGAACTTTGTTGGTATTGTTATCTATTTTTATCCCATTGTGGTCTAAGTAGGTGCGTGGCAATGTTTCACTCTTATGAAATTTATTTATGCTTGATTTATGACTGAGGATGTGGTCAATCTTAGAGTCCATTCCATGTGGTGATGAGTAGAATGTATATTGCATGGTTTTTGGGTGGAGTGTTCTGTAGGTATCAATTAAGTTCATTTGCTCAAGTGTCATGTTGAGATTCTAGATCTCCCTGTTGATTTTTTTTTTTGATGATGATCTGTCTAGATTTGTGAGTGAGGTATTTCAGTCCCCAGCCATGATAGTATTAGAGTTAATATCTTTTTTTAGTTTACCTAGAAGCTGCTTTATGAAAGTTGGTGCTCCTATGCTGGGTACATATATGTTTTTAAATTTTTGATAGCTTAAAGGGTATTTTGTTTGATATAAAGATCATGACTCCTGCTTTCTTTTGTGTTCCATTTGCCTGAAATTTTGATTCCCATCCTCTTACTTTGCATCCGTGGGAGTACTTTTTGTGAGATGAGTCTTTTGGAGACAACATATTGTTGCCTCAGGATATTTTATCCATTTTACCAATCTGTGTCTTTTCAGTGGTGCATTTAGTTCATTCACATTTAGGCTAATTATTGAGATGTGAGAATTTATCCATGTCATGAGGTTCTTATAGAGTTGGTTGTTTGTTCCTGCTGTTTGCTTGTTTATTTGTTTGTTGTCTTTCTTTTGACTTTTGGGTTGATTCATGGGTATTTTTAATCTTTTCCCTGCATTCTTGGGAAGGACATTGTCCTTCTTTGTTGCCTTTCTTCTGTGTTTAATACTTTCTTAAGTGTTTCTTGTAGAGCTGATCTGAAGGCAGCGCAAACTCTTAGGGATTAAATGTCTGGGAAGGATATTAATTCTCCACCACTGATGTAGCTGAGTTTAGCTGGATAGGTAATTCTTGGTTGAAATTGTTTATCTTTGAGAACCTTGAAGATTTGTGTCCAAGCTATCCTAGCCTGAAGTGTTTCTGTAGACAAATCTGCTGCTATTCTAATAGGCCTTCCCTGGCAGGTAGTCTGATCTTTCTCTCTTGCTGCCTTTAGAAATTTTTCTTTTATGACTTATTTTGTGTAGGCAAATTACCATGTGTTGAGGAGTTGGTCTTCTCATTTGTTGTCTTGCAGGGGTTCTCTGAATCTCTTTTCTTTGAATGACCATGTCACTGATTAGATGAGGGAAGTTGTCTTGGATAATTTCATGGAATTTTTTTCCAAGGTAGTCTCTGTCCGCTTCAGGGATTCCAATTAATCTTAGGTTTGATTCTTGAAATAATCGCTCATCTCTTGGAGCTTTTTTTTTCTGTATTTTTAAGCTTCTTTTCTATGTTTTTAACAGTTTGGACTAGTTCCATATTTTGGTCCTCAAGCTCTGAGATTCTTTCTTCTGCTTGGTTAATTCAGTTTTCCATGCTTATCATTTTGTTATTTATCTCATTTGCTGTATTCTTTACTTCTACTATCTCAGTTATCAACTCTTTCATTCTTTTCTTTTGTCTCACCCCATTTCTATCTTTTCTCTCTATTCATTTGGGTATATACCCCCCCTTTTAACCTCTTCTTTAATTCTGTTGTTCAGTGATGGGGGTAGCTTTTACTTCTGATTGCTCAATTTCTTATTCTTCCTTAATAGATCCTCTGACTTTTCTCAATTCTGAAGCTGGACTGTGGTTGTGGGGAATGTCTTTTTGCAGTTTCAAGAAATAATTGAGGGAGTAACTGTGATTCAGAAACTATCTGCAGATTGCAGCATCCACTGACAGGTATGTGGGCCCCCTGGAGCATACTTTCCACTGTCTTAAAATCTGACATGTAGAAGGGATATATGTTTGCCCCATGAAAGCAAAATGAGGTAAGAAAAATGTAACAAATGGGAAAAGGAAGGAGGTAGATGAGAGGAAGGTGGAGAGAGAGAAGAAGACGGAAAACTGACCGGTGTACCAATTAACAAACGAACAGAGAAGCAAAGACAGAAAAGATTTAAAAAACAAAAATAAATATGCAGACAATCACACAAACATACAAACCAACAAAAATTCCCTTATTGATGTACTCTCCCCCAAATATACCCATACACAAACAGGAAATCAATTTTTTAAAAAGCATTAAAATATCAGAAACAAGGCAAGGATGAAAACATAATCAAAAACAGAAGGAGAGAAGAGAGAAAAAAAATACTAAAACTAAAAACAGACAAACGGGCCCGGGCTTGTTGGCTCAGCCTGTAATCTCGCACTTTGGGAGGCTGAGGTGAGTGGATTGCCTGAGCCCGCAGGTTTGAGACCCCCCTGGGCAACTTGGCAAGACCTCATCTCTACAATAAATCAAAAATCAGCCGGGCGTGGTAGCACATGCCTAATTCTGGCTACTTGGAAGGCTGAGGCGGAAGGATCACCGGAGCCCAGCAGGTCGAGTCTGCAGTGGCCGGGAGCAGCCACTGCACTCCAGTTTGGGTGACAGAGTGAGACTCCAACTCAAAAAAACAAAAAACAAAAAAACAAAAAAAAACAAAACAAAAAACCAAAAAAACAAAACTTGCTCTGCCACCATGCCTGTAACTCAACTTCATTTCAGCTGGTGCTGCTGCATCAAAGAATGGCTCCAGTCTCCAGCCCCTCCCCTCTGCTCTCAGCACAGACTGATAGGGTTGCTCTCAGCATGTGTCAAATGCCCCACAGACTACTGTTTGTGAGAGGAGGGTGGATCAGATCTGGAGTTACTTGGCTTGTTGCCACTCCTGTCAAGTTTCCCGCTCAGATCTGATGTGTCTGTGCCTGCTGTGCTATGGTGGTGAGGGCGCATCTGTCTTCCCAAGTTTGATGAGAAGGTAACCTCTATGTCCCAGGTTAGAGGCTGGGTGGAGCTGGGCAGGGCAATGCTGGTCTCTGCCTGGTCCTAGGACAGAAAAAATGGTGCTAGTAGGTGTTTCCTCACCAGTGGTGGAGCACCTTTCCAGTCCTCCATGACCTGCTCTCTCCATGGATCTTGGGGCTCCTGCCACTTTGATGTCACAGGTGATGGTGTGAGCTGGTGCCAGATGGTGAGGATCAGCTGCTTTCTGCTGCCTCTTCTCAGGAGAGCCCCAAGGGCAGCAGACAATTCTGTGTGCCAGGTGTTCCAATCTCAGGGCAGTGGGGGTTTACAGTCACCTCCAGAGGAAAGCCCCAGGTTCATGAACCCAAGTATCCCCTCAGACAGACTTTCACTCACCGCAGCACATAGTTTCTTTATGGACACTTGCTTTTGCAGAAACTCTTACAGTCTGACTTGTTCTGTCACTGTCTTGCTGGAAATCCCTCCTATTTTCTCTTGTTTTCTTTTATTTTTTCTTTCCTTTTCATTTTTCTTTTTTTCTCTTGGTTTGGTTATTTAGTAGAAAAAATAATGCTAAAACTATTTTATCTCAACATAATGACTGCATTGGACATAATTTCTCATGACATACTTGGAAAAAATGCTGAATTGAGACTAAGACATTATACTATTGATGTGAAAATAAAAATGTTTAAGCATCTATACCAAAACATATTGGTGGCTTTGAACACAGAGAAAAGGTTTCTGGAACAGAGCTATGGGACTCAACTTTTTGGTCTTGTTTTAGTGAACATCTTTAAGAGTTGGGTAGAAGCACATAAAGTGTTTAAGAGATTATTGTTGGATGGCTGAATTACAGTGGTGACACAAAGCCCAAAGTGCCTTAGGGTTGTTATATCCCCCATAAACCAAAACAATAAATGTGTGAAGTGAATTCTTATATATACATTCTAAAAATCATAGATTTTATCAATAAGCACATGGGAAGATTAACTCAAAGGGAAATTCATGTGAGTTCTGGAAATGGAAGTTGTCAGAAGCTTAAACTAAATGAAGTCTCAAGTGGTGAGGTTACAGGAGTCTGTGATGTGCATTAGTCTGAGTCCATCCACTCCATTTTGCCCAGTTCGGAGCACCAAGCTTTAAGAAAAATTTACAAAAAGTAGAATTTGTTAGAGAGAAGTTTTTTTGGCCTCAGCTATTCAATTATGTTTATTCTACTTCTGCTTGAACATATATAACATCTACCCCTTTTAATTGTAATGTTTTGCATTCCAAAGTTGATGTAGCTCGATCCCTTTTGGAATCTAGGCTTAAACATTAATGAGATCTCCTCAGAGTACTTCTCTAACTGTCTTATCAAAATTAATCATCAAACTCTTCCTACTCCATCACTTCTATCTCTTACTTTATCTAATTTTCTTCATGTTATAGTCACCTCTCTGAAATTATCTTGATTATCTATTTGTTTAGGTTTTAGAAGTTGAGGAATTTCTAATTTCCACTAAAAATTAAAAAATGAGTGGAAAGCTTTGGTTATTTGCCTCTCCCTATGTTGTAAGTCCCCAAAATACATTTGAAATTAATCACATAAAGAAAAAAATGAAGGGAGGTGCTAAGTTTAAAGACTAAAGGGTTATAGCAGGGTTGCCTGCAAATATGTGAAGAAACAACATGGGAAATAAAGGCAACTGTGTTAAAAGACTTACCTCAGAGACACACTTAGATTAGTAAGTAGAATTTAAAGAGTCCCATTTTGGCTCAAAATTAGGATGAGCTTTCTGCTAATTTGGCCAGTCTGACAACAGTTCTGGTTGCAAAAAGTTGTGAAAGAGTCGAGCTGAATGCAAACAACTGAAAGTACATGGTTGTAAGTTGAAGAAATCATACAATACAGCCTTATATTCATGGGAGGCTGAGCCATATAATGACCAAAGTTATCTTCATCTGAAGAGTCTCTGCATCCATAGTACCAGAAGAGATCTGGAGAATTTTGCTTTATGTTACCATTAACCCAAGGAGGAACTCAAACTATAGACATAACACCAAAGCAAAGATCAGAACCAAGACGAGCTCAGAGCTCACTTCATTGGGGAATTTAGGTGTATTATTCTCTTAGGTTACTAGCTTCACAAGCACACAGGCCATAAAAGAAAAACGGAAAGGTGGGGTTTCATTTATGAAACCAGGATTCTAACATTCTGCTGAGAAAGGGCTCTAATTATTATTTAATAAGACAATTTTCCTAAAGCACATTATTTATCAGATTGTTTGTGGTAATAAGGATGCTTTGCATCTAATTTAAAACACCACAATGAGCATTTTTATCACAAAAAGACAAAACTTCTTTACATAATCAAAACTCTTATTAGCAGAATACTTATTCAAGACTGAGGAAAATATTTTTATTTCTAAATGGAAGCTGTGTGTACCACTAAATATCTTCCAAGGACAGGTGAAATTTTAAGTGTGCATTTAACATGAGGCAGTCTTTCAGAAAGTGCTTTGAGGGTTCTACATTTCCATCTTCCAATAACTTCCAAGGTTCATATAACAGAGTTCATCACTGGAGCCGTAACCTGAACTGACCCCAGATGGTTACTGTTTTGTTTGCATAGAAATTTGTTATTCAGGTGCTTCCAAAAACAACCCTCAATTGAATATTTCTCCATGCAACATTCCACACCATTTTTTTCCAAGTCACCAGTAAAACAGTTCATGGTGACATTAAATCTTACTCAAGAGTGACAAAACATCAAGGGCCATCATGAAGCACCAATGTCCACCCACTCCCCTTGCCAATTAGTTGACATGTCACTAGTATCTAGCATCAGTCTCTCAGCCAGTGTTAGAGATATCCAAACACACAGGCTTCAAAAACTCAGCCATCTTATCTAACCTTTATAATTGTATCAATAAAGATATGTCCAAAAAGGTATGATGCAAACTCAGTAAATTGGAAAGCTAATTATGGAGTTACTTTGTTCCTTACTTTAGCTTACTTTTCTTTGGCACACATAGGAATATCACCCTAAAATATTCCTTTTTGAGTACAACTGACATTGCCTCCTTTTTTTCTCATTTTTTCTACAGAGACATTTTAAGATGTTATTTTAACAAATGGCTTTTAAAAATTCATTCCCTTTTCCTAAGCCAAAGCCTGCTCCTAGAATTTCCTTTCTGGAGGAAACTGGAAAGATGGTGGTGGAGCCAGTCAGACTATGTGAGTGCCAGTGTGAGTGTATGGAAAATTTTGCATACATGTCAGTGACTGAGTGAGTGGGGACTTGGGACTGTGAGGGGCAGCTGAGAGGAGCAATTACAGAACCTGCCACAAGAGGGCAGGGTTTTTGTTTGTTTGATTTTAATTCTTGTATCATTTTCCTTTGTGCATGAAGTGTATGTGAGAATGCAGTAGAGTTCAGTCTAAATCCCCACGCCTTTTTTTCTTTCTTCTTTTGTTTTGTGTTTTCTGTTTATGTATGCATGTGAATGATTGAGTGTTCATCTTTCAGGCTTTTTTTGTTTTTGCTTTCTTGTCCTTTGCTTTTTTTAGTTAAATATATATGTAAATATATGTGTACGGGTTTGATTTGAATTTCTCTTTTTCTTTACTTTTTTTATTTATTTTTTTTCTTTTCCTTTTATTTTGTGTTGAGAGATATGTGTGTGTGTGGGGGGTGTATATTAGGTTTTCCTGTTTGCTGTTGTTTTTTGTTTTGCTTTGCTTTGTTGTTATTCCAGTTTGTTTTGATGTGTGTGTGTGTGTGTGTGTGTGTGTGTGTGTGTGTGTGTGTGAGTGTGTGTATGTGGTCAATTATTTTGTGCTTTAGTTTCTGCTTTTGTTGTTCTGTGATTTTTTTTCACTTTTAAAGAAAATTGTGTCCATCTTATTTCATTCTACTTTTCTCTGTTCTCCTCATTGCTGTTGCTGTACCTTGAACTCAGAGAATACACACATGTGCCCATTGCATTGTCATATAGAGTGTTAGTGGGGAATGGGTCTCAGGGAGCCATTACCACAATTGATGAACATTGTGTTTTGCAAGTAGTTTCTGAATCCTAACCCTCCATCCTCCACCTTATTTGACTCTCAAAACTACAAGAGACAGCAAAGATTCCCTCCCACAGCAATGTTTGAAAACAGGACAAATTCAGAGCCCTGATCAGGGAAGAATAGATGGCTAAGCAAACTTCAGAAGTGAAAGCCACTCCCACTGCCACTGCATAACAGACCTAAAGAGAAAAGAAAGAGATCTGTCACGAGTGAGGAAAATCAATTTAAGAACACAGGTAATTTTGAGTGTAACAAAGTGAAAATACCTGAAAAATTAGACCTCAGCCTCCAGACAATAGAAGTCACCAATAACTGGCCCCAGAATATAGCAGGGATTAGAGAATAGATGGAAAGGAGAAATAAGACTCAAGAAAGACAAGATGCAACACTGAAACAACTTGTAACAGAGACTTGAGCCATTAAAAACTTCATCCAGGAAATAACAGAATGATAAGCATGGAAAACAGAAGTAATCAAGCAGAAGAAAGAATCTCAGAACTTGAAGACCACAGCATGGAATTAACCCAATCTGTAAAAACCATAGAAAGAAAACGCAGAAAGAAAGAACTAAGCCTCGAAAAGTTGTATGTTTATATCAAGAGGCCAAACCTACACCTGACTGGTATTCCAGAAGAAGAAAGGGAAATGGAGAACACCTTGGAGCAAGTATTCCAGGAGGCTAACCAAGAAAACTTTTCCCATCTCACCAGAGATGTGATCATCCAAACACAAGGGATACAAATGAGAAGACCAACCCTTAGACACATATTAATTTGCCTACACAAAGTAGGCACAAAAGAAAAAATTCCTAAAGGCAGTAAGAGAGAAAGGTCAGACTACCTACAGGGGAAAATCAATCAGAATAGCAGTAGACCTATTGTTAGAAACACTGCATGCTAGAAGGGACTAGAGTCCAATATTCAAAGTCCTCATAGATAAACAATTACAATCAAGAATTTCTTACCCACCCAAGATCAGCTTCATCAGCAATGGAGAATTACAATCTTTCCCAGACATCCAATCCCTAAGAGGTGATGCAGCTTCCAGACCAGCTCCACAGGAGACACTTAAAGAGGTATTAAGCACAGAAGAAAGAAAAAAGAAAAAAAAGAGTGACCACACAAGAGAACAGAGGAACAGAGAATATATCACAAAGTAAACCCGAAAACACATACACATACATCAACCCAAAGCTAAAAGAAAACAAACAAAGAAAAAAACTTTACAAGAACCACATGATGGGGATAAACAATCACATTTCAACAATCAGTCTGAATGTGATTGGACTAACTGCACCACTGAAAAGATACAGAATGGCAAACTGGATTAAAAAACCATGACCCAACTATTTGCTGCATCCAGAAAACTATCTCACCACAAGGGACACACACAGATTCAAAGCTAGAGATAGAAAATGAGTTATCAGGCAAATAAAAAAGGAAGGAATAGCAATCTTAAAATCAGACAAAACAACCTTTAAGCTATCAAAAATTTTAAAAGATACAGAAGTACACTACATAACGATAAAAGGTTGAATCCATCAACAAGAAATATTCATCCTAAATATATATGCACTCAACACAGAAGCACCATCATTTATAAAGCAACTATTAGGAAAACTAAAAAATATATTGACTCTAACACTATCATAGCTGGGGACTTAAATACCTCACTAACAACCCTCGATAGATCATCAAGGCAAAAAATAAAAAAGAAATCTGGAACCTCAACTTGGCACTTGACCAAATGAACTTAATAGATATCTACAGAATAATTTACTCAAAACTACAGAATATACATTCTACTCACCACCAGATGGAATGTACTCCAAGATCAATCATATCTTTGGCAAAAAATCAAGCATAAACAAATTCCATAAAATTGAAATAGTGACATGTACCTTCATATAGCATAGTGGAATAAATACAAATATCTACACTGAGAAAATTTCCCCCAAATCCACAAAGGCATGGATACTAAACAGCATGATGCTGAATGACTACTAGGTCAATACTGAAATCATAACAGAAATTAAAAGCTTCTTGGAAACAAATGAAAATCAAGAAACATCTTCCCAACACCTCTAAGACGCCATGAAAGGAATTCTAAGAAGAAAATTTATATCTCTATAAACACACAGCAAAAAAATGGAAAGATCACAAGATGACAGACTAACAAATCACCTAAGGGAGCTGCATAGACAAGACCACCCAAACCCTAACTTTTTCAGAAGAATCCAGATCACCAAGTAAAATCCCAAATATGGAACATCAAAGAGAAAAATAACATGGAAAACATCAACAACAAAAAAGTAGGTTCTTTGAAAGAATAAACAAGATTGACGGAACTCTAGTTTGAATGACCAAGAAAAAGAAAAAGCTCAAATAAACAAAATTAGAAATGCAGACGATCAAATCACAACTGACCCTGAAGAAATACAAAAGTTTATCAGAAATTACTATACACACCTGTATCGAAACAAAGTTGATAATCTTAATGAAATGGAGGACTTTTTGACATCACACAACCTCCGAATGTTGAACCAAGAAGACATTGAGACACTAAATAGACCAATAACTGTCCAGGAAGTTTGCTGTGTCATAAATAATCTAGCTACATGAAAAAAAAAAAAAAAGGCCCTGGACCAGATGACTTTCCAGCAGAATTCTATTAAATATACAAGTAGTAGCTAATACCAATCCTACTGAAATTATTCCAGGCAATTGAGAAAGATGGAATTCTCCTCAAACTATTTTACAAAGCTAATATCACACTGATACGCAAACCAGGTAAAGATTCAACAAAAAAAAGAGAACTAGATGCCAATCTCCCTAATGAACATAGATGGAAAAGTTCTCAAGAAGATTCTAGCCAATTAGAACCAACAACATATCTCAAAAACTATCTACCATGACTAAGTAGGCTTCATCCCCAGGATGCAGGACTGGATTAACATCCATAAGACCATAAATGTAAATACATCAATAGATGTAAAAATAAGAACCACACGACTATATCATTAGATGCAGAAAAAGCTTTTGATAAAATCCAGCCTCCCTTCTTGATAAAATCCCTCAAACGCCTAGATGTAGAAGAAACATACCTCAAAATTGTAAGCGCCATTTATAAGTCCACCATCAACATATTGCTAAATGGACAGAAACTGGAAACACTTCCCCTGAAAACCGGAACAATACAAGGCTGCCCACTCTCACTCCTCTTATTCAACATTGATTTGGATATACTAGCCAGAACAATTAGATAAGAGAAAGAAATTAGGAGTATCCAAATAGGAAAAGAGGAAGATAAGTTATCCCTTGTTGCTGATATGATCTTATAACTCAAAAATCCAAGAGAATCTGTCAAAAACCTGCTTTTACTGCTGAAGGACTATGGCAAAGTCTTGGCACACAAAATAAATGTGCAAAAGACAGTCACATTCTTATACACTAACAACAAATAGGCAGAGAACCAAATAAAAAGCACAATCCCATTCACTATAGCCACATAAAAAATGTAATACCTTGGCATTTTCCTAACCAGAGAAGTGAAAGACCTTTACAATAAAACTATAAACCACTGTTCAAAAAAATGCAAGAAGATTCCAAAAAATGGAAAAATATTCCATGCTCAAGATAGGAAGAATCAACATTTTTAAGTTGTCCATCCTACCAAAGACAATCTACAGAGTCAATGCAATATGCATTAAATGACCAACATCATTCTTCTCAGACCTGGAAATGACAATACAGAAATTCATGTGAAAACATAAACTATGAAGAATATCCAAAACAATCCTTGGCAAAAGAATCAAAGCAGGAGGTATTACACTTCCAAACTTCAAACTTTACTATAAGGCTACAATAATCAAAATAGTCTGGTATTGCTACAAGAATAGGCATGTGAAACAATGGAAGAGGACAGAGATTCTGGAAGCAAAACCTCAATTTCTCAACCAACTCATCTTCACCAAAGCCTCCACCAACAACCATGAGAGAGGAGTACCTATTCAGTAAATGGTGTTGGGATAACTGGCTGACCACATGCAGGAGATGGAAACAGGACCCCTACCTATCACCATACACAAAAATTAACTCTAAATGGATCAAAGATCTAAACATAAAACCTCAAACTATAAGAACCTTAGAAAATGCAGGAGACACCCTTATGGAAATTGGAACTGTCAACCAATTCCTGATCAAAATTCCAAGTGCCCATGCCATAAGAGATAAGATAGAAAAGTGGAATCTCATCAAACTGACAAGCTTCTGCAAAGCAAAAGAAACCATCAAGAGAGTGGGGAGACAGCCCACAGAATGGAAAACAATTATTTTCCAACTGTATATCTGACAAAGATCTAGCATTCAGGATCTACAAGGAACTCAAACATGCCAAAAGGAAAAAAAAAAAAGCAGCCCCACTTAAAAATGGACAAAAGACATGGATAAACACTTCTCAAAAGAAGATATATGGGTAACCAACAGACACATGAAAAAGTGATCAGCCTCACTAATCATCAGAGAAATACAAATCAAAACCACATTGAGATACCACCTAATCCCAATAAGATTGATCATATCATTAATAAAACAAACAACAACAGATGCTGGCAAGGGTGCAGAAAAAAAAGAATACTTTTACACTGCCAGTGGGAATGCAAACTAATTCAACCTCTTTGGAAAACAGTGTGACAATTTCTAAAAGAACTAGGCATTGATCTTCCATATGACTCAGCAATCTCCCAACTGGGAATATACCCTGAAGAATTAAAATCATTCTACAGAGCCAGGCTCGGTGGCTCAGCCTGTAATCCCGTGCCTTGGGAGACTGAAGTGAGTGGATTGCCTGAGCCCACAGGTTCGAGACATGCCTAGGCAACTTGGTGAAACCTCACCTCTACAATAAATAAAAAAATTAGCCAGATGTGGTAGTGCGCGCCTGTAGTTCCAGCTACTTGGAAAGCTGAGGTGGAAGGATCTCTGGAGCCCAGCAGGTCGAGGCTGTGGCGACTGGGAGCGGCCACTGCACTCCAGTCTGGGAGACAGAGTGAGACTCCAACTCAAAAAAAAAATAATAAAATAAAATAAAATAATTCTACAAAAAAGATACCTGCGCATGCATGTTTATTGCCTCACTATTCACAATAGCAAATACATGAAACCAACTGTGCTGTCCATGGAAACTGGACTGTATTTTTAAAATATGGTACATATATGCAATGGAATATTATGCAGCTGTATAGAAGAACAAACATACAGACTTTGCAGCAAATTGGGTGGATTTATAGTCTATCATACTCAGTGATCTGTCACAGAAGCAAAGAACAGAGTACCACTTGTTCTCACTCATAAGCAGACCCTGAACATTTACTATAATACTATAGGAAAGAGATTGGTAATAGCGGGATACTGCTGGAGTAGGGATGGGATTGGGGGCCTCAACATCAATCAGGGTACCTGACCTCATCCATGGGGACCAGAGGGAGGCCCAAACTTTACCTGTACAGTGACAACTAGTATACCTAATCCTGAATTGTACCCTACATCTTTAAAGTGAAAAATTAAAAAATGAGTAAAAAAGTATTTTTTAAAAAAAGAATCTACTTTCTATTCCTGCTTATCTAAAGTGAAAATTAATCACAAGAGGCACACTTTTTACCATTTTATATTGGTGCAGCAGACAACTGCTTTACACAGTAGAATTGAAGGGAAATATACTGTAAAGGGTCTGGACTATAAAGTTGTATAGACCTAGGTTCAGATTCCATCTCTTCTGCTTACTTGTTGCCAGTACTTGGATAAGTTATTTAGCATTATGAAGCATCAACATCCTCACCTACAGGATAATATCAGGCCTATTTGAAAGAGTATTGAAGATAGACTTTTGGTTGATTAATATAAAGCATTGACTATAGTACATGGTACACAGTAAGTACTCAGTAATTACTAGCTATTATTATTTTCATTACTATTAATATAATTATTAATAATGTTAGCAGCAGTGCAGTGAAGCTGGTGTTTATTGTAGCATTGTGCGTCAGGGTTGCTGTAAATCTAGAGACTATGTGACAGCATCTATATACTTTTCATTTCAATGTCACAAACATAACTAAGTTTTTATTGTGTCATCCAGACCACAGCTTCTAACATGGCTTCCATCTTCAATCTTCCAGTTTATTATCCAGCTCCTTCTTTCCAGTGCTGTTACAACTGTCTTCCTTATGAAAATCTTTGATTATTGAACTCTTCCATCTACGATAGTTTCTAAGGACTCACAAATAACAATAGATGTCCTTACTATGGCATTTGGAGTCCTCTAAAATCAACCCTCAAACCAATATTAGCCTCACAATTCCCATTATAAGACTAAAGAACCAATACAAAGATGCAGCCTAGTGTTGGTAGCATAATAAGCCATGGAGAGAAGGAAAGATTTTTCACTCAGTTGAGGGGGGTGAGAGGATAACCACAGAGTAAGTACTTGTACAAATAAAGAAAGCAGCACTTCTATCATCAATAGAACTTCACTTTCTAGAAGTTAAAAATAATAGCTAAAAAGAGACTCCTAATACTGCTATCCACTTCAATGTTCTAACTACTTTTACTTGCAAAAGTTCAAAGAAAGAGAATATGTGTTAGTAGCATCTGTTTTAGAGAGGCTTTAAAATTTGCTATAACAGAGTTTATCTTCTCCTACAATGCTGAGTGTCACAGGTCATTTTCCCTACCTAACCTAATGTAGCAAGGGAACAAGGCTCATTCTTTATTGATGACCACACGCAATTCTTAAAAGGGAGTGCAGATTATGTGCATGTATTTAAAAAAATAAACAATTTAAAATGATGATGCATTAAATAATTGGGTGAGACCTCACTAGACTGGGGCTGATCCCTAGTGTTGGATTAGCAGGCACTCTCCTCCCTACTTCCTGTGATATAGTTCTAATATAAAATGAAGGCTCACCTAGGCCTGGAGCTTAAGAGATGAGCTGTAAGGCTGAGCTTTTGTTTTTGTTTCTGTTTTGCTCAGACCATTCTTGCTGTTTGGAGTTTACTGTGAGCTCACAGTCTCTGATATTCACCTTGATTGTGCTTCCTCATTGTAGGATTGCTGAACTTTCTATCCACCACTGGCTTTAGTAAGAACAGTCAAGTTGGCATCAAGGAGGAAGAAGGTGGCAGGGAAGCAGAAACTGGAACACTTCCCCTCCACTGCCACTTCTCCTGTCTAACTTCATATATCTCACATTGGGAGCTCCGAAGGATCTGCTTATTTTTCTCTAAGATTGTGGCTCATATAATTTCCCCTGCCTTCATGCCCTTTCCTTTCAGCTCTCTCTACTACACTCATCTTCAGCTTTTATTAAAGGATTTCTCAAACTTGTTTGGCTGGTCTTTTCTTTACCTAGTCTACAAGCCAGGGTCATTATTTACACAATGGCTTCTCACCTCTATTCCTCTGCAAACTCCTTGAAGGCAGAGGTAGTGCCTTCCACCAATGTTGCACCTCCTGACCTACTCCCTAACAGTTTCTGAACACCCAGGTGATTGCCGTCTGCTCAGCTCTTTTCCCGAAGATAGTAGGAGAATAAATAGTCAGAAAATATGACAACCCCCCTCTTTCCAAGCCCCAGAGGTGTTTGGACTGAATAGTAGAATTTCTCATAGGTTGTGATTGGCACTGATCTGATCATTCGTGACAGGCATATCTTCTTTAATAGCCACCACATGTTCCTCAAGTTGTTATTTGTTCCTCTTCTCTTTGAGGGGTTCCTCAATCCAGAGCATGTCCGTCTGTGAGGACATCTTGTCTGAATCACCAATTCTTTGCAGAACTACCTTTTAGCTCACAATTCACAGGTATTTGGTCTTATCCATGATGGAAAGCTTTCCCCTACTTCCATTTCTTATAGTTTCCTACTGCCTGTCCCATTCCTGAATGACAGTCTTTTTTCACTCCTAATAATCCTCCATTAGGGTCATACTTGGAAACACATAGCACCTTGCACATATTGGGTGCTCTAATAGTTTGTGAAATAAAGTTGACTTGAAAACCATGTTATCAATGCCGAAAGAATATATTGTTTGGTTCAGGAAAAATGATGTGACTAAATAGTCTGTTGTATAACTAAACAGTCTGTCTTTTAATGTGGTAAGTTTAAAGAGAAATCCTTTGACTTTGTAGGATGCAATAAAATCATCTAACTTAATATCAAAATGAATGCATCTGCATCTCCCTTAAGGAAATGATTATGTGACTGGCCTTTCATTTTCCTGAAGTGAAAATAAAGTCGGAATCACCTGGTCTTCAAGTAGTAATGTACACTATCCACCATCTCTATATTCCTCACTTTCATTATAGTCCTATGTGACACCAAGGTCAGCTTCATGAAGTGGTCTTTAATCTAAAGCATACAAGTGCTAGATTCCAGACAACAGACAAATTCCAAAAGCTTTTTCCCAATGAAGTATTCTCTAGTTCTGCACCAGTGCCAACATAAAACTCTGATAGTGACAGTCTGTTAGCACTGTGTCTTCAAAGTACTCATTTTGGCCAGTTCAGCCTGCATAAATGGTCAGAACATCTGGGCACGTGAAACAACAGAGGATTTATAATAGCCTCATAAAGTTGGAAGAAACTGAAGATGCCAATTAATTGAGAGATTTAAAAAAAATTTTTTAAGTGTATTACCTATAGTCTAAATGAAATATAGGTTAAATATCCTTTATCAGAAGTACCTGGGACTAGAATCTAGAGATTTTTTATTATTTTGGAATTTGAAATATTTGCATATACGTAATGCAATATTTTGGGAGTGGGACCCAACTCTAAACTTGAAATTCATTTATGTTGCATGCACACCTTATACACATAGCCTAACAGGAATCTCATACAATATTTTTAATAATTTTGTGCATGAAACAAGGTTTATACACATTGAACTTTCAGAAAGCATAGGTACCAAGTGTGGAATTTTTCATTTACAGTCTTATGTAGGTGTTCAAAAGGTTTCTGGGTTTGAAGCATTTCAGATTTTGGATTTTCAGATAAGGAAAGCTCAACCTGTATTTAGTAGGACATAAATACAAAGAATGAACAGGTAAAGAGTTTCTTTGCTTAAATATACATCTTCTTTTCCCCCTAGTCCCTTTGGTGTCCCTGAAGCCTGTCTGTCATATACTAGTGGTCTTCAGACCATAGATGGAAAAGCAATGATGTGGTCTAACACTCTCACTGTAAGTTGCAAGTGTCATTAAGAAGTTTCCATGCACATATGTGCAAACACGAGAATTACTGTAATATTCTTGTCTCTGAATTCTCAGCCTGTCTGAAGTAGAGGACTCATGTCTTGAGGCTTTTTTCTTTCCTTTTCTTTTTCACTTATTTGAAACTCAATACATTTCAATGAGGTCCAAAGTTTAGCCTCACTAAATATATCTTAATAACCATCCATTTTGTAATCTCAGTATCAGGACTTCTACTTATAAATGTATTTTACCTCACCCAAGGGCTTCCCTTTATTTTCAATGAGTAACTCAGTTCCTAAATGTAGAAAGAAGATGAAGTCTCCTTAGGCGTGTGATGGCTCCTAAAAGGAGACCAGAAGTGGCCTACCTGGATTATAGTAAGTTCTCTTGCCTTAAGACAGTTCTGCTCCCCAATACTGGAGATGCTGACTGGGGAAATAAACTACCTACATTCTCAGACTTGCTCAGCCTGATATCTGGCATTGATGTACTCAGCTGACTTAATGATTTTGGTGTATTTGTGGTGTGTGATATCAGCATGCAGCTTTACTTGGGCCCAGGTGAGGAGGCAAGTCTTCTTCTTGCTCCTGCCAGTAGAACCTGTTATGACACTTTTCAGAAGCATATTTCATCCCTTGATCAAGAGACCACTGAGTAGGTCCTATGTCTCTTTTCTCTTATGTAACTTGAGTGCTCACTCATTTATGAATGAGAATAAGAAAAGCCTCCACAGCCTCCTGAAGCCACTTAACTGTGGTATAGACAGTGTGCTACCATCTTCCTCCTAGATGCTCCATCCAAAAGGTCTGTTATGCCAAGCACAGTGGGACAGAGAACATATTGTAGAACGTCCTGTCTTCATAAGTTCCACAAGAGAGGAAAGGTGGAAAATAGCTAGCAGAATGAGCGCACAGGGTAATAAAACTTAAGGAATGCCAAAACTGACAAATCTTCTTTCTTCAAGAAACTGTTTTGTTTTTATCTTACTTTTTTTTTCAGATTAGATCTTGCTATGCTGCCCAGACTAGCAGACTAGAGTACACTGACTATTCACAGGGGCAATCATAGCACACACTTACAGCTTCAAACAATTGGGTTTAAGAGATCCTCCTGGCTCAACTTCTTGAGTAACTGGAACTATAGGCATACACCACAATACTCAGCTCTACCTTACTTTTAGAATCTCCCCTTCTAACAGAAATAATTCTAGGCACTTTAGGCAGTGTTTCTTTACTTGGTCACTTGGCATGATACCTTCATCTACTGAGAACTTCCCATGTACTCAATATTATACAAGATCCTATGGCAGCACCAGGCAGGGCTTCAAGGTAATGGCATCTTTTTAGGCTCATTAGTGCCTACACCATTACTTTAATTTTGACTCTGGGAACACAAAGTTATCTCCCATCACTAAAATTATCTATATGCGGTACTTTCCGGAATCTAACAGCTTGTCCCCCCACACCCACTAAATTAATCCAATTATACCCTGAGGTATAATTCCTTCCCTTCTCCAAATAGACAGCGGATAGTGACTCACAGTGGAAACAATGACAAATACTCTGTAAATTGCTCCAAACAGGAAGATGCAAATCTCCCTTTCTAGAGACTGATAAATGACAGAGGACTGAGAAGAAGTGTAGATGCAGATAGACTGGAGAGATAGGAATGGAACAAAAAGATACGCCTCCATCTTTGACAGAAAGGCTCCCAATTACCAGGAAGCTGCCTCACTCACATGCCTCCTACCCACCATTGCCCTCCAGGAGAGTCCATTCACAAAAGCAGTCACCCAATGTGCACAAAGTGTCCGATTTGAAATGATGTTTGTCTGTGCATCAGATAACATAACCAACTGCTAACCCCAGTCAATTCTTCTACAAATTATGAAAAATATGATGAGCTGGACAAATATAAGCCCTCACTCACCCATTCAGAAACATAACTGGGTGTTGAATATATTTTGGAGATGGTAGCTCTAAAGGAAAGTCCATGATTTACCTGAAGTGAAGCTAAACAGAATTAGCCTAAAATTTTCTGCTGAGTAAGGATTTTGGAGAAACATACTATCAAGTTACATATATATTAGTTTCATGACATAGTTAAGGACATTACTGGTATAGATGTCAGTCAGTCCCATGAAAAAGATGAGTCAATGTGTATATCTTCCTATGGGCTATTTGAGAGAACAGGTTGAGGGTTTGACCTGAGAATGAAGAAGGTGAGGAGTCTTCTCTGAGGTAACTCCTTCATCTAGAATATCAGTGTGATAAAAAAAATCAAAGGAGTAATTTGTTTAAAAATTTTTTAAAAAGGAGAAAATGAGATCAAGTGTGAGAACTTCCTCCAAGAAAAACAGTGAAAAAGCCAGATTTTTCAATGGAATTTTAATATTCAGTCTGGGAATTAGCTCATCTAATTATGGAGGCCAAGAAGTCCTGTGATCTGCTATCTGCAGGCTGGGCAATCAGGACAGCCACTGGCATAATTAAGTCTGAATCTGAAGGCCTAAGTTCCAGGGAAGCCAATAGTGTGAGCCCTGGTCTGAGTTCAAAGGCCCAAGAACCAAGAGCACCAATGTCCTAGGGCAGGAGGGGATGGATTTCCTAAGTCAAAAAGAGAGTGCATTTTCCCTTCCTTCACTTTTTTGTTCCATTCCGGTCCTCGAGAGATTGGATGATGCCCACCCACGTCGGTGAAGGTGGATCTTCTCTACTCCACCTACTAGAATGCTAATGTCTTCCATAAGCATCTTCACAAACCAACCCGGAAATAATTTTTCACCATCTATTTAGGGACCTCCTTGCCCAGTCAAGTGAAACGTAACATTGACCATCACAAATAGCAATATTTGTGAATATATATGACTATCTCTGAAAAGCTGATATCTTGAGCAAGAGAGAGACAGGCAGTACTCAGGACTTGGCATAGGTACTGGCAAGTTCAAGCAAACTTTAAGTGAAGAAAAATGGTAAGAGAAGAGTCAGGGGGCACAGGGTCAGGGAGATCTTATGGGGTCCTGGAGATTAAAGAAAATCTTTGAATTTTATTATGTGGAGATTACTACAGTTACAAGCAGAAAAGTGACTTTGACTTTGTGTTGATAATAACTGAAATGGGGTGATAAGATTGGAGACAGTATCTAAATTCTGTATATCTTGACTGTACTTGTCAGTAACAGAAGATTCCAGATTGTCCATGGGTTCAGCTTTCAGTGTTAGATGATTATGTAGATCACTAGAGCTGACTCCTTACACTCCATTCTCCCCTCTCTGCTCAGTCAGGTGAGAGCTAAAGATAAATTCTGTGTTGCCCAGTCTTTTGGATCAGTCAGATAAAGCCTTATCTCTTCTGTTGTCCTATTAAATACCTGTGCATAGGTAATGATGTGCAAAGAATGTTCACTAAAGGCAGGAGGTGCCTGCCCATGTATGTCACTAAAGTTAGCAGAACTTACTATAATAAATGGGTTGTTTTGTCATCCTAAAAAGGAACTGCACACATCAATGAAGCTGCAGTACCTGGACAGTCCCTTATTCTCCCTGTGACTCATAGTAACAGTCACCTTACCTTGTTATCAATGCCAGAAACTGAGAAGAACAAGTGCAGTCTTGTACTCCACCAATGTTCATGTAAAGGAAACTTGGTGAGAAAGAAAGAATAAATCTTGTATTTATTCATTTATTATTTTCCTTTGCGTGTTTATTAAGTACCCACTCTGTACTAAGCAGTGTTCTAAGCAGGGATGAAACAGTGAACAGTACACACTGGATCTGTCCCAGTGGAGGAAGGAAGAAACAGTAAACAAGTATACAAACAAGAAGACAATGTCAAATGCCAATATGAAAAAGTAGAGCATCAAGGAATTATGTTGCATGGGATGCAAGGTGAAGCATAGGGAGCACCATCTGGGTAAATCTCTTAAATTAAATAGTGTTTGGGATCAACCTGGAATACTAAAAAGAAACCATACTTGCAGAGATCTGCTATAATTACAGCCATTGTAGCTACCCTGAGAGGTCACACTCATAGCCCTGGTAATTTATAATACCAGAAACAAGATTGCCATGGATGGACATATTGAGGATAAGAAAACTGTGAGTAGCAAGTGAAATAGTAAAAATACTTGTTCAGTCCTCTTTCGAGCAAGTCCAAGCTGGAAGTAAGGTTTGTGGTGGTCAGCCACAGGATTGCATTCTTTAAATTGTCCTAATGGCTGCCAGTCTCCAGAGGGCATGGGTTGTCCTGCAGTGACCTTTTGGATACTGCTGTCCTTCTGCTCCACACCCTTAATCTGCTGGATTTCTGCTCTCCCAAGACAAGCTGCCAAAGTCATCCTCTGCTCTAGGAAAAACCACAGTCCATTAACAATCTTTTTTAGAGCCTAAAGCACCAGATGTGCACTGTGACAGTGGATAGTTCCAGCTCTAACAAGAAGGGAGAGTTCCCAGGCTAGCTTCATCTCCTCACATCCTCTGAGATGAGGCAGCTTTTGAGAATACAGAAGAGAAGGGATATTAATGTATTACTTATCTTCCGTTGCAGCAAGGGACCTTTTCCACATAGGGGAAATTTCTGTGTCACAGAAGCTTACTCCACTGCTTCCTAATTAAAAGCCAATAATAACAAAAAGATATACTAATTTTATTTGTTTATGCCCTATAAAGCGTTACATTATATATAATTTAAAATAAATGTATTGTACTGTGAGTTTGTCTAAAGCCTATAGAATTGAAATGTTTCTACAGTGGATGATAATCCACCTTCCTGAATTTTCTAAATCTTGATGAATTTAACTGCAACTGCTCTTAATGGCTCAGGGTCATCTTTGAGAACTGAGGACCTACCGAGTTTCACAAAATGGAATCAGGCTACCAGATTATTGGAGATAAGTTGTTTGTTTTTAGTTTTTCCTATTTCCCAAATGTTCTTGATTTTCCTTCTTGCTGTCACCTTCTCAGTTATTGCTGCTTGTTATTATTGCAAAGTAATTGCAGCAGTATAATCACTTTATGCCACCACTTCCCACTCCAATCTTCTACCCCATCCCTCCATACCTGCTCTAGGTCTGACAACCTGATTAGAATTGTGCACAACATTAAGACAGTTCAATCATGAGTGTAAACTTGAAGGAAACTTCTACAGATAAAAAGTGCCCAATTTTGAATGTGTACTCTGTGATATATATTTAGGAAAATTTTTACTTTTGATCTCAATGTTGACGGTATCCTAAATAATTGGGAAGTGGGGTTTAGAAATATTTGTCTAAATAATAAAGGGAGATTATTATTATTATTATTATTATTATTATTATTATAACCTCTTGAGGGATCTGCATTTAACTCTTTAGTGGTAGGCAGGCTGGAAGGTGAAACTCAGATTAGAGCAGATACTATACATTGATATCATGGAAAGAAGATTGAACTGCAAGCCACAAAAACTTGTCCGAATCTCCAGATTCTTGAGTAATGCTGTGAATGTTATCTAACTTCCCTGTGCTCAGTTAGAACAATTCTAAAATGGATTAGATCACATTAGTCAATCTGCCTCAAAAACTTGCTTTGAAAATAAACTAAGGAAATAAGTATGGGAACTTCTTTGAAAAAAATAAGATACCATATACATAAATGTATATTTTCTCTTAATTATTTTTTTCAGTTTCTGTCCTAATTTCTCCTATGGTAATGACTAACAGAAGCCATAATATTAAGAAAGAAGACAGCTAAGTCAAAAACATATATCCAGAGCAGTCACATCAACAAAAATGACTAGAAATCATCAGAAACACACACACACACACACACACACACACACACACACACACAGAAACACACAAACACACACACTTATAAACAAAGCAATTATTTGATTATAAATGAGTTGTATAAAACCTGGCATAATTGTATTGTCTTTTTAAAATAAAATTTTAGATAATTTCAATTCTATTTAAAATACCACTGATAAGCATGCTTAGCTAGATGTTAGGATAATTGGGTTTTTATTTTGACTTTTAAAATGAATTGCTTGTGTATCCTTGAGCAGAATCTTTTCCCTCTGTGGATGTGACTTTCATGGAGAACAAAGGTATTGCAACACCATTCCTTAACCTCTTCCGGTCTTGTTGATTCTAGGATAAGAGGGGCAGCAAGGTCTTCTGCCTGAGACAGAACCATCCCTTGCAGAGAGATGAGAACAGATCATGACGTCCTCATCTTTTCACATGTGGAATAAGACACATCATTTAGAGGTCATGGGCTGCTGGAGGGTAGGTCCCAAGTCCCCTGTTGTTCAAGAAGTAATGCTTTGACACTTCATCAACGTCTATCACTGGCCAATGCAACAATGTTTTTTCCTGAAATTTTTCATTTTATTTTTCCATATAAAGGCTTATTTTTTCCATTTCACATGCTATTTTTATTTGTCATATTTCTTTTTTTTTTTGGAACTCAAATTATTCTACAAAGAAGATACTCACATACATATGTTTGTTGCAGCTCTATTCACAATAGCAAAAACATGGAACCAACCATGTTGCCCATTGAAGCTGGACTGGATAAAAAAAAGAATGTGGTACATATATACAATGGAATATTATGCAGCCATAAAAAAAGGACAAATATATGGATTTTGCAGCAACCTGGATGGATTTGGAGTTGATCATACTCCGTGATTTATCACAGAAACAAAGAACAAAGTTCCATATGTTCTCACTCGTGAGAGGACCTTGAACAACAGTGCTTTTATGGATCTTTCTTATATGCTCCTGTAGTCACCGGTCAATTAGGAACACAGCAGGTAAAGAGTAGGAGGAGCCTAAGTTAGTAAGTTAGTGTTCCCTCAATTGGGCACCCAGAATGACAGGCACAGGTGTACACCAACTTATGAGGAGGTCACTCCCACTGGTCTGTTTACTATTTTTGTAGTCATGGTGCCACACAGGGAAAGCATTCATAATTATTTCATGTTAGACCATCTGTGAGCCATGTACCAGGCAATGCCTTGACCAGATCTCTAGCTGTGTTTTTTTCCTGTGCCTTCAATCCTTGTGTGTATGTATAAAAATTGTTCTTGAGAAAAATGCTAGCACTCAAGATTAATATATTTAATTGATTTAATTTATATAGGTGATCAAATGTATAGCACCTAACTTGTTGGCTATTGCCAAGGGGTTGTCACAACAACAGTTATTCCATAATTTAAAGAATGATTTGGGCCTGTACTTTGATCTCCAAATCTAATATCCAGTACAGATGGAGATCTTAGATGTCCTAGGTTGTATCAAGCACAATCTCCTCTCCTGGGAAAGGACTTGCCTTGATGTTTCTCAGCTAGATGATACTAGAGAAAGTGCACACCCACAGAAAAAGTTATGCACTTTAAAGATCAAGATAATAAAAAGTAAAGGTGCTGAAGCCATCCTAAATCACTCTCTTCTGGGTGATCTATGGTTGTGTCAGGCTGCTACAGATACAATACAGGAGTCCGGAGTTTTTGACATTAATCGAGCTTAAGTAGGTTATTTTAATTCTATCAGGACTTAGTATCTCTATGTAAAAAAGTAAGAGGCCGTTGTTTTAGAAAAGAAAGAATTCTATGCTTTTGCTGTCAATTTGGGCTCTGATACCTATGTCAGATATTGCTTTTTTCTGATAGTATTCTTTCACATCTCAAATTCCTTCTCAAATCTGTGTTCCTGTCAATTATTAGTTCAAGCAGAATAGACATGTTAGATGTTTTTTGATATCTTTGATCTAGAGGAGAAATTGGTAAATTGAAACAAGAGATGGTTACTTGTGGCATTGGTGATATAGGAAATGTTTAGCAACCAACTTTCCAGAACAAAAAGAGGATAGGGAAAGTTGACTGGTAGCATTACCAATCCCCATGATATAAATACTCTCACTGTGGCCATTTCAAACCAACAGCACCACCAACATCAACTGGCTTGCAACATTTAAAATAAAAAGTATAAGAGGCTCTTGCAATTCATCACAAGTCAGCTGCGACACACTTCTGGCAGTTGTCTTCTGGCTGAGGTGAAGAAATATCTGTAAACACAATAATATTCAACACAAAAGTGTGCATACAATTATCTAAATTTTTGTGGGTAGCTGATATTTAGTTTTCATCAGACATTTGATGAATTTATGGTCCAAAATCATTAAGAAACACTAGCAGTGTTCCCTTTTCACCACATCCTCTCCAGCATCTGTTATTTTTTGAGTTATTGATAATGGCCATCCCGATTGGAGTTAGTTGGTATCTCAGTGTAGTTTTAATTTGCATTTCTTTGATGACTAGTGAAGCTGAGCAGTTTTTCATATATCTGTTACTTTCTCATATGTCTTCTTTTGAGAAATGTCTATTCATATAATTTGCCTACTTTGTAAAGGTACTGTTTTTTTTTTCTTTTTGGCATGTTTAACTTCCTTGTAGATCCTAGATGTTAGGTCTTTGTCAGACATACACTTGGCAAATATTTTTTTCCCAGTCTGTGAGCTGTCTCCCTGCTCTCTTGATAGTTTCTTTGGCTTTGAGAAGCTTGTCAGTTTGATGAGGTTCCACTTGTCTATCTTACCTCTTATGGCATGGGCACTTGGGGTTTTGATTAGGAATTGGTTGCCAGTTCCCATTTCCATAAGGGTGTCTCCTGTGTTTTCTAAGGTTCTTATAATTTGAGGTTCTACATTTAGGTCTTTGCTCCATTTAGAATTGATGTTTCTATATGGGGATAGGTAGGGGTCTTGTTTTAATCTTCTGCATGTGGTCAGCCAGTTTCCCCAGCACCATTTACTGACTAGGTTCTCCTCTTCTCAGTGGTTGTGGTGGAGGCTTTGTTGAAGATGAGTTGATTGAGGAATTGAGGTTTGGTGGGAGTGTAAACTAGTACAGCCTCTGTGGAAAACAGTGTGGTGAGTCCTAAAAGTTCTAAAAATCGACCTTCTATACAACTCCGCAACCCCCCTACTGGGAATATCCCCGGAAGAACTCAAATCATTCTATAAAAAAGACACCTGCACATGTATGTTTATCGCAGTATTGCTCACAATAGTAAGAACATGGAACCAACCATGCTGCCCATCAAAAGAGAACTGGATTTTAAAATGTGGTACATATACACAATTGAATATTACACAGCTATAAAGAAAAACAAAATCATGAACTTCGCAGCAACCTGGATGGACTTAGAGTCTATAATACTGAGTGATCTTTCACAGAAATAAAGAATTGAATATCACATGTTCTCACTCATAAGCGGACCTTGAACAACTATTGTAATACTATAAGAAAAGGATTGGCAGTAGTAGGAAACTGGGGCGGTTTGGAGGAAGCGGGGAGGCAGAATTGGCAGTAGTGAGAATCTGCCTAGGGAAGGAGGAGTACACCTCATCAACAAGGGTAGTTACATAATGAACATTTGTATACCTAACCCTGAGTTGTACCCCACATCTTTAAAATAAAGACATTAAAAGTTTAGAAAAAAATAAAAAGAAAAATAGAGGTAGTAAAAAAAAAAGAAACACTAGCTAGATGATGTCTAAGGTAGATATTACAGTTAACTGCTGTCTCAACTCTCCTTCTTGTTATCCTCTTGTAGTTAGACAAAGCCATATCCCTAATTCTGGGTAGTGATCTATAAGCACAAGTGACATCTGCTACTTCCAAGGCAAAGCTGTGCATTTTAAATATGTGTATCTGGGTCTCTGGGTAGCTACATAAAACAGAGATTCTGCCAATCCATGATAGGTAATAACATAGTAAGGAATAAATCTTGTTCCTTACAGACCAATAACAGATTGAAGTAGTAATTAAAAATAAAAAAACCTTCCAACAAAGAAAAGCCCAGGGCCAGATGGCTTTACAGCTGAATTCTACCAAACTTTCAGAGAAAAATTGATACGTCTTAGAATCTTCTTTAAAAAAATAAACCTGAAAAGAATACTTCCTAACACATTTATGAGGCCAGAATTACTTTGATACGTAAGCCAGACAAAGTCACCACAAGAAAATCAAACTAAAGGCCCACATAATGAACATTTGTATACTTAACCCTGAATTGTACCCCACATCTTTAAAATTAAAAAAAAAGAATAAAGGAGAAAAGCAAACACACACACACACAAAACTAAAGGCCAATAACTCTGATGCACATTATGGCAAAAATCCTCAATAAGATATAGCAAACTAAATTCAACAACACATCAAAGAGATTATATATCATTATCAAAATGAGTGTATCCCTACCATTCAAGTCTGGTTTAGCCCAATAAATTAGTCACTCACATTAACAGATTAATACACAAAAACCACATGATCATATCAATTGACACAGAAACCCACTTGAGAAAGTTCAATATACTTCCTTGATTAAAAAAACACCCTCTTAACAACTTAACAAAAATTGTTGTGTAAGATCTAATAAATGAATTCAGAAAACTGCAAAATACAAAATCAACATGCAAAAATCCATGGCATTTCTATACACAAATGACAACTTAGGTACAGATAGAAAGTTTAAACATATAGTTTGGATGTTATGTTCCCCCATACTTGATATTGACATCTAATCTCAACACTGAAGGTGGTAACCTAATAAAAGGTATTTGGGTCATAAAAGTAGGTCCCTCATGAATAAAGTAATGCCCTTCCTGGGCATTAACACTTAACTGTTACTCTATAAACTCCCATGAGAGCTGATTGTTAGAAAGAGTCTGACACCTCCCACCCCCTTGCTTCTTATCTTGCTGTGTGATTTCTTCACATGCCAGCTCACCTTCTGTCATGAGTGGAAGCAGCTTAACACCCTCACCAGTTGCAGACACCGGACCCATGCTTCTCATATAACCTGCACAACAATGAGCCAAATAAAACACTTTTCTTTATAAAGTATCTACCCTTAGTCATTTTGGTGTAGAAACACTAAATGGACTATGACAGCTTCTTAACATAATAAAGATCATTTATGAAAAACCCACATCATAATCAATGGGGAGAACTGAAAGCTCGTCCTCTAAGATCTGAAATAAGACAGAGACCCACTCTCACCTCTCCCATTCCACACAGCACCAAAATACTATCAAGAGCAACTAGATAAAAACAAATCTAAAATCAGAAAGAAAGAGGTCTCTTTTCATATGACATAATCCGATATGTAGAAAACCTCAAAGACTTCACTAAAACAATTGTGTAAGATCTAATAAATACATTTGGCAAATTGCAAAATATACAACCAACCATACAAAAATTCATGGAATTTCTATATACAAATGACAACTTAGATGGAAAAAAAATCAAGAAAATAATTCAATTTATAATAGCATCAATCAATAAATAAATAACTTAGGAATAAATTTAACCAAGGAAGTGACATAGATCAATTAACAGTTACACTTATTATTGTAGTAATGGTGACCCTTGAAATAATTCCCTCCTAGAAGTTAGATGACAGCAAGGTTTTGAAGAACTGGAGTTTTAGTGAAGAAGAGAAAGGGATGAGGAAGAAAAAGGGTTATCTGGAAACAAGAACCAAGAGAAATCACTTTAAATTCCTCAGTAATGCACGGATTGATAAAAGAAGGTACAGTTATTCCTGACATTTTATATATAAGAAAAAGAATGGAAGTCAGAGAAGCTAAATGTCTTTTCTTAGGTAGCATAGGTTATAAGTGATGAAGGATTGATTTAAATCCAGGGTGGTGTTGTCATTGTTGTTGTTTATTTAAAATACAGATTATTCTACTTTTTGATTCAGTCTACCTTTAAAAGGTAGAAACAGTCTTTTTTTTCTAGGTTTCATTTCATCTAGAATTCATGGGCCATAGTGCTTCAGGGAAGAAAGGTAGAAGCAACATTTCTTAGTATGGCAGAGATCAAACTGCGGCCTGCCTGAGTTCCTCATTCTTGTTTGAGGAAAGAATAGCATGGGAGGCCCCAGAAGTTCACAGAGAGAAGGGGTTGAGTATTGCACAATGTCTGACCGGCAGCCATCTGTCCCTCTTACTTGTGCATTTACTTTTTTTCAAGTAACAAATATCCTTGGACTTCCTGCTATGCCAGACATTTCCTATCCACAGAGGTAGAGCAAACAAACTCTGTTCTCATGGAGTTAACAGTGAGAAGGGAGAGAAGCAACAAATGATAAATGGTTAAACAAACTGCATTTGAAGTAAATGCTATGAAACAAAAAATGATGCCTTTTGAAATAATGGCAATCGGGCTCTTCTATGAACCTTCCAATGCAAGGGTGAGATGGGGAAGCTGCATGATCTCTACAAGTCTTTTTGTTTGAGAACAATATTTCCTCTCACTGGTTCAGCAACAACCCCTCTCCCAAATCCAATAAACCCTGTGGATTCAAAACTGAGAAGGTCAAACTAAATTTGTCACAGTGATAGACATAGAAGTTTTATAGCAAATATTTTAATTCCTAGCCTGTCAAGGGATTACCTTCATATATACCACCAGAGCACCAGACAAGGAAAAAAACTAAATGACAACAACTACCAGGGGTTTGGCACAACTGGGGAGAGTCAGAGAATCTACATTTGTGAACAAGCTATAAAAAAAAACTGGGTACGTTTTTGTCCACAAAAGCTAAGAATGATGAATTACAAAAGATCAGAAAAGCAGAGTAATGATGACCAGGTGCATGAGTTCTGTAATCTTTTCCTATTTCCATGTAACTATGTAACATAGTTTGAATTCAACAACAAATATAACAGAGTGCGGGCTGACAATAGATCTGGTATATTATGTTGTATTGTTATGTCACATTAAGTCTCTACTTATGGCCAAAGATATAAAATAGCACTCCTTTTAGATACAGAAAGATCATATATTCCTATAGCAAAATAGTCTTGGAAAGTTCATCTAATTGCCTTTGTTTTCCAATTTCAAGCAATGAGGCAGAGCGGGATGCTTTACATTTGGACATCAATGAGGACATTTCTCTAGGATCTTTGACTGGAGTTCTTACTGAGATTCCTGGAATTTTGATTTTTCACCCTAAGTAGGCCATGGAGGACAGCCTGAATAGAGAATCTGAACCAGTACAAGATTTGAAGGAAGTACCAGATTACTGGCTATAGCACAGTTACCACTCTCAGTCATAAGATTTCAAATACAAACTTGACACCTTTCTATGTAAACTTGACTAATTATTTAAGCACTATATCACTCAGGAACTAACTAGAATTCAAGCATCACATAGATATTTAAGAATAAATTTAATGCAGATTTGCATAGGTGATGAAAGTGCAATGCAGACATTAGCAATAGGAGGGAGCCAATCCTTCCTTAGACCAAAGGGAGAAAGTGATGATGCTACAGTTCAAAGACTAGGATCACTGTCCAGAAGATGGCTCCATGGCAGGGTCAGGAGCTAAAAATGAAACAAAACAAAACAAAACAAAAAAAAACATAGCTACTTAAAGGTGACATGGACAGATCCAGGGGATAGAAATATCCTAGCCTCCATTTAGCCCCTCCACTTTATTATCAGTGCCTGCACATGACCACATCTAGCCAGAAGTTCACTGCCATGGAAGTCTGAAAAAGATGGGCTATGCCAACATTTTTGCAATTATAAGGCTTGGCCCAGTGTAGACAGGTGGTCATAAGGTTTTTATCATTAAAATACTCAATGTCAACAAATATTTAAAATGCTACCAGTAGTATGCTGGTAAATGTCTAACAATGAACTCTCTCTGGGCAGCCCTGATTTGTAGTTGGTTATAGTGTGGATACATTCATGGCTAATTTTAAACTACCAATGTGAAGGTACTGAACATGGCACTGAGAAGATTGGTTCATACAAGTGGGCAACAACTGGCTCTAGCACAACACAGAAGGAAGACATATGAAGAAAATAGCAAACATTACAGTTCCAGGAGAACAGCAACAGCGTCAGTAGTTGAAAGTTGCAAGAGAACAGGATATTTGCCTCTGTTTAATAAAAACTACTCATATTTAGACTCTATACCCTCTTGAGTTTCTCATCACTCAGGATCATATTCTCTAGACAGTTGGTCATTCTTTATAGATTTTTTTAAAGAAGTCCGTATTACATGGATGGTGAGCTATGATGGTTTAAGTGTTTGTTCTCTAGAGAGATATCCCAAACCTTCACCTTGTTTTGGAGCCAAGTTGTAATCCCTGGTCCTTATTAACATTTCTTGATGTCAGAGGGATGGTAGTAGTCCTTAATACTTGAATTCTCAATAGGAATTTTTTTGCAAGTCATAATTAATACTATCTTGATGCTTCCTTTTAAAATTTCTGGCTTTCCCCACATCTCTCATTTCCTTTGCCACCTTGTTATTACACCAAGGAGGAAATATTGGCAGAGTTTCCCAGAGATGCTGATGTGTGGAATATTTGGATTTCTGATCAGCTAACTTCTGGGATTATGTAAAAAAATTTTGTCACCAGACCAATCCATTTTTCTGAAGAGCACTTCATAGACTTGCTGAATTACTATTACTTTCAGAAACTTAGGAGGCAATCTCTTGGGCACACATCAATCCTTGTACCTGAGTGTGGCATTGGAAGGTATGAAGACATGCTGGAGAATATAAGCATGGTACATGGAAGCACAAATCTTCTACTATCTGGTCAAATTTGTATAACAATCTTAACAAAATGTGCCTCTTATTTTCTCCACTGTTTTATTTAATGTGTTGAAATCAATCAAGAGTTGATCCCTTGGATGCAGGGGAAGACAGTGACCGAGCCAGTTGGACTAGATGAGTCCCGGTGTGAGTGAGTGAGTGTATGGAAAATTTTGTGTACATGCTGGTGAGCAAGTGGGCTTGTGAATGGCTGAGTGAGTGAGGACTAGGGAGCTAGCAGCCAGGGCTCTCCTGGTGCAGTGGCTGGTGCCACAGCTGCTGGGCTTGGACTCTAGCAATTCCCAGGATGCAGAAGCCGAGCACCAATTTCTTTTTTTTTTTTAATAAATAAAACCCTTCCTGGAAAGAAAATGTTGGGAGAGACTAAGTGGAGGCTCATGAGCAAGTGGCCAGGCCCCAGGTGCAACACCTGGTGTTGCAGTTTCTCTGCTTGGTCTCTGGCTCTTCCCATGTTACAGAAGCTGAGTGCCATTTTTTTTAAAGGACAAAAGTTTTCCTGTGAAAAAGCTTTGGGAAGAGACCATCACCCCAGGCTCTGCCTCACCATTGCAGCAGGAGAAACTGCTGGCTCTAGGCTTTGCCTCACCACTTCAGCGTCTGGCAGGGCACTGGCAGCAGGGGCTGCAGAGGGAGTTCAGAGGCAAAGTCCCATGGAAGAGGACAAGAGAGGCGCCATCTCGAAGGCAGGGCAGGAAAGTGCTCCAACTTCCTCACCACAGAGCAACAGACTCAGTCTCTGTGACTGGCGGATCAACTACTCAGGGATTGATCATGACCCACAGGGTATATCCTGAAAGCACAAACTTTGGAGGGGAGTGACAAGTGCTGAGTTACAGGTGCCCCACCCCCTACCCCCTGATCCAGCCTCGGGACAAAGGATATGGTCAAAAAAAGATGAGGAAGAACTCCAAAGAGATCAGTGGTGAGTCTAGGGCTGACCCAAGTCCCCTCCTCCCCAGCAATCCTCTGAACATCAGACCCACACGGCTGGGCCATGACTAAGAGGGACAAACCCAGGTGGAGCCTGGACGTCAGTAGCAATAGAACTCCATTCCAGGATAGGTCTGGTTGGGGCACACCCCCTGTGAGTGCATACCTGGGGAAGAGACAATCCTGCACCTCCCCACTGGAGGAGCTCTCCCTGACCATATCAGAGTGGGAGGGGAGGACTGCAACCACACCCACCTTCACTTCCCCTCTTCCTTCCCTGTTCGGACACTGAGGAGAGAGTGAAAGATGTGGTTCTGCAGGAGAGACTTGATTAGAGGAACAATTAAAGAGCCTGCCACAAGAGGGCAGATTTCTTTTTTTCTTTTTCAATTCTTAATTTTTTTTTAATTTAAAAAATTGTTTTGACTGTTTGTTAGTTCATCTATTTTAAAAAATATTTTTCCTTTGTGCGTGAATGTGTATGTGAGGGTTTGATCTGCATCCCCATAATTTCTTCTTTTCTTTTTCTGTTTCTTCTTTTATTTGTATTATTCTGTTTATGTGTATATGTGAATGACTGAGTGTTCATCTTTCAATTTTGTTGTTCTTAGTTTGTTTTTGCTCTTTTGTTCCTCTGGGTTTTTTATTTTCATTTTTTATAGTTTTGGGTGTGTGTCAATATATGTGTGAGGGTTGGATCTGAATTCCTCTTTTTTCCCCCCTGGTCTTTCTTCTTGTTTTTCTTCTCTATTCACTTTGTACAAGGCATGCGTGTGTGTGTGTAGTTTTCTTGGTTTTTTGTTGTTGGTTGTTTTGTTTCACTTTGTTGCTATTCCAATTTGGTTTGGGGTGTGTGTGTATGTCTCCGTGTGTATATTCAACTGTTATTTGCATTGCTTTCTGCTTTGCATCATCATATAGAGTGGTAGTGGGGAGTGGGTCTCAGGGAACACATACCACAATAAGTGAACATTGTAATTTTCAATAGTTACTGAATCCTAGCGCCCTATCCCCTACATTATTCGAATTTCAAAAACTAGAAGAGACAGTAAAGCTTCCCATCCAGCATTCTATTTCAAAATAGAACAAATCTAGAGCCCGGATCAAGGATGAATAGGGCACTGAGCAAACATCTGAAGGAAAGCTTCTTCCACTGACACTGAATAACAGACCTTTAGAGAAAAGCAAGAGATCTGTCACAAATGAGGAAAAACCCAAGGAAGACCACAATTTCAAGTGTACCAAAGACAAAACTCCTGAAAAAACAGACCTTGGTAATCAAACAGTGGAAGTCACCAACGACTGACCCAGAATATGATAGGGATTAGAGAATGGATGGAAGGAGTGAATAAGACTCAAGAAAGACAAGATGCAACACTGAAAGAACTTGTAACAGAGATCTTGGCAATGAAAAATTTTCATCCAGGAAATAAATAACAAGATGACAAGCATGGAAAGCCGAATTAATCTAGCTGAAGAAAGAATCTCAGAACTTGACGACCAGAACATGGAATTAACCCAATCTATAAAAATCATAGAAAGAAGATCTAGAAAGAAAGAACTAAGCCGACAAGAGATGTCCGATTATATCAAGAGACTGAACCTACACCTGATTGGTGTAGAAAGGGAAGAAGAAGAAAGGGAAATGGAGAACAACATGGAGAAAGTATTCCAGGAGGTAATCCAAGTAAACTTTTCCCATCTCACCAGAGAGGTGACCAGCCAAGCACAAGAGATACAGAGAAGTCACATAAGTCATCAAATGAGAAGACGAACTCCTAGACACCTAATAATTTTTCTACACAAAGTAGGCACAAAAGAAAAAAAATCCTAAGGCAGCAAGAGAGAAAGGTCAGACCACCTACCAGGGAAAACCAATCAGAATAGTAGTAGACCATGCCCGGCTTGGTGGCTCAGCCTGTAATCCCGCACCTTTGGGAGGCTGAGGTGAGTGAATTGCCTGAGCCCGTGGGTGCGAGACCCGCCTGGGCAGCGAGACCTCATCTCTACAATAAATCAAAAAATCAGCCGGGCGTGCTAGTGCATGCCTGTAATTCCAGCTACTTGGAAGGCTGAGGCAGAAGGATCGCTGGAGCCCAGCAGGTCGAGGCTGTGGTGGCCAGGAGTGGCCACTGCACTCCAGTCTGGGTGACAGAGTGAGACTCCAACTCAAAAAAAAAAGAATAGTAGTAGACCTATCAACAGAAACACTACAAGCAAAAAGGGACTGGAACCCTGTATTCAAAGTCATCAAAGGCAAGCAAATTCAGCCAAGAATTTCCTATCCAGCCAAGCTAAGCTTCATCAGTGATAGAGAATTAAAATTTTTCCCAGACATCCAATCCCAAGATTATGCAGCCTCCAGACCAGCTTTACAGGAGTCACTTAAAAAGGTATTAAGCACTGAAGAAAGAAAAAAAGGATGACCACACACTTCTCAAGAGAATAGCAGAGCACAGAATCAATGGAGAATACAGCACAATAAGAAACTTACAAATACATCAACTCCAAAGCCAAAAGAAAACAAGCAAAGAAAAAACTTTATAAGAACCTCATGACAGGAATAAACAATCACATTTCGATAATCAGCCTGAATGTGAATGGAATAAATGCACCACTGAAAAGACACAGAATGGCAAACTGGATAAGAAACCATGACCCAATTATTTGCTGCATCCAGGAGACTCTTCTCACTACAAGGGACACACACAGACTCAAAGTTAAAAGATGGAAAACGAGTTTCCAGGCAAATGGATCACAAAAGAAGGCAGGAGTTGCTATCTTAATATCAGACAAAACAACCTTTATGCTATCAAAAATTTAAAAAGATGAAAAAGGACACTATATAATGATAAAAGGTTCAACCCATCAATAAGAAATATCCAGTCTAAACAAATATGTACCCAAAACAGGAGCGCCAGCATGTATAAAGCAACTACTAAGTAAACTAAAAAAAGATATTGAATCTAACACTATTATAGCAAGTGTCTAGAATACCTGACTAGATAGATCATCGAGGCAAAAAATCAACAAGGAGATCCAGAACCTAAACTTGACATTCGACCAAATGGACTTAATAGATACCTACAGATTATTCCACCCAACAACCAAAGATACACATTCTACTCATCACCACGTGGAAAGTACTCTAAGATCGATCACATCCCTGGCCATAAATCAAACATAAATAAATTCCATAAGATCGAAATCTTGCTATGCACATTCCCAGACCATAGTGGAATAAAAATACATATCAACACCTACAACATTTCCCCAAGCCCACAAAGACATGGTCACTAAACAACATGATGGTGAAAAACTACTAGGTCAATACTGAAATCAAAGCAGAAATTGAAAGACTCCTGGACACAAATGAAAATGAAGAAACATCTTACCAAAACTTCTGGAATGCCATGAAATCAGTCCTAAGAGGGAACTTTATATCTCTATGAGAACACATCAAAAAGAGGGAAAGATCACAAGTGGAGAGCCTAACAAATCACCTAAGGGAGCAGGAAGAGAAGACCACCAAATCCAAACTTTAGCAAAAGAATCCAAATCACCAAATAAGAGCCCAAATAATGGACATAGAAGACAAAAACATCTTAGAAAGTATCAACAAAACAAAAAGCTGGTTCTTGGAAAGAATTAATAAGAAATGACCAAGAAAAAGGGAGAAAAAGTCCAAATAAACACAATCAGAAATACAAAAGATCAAATCACAACTGACACTAAAGAAATACAAAAGATTATCAGATATTACTATGTACACCTATATGGAAACAACCTTGATTACCTAAATGCTATGGAGGACTTTCTGACATCACACAACCTCCCCTGGTTGAAACAAGAAGACTTTGGGACACTAAATAGATGAATAACAACCCAGGAAATTGACTCTGTCATACAAAAACTACCTACAAAAACTATAAATAAAAGCCCTGGACTGGATGGCTTTACAGCAGAATTCTTCATAACAAACAAGGAGTAGCTGATATAAATACTATTAAAGTATTCCAGGCAATTGAGAAAGATATAATTCTCCCCAAATCATTTTACAAGACTAACATCACACTGATACTCAAACCAGGTAAAGATCCAACAAAAAAGGGAACTACAGGCCAATATCCCTTATGAACATAGATGGAAAAATCCTCAACAAGATTCTAGCAAATCAGATCCAAAAACTCATCTCAAAATTATCCACCATGACCAAATAGGCTTCATGCCCAGGACGCAGGGCAACATTCATAAGACCATAAATGTAATTAAATACATCAACAGATGTAAAAACAAGAACCACATGATTATATCATTAGATGCAGAAAAATCTTTTGATAAAATCAAGTATCCCTTCTTGACAAAAACTCTGAAATACCTAGGGATAGAAGGAACATACCTCAAAATAGTAAGTGCCATTTATGATAAACCCACAGCAAACATATTACTAAATGGAAACTGGAAACATTTCCCCTAACAACTGGGACTAGACAAGGTTGCCCACTCTCACTTCTGTTCAATATTGTGTTGGAAGTCCTAGCTATGGCAATTAAACAAGAGAAGGAAATCGGGGGTTTCCAAATAGGAAAAGAGGAAGTCAAGTTGTCCCTCTTTGCTGATGATATAATCCTGTAACTGGAAAATCCAAGAGAATCTGTCAAAAACCTGCTTGCACTGATAAAGATCTTTAGTAAAGTCTCAGGGTACAAAATAAATGTGCAAAAGACAGTTGCATTTCTATACACCAACAACAAACAGGCAGAGACCCAAATAAAAAGCATATTACCATTCACAGTAGTCACATACACACAAAAAATGAAATACCTCAGCATCTTCCTAACCAGAGAAGTGAAAGACCATTATAATGAAAACTACAAAATGCTGCACAAAGAAATCCAAGGAGACACAAACAAATGGAAAATATCCCATGCTCATGAATAGGAAGAATCAACATTGTTAAAATGTCCATTCCACCAAAGACAATCTACAAATTCAACACAATATTTTTCTTCTCAGACCTAGAAATGACAATATAGAACTTCATATGGAAACATTAATGACCATGAACAGCCAAAACAATCCTTAGCAAAAGAAACAAAGCAGGAGGTATCACACTTCCAGGCTTCAAACTTTACTGTAAGACTACAGTAATCAAAACAGCTTGGTATTGGTACAAGAACAGGCATATAGACCAATGGAGCAGGATGGAGATTCCAGAAGCAAAGCCGCCATTTCTCAACCAACTCGTCTTTGACAAAGCCTCCAACAACCACCACTGGGGAGAGGAGAACCTATTCAGTAAATGGTGCTGGGAAAACTGGCTGATCACATGCAGAAGAATGAAACAGGATCTATCTTATATATCTATCACCATACACAAAAATTAACTCTAAATGGATCAAAGACCTAAATGTAAAACCTTAAACTATAAGAACTTTAGAAAACATGGGAGAAACCCTTATGGAAATTGGAACTGGAAACCAATTAGTGATCAGAACCCTAAATGTCCATACCTTAAGAAATAAGATAGACAAGTGGGACCTCAGCAAACTAATGAGCTTCTGCAAAGCAAAAGAAGCCACTAAGAGAGCAGGGAAACAGCCCACAGAATCGAAAAATGTATTTGCCAACTGTATAGCTGACAAAGTCCTAACATCTAGGATCTACAAGGAACTCAAAAGCACTGAAAGGAAAACAAACAGCCCCATTAAAAAGTGGGCAAAAGACATGAATAGACACTTCTCAAAAGAAGATACACAGGCAGCCAACAGACACATGAAAAAGTGCTCAGCCTCACTCATCATCAGAGAAATGCAAATCAAAACCACAGTGAGATACCACCTAACCCCAGTAAGAATGACCATCATTAAAACAAACAACAACAGATGCTGGTGAGGATGCAGAGAAAAAGGAATGCTTCTACACTGCTGGTGGGAATGCAAACTAGTGCAACCTCTTTGGAAGACAGTGTGGTAGTTTATGAAAGAACTAGAAATTGACCTTCTGTATGACCCAGCAATTACCCTATTGGGAATATTTCCAGAGGATCTCAAATCATTCTGCAAAAAAGATTCCTTCACCAGTATGTTTGTTGCAGCTCTATTTACATTAGCAAAAATATGGAACCAACCATGTTGCCCATTTAAGCTTGACTGAATTGTTAGAAATGTGGTATATATACACACAATGGAATACTAGACAGCCATAAAAAAGGAGAGACATATGGACTTTGCAGCAACTTGGATGGATTTAGAGTTGATCAACTCAGTGATCTATCACAGAAACAAAGAACAGAATACCATATGTTCTCACTTATAAGGGGAACTTGAACAATTATAATACTATAAGAAAGGTACTGGCAGTAGTGGGAAACTGTCAGGGGAGGGGGGGATTGGCAGTTGAGGAAATCTGCTAGGGGAGGGAGGGACATACCTCATCAAAAAGGATACCTGCATAATCAACATTTGTATATCTAACCCTGAATTGTACCCCACATCTTTATAATAAAAAAAAAGAGTTGGCCCATTGAAATATTTATACATTCAAAAATATTGAAGAATATATGCAAAGTTCAGTTCAAGGACCAGGGAATATAATAGTGCAAAAAAGGTAATTATTATTTCATGGAAATAATTCTTAGTAGAATAGTTCATAAAGAAAGCTGATCATTTTATTTAGTTATTGGTGTTAAAGAGGGTTAAGCCTGAGGTCTTCCAGGAGCACTAAAGAAAGGCAGTCTGAAATAGTATTTAAGAGAATAAATGACTAAGCAAAGATCTGAAATTTGTGTAAATGATTGCAAAAACTGAAGACAAATTACTTCAGATAAAGTAAATAGTTGTGCAAAAGCCAGAAACAAAAAGAATCAGAGGGGAATTTGACTTCTGACTAGGGTCTGGATTTACTTTCTTACCTGAAACAAACAAGCAAAAAACCTGGAGAAGATATGAAATTAGGGTTCACGAGACAATGGCCTCAAGGATAATAATCCATGAGAGATGAAAAACAAATAAGGTATACTCTATATTTGCCGCAGTTTACAACCCTGAACATTTTTTTAGCAAAAGGAGGGGAGAACAAGGCAGAGACAAGCGGACTCTGTGGAGATATAGCTGGGAGTCTAGAGTGCCCATTGTTTACAGGAAAGTGTATCAAGAGGAGAGAAATGCCCAGAGAGAAAGAAAGAAAGAGAAGGGAGGGAGAGAGAGAGAGAAAGAGAGAGAGAGTGCTAGAGATATTAGAGATATACAGAGGGTCCCCTTATGTATACATAAGCAAAGTACTAGTCAGCACATATGTGGAGAAAACTAGCCAAGGTCATCAAAATTACTTAGAGGGAGCAGTACCCAGTGCCCACACAGGGCCATAAATATTGTCTATTTCCAGAAGCCACCCAGGAAAGCCTTTTAGTTCATGGACATTAGAGGGAATACTATGAAGAATCTTGCATTAATAGTAGGAAATAATTAACTCTAAACTAAATTTCACTCCAGTCTTTCTTTCTTTCTTTTTTCTTTTTTTTTTCTGAGTTGGAGTCTTACTCTGTCACCCAGACTGGAGTGCAGTGGCCGCTCCCAGCCACCACAGCCTCAACCTGCTGGGCTCCAGCAATCCTTCCGCCTCAGCCTTCCAAGTAGCTGGAACTACAGGCGTGCGCTACCACACCCAGCTAATTTTTTTATTTATTGTAGAGGCAGGTCTCCAACGCACAGGATCAGGCAATCCACTCACTTCAGCCTCCCAAGGTGTGGGATTACAGGCTGAGCCACCGAGCCTGGCTCAGTCTTTCTTAATAACTCTTAAAAGCAAAATCTAAAAGGATCACTCTATGTCCAAGTAACTTAACTATATAGTAGAAGAAAGTTAAAGACTATTTATAGTAACACAGAAATATCCGGCACTGAGTAGTGCAATATTCACAATGTCCTACATGCAATTAAATATTAGCCAAGCACAATGCAGGAAAATATGATACATAATGGGGAGAAATATTAATCAATCAAAATTGATGCAAGCTTGGTATGGTAGCATGCACCTGGTCTAGTAGAATCGAAAATTCTATTCCAGAGGCCGAGGTAAGAGGGTAACTTGAGCCTAGGAATTCAAGATCAATCTTGACAAAATAGTGAGAAGGCTGTCTCTATTAAAAAAAAAAACAAAACAAAAAAGTGATGCAGAACAGACACAAGTGTTAGAATTAGAACACAAGCAGTTATAAGCTATATTTCATATGATACAAAACTTAAAATAAAGCATGAAAGATATTTTTAAAGATGCAAAACAAACTTCTAGAGATGAAAACTAAAATGCATGAAATAAAAAATACACTGGATAACATTATGGGCATACAAAAGATAAGACATCATAAGAGAAGTGATTATTGACCACTAGAACAGCTTTAGATGGCCTAATACAGGGTAACTGAAGTTCCTAAAAGAGATTAGACCGGAGGGGTAGTTTAAAAAATGGGTGCAAACTTTTCAAACTTGATTAAAACTATAAATCACCAGACCCAAGGTAGTCAGCAATCTGAAAAAAAAAAATAGACATGTATCATAGTAAAATTGCTCAGAACCAGTGAGAAAGAGAAAATCTTAACAGCAGAATGAGAAAAAAACAAAACAAACAAAAAACCCCAAAAAATTTTGAAAAGAGAAACAAGGATAAAAATGAGAACTAATTTCTCAAAAAAACATTGCATGACAAAATAGAATAAAGCAATATTTTTAAGGTATTAAAATGAAAAAACTGTCACCTTTCAAACCTGAAGGCAAATAAAGAGAAAAAAAAAGAAGCAATTTTTTTTTTTTTTTGAGTTGGAGTCTCACTCTGTTATCCAGACTGGAGTGCAATGGACGCTCCTGGCCACCGCAGCCTCGACCTGCTGGGCTCCCGAGATCCTTCTGCCTCGGGCTCCCGAGATCCTTCCGCCTCAAGCAATATTTTAAAGAATTAAACAAATATATATTCAGGTGTGGTGGCTTGTGCCTGTAGTTCCAGCTACTTGGAAGTCTGAGGCAAAAGTATTGCCTGAGGCCTGAAGATCAAGGCTGTGATGGCCATGAGCGTGCCACTGTATTCTAGCCTGGACGATAGAGTGAGATTCCAACTCAATAAATAAATAAGTGAATGTCAGTTTAGAATTTTATACCCAGTAAAAATAGCTTTCAAAACTGAAGGCAATTAAATTTGTTACGACATTGAAAAGTTGAAAAAATTCAACACAAACAGACCTACAGTATGAGAAATGATAATGGGATCCCTTTAGGCAGAGGAGGAATAATAGCAGATAAACTATGAATCTGTATAAAAATGAAGAACATTAGAAATGGTAAATACATTGTAAATAGAAAAGATTTTGAAAATTTAAAGAAAATTGGCTAAGTAAAAAATAATATTAATGTAGTATGAGATTAAGTGTATATATGTATATATGTGTACACACACACACACACACACACACACACACACACACACACACACAGATTCATATGTATAATACTTGACAAAAATACCCCAAGGCCAGAAGTGATAAGGTGGAAGTATACAATTGTAAGGTGATTTTACTGTGCATTAAATGGTATATTATCACATAAAATAGAGTTACAAATTAAAGGTATATACTGTATACTCTAAAGAAATCATTGAAATAACAAAACCAAGAGATATAGTCAGCAAATTAACTAAAAAATAAAATCCAACAACAGAAAATTATCCAAAAGAAGGTCAAAATAGAACAAAAATAGATTGGATAAATAAAATACAAATAGCAAGGTGATAAACATAACTTTATCAGTAATCATATTAAGTGTGAATGAGGTAAAAACCCTAATTAAAAGGCAGAGATTATCAAATTTCATTAAAAAATAATGAATGAATGATATGTTCCTTAAAGGGAACATACTTTAAATATAAATATATAAAAAACAAAAGAATGGAAAAAGATATACAATGCTAATTCTAGTCCATAAAAAGCTGAAATATTAATATTAATAACAGACACAGTCTATTTTATAGCAAAAAATATTACCATAGACCAAGGTCAGTCATTTCATAATAGTACAAGTATTAATTCATCAAGGGAATATAACCATCCTAAATGTTTTTGGAGCATTAAGAAAAAATATAAAATCTATGTTTTATAGTCAAGGATTTCAACATCTCTCTTAATAATTAATACATTAGACAAAAATCTCAATAAGGATACAGAAGATTTGCATAACACTATCAATAACTAATCTATTTGTCATTTGTACTCAGCCCAACAACAGCAGAAACACATTCTTTTGAAGCAAACACAAAGCATTTATAATTAAAGGCCATACTCTAGATCATAAAATATCTCAGTACATTTAAAATGATTTAACTCATACAAACTACAGCAGTATTTAATTATATATAATTAACATAAAATCTGGGATTCTTCAAATATATGAAAAACAAATAAAATGCTTCTTAATCATTCTTGGATTAAAAGAAGCAAAACAAAATATTTTAAACTGAATAAAGACTGAAAACACAACAGTACTTGGGCAAAATATATAACACTACATGCTTTTATTAGAAAATAAGGAAAGATTCCAATCAATTCTTTCAGTTTCTGTTTTAGAAATCTAGAAAATTAGCAGCAAGTTAATTTTAAATAAGCATAAAAAAGAAATAATAAGAATAAGGCATAAATAAATGAAATAGAAAACAGAAAAAACAATAGAGAAAATCAAGTAGCCAAAAGATTTTTTTAAAGGAGATAAGTAAATTGATAAAACCGTTGCCAGACTAATAAGGAAAATAAGAGCACAGATTAACAATATCAGGATTGTGGGTGCTGGCATCACTATAGCTTCTACAGATATTTAAATAATAATAAGAGGATATTTAATAATATTACAAATTACCTAAGCACACTCAAGAATAACTTGATAACATGAATAGCCTCATATTATTTTTTAAAAATTGAATGTGCTGTTAACTACATCTCTACTTACCTTCCTCTCTGCCTTCCTTAAAAGAACATCACATGCCGGGCTCAGTGGCTCAGCCTGTAATCCCGCGCTTTGGGAGACTGAGGTGGGTGGATTGCCTGAGCCTGCGGGTTCGAGACCCGCCTGGGCAGTGAGACCTCATCTCTACAATAAATCAAAAAAATCAGCCGGGCGTGGTAGCGCACGCCTGTAATTCCGGCTACTGGGAAGGCTGAGGCAGAAGGATCGCCGGAGCCCAGCAGGTCGAGGCTGTGGTGGCCAGGAGTGGCCACTGCACTCCAGTCTGGGCGACAGGGTGAGACTCCAACTCAAAAAAAAAAAAAAAAAAAAAAAAAAAAAATCACATACTCAGGCAACCTCAAGGGTAAATGCTACCAAACATTTAAGAATGAAATAATACTAATTCTACATAAACTTTTCAAGAAACTGGAAGGAATTCTTTTTTTCTTTTTTTTTTTTTTTTTTTTGAGTTGGAGTCTCACCCTGTCGCCCAGACTGGAGTGCAGTGGCCGCTCCCGGCCACCGCAGCCTCGACCTGCTGGGCTCCGGGGATCCTTCCCCCTCAGCCTTCTGAGTAGGCGGAATTACAGGCATGCGCTACCATGTCCGGCTGATTTTTTATAGAGATGAGGTCTCGCTGCCCAGGCGGGTCTCGAACCCGCGGGCTCAGGCAATCCACACACCTCAGCCTCCCAAAGGCACAGGATTACAGGCTGAGCCACCGAGCCCGGCTAGGAAATCTTACCAACTAATTCTATGTGACTGATATTGCTCTGATACTCAAACCAAACAAAAACAGTACAAGAAAAATAATACTACAGACTAATTTTTCACCCAGAAATTTAAATTTTTCCAGACAAAATTTAGCAAACAATATGTAAAAATTATAGTATATCATAACCAAATGGGAGGCATGCCAAGAATGCAAGTTGTGGTTAGTATTCAAGTGTTAATTAATACAATTTTCCGTATAAGTAAACTATTAAAAAGCAGAAGAATGCAAAGGAAAAAGGCATATGAGAAATTCAGCATTCATATCTGACTTAAAAAAACTCTTTTCTGAGAGAAATTAGAAGGAAATTTCCTCAATATGATAATAAACATTTACAAAACAAATAGAAAACGATTGCTAATGTCATACAAATTGGTACAAGACTGAATGTTCTTTTAGAAACTGCCACACTCTTTTCCCTAAAAGTTGAACTAGCTTACATTCCCACCAACAATGCAGAAATGTTCCTTTTCTCCACAGCTGCACCAGTTCCTGTTGTTTTTTGACTTATTAATGATAGTCACCTTTACCAGTTTTAGGTAGTATTTTATTGTATTTTGATTTGAATTTCTCTTATGGTTAATGAGGCTGAGCATTTTTTCATATGTTTGTTGGCTACTTGTAAGTCCTCCTTTGAAAAGTGTCTGTTCATGTTATTTGCCCACTTTTTAATGGGGTTGTTTGTTTTGTTTTGTTTTTTTCTTTTCAGTTAATTTGAGTTCCTTGTGAATCCCAGATGTTAGGCGTTTGTCAGGTACATAGTTTGCAAATATTTTTTTCCCATTCCGTGGGTTGTCTCTTTATTATATTGATGGTTTCTTCTTCTGTGCAAAAGCTTTTCAGTTTGATTAGGTACCACTAGTTTATACTAGCTTTTGTTGCACTTGCTCTTAAGGACTTGGTCATGAATTCCTTGCCTACTCTGATGTTCAGAAGAATGTTCCCTGCATTTCTGTTTGAGATTTTGCATTTATATTTACATCCTTGATCCATTTTGAGCTGATTTTTGTATATGGCGATAAGTATAGAAGTTCAATTGTATTCTGCTGACTCTGGCTAGAAAGTTACAGCTAGAAGCCTAAACTCCACCAGTCTACTTATGTAACAAATCCTCACTTATACCTCATAACTCTAAAACAAAAAAAAAAAGATAAAAATAAAAATAAACAAAACAAATACTGAATGTTTTCTCCTAAGATCAAGAACAAGACAAGAATGATTGCTCTCACCCTTTCTACTCACATTTTAATGGAGGTCATATATAGTACAATAAGTCAAGAAAACAAAACCATCCAAATTAAAAAGAAAGATAATAAATTTTATTTATTCAAAGATAACATAATTGTCTATGCAGAAAACCTGGCAGAATCGGTAGGTGCATTTAGAACTCATATTTGAGTTTGGCAAGGTTGTGTGATACAAAATCAACGTACATAAGTCAACTGTGTTTAAATATTAAAAAATTAAAAATACTATCTGCATTATTTTAAAATATGATATATTTAGGGATAAATCTGACAAAAATGTACCAGGCCTATACACTAAAATTATAAGACATTGCTAATAGAAATTAAAGAAGGCTGAAATACATTGTGACTTATGCAGCATTCATGAGTCAGAACAATTACTCCTATAGTAAATTTTCTGGGGATAAAACTGAAAACTTTTATTCTGAAATTTGTGAATAAGCAAAGGTCCTACAAGAGCTAAAACAATTTTTATAAAGAAAAACTAATATGAAGGACTAGCGTGACCCAATTTCAAGATTTATAGGGCTATACACATGAAGAGAGTGTGGTAGTAATGTGAAGATAAAAAAATCAATTTATGAAACAGAATTAGAGCTACACATGTATGAACAACTAGTTTTCAGCCAAGTTGGAAGGGCAAATCAGTGGAAGAAGAACACTTTGTAATAAGTGGTTCATATACAAAAAAAATTAACACGTACCTCAAAGATACATGCAAATTAAATCAAAATGGATTGTAGACCTAAATGAAAAATCTAAAATAATAAAACATGAAGAAAATCTTTGTAACCTTGGGTTTGCAATTATTTCTTAAATAGGACTCTATAAACATAAACTATAAAATTTTAAAAATTGGTATTATGGACTGAAAGTTTGTGTCCTCCCAAAATTCTTTTTTTTTTTAACTTTTAAAACAAAGTTTATTAGAGAAAGAAGAGAGGAAAGAAAGAGAGAACATGCCAGAACTGGTATGAGTGAGAGAAACCACCCCAAAATTCTTACGTTGACTCTTTCACTCCCAGTGTGGTTATATTTGGAGATAGGACGTATAGGGAAATAATTAAGTTTAAATGAGATGCAAGGGTGAGATTCTGATCCAATAGCATTAATATCTTTATAAGAGATACAAGAGAGTTCTCACTCTTTTCTCCCATCCTTTCACCCCACTACCACATACACACTCTCACCAAGGAATGACCATGTGAGCACACAGGGATGATGTGGACATCTGCAACTCAAGCAGAGCCTTCATCAGACACTAATCCTACTGGTATCTTGACTTTGGATTTCCAATCTCCAGACCTGTGGGAAAAAATCTGTGATATAAACCACTCAGTCTGTGATACTTTGTTAAGCAGCCCAAGCATACTAAGACAACTGATAATTTGAACATCATTAAAGTTAGTCTCTTGCTCTCCACAAGACACTGTTAAGGAAATGGAAGAGAAGTCATGGAATGAGAAAAATAATTTTGCAATCATATATTTGATAAATGGCTTATATGTAGAATATGTGAAAAATTCCTACAACAAAATAATAAGAAATAAATAAGTGGGCAAAACATTTTAAAAAGGTACTTCACCAAAGAGAGATATGGGTGACAAACAAATGCATAAAAAGATGCTCAGCATAATTAATCATTAGGGAAACACAAATGAAATATACAGTGTGATACCAATATACTATTAGAACAACTGCAATGAAAAAATTTGACTGCATCGTGTTCACTCAGCAAGGATGTGGAAGAACTAGAAGTATTACACATTGTTGATGAGAACAAAAAAATTTCAACTACTTTAGAAAACAGCCTGGCAGTTTCTTAAAATGTTGAACACATAAGATGAGAACATACTGGTATAGTATGGGACCCTAATGCAACATGATTAATGTTCTTATAAAACAAAATAAAATGCACACACAAAAAAACACAAAGAGAATGCTGTGTGAAAATAAAGGTAGAGATGGACTGCTTTTCTACAGGCCAAAAAATGCCAAAGAAAGCAAGCAAACTATCTAAACCTAGAAGAGAGGCATGAAACTGACACTTACTCACAGCCCTCAGAAGAAATCAATCCTCCTGAAACCTTGATCTTTAGATTTCTAGTCTTCAGACCTCTGAGACAATACAGTTCTGTTGTTAAAACCAGAAAAAAAAATTTGAACATAAATTTGTATACACCTACCATATGATCCAACCACCACTCCTAGGTATTGAGTCAAGAGAATTAAAAGAAGCATATGCCCATACAAACACTTGTGAACAAATGTTCATAGCAGCTTCATTTGTAGTAAACAAGAAGCAGAAGCAACTGCGGAATGGGTGAACAAACTGGTTTATCCATATAACAGAACACTATCAACAATAAAAAAGAATGAAATGCTGATACAAACAACGTGAATGAATCCAAAAATAATGAGGCTCAGTGAAAGAAGCCACACAAAGAAGTTGTGAAAATGTAGAATTTATATAAAACTCTGGAAATTCAAACTAATCTACAGTGACAAGCAGATCAGTGGTTTCTTAGTGTGGAGAAGAAAGGAAGGCAGGAAAGAATAACAAAGAGCAAGAAGAAACTTTGCAGAATAATTTGTATGTTCACTGTCTGTGATGGTTTCACAGGGGTATACAGATGTCAAAACTTATCAAATTATATGCTTTAAATATGTGTATTCTATTGAAAATTATAACTCAATAGATCTGTTCAAAATGAGAGGGGGAAAAAAAGAGAACTGAGAACTGCAAGTCTAGTTGTACGGCTGAGTATGTGCTGAAAAACAGAAAGACTTTAAGGGGAATTGGGACTAGAAAGTGAAAAGGCCTTGTACATTATGAAAACTCTGTACTTATTCCTAAAAACAAAAGGAAGCATTGTAGCATTTAAGTGTGTGTATGTTTCTGTGAAGTTAATTCATGCTTTCTATTTCAGTTAATTTTGGTGTATTTCCTACCAAAGTTACCAAGTAAAATCAAACCAAACAATAGTAAATTACTCTTTTGCAAATATTTATATCCTAAACAATCATCACAATCTGCCTGGATCTTCCTCATTTTGGACTGTTCTCAGATCCCCTGATCTCATCATGGCATACTGATGAAGATTAATATGCAAAATGAGCTTCTCAAATAATGAGAGTTATTTGTATGGATGTTCATGGAAGATGTTTTCTTCATAATTCATTTTCTACAGAGACAACTAAATAGGTTAGTTTTTTTGCTGCCTGACTGTCTTCACTTCTCAGTGAAAAGAAAGACCTTTAGCCTTATAGTGGTCTTAAAATCCTGAGCACTATCATTTTTGCATTACCTTGGGCTGATGAAAATCTATTCTTGAAATGCAGCTTTCTGCTATGTGAAAGGGGCTATGAACACAGGCTTCATAGTGTTGTGGTGAGAATATTAAGCTCCCACATATGAAAAGTCCCCAGCAGAGAAACTTAGACATAGTTGAAGTCAACTCCCTCTAGTCGGTTTTCATTTTCCCATTCTCCTCTCTCTTAGATATATTTCCATCACTTGATGAGATCAGAATATTACATTTTCTTTCTCAATTACAAATTTAGGTGGGTGTAAATCCATGATCCATTCATAAGAAGCATTGGTTAAATTTCAAAAATGCACAAAACTATGGCTGTGATTATGAGAAAGACAGATTCAAACCTGGCCTGGATAGGAGCTTTGGCCTGGATTTTAATCAGCACAGCCAGTGTTTTCAAGTCAGGGCCAAATTCTTGTGACACATAATACAAAATTTATGAACTTACTGAAAATGATTTATAAACTGATAAAGAATAATATAACCATATAGAGCTGGTTGCAAAATAGCTAGAGGGTAAAATTGAAGTTTTATTAAAATGACCTCAAACATTTTATCTCATACCTATCCTGGATAAATATTCACTTTTGTAGGATCCATAAGCATCAGGGAGCTCCTGCCCCATGTTTCTGATGCATGATGTACTGGATTTAGAGGAAAATCATGCCAGGAAGTGAAGCTCATATCAAAATGAATTTAACAAGCTGTTATTAAGTGCCCACTTTGTGCCAGGCTCTAGGACATATAAACATGAAAAACACATTTCCTATTAAGGAGGCGTCCATATGATAAAGAAAGCAAAAATGTCACAAAGAGAAGGGGAAGGTACAAGGTACTGAGGGAGCACGAAGGAATGGTTAGGGAAAGCAAGCCAATGTTTATACTCTAGAAATAGGGAAATTTTCTGACTTCAAGATTTATTCACTTATTCTTTCTTATAGCAAATATCACAATCCTGCTACACATCAGGTACAGTGCTAGGTACTGAACAGTAGGAACCTACACTTTTTTTGTCTCCAATTGAATCAACTCATTGTATGTTTACTTTTTTGTCTTCCCTAATCAAATCAAGTTTCTGGAGGATAGATACTCTTTCTGTTTTACCAGAAATGAAAGAAATACTTATTTTTTATTATTTAATATTTACAGAAACTATATAAGATCAATTCTTTTTTTCTCTCTCTTTTAATTTTTATTTTGAAATTGTGGGGTACAATTCAGGGTTAGGTGTACAAATGTTCATTGTGCAGGTGCCCTTATTGATGAGGTGTGCCCCCCCTTCCCCAGGTGGATATCGATCACTGTCAAACCCAGCTACCCAACCCCGCAGTTTCCCACTACTTTCAATCCCTTTCCTAATAAGATCAATTCTTATGTGCTAATTTTTGTTAGAAGAAAAAAGAATAAAAGGGAAGAACTTGAGGTAGTGAAATAAAATATTTTTCACATTTTTCCACAGGTAGTCCTTGAGCCTTCCCACCATCCTCTGCCTGCAAGGTGGCAAGTTTTTATTGCTAGTGTTCTCCTGCAAGGAATATGACTCCTGTTGTTTTTTTGTTTGTTTGTTTGTTTTTAAAGTTTTCCAACAGTTTATTAAAGAATGAAGAGAGAAAATGAAGGGAGACATCCAGAGCTGGCATGGGTGAAAGAAGCCACTGGCTCTTGTATTTCTTTAACATGTAGGCTTCCACCCAAACTTCCTTACTAAATACAGAGGGTGCAAAAAATGTATACATATCTTAAGAAAGGATAAAACTGTATTAACACTTTAATACTCAAAATGTACTGATAACAAAAGATGAATACAAGTCACATTTGACTTCTGCAATTACAAGAAGTGCTCAAAGTGGTTACCATCAGCATCCAGACACTTCTGATTATGGAGAACTACTGCAGGACTGCTGCTGTGTGAGTCCTCACAGATCTTTCCTTGTGCACATCACACACAGTACCATGCATCTTAGCTTATCATGAATGGGAGCAACTGTTAGGTGTGTTGGAAGTTCTGTTGCATACTCTTGCCTCATTGTCAATGTACTTCCATGATGTTCTTGAATTTCAAATACCATTTCAAAATGGTCGTGTGCTCCTCATACGACAACCATGCTTCTACCATTTTCTTTCACCGCCCTACTTGTTGCATGGTGATGTTAGCACTCGTGTGATTTACATCATCTTTTGAGCGAAACTCACACTAGATATTGCTACGGTAATTCAATTCAACTTCAAAAAGTAATACATAGATAACATCTCTTAAAACATATATATATATATATATATATATATATATATTTGGCACCTTCAATATATTTAGAATCTAGCATTGGAAATGAAATGGGGGTTGGAAAGAGTCTAGTTATCATTAGAAGTATAAGACTGTGAATAGTAATAATCACACATATTTTAAATTCTCAGCTCAAAAATATTCCTAACACTGTGAATTTGGTCATACCAGCATCTCTGAGTCTATCTTGACATCTGTCTCAATAAGTTATCATGGGGTAACAATCAGACTTTTGTTAGAAATCAAGTAAAAGCCATGCTCTCTACTAGTGGTTTTGTGTTATCACTCTACTCATCAAAACAACCCTCTGATGCCAGATTTTTTTCATGCTTGCAGATGAGAAAATTGAAGTTAAGAAGCACCCAGAAAATTTCACGAAGTCCACAGTAGAAAAACTAGGGTTTATGGCCAAGTCTGGTTAACTTTGGAGCCACACAGAGCTCAGAAATGTCATTTAGTCCAGGCTGCAGAAATGTCATTTAGTCCAGGCTGCTTTGAAGCAGCAATATGGACAGCTGATCACCCAATCTCTGCTCAGTCTCCTCCCTGATTTGGGTAGCTGCAAGCTGGAGAAGAGAAACTGTGCAGATTGTCACTTAGCAATTCAAATTCTGAGCTTCCCAAATTGTAGGTATTAATGTTCTACCATCAGGATTATTTATTATCATTTATTATTAATTTATATTTAAATTTTTTCAACGTTTACTTTGCTTTAAAAACTCTGTTCACAAAGTCTTTTTATAACATTACCAAGAGCAATAATAGAATGGTGATTAAGAGCATATACTGGGTTCAAATCTCATCTCTATCATTTAATAGTGGTGTTATCTGAGATAACACCACAACTCTACCCCTTTTTACTTCAGTCTCCTCATCTGCAAGAAGAATAATAACAACATCCAACTAATAGGGTTGCCAAGGAGACTGGATCAAAACATTATAAACACAATAATGCCCTGTTTGTGGTAAATATTCAAGAACTGTTACCTATTGTTATCATTAGCACATTAGTAGAAAACCCAAATTGCCCTCTGTTAAAAGGTAACCATCTAAATCAATACTATAAAAGTAAGTCATTATTATTAAATTTTATCCAGACAGTGCTGATCTCAAAGGCTACAGATCTCAGACTTTCTCTCTTTTTGTTAAAAGGCAAACTTGCAAGTGACAAAGGATGTTAAAGTCTAGCAACAAACTTAGTCTCTCTTTGTTATAGTCAGAAGGACTAAAGGCAATTGAAAAGGAAGTAATTTTCTGTACATAAATCCAAGGTATTTAATATCTTGCCTAGGCACCAGCTAAAAATTAAAACCCTACCAGCTGGATGCAAACCACATATTTAGAAAGATGCATTATGAAGAGCTTCAGTGCATGCAGGGAAGAGGTCTTCTGTCTTAGTCACTTTGGGCTACTATAACAATAACACCATGGACAGGGTGACTTAACATTTATTTCTCACAGTTGAAGACTGAGAAGTCTGAGATCATAGTGCCAGCACAGTTGTGTTCTAATAAGAACCCTCTTCTTGGTTTGCAGAACGTGATATATGGTGGAAAACAGAGAGGAAGAAAGCTCTCTCTTGTCTCTCTTCCTATTAGGACTCTAATCCTAATTCTGAGTGTTCTACTTCATAACCTAATTAGCTCCTCAAACCCACCTTCTAACACCATCCCACTGGGCATTAGGATTTCAAATTTTGAATTTTCGGTGACACAAACATCAATTACAGCTCCCTTGCCTCTTCACTAGTTCAACTTCTGATCCTGAGTTAAAACTGTCTTTGTTACATCTCCGTCCCAAGAGATCTTGACAATTGCAGGATATGTATTCTGTAGAGCATAACTCAAAAGGTAGGCATAGTATCATAGACACAGATTTCATTCCAAAATTGACCTAGATTCACATAGGAGATGGCCCTTATTAAAGGCAGAATAAATGTTGATGAGGGAAAGAGAGAAGCCTTGCATGACAATAAGAATGCTTTGGAAGGGTCAGAGTCAGTCAGAAAATGGGCCTGCTCTAGAGGGAATCAGACTGTTGAAATGTCCATGCAAACAGAGTCTGTTGTCCAATTTAAGATATGATAATGGGTGTCAAGACACTAATGCTTCCTGCCAGCACATGCTTCATCCAGGAACTCATGGAAGGAAGCACCGGCTGGAACTGGAATGGCCACAGACTGAGTCTGTCAGCAAGTCTGGAGTCAACAACAGCTGACATTCCAAGAATCCACAGAGGGTTGAGAAACTAGATGGAAAGGAATCCTAGTGATTGGCTACAGAAAAAAAAAGCCATTGTTCTTCCTCTTCTCACTCTTATTCACTCAATAAACACCAAATAAGCAAAAGTCTAACAGTGAGCACCTACTAGGTGAATGTTCTTTCTTAACCACCACACTAGACAAAGGTGCTGGTATCTCTCAAGTCTTATGGTTCAATAAGGAATACCTGTAAAAATAACTCTGGATACGGATAAAAAGTAATAAATTTAATAAAATAGTAGAGATCAACCATAAATTAGATGTACAAAAGGGGGAAGACATTTCTAACCATTAAACTTGCATCTTTAAGAATGATAGCAAGACAAAAAATACTGGAAGAAAGCATAGAATAGATAGAGGGGGAGGAACATGCAGGATGAACAAGGCATGTTCTAGGATTAGCTGTTAGTCACACAAAGCTAGAATTTGGCAGAGAACTTTATAAAGTAAGTGCAGTGGATTGGGGTCATTTCGTGGAAAAGCTTTGAATGACAAGCTAAGGAGTGGTGGGCACCAAACAACACGCATCGTTTCCTAAACCCTGCTGAGGAATATGGCCTGTGAGACACCAAGAAGTCTTCCAGGTTGCCTGTGATGAGGGGCCATGACCTCCACTGTCACCACAAGCTCCAGATACAAGTTTATATGCAATGTGTTCACTATACCAATTCACTGCCTACAGTACATGCCACACTTCGTTTTTTGGGGATTATGTGTGCTTTGGATGAGAATTGGATGTCAAATGAAGCTCCAAGGGCTCTGATGACTTGGTCAGGTGAGTCAAGGCACTCTTCTCCACAGGCAGAGGTGAGAACTCACTGAGAGGAGTAGAAGGAGGGACTGATTATCTGAGTGTTTCTGCGATCTCTGGTCACTACGCTGAGCACGCTGAGCACACTGACTTTCACTGCTCTGCCAATAAACAATGTCATGCATGCTTCTCTGTTCTCCAATTCTTTGCCCAGATCCACATGATAAACACTGAGATGAGATGCCCCCTAGCCAAGTGACAAGGCAGTGGCAGGAGCTGTGGCCTTCTCATAAGCAAGGTAATGAAGATTTATTACCGTTTTATCACTTCTGGCACATCTGCTTTGTTACCTTACTATTATGGCTGAAATTGATTGCCATCATGAAGCAGGTGTCTAAATCCTATTCCTCTATAAGTCTTCTCTGTGTCTCCTCTGAGCCCTTTGCTTTCAACCTTTCTTACGTTGCTTAGCACATTTCCCCCTGACCACTTCCTCCTGCCATGGTACATTAACAGGAAAGAAAAACTCATTTGAAACCATTTATGAAGTGACTCTGCAATCTGTGTTTTTCTGACTGTCAGGCAAGACTGGAGCTAGAAAGTAGCCCCTGGCTTGGTGCTCTATCTTGAAACAGACACTGCTTTCTGGAGTTACTCTTGTTCCAGGAGATGAGATAGCAGACCCTGAGAAGGCTTCCACATAGGGTCAGCAAAGAAGGTACCTGATAGGGTAATCCCCAGGTGGTTTGGAAAATCATGCACAGAAGAGGAGGAAAAGTGGCAGATAATGTGCAGGACATCACCCTGTTGTGTTTCATTTTCTGCGAGTGTGCGCAGGACAAATTGGCTTCTGGAGGTGCTGTGTATTGAAAGATCTGGGATTCCCCCTGTGTCTTAAAGCCCAGCTTCTCTGAACTCAGTTTCTACAATTTCTTGACCATTGCCTCTAAATGTGCACCATGAGATAGAAAAGGTCTGTGGGTATAGTTGAGGAGAGGAACCTATCACATATAAACACTAATAAGTATGCTTAAGAGCCTCTTTCTTGGAGAGAGGGAAGGAGGGAAGAAAAGCCAAATGGAGTAAGAAAGTTAAGGGAGGGAAAATTAAACTTAGTGTGCACTACCATGAATCAGACAGGATGGTGGGTGTTTAATGCTTGCTGGGTCAGAGAACATTCCAGTTCAGCTCTGAGCTTGGAACTCATGATGTTTTCATTTGACCAACACTGCTGGGACTCTTGGTAGATGCAGAAACAGCTGTAGCCCAATTAGTTTAATCTGAAGAAACTCTCACTTGCATTCATTACTTACATTAATTAGACAGGGGTTCAAAGTATCATGTGATTCCTAGAACACCGTGAAATTTTAAAATTGTAACCCACATAGAAACATGCTCCTAATTTTCCAATCTGGAGAAAGATGAATGGATGAAAAGCCATTCTCTCTGGCCTGGTATAGTGTAGAAGTAAATCTTCAAAGTTGGGTTTGCTTTGAATTCTCCATGCTTTGTCACTTGAGGAAATAGTAGATGTGTGTGTGTGTGTGTGTGTGTGTTTACTTTTCAATGAGCAGTGATTGAGTTTAGGACATATCAGCAGGTACGATTTTTCAGGAGGGTTTACCTTGTGTAGCAGAAACCTGTTAATCTTTTTGTATTCCTAGTATAGAATAGATACGACTTCACAAAAATCCTGAAGTGTAGATTTGGATGCTGTGGGATGGTGTATCTGCATTTCTCCACATAACAGAACAAAGAGTTTGCATCTTCCAAGACCCCGGCTGCCTACAGAGCTGCTAAAACTGCTTGGCTCAGTGCTCCTTTATCTTCTCTTTCCCACCAGAACTCTTTCAGTAGATCTTTTCGTCGCCTGTGAGATTCAGCTTGTATATGTGCTCAGAACTGTGTGGGTTCTGGACCAGAAATATGGGAAGAACCCAGTCATTGAACCTCAGACTCCAGCTCAGACTCCAACTCCTTCCTGCCTCTGTACTCATGACTCTTTCTGGATGCACTCTGCCGCTGCTGCTGCTCCTTTCCGTCATGTCCTGGTTGTATTCCTGATTTCCTTTGGCTACTGACCAGGTCTTGAATCTGTTCAGCTGCCTGGACAGACTTGCCTTCCTATTTCCCCACTTCCCACTTCCTCAGTTTAGCTTACGCCTCATCCGTCTTATGATATTAGCCTCTGACCAGCTTTATGGAACTTCCGGGCTTGCAGTAGAATGGAGACTTTGGCTGCTTTTAGCTCTGCTTTACTAACCTGCCAAAATAAATATTGGTTAAATGAATGAACATATGATTGAATGAATGCCCCCTCCTCTGATGATCTCCTCACCTGAGCCTTGTATGTCCAATTCCAGATGTCGCTCCAGGGCCTGGGAAGCTTGCCCATTTGGAGCGAGTCGGACCCTGGATGACTGCTGAGTCTGCGCTCTCCATGTGGTGAGAACATTGAGACTTTGCTCGTCTGCGATTCCTATATCATGGAAGCCTGGTCTTTCAAATGCAGCCTTGGAGAAATGAGAAACCACTTTGTTTTTTGGTTGGCAGCAAGACCTTTCTTCTCCCTGAACCCCAGAAAAGGAAGGATTTAATGTTTCTTAACCCCATAAATCTGGCCTCATTCTACTTGAATCCTGAAACCTGATTCAGATGCATTTTGTGAAACTAATAAAGGCTGCTGCTCTGGCTCCTAAACCACATCAAGAGGGACACTCAGGAGTCCCTTTGGCAGGCCGGAGCTCATAGGAGAAGGCAAGGGAAGACAAGTTCTCCCAGAAGAGAGGCTGGCGGGGTAAGGAGGAGGAAGCTATTGGTGTCTTGCAGGCCTGGGTTTCAATCTTGGTTCTGCCGCCCTTCAGTTATGTGAGAGTTTGGAGAATTTAACAAAATCTTTTTGAGTATCCATTTTCGCATGTGAAGAATGTCTTGATGCTAATCGTTGCCTCTAACCTTGTTGAGTGAAGATTAAACGGCCTGATAGATGAAAAAGATTCTAGAATAATGCCTGATATTCAAGACAGGTTAATTCTCTCCTGATACCTCCCACAGCTGTTATATTTAGTTCTCTAGAGACATTGACACAGGCAAACTCTCTCTGGCCAAAGACTTCAGATTTTGAGTTTTCATTTCCCTAGTTTTTTAAAAGCCATATGTTAGAATCTTAGAATCCAGTTTCTTTTCAATTCACTGCCCTCTTGGCACCAGCAACAGCATCTTCTGCCATTTCGATTGCCATCTAACTCTTCAGTTAAAGAAGTGCTCTTAAAAATCTCGATGTATCTGACAAGTTCAAGTGTATTGCTCACAAAGCTTTGAGAAACTTGGCTGAAGGGAAGAGTTAATTTATACTTCAAACTATGCTAGACCCTTACATCAAAAATAGCCTGATCCCAAATTTCATACATTGGAATATATAATGACACTATATATCAAATGTAGGATTCCAGTTCCTACTGCCAAGTTCCCTGACACACTGCAAATTTTCACAATTTCTCCATTTCTAGAGAAGATTCCACCTACTAGAGAGCTCAGAGTTGGGCCAGGGTACATGGAATCAGATCTCCTGACATGGTTCTGGTGAGATGTCACACCCAATAACTTATCACTATCACATAAAGAACAGATGAGGTGGGCTCTGACTGTGCCAAAACAACTTGCCAGGACCTCTCAAATTGCCATTCCCTACACTTTGACTGGAGGTCATGATATTTATCCTAAATCTTAGCTACTACCCCAATTCCATCTCTCTTTGATGCTGGGGTCCATTGTTTCTACTAACTTGATCTCTCTTAGCACTGATATCACATTTCTTAACTTTTTCTCCCAGAAATTTCACTTAACTGATATGTTTCTGACCTCACCTTAATTTGCATAATCCTTGACTTTTTTTTCTTTTTAGTAAATTGGTATCTTTTATCTCAACTATGTTCTTTTCTTTGAGGTCTTCCCTCATATCTTCAAAGAAAATTCAAGTGTTCTCATGCCATTCTTTCCTAGACTGTGCCTACCAAAATACTTTATAACTTAGGACTTTATATATATTATCTATCACCAGACTGGGAGATCTTTCATTGTTTTTCCAGCACTGGGTGCATGGCTGGACACACAAGTTGAATGAGTGAATAAATAAAGAGTAAAGCCACCTATTACTTTTATAATAATTTGTTCTCAACTGAATTGTTGGGATGGTAGTATGTATGCTGAGCTCAGACCTCATTCTCACAGTACATTGGCTAGAGCATGCTTTCTTCACTAAAACAGTGATTCCAATTTTTTAAATTAAATTTTATTGACACATAATAATTGTACATATTTATGAATTGCAGTGTGTCATTTTGATGTGTAATGATCAAATCAGAGTAGTTATTATATCTATCATTTTAAATATATTTTTCTTCATGTTAAAAACATTTAAAAATCATCTCTTCTAGATTTTTGAAACTATAGAGTACATCGTTGTAAACTCTAGTCAGCCTATAGTGCTGTAAAACACTAGAACTCATTCTTCCTGTCCAACTGTAATTTTTTATCCATTAGCCAAATTCTCCTCCTCCCCCTCTCAAATTTTAGCATGTATCAGAATCAGCTGGTGGGCTTGTTAAAGCACAGATTGTTGGGCTTCAGTCCCAGAGTTTCTGATTCAGTAGGTGTGGGGTGGGACCAGAGAACTTGCTTTTCTAACAAGTTGTTGCTGCTGGGCCTGGGACCACCCTTGATAATCTCTGCTCTGAAATACATCTGTACATAGACTGCATCATCCTTGAAAATGAATCATTCATTTTATAATGCTAAATTTGTTTGACTAGTGACCACCATTGTAATAGATGGGTGAGCCTGGAGACCACTGGCCATATGCATTTACCCCAAGCTTGAGAGAAATTTTCTCTCATGTACTTGAAGCAGAAAGATTGAGAAAACAGATACCCCATGACCTTGAAAATGCAACAAAAGAAAGAGAGAGGGCAAAGGTGAGGGCCAGAGGAAGAAAGGAAGGAACGTTAAGGAAGAAACCCAGTATCTAGTTGGTGATTAAGGCACTAGATGGTAATTATACCTTCCCTTCAAAATTAATATGGCAAAAAATAATCTCAACATCCTCAGGAGCTAATACAATTTATCAGAAATATTCCAAACTATGGAAGAATTTTTTCTGTCTATTATACTAGAGAATGGTTTAATTCAAAAGTTCCGGCTTATGCCCAGTCCAACCTAAATTGCTGCAAGGTCAGTGAGCCAAGCCAAGAGGTAAAACAAGATTTGCATCTGCTTTGCCTGGCACCTCAGCCTCAGATTCCTGGTGTCTGTGCCAGCAAATGGGAATCCTGAAAGTCACACCCTCACCACATCATCATCCTTCACATAGAGCTGCCATTAATGCATCTACCTCTACATCCACTTGGTGTGAAGAGCATGGAGAGTGTATGAGGAGATAGGAGGTCAGAGCAGAGGCAGGAAGAGCAGCAGGATAGGGACTGTGGATTGTAACTTTACAGACCTTTTCTGCAAAGTAGCAGATGCAGATGGCTTCAGGTTGGTCTGCCTTACTCCAATAGAACTGATTCAGATTAATGTCTATAAGACTGCTATAGTCTGGTTAGGTGATACATACATCTACTACACCTTTGCAAGGATATTCAGGAAATCACTAGATGAGGAGGAAAAATATATCAAAATGAATAAATACACATTATTGATTGGAAAGCTCCAGATCTAAAAATATTCTCCTGAATGAAGAACAAGTAAACTAAACCAAAATGAAATTTAGGCAAACATTCTATAACATTATGAGATTATATGTCCTGAAAAATGTGGAGTAGAAGCATATTTATTTTTCAAAAATTATAAGGAAATGATTTTTTTAGAACACATTTTTTAGTGTTCTTGATAAAGGCCAAAAACTCATGAATTCTGTGATAGCAGTATGAAGATAGATTTGGTTGAGAAACGATCTGCAGTAAAAAAGAAGTTTTCAGGAAGGTTTTAAATAGTTAGTAAAAATATTTTTAAAATGTAATTAAAGGGACAGAACTTATATAGGAACTGCAAAGAATGAAATTAGCACAGTAGAAAATTAAAGCAATAGTGTAGATAATAAACTAGAGATCTAAAAATGAAGGGGGAATAACAAAAACTAAAAAGATATGAGAAAATAAATGGACATAAGACTAAACAAAATACATATCTATTTTTGTTTAATTTATTCATTTTTTCTATCATAGACTACAAGCTCTAAAAGCTAAGGACCGTTTATGTGTTGTCTCTTATTGTTTCTCTAGCACCTATTAGTCAATATTTTAAAAAATAGTATTAATAATGACAAAATAAATACTCATGTATTAGTACATGAAATCCTCAGGAAGAATCCACAGCAACTAATCAAAAATAATCATCAAAAGCATTGCAGAAAATGTATTCTTAAACTGAAAGAAACCTATTATATTATGATTCAAAATTATGGAAAGATAAATAACAAAATATAAAGTATCAATTTAAAAAATGTATAAAGATAAATGAGTAAAATATAATTATTTTAAAAGAACAAAGCTAGTATCTGACTTTTTATTTATAGTAATGTCAGCTAATAATAAATAGCTACTAAATTTTTGGAGAGAAATTCAAGAATTCTGTTCCCAGCTATTATTTTATTTTCATGCATGATAAGAAGAAGCTATTTTCAGATATGTATAGGCTTAGAAAATAGTCTGTATATTAAAATAAATGCTCTAAGGCCTATATCAGCCAGCTATGAGATAAATCAGAAATAAAAGTGATATAGTGGTTTCTCAATTATGTTTCTTTTTTTAGAATTTTTTTCCTACATTATCAATTTCTACTGTCATATAAATTTCTTAATCAATTTTTTGTGTATATTTTTATTTGTTTTCTTACTTCTTAAGTTGACTAGAGTTAAGTTAATTTTGTTTACTTTTTTGTAGCAATAAATATCTTTGGGGTTGTGAATGTATCTCTGCCTAGCTTCAAGTGAACTCCATAATGAAATCATATGTAATCATTGTTGTTATATCTTAATAGTCAATAGTTATAGGTCTTGATTGCCTATGTGTATTTAAGAAAATAACTTAAAGTTATTCAAGTATATTCTATTGTTTATAGCTTTTCCAAGAAAAATAATTTTTTAATAGTTTTAGGTTAACAGCAAAATTAAGCAGAAGGTACAGAGATTTCCTATATCCCCTTTGTTACACAATCAAAACATTCCCCACCACAGTGGTACATTTGTTACAACTGATGAAACTACACTGACTTTTCATTCAGACCTCAAATCTGCAGTTTATATTAGGGGTCACTTTTGATGTTGTACTATAGTTTGCTTTTAAGTAAATTTTTTTAAAAAAATGATCTAGGAATTTTCTATACTTTTTTAAAACCTTAAAGTCATCTTTATAATCTAATATATAAGCCTTTTAAAGTGTTAAAGGTGTGCTTGATGGCCTTGGGCCATCCTAGGCTCACATCTTGATATATTCTTGACCAGAAATAAAAAGCTTGATATGTGAGGAAAGGAAAGACAGAGATAAATCATAAAATCTTCCTTGATTTGAGTGACTCTATTTCTCATTATTGTTCATGAGAAATTCTTTCAATACCTCCCAAATCATTCTGATTAGCCTCTCTAATGTTAATCCTTGTGGAGGGAAATAGATGTAGATGCCAGTAAAAATGCATTAAGAGACCTGATTTAAGTACAATATTCAAGTATTGACCCTTTCTCCTCTTTATGGTCACTACAAGGCCCCAGTTGATGAGATCATCTGTTTTTCACTGAGAATGCTGGGTTTCTTCCTTTTCTTAATTTCATGGGTATTCTGTTTAATCTGATATTCACAGAGTAAGTCACTTTGTTAACATTCTTTTTAACAACACAATCATTTGTTTATTAATAATTCCTGTAAACTTCAGCTAAGTTTAAAGTTATCTACTTCTATGGGATTTGCCTGTAGGAGAGGAGAAGGTTGGGAGAATAAAGGGTAACTACAGGGTTTGTTGCCCTCTTTCAGTTTTAACACTCCTCTCTTGGAACACATACCCCTCACACATTTCCCTGGAGCCATACCATGTGAGCATTTGCCAGAAGAAAATTTCAAATCTGCTTCACTAAAAAATGTGCTCTTTTAAGAGATGTGTCGTATACCGTTCAATGCTCCTGGCAACTGCACCACCCACCACCATCTCTGTTCCAGGTCACCTCTCCTTTTGCAGAACTGTGTGTCTCATAATCAACCTTGATAGGTTGACACTATCAGCTCCAATGATGTGAAGCTTTCTTATTCCAGAGGGGTTGAATATAGACTCTACTAGTGATTTATTCTGCCATTTTTTAACAAGACTGCTATGTACCGCAGAGGTGATTTTCCCTTCGTTGGAACAACCCTGCCAGGGTAAGTGCTTCTGCATTCCTGTATTGGCGACCAGATAGGGCTAAGAAGGGTTAATCTGACCTAGAGGCTCTACTACTCCTCCAGGTTTACCTAAATTTGCTTTAATTTCTTTTTTGCTAAATTTTCTGGGGAACAAAGAAGCTGAATCTCTCCTCTGTCCTTCACTCTTCTCTAAACCTCTTTCAACACTAATTTATTTAAATTTGCTTCACAAAACATAGTGTCATAGAAATGCAAGACATTTCTAATAAAGTCTTTGAAAGAAGATTAAGCTTGTACAAATATCTTCCCAGAAAGGAGGCTGAAACATACAGACTAAACATGCCCTAGTAATTTCCAGGATGTGTGGGCCCCTTTTTCCAGCACATCAAAGCCTCCAAAGGCAGCATCTCTCTCATATTAACCCAGTAAGATGCCTGCAGCTGCTCACGCCAAGAACTTTGACAAAACTGATATAGCAAGACCACTACTTATTTGGGAGATGGGATGTTTCTTATGTTTGCAGAGTATTAGAGCTGCAATGGAAGAATCTGTATACTTTAAGGAAGAGGACTATAATCTGGTATATTCTCGTGAAATTTCTTCTATAATATACAACTGTATACAGGCATAAATAAATGCTTTAGGCTAGAAGTATGGTGAAAAGCTTCAGAGGTAGTAGCATAATGCAGTAAAAAAGCACACTTTAGAAATTTGACTTTTGGCCCTTCTACATGTGAATTGGGTGATCTTGGACTATGTTGTCAATCTTTTAGTGGTCACATTTTTCACCCTTGCAGTATACATGAAAATATATATTTTTGTGACTATGAAGATTAGAAATGTGTGTATAAAATACCTGACAACACAGAAGACTAACATACTACTGACATATGTCAGATACCCGTAGTGGTAGCTCATGTTATGAATAATGAAAGTGGAGTTCTATCATATGTCAAACAATATTCATGGTGGATCTTTGATCCCATTATTTATCTTCCAGATCTAGCAGTTATATTTAAACACAGAACTATGCCTTAAAATCACGATTTAAAAATCTGGTTAATTAAAGAAAAGTATAGAGACAAGTTCTGGAAAGAAGTTTCAAGGTTTGTCTCTCCCCATGCTCAGTCTTTGGCCTGGTATATGCCTACTTTTAGGATATATACTACCAGGGCCTAACTAAATCTTAATAGAAAATTTAGAAGAAAATACATGTGTATAATGGAATCCTTCTGTTTTTGCTAAGCCAGCATTCATTTCTCCTGTTCATACCAGTTCCCTGATTTTCTTCAGGGAATCAGTCTTCTCACCTTCTTATTCCAGGTGGTTCATGTGCCGGGCAAAGGATTGGCACATATGCCAGCTCCAGCTGATTAAAGACTTACAGTCCTCTGGCATTTGTTCACAGCTGAAGTCATTCACTGGTCCAAACCGATCAGATTCAACACAGGACTTGGGTGACAAGTGTTGGAAGCACTATATGGATGAGAGAGAGTCTGACCCTGCTAGACTAAGCATGGAACCAGCACAAAAGAAAATAAGAGATAAGTGATGAAAAGTGTGCAATTGAGTTCTGACAGCATAATCTGAGACTCTGGGTCCAGACATGCTTGATTTCTCATACTTTACATGTTTTTTTTTTTAAACCCAGGCTGCAATGCAAAGGTTTAATCGTAGCTCACTGTAGCCTAGAACTCCTATACTCAAGCAATCCTCTTGTCTCAGCCTCCCAAATAGCTGGGGCTACAGGTATGTGCCACCATGCTCAGTTAATTTTTAAAATTTTTTGAAGAGACAAGGTCTTGCTATGTTACCAAGGCTGGTCTCCAATATCCTGGCCCCAAGCAATCTTCCAATCTGAGGCTCCCAATGTGCTTGGATCACAGGCATGAATCACCATACCTGGTCATTACTTTATTCTTATTGCCTAAGTTGAATTGGGTTATTATCAACTTTAAACTAAAAGATACTGACTGATATACAAGTTGGATCTGGGTTTTTTAGAGTCTGAGACCTATGCAATTGGTATGTGCTTTTTAAGAAAAGAGTACACAATTATGAAAAGAAAATAAGATGAAAATATTTGTTGAGAATTTGAAAAGAAATAACAAGATATTTATCAAAGGCTGATAAATATCACAAACCTTATAAAATATAAAAAATATTTTTTTATTTATTGTTTATATAACACCATTTTTCTTTTGCTTTTTCTTTTTAGCTGTATGTTTTTTATTTGTCATGACAAAATTATTTTTGGCATCAGTTTTCTAAGACAGATTAGAATTAATATATATTTTGGTGGTTGATCAAATTTTGTTTTTGTTTTAAATTTTTAATAGTCCAGATTTTTAAAAAAATATTTTCAAACCATTATTTGTAAGGACATTACTGTAAAAATTAGGATTATTTTCAATCTCTTTCAAGATTCTTATATATGTGAGCTATAAGGTTTCAAAGAAGTTTAAGTTTTATTGTATAATGACTCATCTGAAAAACTTTTTGAATTGCTGCTGCTCACTATTCATTTTGCTGTAATTATTGTTGATGTCCTAATTATAATAACATAATACGAGCTTTTTATTATTTTGTCCTTGTCAATATTTCTTGTCATATTAGTAAGAAAATTATGTTCATTTCTAATGTGTTCAAATGATTAACTTTTTATTAATTGGCTTATCATGTAATTTCAGGACCTAGTTTTGATGAGTTTATAAATGTATATGCTACATTATTAAGGATATTCTTGACAAGACAGAACTTTTGTTTTTATTAGGTATGGGAAAGAACCTTATTTCAATCAAATCTTTACATACTTGGTAATTGGAAGAATTTCCACAGACTAGCTTCTGGCTCCATATAAATTAAATCTTATTTTTATTTTCTTACCATATATTCTGATGTTGAGCACTTTGGGATCATACTTCAATATGAACCTTGGCCCCAGAACTTTCTGCCACAATGCCACAATGCTGAGACAACATAGAGACTAGAAGGGGGGTTCCTAGAAGTAATTTCTATTATCAACTGGCTGGCAGTCACCTGACTGTAGATACGACCACAGATCATGTAAATACATCTCACTAAACACAATCTAACCTTAGGTGAATTCCAAAATGCCTACAGCCACTCCAGTGTTAACAGTAAGAAAGTATCTCGGGGATGGGGAGGATCAAGGTGGAACCGTAGGATACTCTTAACTGATTGTGGTTAGAATTGCTAAATTTTGCAAATATATATATATATATATATATATTTACTATATGTAAATATATATATATATTTTTTAAGTTAAACCATCACAGGCCTCTTCCTAGGGTTCTGGAAGTAATTTATGCAAGTGAGGGACCTTGAAGCTTATATTTCATTAACTTCACTAAAAATTTACCTCTGCTAACATTGTGTATAATTTGAGGGCTCTAGGCAATGATGGAATCTCTGATTGTAGTCTTGGGGCCATTTTGGTACATCAGAAGTCAGGAACACCACTTGACTTTCCAATTGTGAGCAATAACACTGTGTACATGAGGCATAGTCAATGACTGTGATGTCCTGATGGCTGCATGACTGCTTAAACACTGATGTAATAATTTTTTATTTTTGTGAGATCAGAGTAGATGAAGTGACATCCTTGGTCAAATCAAAGACTGCACAATGCTGTGGCTTTGACAGAAAACCTAAGAGTTATTTTGAGGAAAGCAAGAGATTTTACCTCTTTTTCAACCTCAAATGATTAGACTTCCTTGTTTAAATATCCCTGACATCCTATTATCTTCCTTCCAGACCTTGGATTGTGTTCTAAGGGTATGAGTGACTTACATTTGCTACACTGAAAATTAATGAAAGGCCTAGGATCACATAAGATCAACGCTAATAACAGGGAAATTGAATGAGCCTGTTCCCTAGGTCAGAGTAGGTAACATGCCAAAAAGGATTTCTGCTGATTTAACTAGTTAGGAGAAACTGAGGATTAGATTTTCAATTTGAGAAGTTAAACGACGTCTAGGGAATTTAATCCGCCATTCTGCATGTGCTTCACTAGTTACCAGCAATCTCCAGATCTGTCTGTTATGTGGAAATATGGAGAGTTAGTGAATCTTGATAATTCCCCATTCACCTAATCAGATTATCATCCTTGTCTGAATGCAAACTGACAGGTGGAAGACAGACCTGTAACTGTAGTGCATTCAGCCAGTGCTCCATATCCTCCCACTGGCTTGTCCTCCAAATGGTTCTTTGGAGAAGCTAATGAGCACAGAGCTGAAGGACTGGAGGTCTACATATGCCAGGGTCTGGTATCCGGCTTGGCCTGGTTCTGTGGAGAAACCTTGTCAGTGCAATCTGTAGCAGGAGCATGGAAATCACCATCTGCCCAAGCCTCATTCAGTTCATTAGGGAAGATTTGAAGATATCACTTCTGGGGTCCCAGATGGATTCTTCAACACTCAGGTACAAAGCTACTTTTAGGGGAACAGCAGGAGACATGGAACAGATGGGCCCTGGACCCACCAGCACAGTTCTCTGGCTTTAGAATTTTAATCATTTGCCTTTTTCTGCCTTAAGCATAAACCAAATTGGCACAAACTTTAGCTTCAAACAGACCTCAGTTCAATTCTTAGTTATGGGACCTTAGGTAAGTTATTTAATCACTGTCAGCTTAATTTCCTCGTCTGAAAAAGTGGAGGAAAAAAATTCTGCTCTTATTTGTATTGTTATGAAGATTAAATATGGTAAAGTGGACGAAAGTGTCCAATACTGGGCCAGGCATGGAATGGCATTCAGAAAATATTTGTTACTAAGGTAACATTATTCAAATGCATTGGTATTAGGAGGACAGTAGGCCTGACTCACTCTCTGAGTCTATTAATGAGAAACACACTGTAACTCACTGTAAAAATATGCTAATATTTAAATATTTTCTCCTTATAAAGAAAGGCAATCTTTGTAAGAGTCTGATTCAAAGCTTCACATTGCATCAGGTTTGTGAGATGAAGCTAAAAGATATCAGAGCCTTTCTCAAATCCAGTAATGATGCCATAATGCCTGACATTTTTAGGGTTAGAATCATTTACAAAGGTGATAGCATGGGGTGTCCTGTTGTCTGATGCTTGGTCAATTGATACCATGTGTTTATATTACTGAATCAAGTTGCTATGAATGTCATTAGAGAAAAAAGGGACCAGTTGTCTGGAATGGGCAGGGAGTACTGAAGATTTTATATAAGGAGTCATCCCTCCTAGGGTGACCCCAAGAATTAAGCGATTTAGTAAGAAAGCTCTTCATTTGGAAAATAGAACTTCCTAAAGTGGATAAAATCTATCAATCATTTTGTCTTTTTGTCCTGTTCTTCTAATTGGGATGATACCTTAAGATATATTTACTAAGACAAGTTAGATTATTCAGACTCAAACCTCATACCTTTTCTGTTTCTATCAGGATTTAATACAAGTCAGTTACCCTTAACAAATATTTGCTAAGCTCACACTATACTCCAGACAATGTGCTAAAAAAGAATGGTAAGATAATAACTAAGAGACTAGCTTTTTACTTCTGTGAATACCTGCTTCATGGCGAGTTTATAACCAATACAAATAATTAACTAATTAATTGATTATATAATTAAACTAATTAAATAATTGATTAATTAATAAATTAATTAATTGGTTATTTTAGAAGTGTTTTAATAATAATTTACTTGGAGTATTTTTAAAATGTGGGAATATTTAATGCTTCTCCATGATAGAACCAGATAAACTTCTGGAGGGGACATGTTTACTTTTTCTTTAAGTATTAGTAAAGTTGCAATGAAAGTGGAGGATGATTGTTGTCAGGGCTTTGGTAATATTATAGCAAAGGAAAAGAAACAAATAAGCTTTTGTGAATTCCCTTGATTGAAAAGGGTTCAATAGAGATGATAATAGTAAATACAGGTAGAGCAGTAGGAGAAGTGGAGAGAGAACTGGGTGCTACACATAGAGTGTGAGGTGCTAGTCTGGTTGGACATCAGGGCAGAGTTCAGTGCAAAAGATGGACAATTTTGTGTGATGTTTCATGACATAATAATTCAAGTCAGGTGTTTTGCTTTTGAGTTAGACAAACCTGAATTTGAATTTCCAGTCCATTTGATAAAATACTAAACTACTTTAATGTCTCGGTCTAAATTTGGATAACAAAACCATCCTCATGATTTTGCTACGAGGACTAAATTAGGTGGTAAACACAAAGTGTGTTGCACCTTACCTGGCACACAGCAAAAACTACTTACAAAGTCAACCTTCAACATTTGCAGGCAAAGGGAGACATTATTGCAGGAGTTCCCTGGATGGGTTGCAGGAGGATCTGTGAAATTATATGTATATTTGCACTTGTCTGAGCAGATGGGCCACATCTTTTATTATATTCTCCAATGTCTGTCATTCAAAGAACAGGTAAGTACTAGTTGCAGAAACTGCAGAGAAAGAGAGCAGAGAACAAATGTTGAGGGATCCCAAAGTTATAACGGCAGGAGGAGGATCAGGAAAGCTTTGAAAACACAAAGATCATTCCTAATTATAGTCAATTCTACTGCCATGTGACATATGTATTCCTATGAAATTCCTGTATGTGGTAAGCAGAAATTTGTCCCCTGTGACCTTCAGCCCTTGATATGAATATGTAATGTTACACGTAAAAGAAACACTGGAGATACAATTAAGATTTCTAATCAGTAGACTTTAAAATAGGGAGATTTATCTTAAGAGCTTAAGAGCTATGTAAATATGTTGGGCCCACACAGAAAATCCAAGATAAAAACCAGAGCTTTCTCCTAGTTCAGGGAAGAAAAGGAAGTCAAGAGATAGAGTAAGAGGAGAAGACAGAGAGATTCAAAGCAAAAGAAGAATTTGATGAATTGTGTCTGATTTTGAAAAGTAGAATGGTACCGTGAACCAAGTCTTATAGGTGGATCCACCAAGGAAACAACCTAGGAAACAAAAACCACAGTCCTGCAATCACCCAGCACTGAGTAATTCCAACCACCTGAATGAGCCTCAATATCTTCCAAAAAAGAGCCTTACTTGACCAACAGCTTAGTTTTGGCTTTATGAAACTCTAAGCAGAGGACGTAGCTGAGTCATTCTGTGAATAGATATTTGACTCATAGAAACTATAAGATAATACATTTGTATTGTTTTAAGCAGTCACTTCTGAGATTGTTTGTTATAGTAGCAACAGAAAACTGATACATTGCTATGAAAAATTGTACAATAGAAACCAAAAGCATTAAGGACAAAATACTGAAAACCTTGACTGTGACATATATACAAAGAAATGGGCAGAAATTTAATGAAAATGGCAGCACAGTTTTGCACATATGAAATAGTAAGAAATATACAGTAAAATACACAATACTGCCACAAATTTGACATTTAATCTTGAAAAGGACCCAAAGTTTGCTTGTGAAAGTAGATGTTAGAAGGATGGTAGCCCATGCATTATTATGAAGTGTAGTTGTAGGAGGGTTAGATTAAATTATAAAAAACTAGATATGGATGAGTGTGGCTCATAACACATGGTAAACTGAGATTCCTGGCAGATGTTTAATGTGTATGTGTGCACATGTTATTTTTACATGACTTGGTACAGTTTTCTGTGTTTACCTAGTATGGATGTGAACAAAATCATGCATAACAAATGCAAAATTTGAGCTAGGCTCAAATCACCCACTAATATGTCAATTGCATTGGAAAAAATGTTCATTTTTAAAATAAGTGTTATAGCAGGGCCGACTCTATATAGGAATAATGACAATAAAAAACTGTGTGCAACTGTCTGGATAGCAGCCTATGCCAAACATATGTCAATCTCCTTGACAACTAGGCTAGATGGACTATTGTAGGTTGAGCAAGACACTGTGCAGTCACAGGTAACTTGGCAGGTAGCAACAGACTGTCTCAAAGTCAGTCACAGTATAATACTTAATCAGTGTGTCTCAGTTGCTCAAAGGGCAGACAATATGAAATCAAACCATCTTTGAGATCTATACTTTAATCCTAGAAGTCAATTTCTCATTTTGCAATGGCTTTGTTGATGTAAATCTCTTTATAAATCTGCTAAACAGGTCTCACTCTGGTGTGTTTTTAGCCCTCAAACAATTAGTGTTTCTCATTGATTGCTTTTCTGTATGACTTTCTTTGTAGAGTCAAAGGAAAGTTTGTCTTCGGGGAAAAGCACCAGGTATAATGTGATACCAGGGGCAACTACCCAGAGAAAAACAAACAAAAAACAAAAACATAACCAAGAATTGATGTTAACAAGCAAGGTACACACTAGTGTAAAGCATAAATTGCAACAATGTGTTTTATTTTATAACCTCATAATTTTTATAATTTGAAAATTTCTGTGACTTCAGTCCAAGTCATTCATGGAGGCACCCGAATCTAAGATCAAACAACACTTTTGCAAAATGTGTTCTGCAATACTTCATTTCCTTCTACCACTACTAGGTATTCAAGCACTGAAATCCCATGTTAGAAAGATCATGGAGTCATTGTCTATTTAAAAGGAAAGTAGGTATATGGGTGCTGTAAAAGCAAAGACAAGAACTCAGGTTCTTTTATATCCTTCATTGGTGGTGACCATAGACACTTTACAAATCTTATGAGACTTGAAGATGTTTGCACAAGAGTAGCCTGTATTTGTTCGTTGGTTGGTTGTTGTTGTTTTCTAGTTCTCCTCCAGAGCAGCCAAAAGAAAGTGTGAAGGACCAACAGTGCTTTCATGAGAATATCTTATGATTCATTAATTCCAACATTTTCCAATCATTCTTTATTGCCTTCACTATTTCTACCTGAAATGACCAAGAAGCTAGAGGTACTGATGTACCCTACCAGTGTTTGATAAAACAGAGACAGGGAAAATGAGGAATAAGACAGAGAATTAGGAGTAAGACAAGCAGACTTTTATCATTTAAATTCACCTTATTTACAACCCCACTATCTCCTAACTTGGATCAAGACCTTCCCTCAAGAAAATGTGTATGTGTGCACATGTTTCCTTCTACCACTACTAGGTATTCAAGCACTGAAATCCCATGTTAGAAAGATTATGGAGTCATTGTCTATTTAAAAGGAAAGTAGGTATATGGGTGCTGTAAAAAAGAAATGCAAGAGACTGCCCCATTGTCCTCTGTTTAGAAACTCAGTTCTAGGCCCTCTGCTATCTCTGCCCTAACAAAGATCAAGTGTTCTTACAGTTTCAAGTTCTTCCCAGAAGATGTGTTATCATTTTCCTTCATCAAAACCTAAGTGGTTTCTATGACAACCTCCTCCACAAACCCATCAATTTTTCTGGCAAGACCATTTTATTCTGTCCCACATTAAGTTAAAAAAGGGAATAATAAAGTTCACAGAGATGAAGTTAGGAAAATATCAACAGGCAAAAATAAAAAAATGCAATCTCAACAATACTCTGAGCACAGTAAGATTGAGAGAAGAAAACTTTCCCAGGTAATATTGAGTTCAGGATGTTAATGAAGATTTGACATGAAGAATAACATTATAAAAAGAGGAGAATAGAAGCAGGGAAGAGTCAGCTGCAAAGAGTGAAGATTGCACGATGGCTTGGGGACAGCCAGCTCCTCCTTTCTTCTCTTTTCCTCTATGATAAGCATACGGTCACTGACATTGAAATAGAATTAAGCTAAAGTTGCAAATGAGGTTTCCACTAGGAAAAGCTGTCCCTTGCAGAGTTCAGAGCCGAACTGGGAGCTGTGCCAAGTGCTCATGAAGCAATTTTGGAAGGTTTCACTGGAAAGGCAGGAATCCCTGTCCTTCCATCATTCACAGTCCTTTACAACAAGTGGCATATCAGAGTATTTGGATCTTATGGCGCAAGTCAGAATGTGAAGTGGCTTGGGCAGTATCCATCTGTATTATTCAACACTGTTATGTTCGTGTTACCATCTTAACTTTAGCTAGTATTGGTTATAATAAATGCCTATTTCTTCTTTATAGCCCGGGTTAAGAAAGAATTCATCGTTCATTTTCTGAATTAGTCGATACTCTACCATTTTCTAATAATGACTTTTTGTTATATTTGGGATTGTTAGACTCACTATGTTATAGAAAGTCTTTGGAGGCAAGGAAGGTGGTCCTCATGTCTTCTTTAGCATATACCGTAATAGATAATTTTGTGGATTCCTAGGGATTGAATTTATGTGATCTGCACATACAGGTAGGAATAAGTTCCAGTGTTTAGAGGAAGATCCTTTTTGTCTTTAATCAATTTAGCAGTCAGTGGTCAGGGTAGCAAAGAAACATGGCCACAAGTTCTTTGATCTCTGTCAGAAACAAGATTCCTTTGCTCTGAACCCAGGAAATTATAAAGAAAAAGAGGATCAGTTTCCTGGAGAAGATTTTCTTCCTGTGGTATTGCCGGGGAGGGGGTGGGGGAGAATTCATATTCAAAGAAAAAGTATCCTTAAAAGAAAATTAAAAGAAACAAAGGGATGTGGAAGAAATAAATAGAATATGCAAGTTACAAGAGAAAGCATATGTTGAACGTTTTGGTAAATTGTCCCCAGGGTGGAATCAGGCAGGATAGGTTAATTTCTTGTTGTGCTACACAATCATTGTGAGTTGGTTGGGAGCTCTGCTTAGCATCACCCTAACTCAAGAGACAGCTATTCTCTGCAACACTTTGGGTCTCTGTGGCAGAGGTTAACAAAAGCCCTTGAGAGTTTCACACTAGCAAATACATGCTCCGGCCCTGAAGAGTCACAGTTTACTTCTGCACACAGCTTATCATCTAGACCTCATCATATGATTCCAGGGACTTCAGGAAAAGCTTTCTTCCATTGTGCTTGGGCAGATGGAGAGTTGGGGATTCTTGGTGAATTTTACTAATTATTATCAAAATGGGAACACTTCAAAGAACATATTAAATTTACTTGTTTTTGTGTTAGATATTTTTTCAGAATTAGAGGCTATGAGAAAAACAAACCCAGGTAAATAACATAGTTTTTGTCTATTCTTATCTGTCTGCTTTCCAAAACACTGTTGCCCAGTATTTGAACGACTTGAGAGAGTTAAATCTTCACTTATTCAATCACTTTTCAACAGATACTTACTGATTTCTGTATGAGGTCTTATGTAAGAGACAGGAGATTTTTTTTTAAAGTGTGTAAGAAAGTTCACTGGTTCATGGCCCTTTATGATCTATAATTATCCCATTATCACAACCTGTCCTGCATATCCAGATAAAAGTTATTAGGTATCAATTCTGGCCTATGTTAATAGAATTCATAACTGTATCTCCTAAGACATAGAGATTTGAGTTACTGTACCCATTCTCAAAGGGTCTACATTCTTTATTCTGGTTATCTTCTCTCACTTTGATGCCTCATCCCTCATACAAAATTAGTTTATTCTTATTTCCTCACTATGAAATAAGATCGACATCCACTTGGGTCAATTTGCAACTAATTTCATTAGCTGTCTGACATTACTCCCTGAGGTAGTGTATCAATCACAGCCAGAATAGGCCATTCTTTCCTCTTTTTAACTGATGTTCTTTTTATAAGGGTCTATCCTCTGAATTTTTTCCAAATACCTGCAGACCTAGGTTTTGGTCCTGATTTATCTATAGATGAAACATTCAGGAGTCAGAATCATGACAACTGTTTGTATCTCAACAATATATGATAGTGCTAGAAATAAAATACTAAAATATTTACATCTTAAACTTCAAATCAAGAGATTAATATTTATGAATACATACCTATTCTGTTTCTTGAGCAGAAGTATTCTATAGAAAAGGCAGGATGATTTAACTCCCAGATGTAAGAAGTGACTCTTGACAAATTCAACTCACTTTGAAATGCAAATCTAATAGTTGTTAGGTAGTACAATTTAGGCATAGTTTGCTAAGTGAATGTAATAGAGACTACAGTTGCCTAATTCAAATCTATTTTACCTGTCTGTGTTAAAAACAGGACAGGACCACATTTTCCAACCAATTACAGGAAGAGGTATGTGACTAAGGTCTGGCCTGTGATATTTTAGTTTAGGCTGTTAATACCCCACCCATAGTCACCAGAACTTTTCAATGTGCTTAACAGCCAAGGATCTGCCCCTCGGTGTCTATGATACCTTTTCCTAATAACGCAGAAGGCCACCACCTGTATGTGACAAACTAGAAGTAATAGTAAACACAGACAAGAAAAACTCTTAAACAATGAATGTCTGGAATTGGTGTACAAACAACCAGCTTTCTCACTCCTTGGATGGTATAATAATTTAAGGTTGCATATTTTGTGACATTGCCCAGAATTTATTTGCCAATTATGATTCATTTGTCCATCTTGATTGCTAACTGAATAGTGAACCATTTTTTGAATACCTTCTGTTTCTCTACAATTCCTTATTTTTCTACTGGTGATTCTTTTTTTTTTTTACTTTATTTTATTATAGAGATGTGAGGTACAAGTCAGGATTAGGTACATAAGTAATCTATATGCAGGTGAAGTTTGGGCCTCTAACTCATCCTTGCTTTTCCTGGTTTAGGACTAGATACCCTTTGTGTTGTTGCATGCTCTCCCTGCTCCCTTCCCTGGCAGTGTCCTGCAACTGCCAATCCCTCCCTTGTGCTATTGTGACTAATGTTCAGGCCCTGCTTATGAGTGAGAACATGTGGTATCTAATGGTGATTCTTACACCTACCAAATAAACCACTGAGAACATTTGAACCTTTCCTTGCCTCAGGCTCTGTTTCTGGGATAAACTGGGCTGACATACATGTAAGGGGAAGTATATGAAACTTTGGCAATTCTCATTAAAATGAAGGATCACACCCTTTGTCATCCCCCTCTTTATTCCCTAGATCATAGATGTTCTTGGAGCGCTATAGCCATCTTGGGTCATCAGGATGAGAGCCACATCTAAGTAAGAGAAAGGCTGAGAAGTGGAAGGAGCCCAGAGTCCTAACAATCATGGAACCTCTCTCTGAGTCTTGATTTCTCATCTCCAGAACCATCCCATGTGAAAGAGGAGTAATCTTCTATCTTATTCAAATCACAGTTATTTTACTTCCAAAACTAGCCAAACTTATTCATAGAGAAAAAGAGAAGGAAAATAATTTGCTGCTTTAAAATATATGTGGGGAGTCATTTATGAATTAGAAATGATCACTAGAGTATAAAAGAATGATTAATTCAGAGTCAGAATTCACCTAGCTGTGATGCTTAGAACGAAGCTTCATGAACTATAAGAATCCCCTCTTGGACAGAGCTTAATTCTCCCTGCCCATCCAGGACACCCACCCCACCTGGATTCCGACCCAGCCTAGGCTAGATGTTTTTACTTCTGTTCCAAGTAGAGGGCAGCCATCTAACTCCTGCCTCCCTGTGGAATCCTCCATTCTGGCTCATCTTTAACCATTCTGTGTTATCTCTGCTTATGCCTTAGCATGAAAATTGGATAGGTTTAGAAAAAATTATGGCACAAACATTTCTATTTTTTCTTTGTGTGTCTTTAGTACTGTGCCTGTTTCTACATTGTTAGTTTCTTGGGATCAGCCCCTTGGGATGGAGTTTGTGTTTTGCATTTGTACTGAAAGCAAGAAGAGCAACTAATGAGAACAGTGCTCTGCTGGGGCCCACGCTGCCTAGAGTGTGGAAGGAGAGCTTGAGCATTCGTGCGTACGTCCTCTGCATGGAGAGTGAGAACTGCTGTTCCTAATATGTCACCTGGGTCTCCCAGCATAAGGCTTACGCAGCTCCAAAGGATAATGATGCATGGAAAGCCTATGGACCACTTCCCCATTGAACCAAATACTCATCCGATTATTTATCCCATCTCTTCACCTTGGAGTCCTGAACTTATAAATAGAACAAGACAGTCACAGGACATGGCAGAGAAAATGATGTTATTTCTGTTCTAACCCTGCCAGGCCACTAGCCAGTTATGTTTTTGTTTGTTTGTCTACATTGTAGTTTTCTAATTCTAGAAATAGGGGACTTTCTAACTCCTAAAGAGTACAGACATTGCCTCCAGGTCAAAGACTATCTAACCTTCTGATCAATTGTAGTTCTGGCACTTTCGGATGCTTATCATGCAGAAAATTTGAACTTGTTTTGAGAACATTCAGGATACTTAAAACAGAATGGAAAAAAGTGTCAAAACAATTAGATGAAGTGCTTAACATGCACCTTGCATATGCCAAGTCCTAGACTAATTATTTTATATGTTATCTCATCTAATGTGTTTAAAAATCCAGAAAGAAGTTGGTATGTATATGTATGTATGTGTGTATATATGTGTATGTATGTATGTATATATATATATATATATGTATGTGTGTATGTGTGTGTATATATATATATATCCTCATTTTACAGTCAGGATAGCTCACAACTGCCAAGTGTGAAGGCTAGGCTAGGATGTGAACCAAGTTCCGTATGATTTAACATATGCCCACCAGAATCTAGGCTTTGAGCTTGACAATATCTTTATCCCCACATGAATTTAAGGTCACTGATTTGAACCTGAAGGATACAAATGCCTCTGATAAGGAGATATGTTTCCCAGTGTCTGATACAAGGACCCCTAAAACACGTCTTAGTCTGTCCTGGGATAGGGCAAATACAGCAAGAACTATAGATGGGTAAAAAAAAAATTGTTTCAAAGAGCTGAACAGAAAAATACAGGGTGGGTTTGGAGGCTGGGACTGAACGGAAAACCTAAGCTTTTGAGAGAAATGTCAAGGACTCATTTTTAAATGCCTCACTAGACTTTTAGGTCATAAGACTGCAGAAACATCTGCTTCAGTATCTTACCCAAGTTTCTGATTTTTCCAGGTCTGCTCAATTACCCAATAATTTGCTTAAACTGTAGGATAATTCTGCTTACTTTTGTCCTTACCTGGCTTCACTGAGATCTTGACTTATTATGTTCCTTGCTTAAGGTTATCTGTATTCCTTACCTACCAGTGATGATTGTGAGCTGAAGACAATTAAAGTGTATGACTCTAGGCCTGCTATTCTGATAAGCTGATGTGTAGTATATGGGGAGAACAATGTCCACAAAGCAAACGTCCCACTGATATGACGATTTTAAGGTCAAGTACCTACAGAGTTATGTCTACAAAACACTGATTTGGGGTCAGAAAACCAGAAAGTAACTCCTGATTTCACTATTAGGTAGTTCTGTGGTCTTTGACAAGCCACATAGATTTCATAACTTTTAGTTCTTGATAGAGATAAACAATGAAGACAGGAACATGTCAAATACAGTATTATTTTGTGAATTAGATAAGGTGAAGTCTATGGATGAGCTTTATACATATTAAAGCTTGATACAATTATACAGTATTATTTGTGGGACTACAGGGCATGGATAACCCAGCTGGCGGAATCCCAGGAGCTTGGATTTAGAATATCTTTTTACTTCTCTATTTTGGGATTCCAAGATTCAGGGACTGTTAGACAGTTTGTCATAGATGAAACTAGAAGAGCATCTCTAAAAGAGGGTCATGCAATGAGGGAATGAGCTGCAATAGGACTGGAATATGCTCCCAAATCTAGGAGACCCATGATAGCTAAAACCCATAGACAAGGAATTCCCGTGAGATTCTGGGCAGAGAGCTAGTTAGCATAAAGAAGCAAATGGGTTTTTGTGTTTTCAGTGAGTATCACATGCAGATGGATTGACCCATTTAAAGGGCGTGAGTTGAAGTCCATATGTGGATTATTTCTATGTTGTAGTGAAAAACTAAGCCCTGCCAGGCTCGGTGGCTCAGCCTGTAATCCCGTGCTTTGGGAGGCTGAGGTGAGTGGATTGCCTGAACCCGCGGGTTCGAGACCTGTCTGGGCAACTTGGCGAGACCGCATCTCTACAATAAAAAAAAAGAAAAAAATTAGCCAGGCGTGGTAGCGCGTGCCTATAGTTCCAGCTACTTGGAAGGCTGAGGCGGAAGGATCGCCGGAAGCCAGCAGATAGAGGCTGTGGTGGCCAGGAGCAGCCACTGCACTCCAGTCTGAGCAACAGAGTGAGACTCCAACTCAAAAAAAAAAAAAGAAAAGAAAAGAAAAACTAAGTCCTAACCAATATGAAGCCAGAAGTTATAGATTAATGTGTAACATTACATAAAGAACAGGAAAAAGATAATCAGATAATTGGCAAGTTTAAGTATCAAACACAGTCCTGAGTGCTATAAGACTACAAAAGAGTATGGCAAAAGCCATATTCTTTTTCTGTTTTAGGAAAGTTAAAATTTATTAGGAAATATAACAAGTATGCAAGTAATCATCATGTGAAACATGGAAAAAATGCCAGAGAAAAAATGCCAGTGCTCCAAGAATAGGGAGAGAAAGTCACTTTGGTGAGTTGGAGACTGATCAAGAAAGTGTCTATAAATGAAGCCATATTAGAAAAATGTTTGAATTGAACAGATATAGCTCAGGGTGAAGATAGGGTCCTTCAGGGAAGAGAAAGCTATCAGGGTAAAATATCAAAACCGGGGGTCTGGAAAGAGGCAGCAGCCTGAACACTCTCGTTTGTATGGAAGAAGTAAAGACAAGTCATAGAACGATTGCTTGGGAACAGAGCTTTGAAGACCAATTTCTGAACATGATCCATGATTGGCGTATAATACTTAGTCATTGAATGCTGAGGAGCAGAAACATCCCTTGATTACTTTCCTCTTAAGGGATTGATTATTAACACTCTAGGTTATATTACTTCTACTGCAATAGTTCTGACTGTTTTTGTAGTCACTCCCTGTGGTATTCAACCTCCAAGATAATCTGTAGTAATCTCTGAGCCTTGGTATTCATGCCTTTGTATGAACTTCCCCATATTGCATCAGGGTTGGTCTGTGTGACCAATAAGATATGGCAGAAGTGATGGTATGTCACTTTTGAAGCTGGATTATAAAAGACCTTGTATCCTGTGTGTGTGTGCGCGCATGCGCATGCATGTGTATGTGTGCGTGTGTGTCTTCCTCTCAACCCCCTGTTTCTGTATGTATATATCCTCATCCCCATTTCTCTCTCTCTCTCTCTCTCTCTCTCTCTCTCTCCCTCTCTGTGTGTGTGTGTGTGTGTGTGTGTGTGTGTGTGTGTGTTTGTGTATGTGTGTGTGTGTATTTCATCATTCACATTAGAGGGAACCAATTGCCTTGTTATAAGATGTATTATGATAAAGTTTATGTTATGAGGAACATCCAGAGAGAAATTCAGGCCTTATAGTGACAGTCACATAAGTGATTTTGGGAGAAGATCCTTCAGAACAGACAAGCATTCAGATTAGGTAACCCTGGCCAACTTCTTGACTGTAGCTCATGAGTGCTCTTAAGTCAGAATCACCCACCTGAGCTACTCCTGCCAGCTAACCTGCTACTGGATTCCTCATACTCAGAAACTATGCAAGATAATAAATGTTGTTTTAAGCCACCATATTTTAGGATAATTTGTTACACAGCACTAGATAACTAATGTACTCCATCAGTAAAAAAATATCTATTTAATGTCTATTAATCTCAAGAATGGTATAGTATCATCAACAAGCATATCCACACTTTACCTGTACCACTTATGTATCCAACCCTAAATTGTACCCCACATCTTTAAAATAAAAAATAAAATAAAAGAATGATATAATCAGTTGAATACTTATCACAACTCAAGACTTTTTGCTTTTATAAAAGATCATACTGGACTTCTTTTAATTTTTAAACAAATTGTTTTTCTAGTTTTCAGCCTTTTCATGTTTCCATCTATCTTTCATCTTGGAATATTTTCTTCCTCCATATTATCACTTTCTGCTGGCCACCTTCAAAGTTTCCATTGCTTAAATTTAATTTCCTTCTAGAGAACTTTCCTGATACTTATACTAGAATAGGTATCCTCTGAGATGATCTTTATATATAAGGCACACTTTATCAAATTATCTTATCTAATTGTTATCTCAGTTAGTTTATAAGCTCCAGGACTATGGTTGTACTGTCTACTTATGTATCCCTAGTAATTCAGCACAATGCCTGGCACAAGATCACATTCTGTGTATATAAATATACACATACACACAGAGGGAGAGTAGGAGGCAAATTCAGCAAATGTGATATTTTATGAACAGTCACAAGCTTCACCTTACACAGTCCTTCCAGCTATGCTTAGGTGTAGATGATATTTTTCATGTAGGTCTCTGACTCTCTGATCCACATTGATCAAAGGTGGCTATGGTAAGTGGTAGGCCAGAAAAAGGGCCAGTTTAGTAGCCTCGTGGTGATATTGACAAAGTCATTGTCAATAACAAAATTCTGGACTATGAAGTATGGAAAGATATTTTGGGAGCAAAAGATTCAACCTTAGAGGAAACAGGCAAGCCAATTCATTTCACCTGGTTTGCTTTTTGTTATTTTAAAGGGCTAGAGTTTTATAAGAATGGAACTCTAGAGAACATTTTCATAAACTCCAGGATGTTTTTTGGCACTCAGTGGCACTTCATGAGTTTTTCAGGACTTCAGCACAAAAGGCAAGTAGCTTTGCTGAGGGAGTCTCTGTTGACTGTAGGCATATCTTTTCATGACCCAAGCCTGCACTAGAATTTATATAGCTACACAAAAATGCTCTTAATGGAGTTTCTTCCCCATTTTTAAGTTTTATTTTTCCTTAAGTACCAAAATAGGTGTGGTATTTTAAAGCAGTTTGTGCAGAAGAGAAACTTCTGTCGATGTGCTGGGCATTTGACATTTGTATACGTGGGGTTTTGTGTAGTCTGTGGTGGCGGTAAATAGACACAAGTCTCATTTGTATCCATTACGGCTTTAACCTGATGCAGAGACAGAGGTGACCTCTGATTGTACTTCTCTCTGGCTACTGTGTGAGCAACAGGGGAAAACGAAAACAGGCCCCATATCTCTGAGTCTGAATTCCGCCCTGAGTTATACTAATTTCCATCCAAGAGCCACTGGTTAAGAAAAACACATTAGGAGAAAACTAATTGCCCCTCCCCCTTTTTTTTGCTACAATCACTGCAAAGATAAATTTTCTCTCCACTTTGTAAAATAAACTGAAAACTATTTTTCTTTTGTGTCCATTAGAGCCAACTCCTTGCTAATTGTGCCTATAAATGAGTAAATAGCTAAAACATTACATTGGAAGGAAATTTGTTCTTGTCTTTTTTTCTCATTCTTATGGCATTCTGTGGAGGACTTTTTTTCTCTCCTTTTCTTTCTCTTAGGAAATGAAACTGTTTAGAACCTTTCACATTTCAAGTAAAAGCTTTCAAAATGAAAGGAAAAAATATTTCAAACTTCGGCATTTAAAGTCCATATGGTCTCTATTCATAGGGAACAATTAACGTTTAGCTGGCAACAGTGCTGTAGAAACAGACGTGTGCAGCTTCTAAGAACGCGGGTGGATGTCTGATGGCAGATCGAACATTTAAGGCCTTGAGTGCATCATTACCAGAAAGGTGGCACAAACAAGAACCAAAAGTTGAAGGTCCTTATGTATTCTTGGTCATTAAAGCAGGCAGAGCTATACACGGAACATACAGTCAAGCAGGTGACATATAAACCATAAGTATGTGTTACCAAGGGCAATGCAATCCCTATAATCATGTGGTTTTGGTTTATTTGAGTAATCATCAATGCAACAAATTAGATTTGCATTTTGCATAACAATAATGATATTCCAACAATGACTCTAACTCCAAGCTAACCTATTCACTTTAGCACATCAAGTGGAAGTACCAAAAGCCAGTCTAAGCTATTTAGTCCCTGCAAATTCAACAACATCTAAGCTGACCTGAAATGTTTGTGTGGTGGCTCCATCGACAGCCTATTTACATAACAAGTGGGGTAATCTCATGGTCAAGATCACAACCCCAAGGAAGAGAAATCCTATGTACATAATCTTTACACAGAGTAAATGAGTTTATTATGTGCCAAGCATTGCTTAAGCAGCTGAGGATATTGCAATAGTCAAGCATTCTCCCTGTCTACCTCGATTTCACTAAGTAGAATGTAGAAACACGTTATTCTTCAAGTCTCTGACACAGAAAATCTTGAAGCAGAAGGTTAGTCAGTCTTGCAAGGGTTGGGTGGGATTATGGTGGAGCTTTTGACAAAGCAAATTCCTGAAAATGAGCAGATATGGACACGCAAATGATAGGGAGAAGACTCTTTGGGAGGCATAGGCAAGATAATTGCCTGAGCCCACGGGATCGAGACTAGCCTAGTCAACTTGGTGAGACTACAAATTAAAAAAAAATTATCTTGGCATGGTGGTGCATGCCTGTAGTTCCAGCTACTTGAAAAATTGAAGCAGAAGGATGACCTGAGCCAGGCAGGTCAAGACTGTGGTGGTCAAGGGAATGCCACTGCACTCTAACCTGAGTAACAAAATGAGACCCTGACTCCAAAAATACAAAAAAATTGAAAAGGGAAATGGGGACTTGCGTTTTCTTCTTCTCAGTCCTGTGCTATAGGGCAACACACCAAATTTCATCCTCTATCCTCTATAGAATGGAGCAGTGTAAGAAAAGTATAAGAAGAGAGTCAGCTAATACAGGGGTAATTCACAGTTCAAGCATCCTTGCTCAGTTCATTGGGATCTCTGGTTTGTCTGCTGTATGGGAGATGATGTTCCTAGCATTGTTTATATGGAAAACAGCTCTCTTTTAGTAGTTTCCTCTTGTATCTAAACATTGTCTAGAACTTGTTATCCATTCCCAAGTGTTCACACCTGCTTTTGCCCTTAGACGGAGTCTTTACCTCTTTATTCCATGACCCACCAGTGCAATCAATGACATGGACCCCTGTATTATTTTTCTATGGATTCCCTAACAAATGATCACAAATTTACTGTCTTAAAACAACACTCATTTATAATCTCACAATTCTATATGTAACAATTTAAAAAGAGGACTCAGCCGGGCTCAGTGGCTCAGCCACCGAGCTTTGGGAGGCTGAGGTGAGTGAACCTGCCTGGGCAATTTGGCGAGACCTCATCTCTACAATAAATCAAAATTAGCCGGGCGTGGTAGTGCGTGCCTGTAGTTCCAGCTACTTGGAAGGCTGAGGTGGAAGGATCGCCGAAGTCCAGCAGGTCGAGGCTGCGGTGGCCGGGAGCGGCCACTGCATTCCAGTCTGGGCGACAGACTGAGACTCCAACTCAAAAAAAAATCAAAAAAAGAGGACTCACTGAGCTAAAATCAAGGTGGCAGTAGGACTGTGTTTCTTACCAGAAGCTCTGAAGGCAAATTCACCTTTAAAGTCATTTAGGTTGATCACAGAATTTGGTTCCATGTGGTTGTAGGACTAAGTTCCTGTTTTCTTGCTAGCTATTGGCCAAGGTGATTCAATGGTTTATGGCCCCCTGTGTCTCCCAATTCAACAATGGCTGGCCAAATCTTTCTACTCTGTCGGATTTCTCTGCCTTTTTTGTCTGCCTTTTTTTTTTCTTGCCACTGCTCTGCCACATCTCTCTTCTGTTTGCAACCAAAGAAGTTGCTCTGCCTTCAATGGTCCCTGTGATTAGATTGAATTTACCCAGATAATCCAGGCTAATCTCCCTATTTTAAAAGGTCAGTAACCTCAGTTTTATCTGCAGATAACTCTTCTACCTTAAAAATAACTTATTAACCGGGCTCGGTGGCTCAGCCTGTAATCCCGCGCCTTTGGGAGGCTGAGGTGAGTGGATTGCCTGAGCCCGCGGGTTCGAGACCCGCCTGGGCAGCGAAGACCTCATGTCTACAATAAATCAAAAAATCAGCCGGGCGTGGTGGCGCATGCCTGTAATTCCAGCTACTTGGAAGGTTGAGGTGGAAGGATCGCTGGAGCCCAGCAGGTCGAGGCTGCGGTGGCCGGGAGTGGCCACTGCACTCCAGTCTGGGCAACAGAGTGAGACTCCAACTCAAAAAATAATAATAATAATAATAATAACTTATTTACAAGATCAAGGGATCAGGGTATGGACATCTTTGACAGGCATTATTATGCCTAGCACAACCCCCAACTGTGAAAGTTGGACTGTTGGAACATCCAGCTCCTATGTCCTGCTGGAATTAGTATAAAAGAAGCACAAAACGGGTATAACTTTTTCTCTGGTAATATTTCAAATTTGCAACATACTCTGGCAAACCATTATGAAGATGAGCAAGATATGTTTGAAAAGCCGCAAGCCTAGAGCCTGGCACAAAATCAGTTCTCAAAATATATTAATTTCCTTTTCTCATTCTTGCACTTGGCACTCCCAGAGAGAGCACCATGGCGTGACTTTGAAGTTATAAAACTGATCCTGCTAGCTGCATTCACATATCATCCTCAAGATTATTATAGTTTGAAACAGACAAAAGTCTGTAACAATTTAAACTGAGTATCAAGACTCTATCAATCCTATTGATTATTGGGCTAAGAGTAGCCTTTATTCCTCCCAAATCTCTGAAAATCCATATGTTGGCCATCCATAGAATGATGAGACACAAGTAGTGACTTAATAGCCTGAGAGAGTAAGAAAAGCTCACGTTAATTACATTCTTCTTACATAAGACTTTCTTGTCCATAAGTCCCTTAGATTTTAGATGTATTAGGAGAAGGAAGGCATACCTAATATACCTATGTAAGCTTAAAATACCCCTTTTTCAGAATTAAGAAAAAGAAGATTAAGAAACTACTCACAGGCAATTACCCATATTGGCCTTTGCAGCAACACAGATGCAGCTGGAGACCATCATATTAAGAGAAGTATCACCTAACCAAAAAACAGACTACTGCATGCTCTCACTCATAAGTGGACTCTGGTCACTGGTCATATGAGCACAAGGGTGGGATCTGCAGACAGTGGAAGGAGGAAGAAAGAAGGGAGGGAGAAGGCAGGGAAAAGGAAGGGAGGGCATATGGCAACCCACTGGGTACCAGGTCCACTATCAGGGAAAAAGAGGGCTGGCTAGAATTCCAAACTTCACTTACTTGCAACTTACTTATGTAGTATATCCTCACTTGTACTCCAAAACTCTAAAAGAATATTTGAAAAATTTTTAAAAGTACCCCTTCCTCTTTCCAAATTCTACCTATTATTTACTCTAGGCCTACATTTGAAAGACACACACACACAGCCCTTTCTTTGATCAATTTCACAATAATTACCTTTTCTGTAAGAGCTTTTTTCCTTATAAATGCTACAATTCATAGTTATTATTTTGATATCAAGTATTAGAGCCAGGGTCCATGTATAGTTTTTCTTTCCTTCTGCATCATCTACACCAGAGTCCAGCACACAAAACATGCTCAGTGCATCTCAGATGAGTAGGTGACATGACGTGGTTTATTGCTGAAATGTTATGTGTGCATTACTTTAGCCACCTAAATATATTGTCAAATTATAAATGTACAGGGTAACTATTTTTATTTTATTTATATCTTAAATAACTTGGCTAAAATCACAATAGGCACATGTGCTACCTTTCTCTATTTTATAAAAATGGTGAACATTATTCTTTATATATATTCCTTTTATTTAAGACATGGACACAGAGTCACCCACAGCACAGCCCCAATGCAGCCTTGCAGTCAGATAAAATTGGCAGTGCAATAAGACTTATTTTACAAACTTTACCTGGTCTACCTGGTATAACATCTAAGAAATTTACAAATATGATGAATATTTGTAAAAATGAATGAGCAAACTCTCATGACTAAAAAGAGCCTAATGAGACATCACTATGAAATGGAAGGTGATATCTTGGATAGGAGTCTGGAATAGAAAGAAGGACATTGGGTAAAAACTAAGGAAATCCAAATAAAGCAGTGGCATTAGTTAATATGTTCTCATGATAACAATAATAAATGCACCATACTAATGTAAGATGCTACTACTAAGGGAAACTGTGTGGATGTATGGGAATTGTCTATAATCTTCACAATACTTTAAGTCAAAGGCTCTTCAAAAAATAAGAAAAGATTATTATTTTTTTAATTTTAAATGTTCTAAAAATGAGCAAGTATGAATCTAAAAGTCTTAATTCAATACTGTGACTGTGAAATAAAAACAAAGCTGAATTTTTTTATTAATGATTTGCATTTTGAATAATTGCCTGTGAGTAGTTTATTAACCTGGTTATTTTTAACTTAAAAACAAAAGATAAAACAAATTTGAAAATTGATTTTTAAAAGAATATTGAAATTAATTCATGCTGGAAAATATTTGATTAGGTAGTAATAGTCTAAAGTTAAAATTGCATGTTTAAAACAACCTATATTCTTATGTGTTAACATTTTTTGTGCTCTGCTGTCAGTCACATTTTTAGTATGTGTGAGCTGATAATTTATGCATGGTTAATATTGCAATGAATAAAGTATAATACTGTGTCACATATATTTTTACTCCGTTATTTTTCATTCAATGATTCTAAAGCACCTGTCATGTGCCTGCCAAGTATCTCTGTTGCTGGGAAATTTTATCATTTAGTTCAGGTGCAACTATTCAGTTAACTGAATCTTAAATATACAGAAATAAATAAATTCAAACTACTGGAAGAAAAAATTTATGAAAAATATCAACTTATTTTAAAAAATGAATACTTCGGATACAACCAAAGTCCTAAGTATGGAATCTGTATTTATTAAGAAGGACAAAAGTAAGAAAGATACAGAAAGAAGACATCACTCCATTTACTAACCCCACTGCAGATAATGCTCTTTCATGATATGGTCAAGATCTTTGTCTGAATGTGAAGCTTCTAGACGTAGCCTCTCAAAAAGCTGTGGAGATAAATTGCACACAGGCCTTGGAAGGCGTCTTCACAAGCAAGTGTTGTAATATTTTGGTGGATAAGGGCCAGAACTTTGATAAAAGGATGTTTTTCGTATTAGTCAGAATCTGACCGGAAATGCCTGAAAACTCATGAGAAAAGCAGTTCTCTTCAGCTCCCTAAATACTAGAATTGTGGATGTTTCACAAAAGATTTTCATAAGCATCTAGCCATCTGGGCTCAGGTCTAAGCCAGATTTCTGAAGTTCCTAAGATGTATTCATCCTTGCTCATTTTACTGTAAACAAGTGTGGATGAAAGGCTCATACCAAACTGTTTTAAGAACATGCCTTGGCACCTATTATTGGTCACTAGTAAATCAACAGGGGAGTTCCTTTCTTTGGCTAAATGTGGGCTGTGCAACCATCAGCTCAAGCCAGGAATTTAAAGTCATCCCCATTCTTCCTATTTTAGAAAGAAAAAAATAAGCCAAAAATGATAGACTAGGCACCCATTCTGGAGTGTGGAGGTTTGTGGTAACCACACTTGAAAGTAGTTCTCTTTCTCTTACAGTACATCTGCAAGAAAAAGCATGCACAGAACTGAACTTGGGTTTTTCCTTCTCTTTCACCTATGGGAGGATATGATCTTGCCTCATTAGCCCCATTAAATTAAAGCCAGGAATCCTGTCCCCAGGGTCCTGATATTATCTATTTACATCCAGGGAGACAATCACAGTATTTGTCAGTAGTCACAACCAGAATACTCAGCAGAGATTTGAGGCTCCCCTAGGCAAACAGTACAGGGAGAGAGGTATTGGCCTCTAGGCTGCAAACACATGAATAAATAGCATCACTTGGGACCAGAGCTGTCCTCTGGAGCTGATCAGTAATTCATCTAAGGGTGACTGCCATTGTCACTCAGAAAGAAAATGGATTTCTTTTCTTTCCCTTTCCTTCAGACATGATCCATATTTGACATTTGTGATCTCCTGTGTTTTAATTTTTATAAGCTGCTTGGCACTAGCAGAAATGTTAATCCTTTAAAAAGGAAACTTCAGCCTTATTCTTTCCAGCAGCCCAAGTGAATAGTAATAAAATATCTTCTGAGTACAGACGCTCAGTCCCAGTACCCCCACCCACCATTGGTTTTGACCTCCAGGGTTCACAGTGCCACAGCAGGACAGGAAGGAAAAGGGGCTGGGGAAAGGGAATGGCAAAGAGGTTGGGGAGGTCAATGTTTTATATTTTTCCATTGAGGAAAGAAAAGAGAAAAGGATGAAAAAAGAACATAAGATTGAATCACATATATTTATGCATACATGTGAGGCTCTGTAGGTACAGAAATGAATCATCAGTGTCATCAATGTCATCCAAAAATTCATTCTAGGCTGGGTGCAGTGGCTAACACCTTTAATCCAAGTACTCTGGGAGGTAGAGGTGAGAGGATTTCCAGAGCCCAGGGGGTCAAGAGTAGCCTGGGCAACTTAGTGAGACCTTGTCTCTACAATAAATCAAAATACTAGCCTAGTATGGTGGAGCATGCTTGTGGTTCCAGCTATTTGGGTTGAGGTGAAAGGATAACTGAGCCCAGCAGGTCAAAGTTGCAATGGTCATGAATGTGCCATTGCACTCCAGCCTAGATGACAGAGTGAGACTTCGACTCAAAAAAAAAAAAAAAAGGAAAAAATAAAAATTCATAGTCTAATGAAATGAAAGGAAAAAATATACACAAGCCAAGGATTCCAACCTGCTCCTCAAAGTACTATGAGATACCAGAGAAAGGCCTATGCTTTACTTGAGGGTTTCAGGACAGGTTTCCTGGAAGAGAAAATACCTGAACAAAATATTAAAAGCTGGCCAGATAAAGTGGAAGAGAAGGATTTGAAAAAGACTAGTAAGAAAGACGAAGCATAGAAAGACAAATATCGCATGTTCTCACTCATGGAGAAAACGTGAATGTCAGGGAGGTAGAGAATAGAATGATGGTTACCAGAGGCTTAGGAGGGAAGTGGAGAGGAAATGGGGTGAGGGGAAGATAATTTGGTTAATGGATACAATAATACAGCCAGATAGAAGAAACAAGTTCTAGTATTTATAGCATGGAGGAAACTATAGTTAATACTTTATTGCACATTTCAAAATAGCTAAAAGAAAAGAATTATAATGTTCCCAACACAAAGAAAATATAAATGTTTGAGTTTACGGAAATCCCAATTATCCTGGCTTGAACATTACTTTTTTTTTGAGTTGGAGTCTCACTCTGTCGCCCAGACTGGAGTGCAGTAGCCGCTCCCGGTCACCGCAGCCTCGACCTGCTGGGCTCCGGCGGTCCTTCCGCCTCAGCCTTCCAAGCAGCTGGAACTACAGGCGCGCGCTACCACACCCGGCTCATTTTGATTTATTGTAGGAGAGGAGATTAGAAATGGGTATAATCTGATGCCAGGATGAAGCAGAAAGATGATTAGATTTGACTGGAAAATTGGGAAGTTACCTAGCTTGTGATATTAGGGTGTTCCTTCACCTCTCCACATAGACATAGATGGAGTCTTGATACTGACATTCCTACTGAACAGCATTTCCCAGAATTGTCTGGAAAGTTTGTTAGCAATGATGATTACTGCAACCTGCTTAGGCAGAATGGAGGATCCAGGAATATTTATTTAAAAAAAAAATTCATATGATATTTCCATGCATGTAAAAACCCACAAACCATGGCCTATAATACTGTTGGTTTAAAGTCATTGAATGCAGAAATGTATATTTTATTTGGAAGAAATACTGAACCTATCAATAAACCTTCATCTGGTTGGTTTCAGCTGACCAGCATCCCAGTGGAACCCTTTTAACTGTAGTTGGGAGAAAGGACTGAGAGGTCCTCGGTGAACTCCAGGTGTTTGGTATTGCAAGGAGAGTCATAGAAAGGGAATCTCAATTACAGATAAACCACATGTGCTAGAAAGGAGTAGCGCAATAACAAGACCAATGAAGAAAAAGAGGTGCTCAAAAAGGACAGTATTCAAAGACATAATAATTGTATGACATAACATTTCATAATATATTGAAATGCTCTTACATCTCTTATCCTCTTTACACCTCCTAGTACCACTAGCCAAATGACATGGCTATTACCACCTTCATTTTGCATATGAATATGGTAAGAATTAGACATTTAAAATTACTCTTCCATGTCTTTCTTCTTCATTCCACAAAGACAGTAATTTCTAGAGTGTCAGAATATATAGATAGGAATTCAGATTTAATGGTGTGTCTTCTCTTTAACATTAATGCAAAACTTTATCTTTTATATAACTGATTTTTTATTTCTAATTGACACATGATAATTGTATATATTTATAGGATACAGTGTGATGTTTCAATGCATGTATACATTGCATGATTATCAAGTCAAGGTCATTACCATACTCATCACTCTAAATATTAATCATTTCTTTGTGGTTATAACATTCAAAATCTTCTTTTCTAGCTATCTTGAAATGTACACTACATTGTTATTTGCTATAGTCACCCTGCTGGTAATAAAACATAAGTCATTCTATCTAGCTGTAACTTTGTACTCATTGACCAACCTTTCTTTGTTCTCCATTCTCCCTACCCTCCCTAGTCTCAGGTAACCACCATTCTATTCCCATTTCTATGAAATCAACATGTTTAGATTCCACATGTGAGATAAGGTGGTGTTTGTCATTCCATCTGTGCCTGGCTTATTTCTTTTAACATAATGTCCTGCAGGGTCGTTCATGTTACCACAAATGACAGGATTTCATTCTCTTTTATGACTAAATAGTATTTCACTGTACATATATACCACATTCTCTTTATCTATTCATCTGTAGATGGGCAATTAGGTTGATTTTATGTCTTGGCAATTGTGAATAGCACTGCAATAATCATGAGCATGCAAATTTTTTTTGACATACTGATTTTGTTTCCTTTGGATATATCCAGTGATGGGATTGCTTGATCATATGGTAGTAGTTTTTAAATTTTTTGAGGAAACTTTATACTGTTTTTCATCATGGCTATACTAATTTACATTCCTGCCAACATTGTATGAGTTCCTCTTTCTCCATATCTTTGCCGGTATTTGTCATTTTTTGTCCTTTTTATACTAGCCATTCTCACTTGGGTAAAGTGACATCTCATTGTAGTTTTAATTTTTATTTCCCTGATTATTCGTGATGTTTAACTTTTAAAAAATATATCTGTTGGACCAGTGGTCAATTTATTTTCAGTGGCCATTTTTGCCTCTTTTCTTTTTCTTTCTTAGAATTAGCTCTAATCATCTCAATTTCAAGATGTTTGCTCTTTGCATGTTTCCATAACAATGATAATAATTATGATAATAACTATAAAAAATAATAGCTACCATTTATTAAGTTAAGTTAATTAATAAATTAACATTTATTGAGTGATTGAAATTGCTAGACCCAGTATTAGATGTTTCAAATTCACTGTGTAATTTAATTCTCATACAACCTTGTGTAATAGGTAATATCCATATCTTTTTTCAAAACCTATATTCATGAGTTTCAGTATTCATATCTTAAAGACAAAGAAACAGAAGCTCAGAGAGACTGAGTAACTTGTCCTGGGTTTACAGTTCTTTAAACAGGCATCTGTCAATGGAAAAAGGTCTGCCTGACTCAAAGGCCCGTGCCCACAGCCTCAGTGACGTTTCCCCTTTTTTATGTTAGTTTCCTTTCTGGGAAATCATGTCAATGACTAGGTTACATTCAGGGAAACAGATTTTTTTCCTGTTTGGGCTGTACAATAATAACTATGTTGTTAATGAGAAGGGAGCAGTATAAGATATAAAGAAGGAATAAACTACATGGTAGTAGCTGCCTGTGATGATGTTGCAAATGAAGAACTGTTCCTACCATGTGTGAATTTTATGAAGCCTAGTAATGTAGGATGGAGACAGACTTGTCATTGGCTAGGGGCTGATAAGCGGAAAGAACCAGGTTGCAAACCCCTACCTGGATGCTACTGCATAGGCCCAATGTGAATTATTTCAGGTCCCTTCTTTTTAACCGATTGCCTGCTAAGCAGGCACCAAGAACAGGCATGAGGGAGAATGGCAGTTATGCCAACTGGCTAGGGACTAGCTCATCTCTTGTGATTGCTGTGCTGGGCAGATTGGATGAGAAGATTAATGCTGGTGAGAACACAAGTCATACTCCATATCACTTATTCATTATGATTCCATCAGAAGAGAGATTAGCTGCAGCTGCAACTGAGGGTATAGCATGGGGTGAGGAGGGGCAGACTGGGCTAGGTGAGGACTAGAGTTAATTAGACAATCAGTGCTATGGGGAGAGACCACTAGTTGCTTTCTCTGAAACTGCACCTGTGGTTTATTCAGTCTTGTTTTTGAGACTCAAACATATCTTTCCAGCTTGCTGGCTTATTTCTGAGTTATCTCTAGTAACACCTCCATGTATCATTTGAGCAGTACTTTTTTATCCTTTTTAATCATGACTAACTGGAAACATAACAGACCATCAGAACTGGAGATAATAATACTGTAGTTCAGATGGTCCAGTAGCTTTCTTCCTTCTTTCTTCTCTCCCTCCCCTTCCCCTTTCATCCCTTCCTTCTTTCTTTCTATTTTCCTTTTCCTTACCTTTTTTTTCCTCTTTATTTGCTGGACAGATGAGAAAACAGAAGTTTATAGTTATAAGTTCCTTAGCAATAAAGTAGGAATTAAAATGCAAATCTCCTGCTTCATATTCCTAGACACTGTGTGAACAGTCACTCCTTCTACCACTGTTCCTTCTATGACTGCTAAAATCTATTTTTGACCAGATCCTCATTGAATTTTGAGTGTGTGGCTCATGTTGGTCAAAGACATGACAGAGAGTATAAGAACAGTCATCTTTGAAGTAAGCATTGCAATCCACAATCCAGAAAGAGTTGAATTGTGGCCTGGAAGATTGGGAGCCTTTATTCCAGAGCTACAAGCACTCCTGCCTCTGCCATTGCCGTTATTTTACAACCAACATTAGAACTCTAGGGGAGTATTCAGTTGCCTGGAAACAGAAACCCATCACTGAATTCATTAATATTCAACTGGCATACTTTTATGAACCTTATTATATGAATTTTCTCCTTTGATCCTAATTAACAGGTAAATATCATCAAATGAAACATTTTCAAGAATTTATGGAACTGAGTTTGAATTTTCAATTTTCTCTTCTATTCCCAACTTCCCTGTGATTAGGTTACTTTCCATGAATTCTTATGCTGATTAAGAAACCAAATGACATAAAATATGCTCCTTGAGAAGAAAAAGAGGCTCAGGCCAATGTTGTTTACTTGGGATGAGGGTGGGGGATAAAAGCTACCAGTTTAAGCAAGAACTGTTAGCATTTAACTTAACTCTGTAGAAGCAGACCCAAAATTATGGCCAGAGGTGAAGCTAGATTTTATAAATCTGAATTAAATGTATCAATATTACAAATGTGACTCTACATGTATGGTTAAGGTAACAAATGCATCAGGTGGCAGCAAGTAGGTAGAGCAGATGCCAGCAGTTCTGAGGCAACTGCTTTCAAGTTTTATCACTGTAGTTATTTGTTTACCTTAACCAAATTACATTCTTCAAATTATATTCCCCCCCAAATTATGCTGAAGTCTTAAACCCCATTATCTGTGAATGTTATTATTTAGAGATAGAAGCTTTTCAGAGGTAATCAACTTGAGATGAAGCTATTAGAGTGGGTCCTAACCCAATATGACTGTTGTCCTTATAAGAAAAGAAGAGAAACAGAGATAGAAACACAGAGGAGAACACCATGTGATGAGAAGGCAGAGATATAGAGCTGCATCTACAAGCCAAGAAATGCCAAAGATTGCTAACAACACCAGAAGCTAAGAGACGTAGAACAGATTCTCCCCTAGAGTCTTCAGAGAGAGACATGATCCTGATTAATTTCAGACGCCTAACCTCCAGAACTATGAAAGAATATATAAATTTTTCAAATCACCCAGTTTGTGATCATTTGTTATGCTAACCCTCAGAAACTAATACAGATGGAAAATCACTATGTTTCCAAAGGTGTAAAAATTTGCTTTATCCATCAATATTGAAATTATCAAATTTTGTGAGAGTTCTAATAACAGGGTCTATGACTAAACTTTCTATTTAAACACAAAAAATAGAAGTACCACCAAATCTTAACAAAGAAGCTTTCTGATAAATTTGGCCAACAGAGGCTATACTAAATCTATATCCTAAGAGGCATACTTATATTTAATTTATGTAAATATAATCATTAAGAAACAAAATATAATAGAAAATAGAAAAGAAACAAAAAAAAGTAATAGGGGCAATATATACATTTTATTTTGCATTACTTTGTCTTAATTTGTAATTGAAGACATACCATTCATTTATTAATTTACTCATTTGTTTAATAACCACTTATAAAATATTTTTAAGAATTCATGCATGATGTTGTATAGATTTTTTTCTTCTTATCTGTCCTCTTAACCTGTGTTTTTACAAATTAGATTTACCAACACTTGGCAGATTTGCAAAGTATCAAGGTAGTCACATATTAGGGACTCTAGAGACATCATGTGTGTTACCAGGAACATTTATTTAGCTTTAGGATAAAATAAGACACTTATTCAGCTAATACATTTCTGTTCATATCACAATAAATGGGGAATATTAGTATCCTAATAGAATAAACTTTCAAGATAAAATTAGAAAGGCCTCACAACTTATAGTTAATATTGAACCTTGCATGTATTATAACAGAGGCTTAAATTCTTGATTTTTTTCCCCAAGCAGAAACTTTATAAAATAGTTTCTACAGATTTTTGTTTTGGGGGTCAAATTTTAAGATTATGAAGTTGTAGAAACTTAAAAAAAAAAAACTAACTCTGTAAAAAAAAAATAGGCAAAAGTTCCATATCAGATGGTTAAAATGAGCTATTTTTGTCACAATATAAGGAAATAATAGAAATGTAAGTAGAAAATGATGTCATTGATAAAGTTGCTAGCAATTTATCAGAAAGAGATAATCACTTGTATGTTCAGTGCTTCTCAAATCTCTTTCAACAAAGAACCACAAATGAAAGAATTAATTTTGAGAGGTTGAGGACGTAATCTAAAGCAATGGTCACAAGTGCAGAATTTCTTTCAAATCGTATTAGTTTCAGTATTAATGAAAACACATTCTATTATATGATAAACCAGTTTTATTACAAAAAACTATAATTTCTTACAATGGATCAGCAGAATTAATTATTGAACAAGAAGGGTGAAGTGAACATTACTAGTACAGTCCATATCTGGGTCTGTCTTCTTGCTTTTGTTGGCAGTAAGAAAGTTATTTCACATCCTAGTCCTTTAAAGTAGTCAGTGCCATGTGACTGTCATCTTAGTAGATTATGAGCAGAAGTGACTTGTAATAAAAATCCTTCTCATAATTGTCCACCCATTTCTTCCTCCTGGGTGGTGAGTATGGAAGCAACATATTCATATGATGAAGCCATACAATAAAAACATATTGAATCACTATGTCACTGAGCAGAAGTTATGTGGACAGGTCTAGAAAGCATTTAACATAGAGCAGATGTTTGGGGTATTTAAGTAAGAAACTATATCATAAGCCACCGAGATCTTGGGTTTGTTATTTTAGCGTTATCTCAGACAAGCCTGACCAATAATAGTCTATGTCTCTTCTTTGGTTTCTTGGTCCACAGAGGGTATGTAGCTAGAATTTTTTAAAATGCTATATTTGAATTTGAATTTCCCTAATGAGTTCCCAAGAAGATATAAACATAGGGTCTAGGGAAGAATTATTGCTTTGGCCAAAGCAAAGTCAAGAATACCAGGTTAAGAAATGTATACTTCATTTTTTAGGCACTGGGAGGCCATCAAAAGTTGCAATGTAAGAGCCAGGATTGATCAAGGCTTCACTTTGGGAGATTAATATGGTATTTTGGTATCCAAGTTGAAGTGAAGTGGGGAAAGTCAAAGTCAAGGTGATCACTTAAAAGGCTACTGAAATACTATAGTCCAGGTAATCATCGAGAAGCTCATGAACCAAGGTGGTACGTATAGCAGCAGCCAAGAAAGCTATCTTCAAGAGACACTGTAGAAATAGAATTGATAGTTTATGATAACTGGGAAAATAGATGTGAAAAAATGACCACAAATTTTCAGGTATGAGTAATAAGTAATGTCGGTCCCATTGGAAAAACAAAGAGATCCAATTGAAGGAGAAAGTTTCACAAAGATGTTATAATGATCACAGATTTGTGCTAAGCTGAGACCTGTCTTGCTCTTATCCATGCAGAGACTCAGACTTGTTCCATCTTCTGTCATCACCATTTCATAAGATAGTTTTTATTCTCCTGAAAGGGGAAGAGTGAGTTGCACTGTTGTGCAGACACTTCTCACTGTCTGAATGTAGAAGTGGTGTCCCTCTGTTCACAGTCCACTTGGCTAGCCTAATCTGTATGACCCTGACCAGTTGCATGGGATAGGAGAGTGAACTGTATATAACCACCAATCAGTTAAGCAAAGCATTAGCAGGTATCTAATTCTACTGCTACTGGCTCACTCAGACAGAAATATACCATTGATTCATGTGTTTTGGAGAGGAAGGACTATTCTTCATGTCACACTGGTGCATTAAAAGTGATGGGGATCATCTAGCAATGCTCATTGTTGTATATAATATCTATAAGTGGAGCTGGGTGAGGGGTGTGTACCTGTAATTTCAACTACTCAGGAGGCTGAGGATTTTTGAGCCCTGGAATTTGAGACCAGCCTGGTAAGACCCCATTTCAAAAAAAAAAGAAAAACTTAAAAAGGCAAGGTAAACTGAAATTTCTAAAAAAATTACAAAATAAAACTCTGGGGGATAGAAGATTTTTAGTTATGTAGAGTTAATTGCCTGAATATCCAAATTCACTAGAAGGCTGACAGCATTCCATTTCATTCAGCTTGTGTAAATTTCAGAATAGTCACCTCATATGTTCACACATTTTGAAAAAATCATTCTTCTTACAAGACATTCTTATTAAAGGAATGACTTGTATTCTTTCTTACTTTTATGTAAATCTAGTGATTGGTTTGCAAAGGCAAAGTCACAACTCTCTGCACTTTAAGAGTTTCAAAGGCTAAGGCTAGACATACCCCCATCTATATTCTGCATTGTGCTACCAGGGCTAGGAACTGGCATATAGCACTTTCAGGCTCCTAGTTTATCTGGCTTTCTATTAAGAATTCGAAAGACAGAATAAAAGGAAACTTTTCATGCCTCTGGATCTGGCAGGGTGGCAGTTGATGTAAAGCAGCAGATATGGGGTGTTTTCAGACTCCTGCAGCCCAGGCAGAGGCTGCATGTTTTCATCTGTTCCAGCACTAGTCAATGGGGTACTCCTTCAGAGGAAGTAGCCAACATCGCATGGTTAATAGTGCATCAGTATGTACAGGCCCTATTCGTGTGTCTACACAAAATATCAGCAGTTTCTCATCTCTGAGAGTATTACTTATCCCCGTTCCCTCTACCTTCTTGCCCTTTCAACTTCATTGTAACCAATTTTCCGATTTAAATTCCGTCTGTTTGAAATACCTAGAACGGCCGGTAATCCCGCGCCTTTGGGAGGCTGAGCTGAGTGGATTGCCTGAGCCCGCGGGTTCGAGACCCGCCTGGGTCAAAAAATTAGCCAGGCGTGGTAGTGCGCGCCTGTAATTCCGACTACTCGGAAGGCTGAGGTGGAAGGATCGCTGGAGCCCAGCAGGTCGAGGCTGCGGTGGCCGAGAGCGGCCACTGCACTCCAGTCTGGGCAACAGAGTGAAACTCCAACTCAAAAAAAAAAAAAGAAAGAAAGAAAGAAAGAAATACCTAGAACGGTTGACAGGACTCTGACTGATATGATGGGAGAAGTTCTAGCTATTAGTTTGTAAACAGTAACTTTGTGGAGGGCTGAGGATCTTCAGACTGGGCTACCATATGGCAAGAGGACTACTATATGACAAAGGGTCAAATTTCAGACAAAAGCTAAAGAACCAAGATGAGGAAAAATTAGCATGAGGCTACTTGGTTATTCCCTCTTCCTGTCAATGTTCTATGTGTATTTTTTCCTAAAGTTGGTGTAATTACAAAATTATATTGTAGAGTGAATAAATGGAAGTCATTTGAGAGTTACATTTGAAGTATGCTATAGAATCAAATAAGCTTAAAATCAAATGTTAGCTGGATCACCAGCTAACACCTCACTAGTCTTTTCTGTAAAATGGGGATAATATTACCATATTATTAAAGTATACTTATTATATTGTATTATTCATTACAGTTATGTCAGTGACTAGTATCAAGTATTAAGTGAGATTAATAATAATTGCTAACATTTCTTGAGCGCTTCCTCATATAGAATGTTGTATAATCCACAACCCTGTGAAACAGGTTTTATCATTATGCACATTATACAGATACAAAATTTAAGGTTCACTGAGATTAAATAACTTGCTCAAGTCATTGAATTAGCACATTTGAAGTCAGTACTCCAGCCTCTTTAGTCTAACACCAAGACAACAGCTTAATCCCTGTAAGACAATACCACCTTCGTTATATCAAAACTGCCTAATACAGTGCAAGGCACACATCAGTTGCCTAATGAATGGCAGTTATGGTTACCTTACTATTGATAGCTGCAGGGATCACTTGGACTGAGAGAAACTCACCAAAATGAAATGAGAACATCCCCAGTTAGATGAGGGTGCCAGCTTTAAGCGGGGCTCCCCTATTTTACCTGATACTTTACAAGTATCGCAGGTATAGTGTGGCATGGCAGTGTTGTTGAGCCACAGTTCTCTTACCTCCAGGGGACATGGAAAGGGTTCACATTTTCTTTCTCTGTATATGTTCAAAAAAACAGAGGTACATAGATGATAGAAGACAGGCTACTCGCAGAGATTAGACAAAACGCCCTTCCCTTTTTCTTATTATAAGTCAAGTTCCTCAGTTGGAGTAATGATTAAAATAAAATGCCAGAGCTGAATTAGCAGTTACCTGATCCTCCAAGAAAACTAGAACCCTAAGAAGCAAATTATCATTTTCTGAAAACTTATCCTCACATCATGTTGAATGACCTCCTCTTTGAGCCTTGCCTGAAAAACCTGCTTCCTTTTGTGTTTCCCCTTGAAGCACTTTGTGATATGATAGATGAAGAATGCCACATACAAATAAATTGGATGGTATTTCCTCCTATTATCTATGATTCCTTGATCTTCCAACAGAGTTTTTAATAAACATTTGAATTATTTACAGTAATCTACAAAGGCATTTTAATAGTGCATATGGTAGAGGGAAGAGAATGAAAAATGTCTTTGTTTCACTCTGACGGGATTGATGAACCATGACGCAAATGATTACTTGTCTCATTTGTAATTATTCATGGTAAAGATCTTCATTCAGTGGCAGAAATTTTCTGGCTCTGGGTCTTAGTGATTATGAAAGCATGAGAGTTATTTGCCACAATCTCACCACAGGACAAACTATCCTGTACATAAAGTTGGGGAATGGACTTCAGTGAAACAATTGTGGACACTTTTAACTGCCACTGCCTGTTAAGGTGCTTTCAGTCACTCCAATAGAGACAGAGAGAGAGGTGTGTATTTAGATTTTACTTTTTCCCATTCATAGAAATATCATGGTGTGGCCCCTCCGCTTGCATCACTGATATTTGTATTCAATTATGAGGGTGGACCCAAACAAAATAGAAATATCTTTGGAAGGTGGGTCCCGTATAATACAGGTGTCCCCCATTAGGTAAGTTTCTAGGAACCCATTGGCATCAGTGTAGCAACTAGCATTGTTGTGAGAGTTTGTGATTGGCTTCAATCTTTTTCTTTCTTTCTTTCTTTCTTTCTTTCTTTCTTTCTTTCTTTCCTTCCTTCCTTCCTTCCTTCTTTCTTTCTTTCTCTTTACTTCTTTCTTTCTCTCTTTCCTTTTCTCTCTTTCTCTCCTTCTCTCCTCTCTTCGTTCCCTCCCTCCCTCCCTCCTTCCTTCCTTCCTTCCTTCCTTCCTTCCTTCCTTCCTTCCTTCCTTCCTTCCTTCCTTCCTTCCTTCCTTTGTGTTTTTTTGAGGTTCTTTAAACATGGTTGCCTATTTCATGAGGGGGTGATTTATTAGTTCATCTGCTCACATCAAGTTCAGCAGTTTTGGACCCAAAACAGAATGATCCCCAAGCCCCACTCTCCCTATTCACCAAATCTCATCCTGAATGACTTTTTTGTTGTTTCCTCAGATGAAAAAAGTCCTCCAAGGGAAATGTATTGCCTATGTGGAAAAGGTGAAACAAAAAACGGCATCCAAATTGTCAAGTTCAAAAACTATTGTGAGCACTGGAAAAAGTGTCTTTATAGGTGTATTACATCAAACAGAGAGGACTTTGAAGGTGACTAAAGTTTAAACATGTAAGGATAAATACACAATTTCTTATAAATAAATTCTGAGGTTTTTTTGAGTCCCCCTTCATATATTGGAAATAACTTTAGCCAGGAGCTCTTAGCCATAGTACATTATTTACACATACAAATGAAAATCAAGTGTGGTTAAAGTCAGTGGAGATTTTTTTTTACTGAATCAGGTGCCTTTATGCTAACTCAACTAGACACCAACATGTAAATATTCCAGTCTTGGCTAATATCTGTGGTCCTATTGACCTTGTTTTCCAATGAGCTTCCATTCTGATCCATCTATGCTCTGATTTTTTACTTAATCTTCTGTTCTCAGCTCTGTATCTTCTCTCTAGGGTTTTCTTTTAATGGATGATTTTTCTTTTTATAGCTTGATTTTTTGTTTTCTAAGAATTTGGAGATTCTCTCTCCCTTCTAGATTATTTTACTAAAACCTTACCTAGTTTCAGCCTCTTAAGCACAGCCTGCAACACCACTAGGGGAGGGAATTTAAAAAGACAGAAAAATCAGTGGTTCTCTTCTATATGGCACTTTAGAATCACCTGAGATTTTTAAGCAAACCAATGATGAAGTTCTCATCCAGACTAATGGAATTAGAGTTTCTGGGGGCTTAAGTCAGGGCGTTTGTATATTTTAGTTTCAGGATGATTTTAATATTCCACTGAGGTTGAAAACCACAGATCTAGATAATCTAGGATCTTATCTCCAATTGGGAAAGAAGATATTCACCAGATGCAGCTGATCTATGTCTAGACAGAGTGAATGAATTGAAAATTGACATTCAGTCAAAGATTATTGATCAAGCATTGACCTTTCATGAAGTCTTCCCAGAAACCAGCACTAACCTGGTACAGTTAAGTTATGTGAGTTAATATGTCTTCTTTGTGCTTAAGCCAGCAAAGTTGGGGTTTCTGCTACCTAAAGAGTTCTCCTTGACATTAAGGGTATTAAGGTAATGTGTGGATATGAGAGTTTGTGTTTGAGGAAAGTGATTGTGTGTGGGTATGTGTGTGTGTGAGGGAGTGTGTGCACAAGACAGAGCATCTACACAAAGAAAACATTATCACACCACCTAGATTTTAAAAAATCATTGAAACCATTGTCTAATTAAGGTGTTTTAGTGTAGAATGACTGAGCTTTTTATTAAATTGTTATAATTTTGAGACCAAGTTAATAAAATAGAGCATTGTTTTGGCATTATGTGGATACTGTGTGTGTATGATGGGGAGTAGGGAAAAGGGGAGACAGAGAGAGAAGAGAGAGAGAGGGAGAAAGAGAGGAGAGAGAGGTGGGGAGGATATACAATGAAGCTCTTTTGTCACAAATTTTATTCTCTCAGAGGACTTTTTATTTCAAACAGATATTACAGCATAAAAGCCTGTTGTGATGGGTTAAAGCATTTGAAATAAAATTTCACAACATTCAAATGTACTATTAAAGGTTTCCACTAGAGAGGAAACAAAGGAGGTATGAATAAAAGCTTACTTGAAGAATTGCAGCCATGGCCATAGGCATAGGAGATGAAGATGTGTTTAAGTGGTGCTGAAAAGACAAATGTACAGAGGTAAGGAGCAGATTTATGCCTTATCAACTGCAAGGTTATACACCAGAAACACAGTGAAGATACTTTGTGGAAACCGGAATGAAATTTGGAGGACTTGGGTAGCCATTCAAATTTGGACTTTGTTGCTTCACTTAAATTGACAACGATGTTTTATATCCCTTCTCATTTGAAAATATAGTTTAAAAAGAATCGCAGGGTTTTTATTAATGTATTTTAGACTGTTTTTATTATTTCATCAGTGTTTTAAATTTTCCTTTATAATTAATGTGTTTTTATATTTTTAAAAAGTGTGTTTACTTATTTATTTTACCAATCTACCTCCTACCGCAAACAGTAGTCTGCACTTTTTCCATATTTTCAAGACGAATAGCATGCCATGTCTCACTGGAACAGTACGAGAATATAAATAAATAAAATTCATTTTCATTTGGAAAAAACATTCAAAACCTTACTATGTGCAAAGCATTGGACTAGGAATAAAACATAAAACAGACAATATGTCCATTCCTCCAAGAAAGCTATGGGGTTGTTATTACATTATAGTCTCTCTGTTTCATGTTATATATATGATTTAATTAATCCTTATAACAAACCAGTGAAGAAGGTACTTTACTCATTATATACAGATAAGAAAAATTGAGGTATTATTTTTTTAGACTACAAAATCCACGTATTTTCAATTATGTTATATTTTGATGAGCACCTAAGATGTGCTAAGTACATAATGCATTATACATGCTCTCTCAATTAATTATGTAAGATTCTTTATTAGGATTTCCACTTTATTGATGAAAGCAACGAGGCACAGATAGAATAAATAACTTTGCAGTCATAGAAGAGCAATTTAAATCCTAGTCTCTTTGTCTCCAATTCCAGTTTTTTTAAATCATCAATCAGTTGATCAACTGGAAGTTAAACAAGGGAATCAGGGTAGCAAGAGGAGAGAAAGAAGATAAATGAGGTAAGATGTATTAAAAAAAGAAGTTATGCATTTATATATATTTTGAACACTTCCAATTAGTAGCCTTGGATGTCTCTCTGAAATCACTTGTTGCTCTTATTCTGAGAGTCAATTAACAGGCAATTCTAGGAAGTGCAGAAGAGCATCAGTCCCTAGTATGTTAAATTAAAAGCAAGTAGAAAAAGGAGAAAATGATGCAAAACATTTGCAGATGATAAAAATAAGGTTATAAGTGTTTTTCTTCTTTTATCAGCATATTTTCTAATTCTTAATTTTGAATTAGTGAGAACATATGACTTTGTAAATTAAAAAATGCTACTTAACAAAATGAGCCGGGCTCAGTGGCTCAGCCTGTAATCCCGCGGCTTTGGGAGGCTGAGGTGAGTGGATTGCCTGAGCCTGTGGGTTCGAGACCCGCCTGGGCAGTGAGACCTCATCTCTACAATAAATCAAAAAATCAGCGGAGTGTGGTAGTGCATGCCTGTAATTCCAGCTACTTGGAAGGCTGAGGCAGAAGGATCACTGGAGCCCAGCAGGTCGAGGCTGCGGTGGCCAGGTGCGGCCACTGCACTCCAGTCTGGGCGACAGAGTAAGACTCCAACTAAAAAAAAAAAAACCAAAAAAACGTAGAGGTGGATACAAATCTTTTGTGTTCATATTTTAGTGTTGACCAAGTATAGCAATTCTTATTCACCAGCCTTGTACTTGGGTGAGGAAAAAATCTAATCCTAATCCTCAATAAAATCATCTTTCAAAGGATAAGTATGTGTTACCTGTGTATATCCTAGAAGAAACGATGATAATTCTCCAAAATAGAGCTCTGCAAATGGCTTGGTCAACACCACCATTATTTTTAGAAGTACATGCCCTCCCAAGAGAGTTCTTGAAGGGAATATTATTTTAGAGCTCCCAAGTTTGTTAAACATCTGTCATAGTACATTGCAGCCTTACCTACTTGTCTACTGATTCAAAAGGAAGAAAGAAAAAGAGTTAAAAAACCAAGTTTAAAAAACATTTATACATTTGATATTTTAAAACATTTTCTCCTCTTATTTGCTAGCATACCATACTCATACTTGAACTTTTCTTTATACTTAATCCCTCTTTAGGTGACATAATCTAATTACATGTCTTTATATCCCATTCATATACTGACAGTTACCAGACTTTCATCTCAGTCTATATTATTCCCCTGATGTCCAGGCTTTGATATCCAGCTATCTTCCTAGTATCTCCACATGGATAACTAATATGTATTTGAAACTTATTATGTCTAAGACAAAATTCCTATTTTTCTTCCAACCTAATTACCCTATAACTTTTCTCATCTTATTTAAGGAAAACTTTATATTTTTGTTTGCTCAGGCTCAAAACATTGTGAGAGCAATACTTGATTCCTTTCTCTTTCTCACAACACACATGCAATCCACTAGCAAATCCTATTGGTTCTACCTCCAAAACATAACCAAAAGACAGTACTTACCACTACCTCCAACATCACACCTCTGGTCAAACTACCACCATATTCCAGCTGATAATAATAATGTTCCTCTAGGTGGTTTCTGTTTTCAATTTTCCTCCCCCAAAATCAATTTCTAACATAGTAGCTGCTGTTATCTTTTAAAATACAAGTTAAATTGTGTTGTGACTCTGTTCAAGACCCACCAAAGCTTTTAGGTTTCACAAAAAGTTAAGCAAATGTCTTTGCAATACCAGGTTGCTCAAATCTCTATCTCTATTACTTCTGTGACCTTCTTACCTCAAACTCTCCTCACTCACTCTGGTTCAGCCACCTGGTCTTTGTTTCTGTGCCTGAGCACTAAAATCCCTCTGTCATCTCAAGCCCTTTTCACTTGAGCCAGAAACACTCAAGACCTTTTCTTTGAGCCAGAAACACTCTTTCTCTTATAATCAATACTAGAATTCTCTTCCTCATTTAAGAGAAAAATATCATTTATAGTCTCCAAAGGAAATGTTAATAATATAAAATAGACTCAGTAGCTAGCTATTGATTTATTTTCTAATGATAAGAAACAACTCATGAAAGCAGAGGTCTCCCAAATTCCAAACCAAACCTGACCCATTCAACATCAATCAGAGGCTGGAAGTATTAGGTGGAAATTAGAATTTGAGATAAATCAGTCTCTTCCATGTCTATGGAGTTGGTCTTAGAAAGGAGACCTCATGGTCTCAAAAAACCTTGGTCTACAGAAATCAACTGTGTTAATTCCCTGAAAGGGCTTTTAGCTCACTAATTTTAAGTTGAAACTTCAGTTTATTTATCAGTGCAGTTTCATTGTTTCATATCACAAACCAAACATGCTTGCCCTTGAATGTTTCTTCTTATGTTTCCTGCTAATTAACATACTCAAATAACAAGAGAAATTGTATTGTAGAAGAGCAGAGAAATATATGGAAAATAATTCAGTAGAGTCAATTAAAGAATTAGTTAAAATCACCCCACATATAAAATTCAAGTGATAATATCAACCTTCAAGTAATACATGACTGTTAGATTTACTATGTAAAGTGCTGTGGAGTCACCATTGATCCCATAAAATGAAGACAAGATTTTGGCCTCAAGGAGTTTATAAAGCAACATAAGAGCATATGACTCTTAAATGTAATTAATAGGGTGGAAAGTCCTATAATTAAGACACAAAGAACTTTAGGCAGAGAAAAAGGCATGAAGGCAAATTTAATTTAAATTATAGATTTAGGCAAAATTTCATGAAGTAACATCTCATGCGGACTTTGAAAAAAATTGAATTTCAATAAGTAAGAATGAAGGGGAGACCAGAAGGCCTTTATTTATGTACTTATTCATTCACTCAACATAATAAATACTTACTGAGAACCTTCTAAATTTTCATGAATTATTTTAGATGCAGGAGAGGTATTTCTCATCCAGAGGAAAGATTTACAGAGGTGAGGAAGTATGAGAAAATTAGTAAGGTAAAATTGGCTGAGGAAGTGAGAAGATAAAAGGTAAAAGAGTGGTGAGGTGATAAAATAAGATGGAGAGAGTGGGAATCAGAGGAAATGGAAATGATATCTTGTTTTTTGAAAGTGAATGCTTTTATTGAAAAACTCAATAGAAGTGTCAGTTACTATTATTATAATCAATAATCTTCAATGATGCACTGAAATGTTTTGAGTTTATGCAATAACAAGATTTTTTAAAAAGACGAATGACCATTTTTAGTACACTTTTTAAGAGAAACAATACAAAATAAAACAAAACACTAATATGCCCCAAAGAACTCTAAGATAATGGGATTTCTCAAACAAAAATTCCACAAATGTCTCCATGAAACAGTTCATTTCATGTCTGCTTCAGGGTGTTCTTAATCCATTTAGATATAAAGTAAACCAGGAAGCACAAGGTGACAAATTTGGTTATAAGGCAACATGCTTTAAAGAAATGTTCTCAAAACTATTAAATGTGTCTGATGTCCCAAACACAATTGTCTTTAGACTTGAGTTATGGGTTTTTGAAGCATTTATCTGGGACTGATTGATACAGTGATGATCCTTTGCCATTTCTCTTTCGAAGCTCTGTCAATCTTTCTTTACTACAACCATCTTATGCATTTCTATTTGAGGTCTCACATTTTCAATACACCAAGTCATTGAGGTTGAATATACTCCAGGTTCTCTACCCTGACTTGTCCTTTAGACACACTGGCTATCAGTGTTTGTGTATTTAAATATATATAAAGTGAACTACAATACTTTGAGATAATCTCACCTGCCTGAGAGGATTCATCTTAATTTCTTACCTGTTGATCTCTCTTTAAATCTGGCTGGGAGTAATCACATGTCTGCCAAGATTTAAAAAATAGACAATGGTCTAGCCTGGATATATGGTACTAGGGATAACAGAGTTTACCAAAGCTAATTCAATTAAAAATTAGAATTTAGTGCAGTCAGGTCTTCCCCATCATCACAGGGCAGCTTCAGTAAACTCTCATCTGGCCATAAGTAGAAATTTTTAGGCATTTCATACTTTGAAATTTACCAAGCACTACAGCTTCCCCAAAAGTAAAAAACAGTCATCCAATTTGTCTCTTCAGTCTTCTTGCCATGTAATTTTATTGTCTTCCAAAATCTTTGTTTCCTAGATAGCTTTTGTGACATATATATAAACATGAAACAGACTCTGGGTAGAGTATCTGAAAAAGTGGATGGCCAGGGCAGTGTCCCCACTGAATATATGTAGAGTCCTTGGGTACCCACAAAGATGAGAGTTGACTTCTTTTTACTAAAAAGCAATAAAGATATTCAAAAGGCAGTCTACAGGCCAAGAAATGAGAAGACAAGAAATTAATAATTCAGACATAAAAACCAGAAGTATCACCTTCTCTTTGTTTAAGTCTATGGATTGGTGATTTGTGTGTGAGTTGTGGGTTTCACTGTCTCCAGGGTAGCAAGTACACAGCTGAATGAATGCCAGAGTTGGCAGAACCAAAGAGGGTCTCAAAAAGCATGGAAGCAGAGGATACAACTCAAAATACTAAATTCCTTTTGGCTCAGTCTTTAACTTCCGTCACTTCTTTACACTGATTTGTCCCAAATTTGTATTTTCAGATTCAACTTCTTCCCTGAATACCATTAATTCACTTATGAACTACACTTAGATGCATTGCAGACTTCTGAAACCAAACATGTTCAAAATAAACTCTTGAACTCCTTCCCAAATTAGTTTTTTCCAAGACTTCTCCATCTGATTAAATAGCATCACTCTTTATCCAGTTGCTTAGTCCAAAATTCTAGGCTTCTTAATTGAGTCTTTCTCTAATATCTCCTATGCAAGTTCCTCAGCAAGTGCTGTTACTGCCATGTTAGAGTTATATTATGAACTTGATCAATTCTATCAACTTTACTGCCAGTACATAAAGTCAACTCTTATAATTTCTCCTTTAGACTATCACATTATCAAGACTGCTCACTGAATCCCCTACTTCTGGGCTTGCCATACATCATCCTGTGTCCTTTACATTTGCTTCTTGCACACAGTATCCAGAAAAAGTCTTCTAAATGAAAAAAATCAGATCATATCACTCTCCTGTTCAAAACATTCCCTCCACTTCTGAACAAAATTGAAAATCTTTAGCAAGGTTTATAAGGCTCTTCATGGTCTGACCCTACTAATTGCTTGGACGTCATCTATCCTCATGTACCTTCCCTTAACCCCTGGCTCATTTTTCTATAACCTTATTCTTTTTTTTTTCTTTTTTTTTTTATGAGTCGGAGTCACACTCTGCTACCCAGTTCACCTCAGGCTCAGGCAATCCTTCCACCTTTGCCTCCCGAGTAGCTGAGATTACAGGGGCATGCCACCATGCCCAGCTTATTTATTTATTTATTTATTTATTATTTTTTTTTTGGTAGGAAGCGGTCTCACTGTGTTGTCCAGGATAGTCTCTAACTCCTGGGCTCAAGCAATCCACCTAACTTGGCCTCCCAAAGTGCTAGTATTACAGGCACGAGCCACTGCGCCCAGCCGAGTATGCTTATTCTTGCTGTGTTTTCAACACAATCATTTCTTTTTTGCCTTGTGGATTTTATACTAGCTGTTTCCTCTTCCCAGATTGCATGTCTCCAGGAGTTTTAAAGGGAAGGCTACTTTACGTCAGGTAAGTTTCTGTTCAAATTTGACCTTCTAGACTGTTCTAACTAAAATAATCTCTACATCACCTCTGCCCTCTATGTACTAACTCAACTACATTTTTTCTTAGCACTCACCCAACCTGAAATTATATTCTGTTTACTTGTGACTTTCAAAAGAAAATCATTTCCATATTCACTGCTGTGTCTTTAAGACTTAGACTAGCACCTAGTGCAAAATAGGTACTGAATACATATTTAATGAATCAGAACACAATTCAAGACCCCTGAGCCAGGACAAGCTAGCTATCAACTGTCCAGCCACAATGTATAATGAGTGTCTTAAAACTATTTGGAATTTATTTTCAAGAGACTCTCTATTTCTATAGACCATCTTATAACTTCAATTCTTATTGTGCATAGCTTCTTATTTAGTATTTGTTTCTTTCTCTTTTTTAATTAGTACAAATGAAATTAGTGGTCATGGTCCCTTTTGTTTAGCATAGCAATCATTCCCTTGAATGTTGGAATGGAAAATTAGATTCAAAGACAACTTTTCTTAAAATAAGGGCCTGAGGGATGATAAAAAAAAAAAAAATGCACTGAAGCTGGAATCACATGTTCATTGAGTTCCTTAGAGAAAACTTCAACTCTCTACAGGAATTCTGCCTCTAAATTAGGGATCAGGGCATCTCTGTACAGGTTTAAGCTTCAAGTAATCTAAATAAGATTTAGAATTTAATTAAACTCCCATATATGTACAGTAATGGGTCTTACTGAAATATGAACTAAGATAAATATGATTTGCTTATCTTTTTATTTCATTTTATTTTTTTTGAGTTGGAGTCTCACTCTGTTGCCCAGACTGGAGTGCAGTGGCTGCTCCCGGCCACCGCAGCCTCGACCTGCTGGGCTCTGGCGATCCTTCCGCCTCAGCCTTTCCAAGTAGCCGGAATTACAGGCATGTGCTACCACGCCCAGCTGATTTTTTGATTTATTGTAGAGATGAGGTCTCGCTGCCCAGGTGGGTCTCGAACCTGCAGGCTCAGGCAATCCACTCACTTCAGCCTCCCAAAGGTGCGGGATTACAGGTTGAGCCACCGAGCCCGGCTGCTTATCTTTTAAAATTCCAAATACAAAGGAAAATATAAAATATATCAATACTGGAAAACACCTGAGAAAGTAACTGAACCTTGGGTGCTTCTTCAAAAAATTTTTAAAAATGAGACTAATTTTATCTACCTCCACTCAACTATGATGAGAATTAAATAAGAAAAAGTAGATGAATAGGCTTGGATAACTATAGTGTGCTGAAGAACTATAAGGATTATCAACCATATTATCAGTCAGAGGGGTCCCGTTAACTCTAGGAAGACTCCAGTCTCCATCACACGATTAATGGTTTAGTCCTGCTGCACCCATTCTTTTGATTCAAGCAGAGGCCAGGTACAGTTCTGCAGAGCTAACACAAATCTTTGAGGCATGAGACCAGGACCTTAATCCCAATTCAAGCATGACTTGTTGAGTTTTCCAGGTATTTCATATTATCACTCTCACTTTGATTTTATGATCAATTGAAAAAGGATTATAAAATTGTGAACTCTATGTGCCTACCAGCTCTAAATTCATGCCTTTTTATATTCCTTAGTATAATCATGGTATTTTGCTGTTAAAACTTGTAGATGTTATCCCACTTCCTGTATTTCCTTCTAGGAGAGTAAATTGAAAGAAATTTCTTTAGAATAAGGAACAGCACAGTAGACTGAGAAATCAGTCTTGTACTTGACATTCCAACAAGAGCAGGACTATGCTAGACCACAAGAGAGAGACTGTAGCCTGACATACCACTTTATTCCAAGAGGCAGAAACAGATATTGAAGGCAGAACAATACAATTATAGACTACGAAATTGCTTTCTTCAACTTCACAATAATTTTATTAAACCTTTTGCATCAGGAAGTGAATGTCCTTCCTTCCTTCCTTCCTTCCTTCCTTCCTTCCTTCCTTCCTTCCTTCCTTCCTTCCTTCCTTCCTTTTCAGTCTATTTATTCCACAATGGCTAATCACATAACTTGCGTGTACATTTTACTACCTCACCTCTTTGAGAACAAACAGCCTCATTTTAGAGAGAGATAGGATCACTCTTCTGTAGTTTTATCTACTGATGAATCTGGCACTCCATAAGTCTTTACTAAACATTTGTTGTGTCATGATCGGGTAGTTGCTGGATAAATAAATGAATGCAGATCACACCAGTGGACAGAAGATAGTGATGGGAAGTCTAACCATGGCAAGGTAGCATGTAGAAAGGCTCCGTATAAACTCGTTACTGGAAAACGATTTTTCTCTCTTTTTTGAATTGGAGTCTCACTCTTCCGCCCAGACTGGGGTGCAGTGGCACGCACGCTCACGGCCACCTCAGCGTCAACCTCCTGGGCTCCAGCGATCCTTCCGCCTTCCGAGTAACCAAAACTACAGAGGTGCACTACCACGCCCAGCTATTTTTTATTTTATTGTGGAGACCAGGTCTCGCCAGGTTGCCCAGACTGGTCTCGAACCTGCGGACTCAGGCAATCCACTCGCCTGGGTGTCCCTAAATACTGGGATTACAGGCTGAGCCACTGAGCCCGGCCGATTTTTCTCTTTACAAAGTTCCTTTCACTCTCCTGCACGTCTGACTTTTCTTCTCATCCTCCTCAGCCATCATGTTAACATCTACCACCATGTGTCAGGACCTCACTAGCACATTACAGATGGCACTCTCCCCACTCTTTGCCTGGATTCCTTATCTACACTGCTACTCTGACTCCTCCCACCACAGGCCCTACCTCTTCCCTGTTTCTCCTTCTTCCAAAAGGAGTTTATTTCTCCTACTTTCTAAATCAGAATGTGCCTTGGGCTTAGTGCTAGAGCCCAGATTCTGCCAAGGACTTTGATGCTGCGTGTGTGCTTGCTCCTCTGTGACTTAGGCCCTACTCTCGATGTGTATCCCAGCAGGTCTTAAAAAACAACTACTCTGAATAAAGTAAAACTATCGGGATCACTCACCCAATGGATGCTTAAATAAAGTCAGCTCAGAAGAGGAAAATTAGCCTTTTCTTAACAAAGTATCAAACACACTGTTGATCATGGAGCACATAGACGAAGTTGAAATGAATTTTTTTGTTGCTTTTATTCTTGTGCTGTGACGTTTTATACTTGTGCCATACTGTGGCTGCACCATCCCAAACTTCAACACCACTGTTTTTTTTTTAACCTTGTAACAGGAAAAATGCATTTCTGTTCTTTTGCCAATGTTAGGAATTCCTGATTCTAATATCTAATTGTATGCAGTTTTCACTGTTTTAAGTGATTAAGAAATTGTGTTTTAAGTTGGATAACTATACCTCTAAGCAAAATAAGACCAGAGATTGTTCTGTCACATTATATCTTTTTCTCTCTCCCTCTCTCACTAAATAGCTTTCTTCACATAACTACATTGTGCTTCTTTTTTAAATTATGATTTTATTTTATTATTCTGTTTTTATTTTATTTTAAAGATGTGGGGTACAATCCAGGATTCGGTATACAAATGTTCATTATGCAGGTACCCTTGTTGATGAGGTATGCCCCTTCCTCCCCTGGCAGTTTCCCTCAACTCCCAACCCACCCTAGCCCCCCTCTGCTGGCAGTTTCCCATTAATGCCAATTCCTTTCTTATAGCATTATGATAATTGTTCAAGGTCTGCTTATGAGTGAGAACATATGGTACTCTTTTCTTTGTTTCTGTGATAGATCACTGAGTATGATAGACTTTAAATCCATTCAAATTTTAAAGATGTGGGGTATAATTCAGAATTAGGTATATAAGTGGTCATTGTACAGGTAAAGTTTGGGCCTCCCTTCGATCCCCACTTCGCCTGATTTGAGACCAGGTACCCTTGTTGATGTTTGTGCCTCATTCCTTCCCTGCAGTGTCCTGCTACTGCCAATCCCTTTATTATTATGTATGAGTGAGAACATGCGGCACTCAGATCTTTGTTTCTGTGATAGATCACATGGTATGATAGACTCTAAATCCATCCAAGTTGCTGCAAGGTGCATAATTTTGTTCTTCTTCATGGCTGCATAATATTCCACTGTGTATATGAACTGGATTTTTTTTTTTTTTTGTCCAGTCCAGTTTCGAAGGGCAGCATGGTTGGTTCCATGTTTTTGCTATTGTGACTATTGCTGCAATAAACATGCATGTGCAGGCATCTTTTTTGTAGAGGGATTTAAGTTCCTCTGGGTATATTCCCCGAAGGGGAATTGCTGAGTGGTATGGAAGGTTAATTTCTAGTGTAGCAATTGTTTTCCATAAAGGTTGAACTAGTTTGCATTCTGACCAACAATGTGGAAGCATCCCTTTTCTCTGCATCCTCACCAGAATCTGTCGTTTTTTTGTTTTATTATTGATGGCCATTCTTACTGGAGTTAGGTGGTATCTCAGTGTGGTTTTGATTTGCAATTCACTGTTGATTAGTAAGACTGAGCATTTTTCATGTGTCTGTTGGCTGTAAGTATGTCTTCTTTTAAGAAGTGTCTTTCCATGTCTCTTGCCATCTTTTTGGAGCTGTTTGTTTTTTTCTCCTTTCAGCACATTTTAGTTCCTTGTAGATCATGGATGTTAGGCCTTTGCCAGATATACAGTTGGCAAATATTTTTTTCCATTCTGTGAGCTGTCTGCCCACTCTGTTGATGGATTCTTTTGCTTTGCAGAAGCTTTTCAGTTTGATGAGGTCCCATTTATCCCATCTCTTATGGCATGGGCTTTTGGGGCTTTGATCAGGAATTGACTGCCTATTCTGATTTCCATAATGGTGTCTCTTGCATTTTCTAAGATTCTAAATGTTTGAGACTTTGCTTAGGTCTTTGATACATTTGGAGTTGATTTTTTTATGGTGATAAGTAGGGGTCCTGTTTCATTCTTCTGCGTGTGGTCAGCCAGTTTTCCCAGGATCATTTACTAAAAAGGTCCTCTTCTCCCCAGTGGTTGTTGTAGGAGGCTTTGTTGAAGATAAGTTGGTTGAGAAATTGAAATTTTGTTTCTGGAATCTCTTTTCTGTCCTGTTCCATTAGACTATATATCTGCTCTTGTACCGATAACAGATTGTTTTCACTATTGTAGCCTTATAATAAAGTTTAAAGTCTGGAAGTGTGATACCTCCCACTTTGTTTCTTTTGCTAAGGATTGTTTGGCTACTCATGGTAGTTTATGTTTCCATATGCATTTCTCTGCTGTTGCTTCCAGGTCTGAGAAGAATGATGTTGGTAATTTAATGGGCATTGATTGAATCTGTAGGTTGTCTTTGGTAGGATGGTCATCTGAACAATGTTGATTCTTTCAATCAAGAGCAGGGAATATTTTTCCATTTGTTTGTGTCATCTTTGACTTCTTTGAGGAGTGTTTTGTAGTTTTCATTGTAAAGGTCTTCACTTCTCTGGTTAGGAAGATGCTGAGGTATTTCATTTTCTATGTGCCTATTGTTAATGGGATTGTGCTTTGTATTGGGGGCTCTTCCTGTTTGTTGTTGGTGTATAAGAATGCAACTGTCATTTGTACATTGATTTTGTACCCTGAGACTTCGCCAAAGTCCTTTATCAGTACAAGGAGGTTTTTGACGATTCACTTGAATTTTCAAGGTATATGATGATATCAGCAAAAAAGGATAACTTGACTTCTTTTCCTATTTAGATACCCCTGACTTGTTCCTCTTGGCTTATTGTTCAAGCTAGGACTTCCAACACTATGTTGAACAGGAGGGGTGAGGTTTGGCAGCCTTGTCTCATTCTGGTTATCAGGGGATATGCTTCCAATTTTTGTCCGTTTAACAATATGTTGGCTGTGGGTTTAACATAGATGGCTCTTACTATTTTGAGGTATGGTCCCTCTATGCCTAGGTGTTCAAGGGTTTTTATCAAAAAGTGATGCTGGATTTTTTTCTGCATATAATGGTATAATCATGTGGTTCTTGCTTTTACATCTGTTGATATATTTAACTACATTTATGGTCTTGTGGATGTTGAACCAGCCCTGCATCCTGGGGATGAAGTCTACCTGATCATTTTGGATGATTTTTGTGATATGTTGTTGGATCTGATCTGCTAGAATCTTGTTGAATATTTTTGCATCTTTGTTCATCAGGGATATTGGGCTATAGTCCTCTTTTTTAGTTGAATCTTTATACGGTTTGGGAATCAGTGTGATGTTAGCTTCATAAAATGATTTGGGGAGCATTCCATTTTTCTCGATTGCCTAAAATGCTTTCAAAAGAATTAGTATTAGTTCCTCATATGCTTTGTAGAATTCTGCTGGAAATCCATCTGACTCAGGGCTTTTTCTGTAAGTAGTTTTCTTATAACAGTTAATTTCCTGGATTGTTATTGGTCTATTTAAGGTCTCAATTACCTCGTGTTTCAACCTGGGGAGGTTGTGTGATGTCAGAAAGTCCTCCATTTCAAATAGGTTATAGAGTATTTTTCCATACAGGTGTGCATAGTAATCTCTAACAATAGTTTGTATTTCTTCAGGGCCAGGTGTGACTTGATCTTTTGCATTTCTGATTGTGTTTATTTGGACTTTGTGTCTCCTTATCTTGGCCATTCTTGCTCGGTGTCCATAAATCTTGTTTATTCTTTCAAATAACCTGCTTTTTGTTTTATTAATTTTTTTCTATGGTATTTTTGTCCTCTATGTCCCATATTTGGGCTTTTACTTGATGATCTGAATTCTTCTGGTGAATTAGGGTTTTGGTGGTCTTGTCTTTCCAGCTTCCTTTGGTGATTCGTTAGACTGTTAACTTGTTCTCTTTCTATTTTCTTGATGGGTGTTCATAGAGGTATATATTCCCGTCTCAGGATGTTTTCATGGCATCCCAGAGATTTTGGTAAGATGTTTCTTCATTTTCATTTGATTCCAGGAATCTTTTAATTTCTGTTTTGATTTCTTTATTGACTCAGGTGTTGTTCAGCATCATGTTGTTTAGTGTCCGTGTCTTTGTGGGGTTTGGGGGAATTTTGGTGGTGGTGAAATTTATTTTTATTCCACTGTGGTCTGAGAAGATGCATGGCAGTATTTCAATCTTGTGAAATTTGTTTATGCTTGATTTATGGTCAAAGAAGTGATTGATGTTGGTGTACATTCCATGTGGTAATTAATAAAATATGTACTGTCATTGTTGGGTGAAGTGTTCTGTAGGTATCTACTAAGTGCATTTGGTCAAGAGTCAATGTGAGGTTGCAGATCTCTGTTGATTTTTTTACCTCAATAATCTATCTAGGGTTTTTAGTGGTGTATTTAAGTCTCCAGCTATGATATTGTTAAAAGCAATTTTTTTTTTAGTTTACCTAGTAGCTGCTTTATAAAAGCTGGTGTTCCTGTGTTGGGTGCATATACATTTAGGATAGATATTTCTTATTGATGGATCAAAACTTTTTATCATCATGTAGTGTCTTCCTTATCTTTTTAAATTTTTCATAGCTTAAAGGTTGTTTTGCCTGATATTAAGATCGTGAAAAAAGATACCTGCACACGTATGTTTATCACAGTGTTGTTCACAATAGCAAGAACCTGGAAACAACCATGCTGCCCATCAAAAGAGGACTGGATTAAAAAAATGTGGTACATATACACGATGGAATACTACACAGCCATAAAAAAGAACAAAATCATGAATTTCGCAGCAACCTGGATGGAACTAGAGTCTATAATACTGAGTGACCTCTCACAGAAACAAAGATCAGAGTATCACATGTTCTCACTCATATAATGGACCTTGAACATCCAGTGTAATACTATAAGAAAATGACTGACGGTACTGGGAAACTACGGAGGGGGGGATGGGATTAACAGTAGCAAATATCTGTCTGGGGAAGGAGAAACACCTCTTATCAACAGGGTGCCTGAATGAAACGTAATTATACACCTAACCCTTAACTCTACCTCACAAAACCATAATAAAAAATATTGATTAAAAAAAAAAAAAAGATCGTGATTCCTGCCTTCTTTTGTGATCAGTTCACCTGAAAACATTTTCCATCCTCTAACTTTAAATCTGTCGGCATCCTATGTGGTTAGATGAGTTTCTTGAAGGCAGCAAATTACTGGGTCATTTTTAAAAAATCCAGTTTTCCAATCTATGTCTTGTCAGTTGTATATTTAGTCCATTCACACTTAGACTGATTATTGAAATGTGAGCATTTGTCTCTGTCATAATGCTTTCATAAGGCTGTTTTGTTTTTGCTTAGCTTTTGTGTTCATATATGTGTGTTTTCATTTTTGTGGGTATGCTGAGTATTCTGCTGCTTCTGTTTGTGATCTTATTAAGTACATGATTTTTTTTTGCACAGCACCTTTTTAAGCATCTCCTGTAGAGTTGGTCTCAAAGCAGCATATTCTTTTAGGGACTAGATATCTGGGGAGGATTTTAATTCTCCCTCACTGATGAAACTTAGCCTGGTAGGAAATTCTTTGTTGAAATTGTATATCTCTGAGAACTTTAAAGATTGGAGCCCAATTCCTTCTGGCTGTAGTGTTTCTGCAGTTAAGTCTGAAGCATTTCTGATTGATCTTCTCCAAGATGCAGTCTCACCTTTTTCCCTTGTTGCCTTTAGGATTTTTTCTTTTATATCTACTTTGTGTAAGCAGATTACTATGTCTAGGGGTTGGTCTTCTCATAAGATGTCTTGCAGGGGTTTCTGAATCTTTTGTGTTTGTATATAGTTGTCTCTCTGGTCAGATAAGGGATGTTTTCTGGAATGACCTCGTGGAATGTTTGCTCCAGGGTATTTTCTGCTTCTCTTTCTATTTCAGGTATTCCAATCAGACATAGGTTTACTTTCTCTCTCTTTTTTTTTCTTTGAGTTGGAGTCTCACTCTGTCACCCAGAGTGGAGTGCAGTGGCCGCTCCCAGCCACCACAGCCTCGACCTGCTGGACTCCGGTGAAATCGCACATCTCTTGGAGAGTTTCTTCCTTCTTCTTCTTTTTTTTTCTATATTTTTAATAGATTGGCTTAATTATATATTTTGGTCTTCCAGCTCTGAGATTCTTTCTTCTGCTTGGTCAAGTCTGCTTCCCATGCTTGTCAGTTTGTCACTTATTTCTTGGATGGAGTTCTTTATTTCTGTTATTTCTAAGTACACTTTCTTGAGTTTGTCCTGCTTCATTGCAATATCATTTAGTTTTATCTTTATATGTCTTGATTTTTATTCATTGTATCCAAGGATCATCTGATATCCATAAGTATCTTCTAGGTACTGTTGTTCTCTGAGATAGCCATTGTTTGTGCCCCAGTAGGTGTTCTCACACTAACTCTTTGCTAGAGCTCTGGTTTCCAGCAGTTCTTTGTTGATTTTTCTTCATTTGTGGCATTTCTCTTATCTTTGTCTTTAATTCTGTTACTCAGTGGAAAATGGAGAATCAGTCACTTCTGATATTTGCTGTACCTTTTATCTTTCCTTGAGCTGGGGCTCTGGGTTTGTTCAATTATCAAGCAGGGCTGAGGGTGGGGCATTGTTCTCTGAGATCACCATTGTTTACATCTCTACAATTTTGAGCACTTACTAGGGGTGAGGGGAGCTGCAAGGACTCAGAACCTATTAGCAGGTCATAATGTTTCTGTTGGGGTATGGAAGGACAGGGTGAGGGTGGAGAGGCGCTGGAGGGAGGCACACAGTACTGCCGCGGTTGACAAGCTGGAGGTGTGTGCTGGCAACCCAGAGATCCGAGCAAATGCAAAGAATTGCAACACACAGAGGTGAGAGAAGAAAAGATTTATTTAAGAAAAGTTAGTCGGGCTCAGTGACTCAGCCTGTAATCACGCGCCTTTGGGAGGCTGAGGTGAGTGGATTGCCTGAGACCACAGGTTCGAGACTCGCCTGGCCAACTTGGTGAGACCTCATCTCTACAATAAATCAAAATGAACTGGGTGTGGTAGCACCCGCCTGTAGTTCCAGCTACTTGGAAGACAGAGGCAGAAGGATCGCCGGAGCCCAGCAGGTCGAGGCTGCAGTGGCTGGGAGCGGCCACTGCACTCCAGTTTGGGTGACCGAGTGAGACTCCAACTCAAAAAAAAAAAAAAAAAGAAAAGAAAAGTTCACCCCCACAGACAGGGAGTGGGCTTACACTCTAGGTGAGTGTGGCCTCGAAGACCCCCAGAGTCCTTGCTTAAATCCTTTTCTTGGAGATGTTGCACGTGACTGCTGTGACTTCCTTATCGACCACCTGTGGAGAACCTGTGACACAGAGACCCATTAATGTTCGCCCACATTATCACAGCCCCTAGAAAAGGGCGTGACAAGGATTCTAATTCTCCTGCACCTTCCCAAACGACATTCCTTAGACCTAATGGAGGGCGCACCTCCCCTTATGTCCTAGGCATTCCCAGTGGGTAGCTTAGGGGGATGGTTGACATCCCTGTAGATAGTGTCCAATTTACTGGAAGATCGAATCCCCACCTGCTCCCCCTCTGAGCAGTCATAACTTTTGTAATTATGATTTTCATGACTTTTGCAATCCTTGCCCAATGCATGATGTCCTAGGCCTTGTAAATTCCTTTACTCTAGGCAAGCTTGATTGCCACTATGAGATACCTGGCACCAGGAAGTCTGTTCCTAAAAAGGCAAAGTCGGCAAAAGTTTACTTAAAGTGTGCATTTCTCCAAAAGCATAGCTTCTACTTTCTCATCATTGTATTAAGATTTAGAAAGAAGAGTTAAAAAAAATGCATTTCCCACTCCCGGCCTGTGCTTTCAGTTTCCTATCTGGTGATTGGGCCAGCTGGGACGCGCTTTCCATCTCTGCACAATATGACCTTACAGTAGGTGGGTATGCTTGCATAGCCCCTGAGTCCAAGACAGGGTATAAAATGGAAAAGAGAGAGGAGAAAGAAGGAAAAAAGAGAAAGAAAGAGAAAGGAAAATAAGAAAGAAAGATAGGAAAAAAAAGAAAGAAAAAACATACACATTAAAAAAAAAACAGAGAAAGAACAAAGAAAGAGAAATAGAAGGGGGGAAAAAGAGAAAACAAAGCAACCAAACAAGATAATCAAACAAACAAAACAATACCCCACCAGCCTCCTTTTCTGTCAATTCCACTGTCTGCTTTTATTGCCCAACAGCTGGCACAGGGTGGAGGGTTGATCCTCTGGGGTTCCGTATCTGCCGTTTCTTCAGGGTTTTTGCACGGGGGCAAAGTTCTCTGAGTTGCAAAGAACAGCCCAATGCAACACAGAGATCAGCACCTGGTCTCAAGATGCAGTTCTGCTGTTCCACAGAGGCTGCCTTGGGACAGTTCTCTGCCCAAGCATTAGAGAGTCTGCTCAGTTTCTCTGCCAGGAGCTATTACTCCCTTCCCAGCAGTTACCAGTCTCTGGCTCTCAGGACGTAGGGACAGAGCTTGGAGCCCCATCTAGGCTCCAGGGTGGGCTCTCTCCAATGCTTCCCTGGGAGTCTCTCAGGCTCCCTCCCTGTGTTCCCTCCATGGCCCTCACTGCCAGCATTCAGCTCACTCCTGCAGATTTTCCCAGGAATAGCTCCCAAATTTTCTGCTGCTCTCACTCTAATTGCATGCATCTGTTTTTGATCCAGTGTGGGGGTAGAGTGTCTGTCTCTCCTGTATGGTGCACTTGGAGTATCCTCTCTCAGCAAACAATGGTTGATTTCAGAGGGGTGCAGAGATCACCTCTTGATCTCAGGATGCAGAGTGCTCAGTATGCAGGCAGCTCAGTATTGGGCAAGATAAAGCAGGTCTCTGCCTAATCTCAGGACAGAGAAAATGGCGGCTGTTCATGTTTTTTTCTCCAGTGGGGCTCAGCTCCAGAATTCCTCCCTGTGCTTTTTCCATGGTCCCTATTGCCTATGTTTGACCTGTGGTTGTGGTGGTGGTGTAGGCCAGGTGCCAGCTGGTATCTTCTGCTTTTTCCTGAGTGATGCCCTGGGGATGGCGGATCCTTCTGCGCACAGTGGGTACTGAATTCAGAGCAGAGGAAAATAGTAGATGTTTCTTCAGGGGGCCCTGGGTGCTTGATCCTATGTCTCCCCTCAGTTGGACATTTGCTCACCCACTTGCATACACAAACAAACACAGATTAGTTTTTTTGTGCACTCACCCATGCAGAGACTCTCACACTCTGACCAGATACAATGCCATCTTGCCCCCAATCCGGTTTTTTGCTATTGTTGTTTTCATGTTGTTGTTTACTTTGGCAAACCAATCAAACAAAATGCAAAATTTTGTAAGCCAATACTCATGTTCTTCGTCTATCTATATTGCAATCGTCTTTTCATATCCACTGCTCTCATCTGCTAAGGACAGACTCTTCCCATCCTAAATACAGAATCAATAGAATATAATTTACTTAAAAGAATAAGTATTTGCTTTCAACCTCAAAGAGAGAGAAAGGAAAAAAATAAGCTTTTGCCTCATATTTAAGTTCAATTCCTCCTACATATCAGAGACCTCTGGTTATTGGTGAATCCTATAGAGAGCAAACATATGGAGATTATTCAACTTAATTTGCATGGAATTTATTTCAACATGGACATTTCTAGTTTATTAAGACTCATTTGGTCTTCTATTAACTGACCTATGTTCATACTGACCAATATTTGTTTTTTCTCCATGATAAATTCAGGCTTGTTCACTTAAGCATACTATAGACCTAAACAAAAGAGAAGAGGAAGGGGAAAGGAAAGGGGAAAAAAAGGAGCAAGAGGAGAAGGAGGAAGAGGAAGTGCCATTACTGTAGATAGTGTTAAAAGAGTACACTGAGATAAATGTCCTGGGTTGGAATTCCACTATATCACTCAGTAGCTACGGCATTAGACAACATAATGAGTCAAATTCTTAAAGTATAAAATTGGAACTAGAACAGAATCTTCACAGATTTCACACATTTTTTTCTCCATGGAATGGTCAGCAAATACCTGGACAATTATTAAAATAAAAGTTATCTATTGTATGTTAGTATAGGCTGAGCACCATGCAATATGCTTTATATACATGATCTATATTAATCATTATGATAACTACACAAAACAAGTATTATTATCTTAAATATGAAGAAACTGAAGATCAAGAAGAGACTCAGTCACATGCTTGAAGAAATACTGTTAGTAAGTTTAGTGATGTGATTTAAAATATGATAAATCTGAGTTTCGAGCCGGACTCAGTGGCTCAGCCTGTAATCCCACGCCTTTGGGAGGCTGACATGAGTGGATTGCCTAAGCCCGCGGGTTCGAGACCCGCCTGGGCAGGCGAGACCTCATCTCTACAATAAATCAAAAAATCAGCCGGGTGTGGTAGTGTGCGCCTGTAATTCCGGCTACTCGGAAGGCTGAGGAGGAAGGATCGCCGGAGCCCAGCAGGTCGAGGCTGCGGTGGACGAGAACGGCCACTGCACTCCAGTCTGGGCGACAGAGTGAGACTGCAACTCAAAAAATAAAAAAAAAGAAAAAAGAAACATAAGTCTGAGTTTCAAGTCTGTGTCCTCAACTCTTAAACCATATGGCTAAGCTACATAAAAGTGCAGTTTATAATAGTTTTCAACTAATATTTAAAAACATACTTTTTCTAATTACTAATATGAGATAAATTTAGTAAATTATTTCAAAGACAAATTCTGGTCTTAAAATTTCTTCATGACAAAAGAAACTACAAACAAAAGTCAGACAGCAGACAGTCTCACTGCTGCCCTGCCCATTGTGCCCTTCAAAATGTTAACTGCTCTTTAATAAATCTTTCTAAAAAAAATTTAAAAGAAAGGAAAAAACAGAAAAAAGAAAGTACAAACAAAAATGTGTGCAAAATTTAGAAACGTATTTTAAGCAGAACATTATCATCCCTATAAATGTATAAAATTCAAATTAATATAAAAAATGTGGCCATTAAAAGAAAGCAGTAGTTGTGTATATACTGATATTACTTGTGGAAACGTGTGACCTCAGAGAGATTAATGGGGCTATATCTTAGAGAACATCTCAGACATCCAGTTCTCACTTTTGGTGAATAGGAATCATAACAACCAACTGATTGCATAGAAAATGTAGAGAATATTCACACTGGTTATGTTGCCATTCAGGGATTTAAAATCTGTTGAAAATAAAACAAATAAAAATCTGTATTCTGGTTTGTTTTTCATAGGGAATGGGTTTGTCATTCAGAAACTACATTACCTGTATACTGGTTGAACAAATAAATAAATATCAAACTTTTTGTAAAAAGCAAAAGTGCAGTTTTTCTCTTGTTTATGCCAGCTTTGGGCGCTTATGCACATTCTCTCTCTCTCTCTCTTTCTAATAAATTCCATTTTAAAACTTTGCTGTCCACTTTAAATTCCTTTCAGTAGTGTGTCAAAAGACCCACCTGTCCTGTGCCACATCCCACCCGACAACAGTGATAGACAAGAAAATACATAGAAATTGTATTTAGATTCATGAAGACTAAATAGACATGGACTCTTGTATAAAAAATAGTGGAAAACTTAAAAATATTAATAAGTTCTGTGAGTTTAGTTAGGAACATTATTCTCTTCATTTTGATCAGTGCACCACGGTTGCATAAGGTGATTTCATTAGGGAAAGGTGGATGAAGAAAATATAAAAACTCTTTACCATTTTTGAAACTATTCTGCAAGTCTATCTAAAATCTGTTTAAAAAGTTAAATTAAAAAGTAACAGGCACTTTTTTGAATCTCCTCAGCAAGTAAGGATATAGAATTTTGGAAGCCTTGGAATGAGATAAAGGGAGAGTAAGTATGAGGAAATGCCAAGGAATTTTCTGTGATATTTCATGCTTAATTTCAAGAGTTTGCTTTGCTACACTTTTTTTGTAGTACAATTTAGTTGTTTAAAGTTGAGTTCCTCAAGATACATTCTCTAAGATAGAAATCCATGTTCAAGGGTGTTTATTTAGAGCTCTTAGAAGCAACGCCTATGAAAAATACTGGAAAAGAAAGAAGATTGGACATAGGGAGAAATTTAACACTGATATCTTAATAAAGACCTCAATGACCTACGGAAGTCTTAGAGCTAGGAATACTCTTAAGAATTGCCCTAAGTGGGGCAAGAGTGGTAGACCTCTGTACCCCTGCTTCATCAGTCACTGAATGCAGTTAGCTTTTTAAGCAAAGCAGGTATCTTCAGCTGAACTCATCCTCAGAGAAGGACGCCAGCTAAAAGTCATCCTATGGCAGCAGTCTCATCAGCTGGGGGAGTGAGTACCTCATTCTTAAAAGGGGTCTGTGTTAACATCACAGCATCTCACGTATTAATTGCTCTCAGTCATAATGTAGCATATGTTATTCACAACAAACGCATTTGTAGTGATGTTTGTGAGGGTGCAAAAAATTTAAAAATTTAATAAAAATATCCATACCATGTGCTTGGAGAAAAAAAAGGTGGCACAAAGGGAGCAGATGTTTCCTGTGAGATGGAGGGGAGAACTTGACAGAAAGCAGAAAAACTAATTTTTCTAAGCATCTTTAGACATACTGAGAGTGAGACAAAACCAAAAGATGTGTGATAGGATCAAGACAATTTGTTTATATAGAAAAGGGTGACCCTCCAAGAAGGTTTAAAATCCTAACAGGGAAAAAAAGAGGCATGAAATCATCAGACTATATACACTTAATAAGAATAATGGTATTGGAAACAGAATGATGTACCAGCCCCCATGCCTCAAAGATGTCCTCGTTCTAATACCCAGAACCCATGAATATGTTAGCCTACATGGTAATGAAAAATTAAGGTTTCAGATAGATTAAGTTTGCTAATACACTAACCTCAAAATGAGAAGATTATTTTGGATTATTTTTGTGGATTTTTAAGGACAAAGTTCCTTAAAAATGGAAGAAGGAGGCAGAAAAGGAAAGTCAGAGGGAGATGCGACTATGGAAGAATGAAGAGAAAAATACAATGTTGCTGGTATTGAAACTAGATGAGTAAGGTCACTATCCAAGCAATGTGGACAGTCACTAAAAGCTGGAAGAGGCAGGAAAATGAGGTTTTTACCTATAACCTACAGAAGATTGCAGGCCTGCTGATACATTGATTTTAGCCCAATGAGAACTATGACAGACTTCCAACCTGAGAAAACATAGAATATTAAGTTTGTGTTGCTTAAGCTACTATATTTGTGGTAATTTGTTGAAGCAGCAATAGAAAATTATTAAAAATGAATTCAGTTCCGAATTGCTCTTTTTAAATGATTATGTCTAGTGGATTATGTCACAAGTTGGGAGGACAGACTTATGAAAGGAAGAGGTGACTGGTAAGATTAGCTAAAAGAGAGAGGTTGAGCAACCAAAACAGCAATGATCACCACACATTTTGAGAGGTGGTTACCCTCTAACAATACCACCTGTCATAAACCAGAAATCTTCAGCAAAACTACAAGAATTAATGTATTATCAGTGTGCTTACATTTCTTGCGGAAGCTGGCAAGAAATAAAATTTGGTACAAGATTAAAAGCAGTGGATTTGTACCATGTTAACAGAACAGAGAGACAAAGTTTTCCTTTTTGGAAACCAGGAAGAAAGAAGATTAGAAATTCACAAAGATTAGAGAGACAGTGTTGTCATCAACAAGTCTATACAATTAGGGCTTTTGCTAAGCTTATGTAAAACTTTGCAGGTTATAAAAGTAACACATGTAAGAGGATTTGGGGAAGACAGCATAGTGGGAAGCATCAGAAATCTACACAGATAGCAGTTTCACTGGCACACTCTGATGGAACTATTTTGGAATTCTGGAATCTATGAAAGGCTTGTAACTTCTAGAGAAAGGTACAGACAGTAAATTATGGTTAATTTTGGTCAATATTAGCTTTTAGCACAGTAACAACTAACCATACCCTACTCTCATAGCAGACAATGTTGTAGAACCCCAAAAGTTAGGTTTGATTACCTAAAAGCACAGAATGCCAAACACTGACATATAAGTGCTTAGGAGCAGAGAAAAGTTTATTCAGGTCAGATTTAAATTTGTCTCTCTTGCCTTCATGTTTCCAAAGTACGAAGGCACGAGAGACAAATTTAAATGTGACCTGCCTTTAGACATAATTTGGGGGCTTTTATGGGTAAGCTAGGTACTTGGGAAGTGAAATTCCTGGTGATCACAGCTGCTCATGCCCCCCAGCTGATCAAACTTCTAGATGCCATCAAGGAGGTCTGTGTAACCTAAGGATCAAAGGAGGTCTCTATGACTTTAAGATCTTGTTCTTTCAGAGAAAAAGATGTTTATTAATCTTGCATTTCTCAGAGATTAGAGCATGAAGATAATTTCTCGTTAATAACCTGTACTAAACCAATTTTTTGCAAGCAATAATGCATGAAGAAAAAAAGAACAGAAAAAATATTAGAATTTTTATAATATAGTCTTGATTATAACAGTTGTACGCATTTTTCTGGAGTTACACACAGGAGCAAGGGTGGGCAAAAAGAGACCTCTCCTTCAAATATCAGTGTCTGTGCTCTAATTGCCAATTGCTGCTTCTGATCACAGACATGCAGAGAGGCAAGTGGCCATTGTTGTTACACCTCCCCCAATTGTTGTTAGCCCCTCCCCCTCAGGCTGAGGTGATTTCCAGGACATCTAAAGATCGCTTGTCTTTTATCATCTTTCTTTTTTTTTCTTTTTGTGGGAGTCAGACTTTGAAGAATAGGTAGTTTAAAAGCAATTGCGTATACAGAATAGATTAAAAAGTCATCATGCATACCCAAAAAAGACCTGAGAAGACCTAGGTTTATTCTGTTAGCACAGAAACAGCCTACAATTAAAAAAAAAAAGCAAAAACAATTGGAAAATAAAATAATTTATTTTTAGAGTTACCATATTATTAGATTAATAAATACATCAAGTTGTCAACACCAAAAAAATTCACAAGGCATAAAAAGAAAAAATAGATATATGTATATATAATATATATGTATATATGTATGTAAACATATATACTGATAGAAATTGTCCCTGAAAAAGACCTGACAATGTTCTACTAGACAACACTATAAAACAACTAGTTTGAATTTGCTCAAATTACTAACAGGAGACATGGAAAAAATTAAAAAGAAAAAAACTATGTATGAATAAAATGGAAATATTGATGAAGAGATTAAAAAAAAATCCAAAAACAAACAAAAAAATTCTAGAGATAAAAATATTAGATGAAGTAACAGACAAATTTAAGCAGGATGAAAGAAAAAAAAATCAGAAAAATTTAAGATAGGATAATAGAAATTATTGGATCTGAGGAACAGGAAGAAAAGAGATTGAAGATAATTGCATAGAGCCTGAGGGACCTGTCAGACATCACCAAGAGAAATAATATCCACATTAGGGAAGTTGGACTTGTCAGATATCATCAAGGGGAGCAATATACAAATTGTGGGAGTTCTAGAAGGAGGAGGGGAAGAAAAAAGCAGAGAAAATGGTGAAATAATGGCTGAAAACTTTCCAAATTTGATGAAAGACATTAATGTAAACATCGAAGAAACTTAACAAACAAGTAGAATGAATTCTGAAAGATTCACATCAAGACACATGTATAATCAAACTGTTAAAAGCCAATTATAAAGAGAAAATTTGAAAAGCAACAAGAGAGAACTGACATGTTACTTACAAGGGATTCTTAATAAGATTGTCAGGAAATTTTTCATCAGAAACTGTGGAGGCCAATCTATTCCAAGTACTGAGAGGGAAAAATAAAGCTTGTCAACCAGAAACTTATATCTGGAAAAAAATGTTGTTTTTCAAAAGTGATGGAGAAATAAAGATATTCCTAGATAAGAAAAAGCTGAGGGAATGTATTACTTCCAAAATGCCTGGCAAGAAATGGGAAAAAACAAAAAACAAAAAAACAAAACAAAACAAAAAAACTCTTGTAGATCAAAGTTAAAAAATTAGACAATACCCCAAAGCCATATGAAGACATAAAGATCTCAGTAAAGGTAAATACATGGACAATTATAAAATCTAGTGTTGTTGTATTAATGTTGAATAACTCTTCTTTTTGCTTTCTATATGATTACAGAAACTAATACATATTAAAATTAATAGTCCATAAGTTAGTATTATTTTAACTTGACTCTTGACTCAGTAACTACAAACTTTATTTTCTACATAATTTAAGAAACTAATACAGTTCACTTTTCATATTTGTGGTTTCTGCACCTGTAGTTTCCACCAACTGTGAATTGTAAATATTTGAGATAACAAAAAGGATGATAGCATCTGTGCTGAACACGTATAGAATATTTTTATCAATATTATCTAAACAATACAGTATAACAACTGTTTACATAGTGTTAGGTATTATAAGTAACCTTGAGATGAAACTAAGTTTCTCCTCTAATAGTAGGAATAAATAAATGATGACTGGTTTTTCCTATGTCTATTCAACAGTTCTAGAAATCCTAGCCCGAGTAATTAGACAAGAAAAAAAATTAAAAAATACATAATCTGCACTGAAAAAAAGTAAAATTATATCTGTTCTTAGATTATATAATTTTATATGTAGAAAATCCTAAAATTGTATATCAAAACTGTTAGAACTCATAAACAATCTCAGCATAGTAGCAGGATACAAATTCATCACACAAAAATCAATAGCATTTCTATACACTAGCATGAATAATCCTAAAATATTTTTAAATTGCATTTTCAATAGCATCATAAAAAATAAAATACTTAGGAATTAACCTAACTAAGGAGGTGAAAGACTTGTACAATGAAAAGTAGAAAATATTTTGACAAGAAATTTTAAAAAGCAGAAGTAAATGGAAAGCTACCTTATGTTTATGGATTGAAAGACTTAATGTTTCCAAGATGTCAATACTACCCAAACCAATCTATAGCCATTGTAATTTTTATCCAAATTCTGATAATATAGCTTGCAAATAGAAAGTCTCTTTTGAAAATTCACATGGCGTTTCAGGAGACCCCAGAAAACTACCATGCTGAAAGACTCACAATTTCTGTTTTCAAAACTTACTACCAAGCTTCAGCTATCAAAACAGAAAGGTACTGGCATAAATAATGCAGACCAGAAACAAATCCTATTATATATAGTCAAATGATTTTAAACAAAGAACTAACATTATTCGCTGGAGAAACAACGATCTTTTGAACAAATATGCTTGTAAAACTACATACCAACATGGAAAAGAATGAAGTGGGAACTTTTTCTTGCATTATACATGAAAATCAATTCAAAATAAGTTTGTGATCTTAAACATAAGACTTGCAATTATAAAACTTTTTGAAGAAAATATAAGATTAAAAGTTTGTAACACTGAATTTGGTAATGATTTCCAGCTTATAACCACAAAGGTACAAGCAACAACAATAATAACAAATATTAGACTGTGTGAAAATTTTAAGATTTTAGGCAGTAAAAGACAATATCAACACTATAAAAAGACAACTCACAGAATAAAAAAATTATCAAATTATATATCTGACAAGAAATTATTATCCAGAATGATAGAGAATCCCTAAATCTCAACAACAAAATACAACCCAATTTGAAAATGGGCAAAAAGGACTCGAATAGACATTTCTCCAGAAAAGATTTGCAAATAGCCAATAAGCATAGACAAATTGTTCTATATCACTAATAATCAGGCAAATGCAAATGAAAGCTGCAATGAGACACTACCTCACACTCTATAGAATGACGACTATAGAGAAAAAAAGGAAACATAACAAGTGATGGAGAGGATATGGAGAAATTGGAAGACTTGTTGATTGTTGATGGGAATGTAAAATGATACAGCTGCTGTGAAAAACAGTTTGCGTTTCCTCAAAAAATAAAAAATGGAATTACTATTTGAGGCAGAAATTCCATTTCTGGGTATATACTCAAAAAAGCTGAAAGCAGGGTCTTAAAAATACATATTTGTAGACCCATCATCATAGCAGTATCCAAGAATGGATGAGTGGAAAAACAAAATATGGTATATACATACAATGGGATATTATACATCCTTTGGGGGAAAAAGAGAATTCTGATATATACTATGACATAGATGATCTTTGAGGTCGTTATGTTGAGTGAAAAGACAAATACTGTGATTCCATTTATATGAGGTACCTAGAGTAGTCAAAAACAAAGAAACAGAAAGTAAAACAGTGGTATCAGGGCCTGGGAGATGAGAAGAATATGCAGTTATTGTTTAAAAGGTACAAAGTTTTAGTTTTGCAAGATAAAAAGAGTTCTTGAGATGGATATCACTGATGGCTGCACAAAAATTTGAATATATTTAATACCGCTCAAGTGTGTACTTAAAAATGATTGATAGTAAATTTTGTGTTATGTATATCTTGCCATAATAAAAAAATAGAAAAAGTCAAACATGAAAAACAGATTACAAATAAAATTTTCTTCCATTATAAAACTGCCACAATGGTGAATCCTATTTTAGAAAAATTTTATATTAATTTTATCGATTTATAGATTGCCTCTACAACTAGTCCTTGAACTTCTCAAAAGATAGGCGCAGTGTCAGTTAGCTTTTGCTTGGCATCTCCATTACCTACCATGGGTTAACATTCAGAAGGTCTACAATGACTATTTGTTGAACTCATTGGCTATACATCCATATTCCATTGTAGTTAGAGAGGAAAGACATTATTCTCAATAACATAAAGACTACTTGTGTTTTGTCTAACTTAAAAATAATTTATGAAAGAGTGGAGCACTAATTGCAAGTCACTGGTTATCAGTATTTGTGGCTGATATCATGTAGAAGATAAAGGGCAGAAATTGATGTATAGGAGTCTCCAGGTTTAAGATTAAAAAATGAGGAAGTAAACAAAAAAGAAAGGAATAGAAAAAAAAGAGCGAGGAGGGGAAGAGAAGGGAAGAAGAGAAAAAGCAGAGGGAGAGAGAGGGAGAAAAGAAGGAGCAAGAATTAGAAATAACATGAAAGCAAAAGTCTTTCTCAGTTGGAGAAACGAAAAAAGATTGAGATATCAGGCCTGTCTTCCACACTGTAAGAACGATTAGGCAATGGAATATGCCTAAGGGTCTGGTTTAGGAATCTAACCATCATGGATAGTGGTACAGTTCTCAGGAAACCACATACCCAATTCCTAAAAGAATTCAGTCAAGGCTTTATCCTCTGATTATTCTAAAGTAGATCTCTTCCGTTTGGAGTATAGGATTTCCTTCTTTAACCACAGTATTAAAAGCCAGGGTCATAGATGCTCTAAAGAGTCATTAAGAATCCCTTTCTCAACTTAGTTTCCTTCCAAAGGAAGACTGCAAGAATTAGTCTGTGTGTCAGAATTTTGCTCACTTACTGCCCATTTATCAGAGAAATTGTAAGCACATTTGGCAGCAGGATGGAGAGAACATCTTAGGTGGTGGGATCATGCATGATCTCATATTCACCCAAATTATTTTTCTGCTGATCAGATGGTTTTTATTGGAAATAAGGGATAAAATAAATAAAAAATTGATATTATGGGAAGAAGGAACCCATAAATCTCCATAAGTTTGCTAACCCTGGGAAGAGTTCATAGATTATTAAATAGTAATGAACAGGAAAAAAGATTACTGAGTTCTCAGTCATTACCCTATTGAGCACTACTTCTTTGCTCTATAATATGAAAATGAGAAAAATGTGTGACTAATATTTGAATTAAGAACATTATTTAATATGGTTCCAAGATGCCTGAAATCAATAAAATAACTTTAGGCCTCTCTGAAAAATGTAGAAAGGTATCATTGCGTTATTACTGTTGGGATAAATAAGACATTCTGAATAAAGATTTGTGTTTGAAGAAGTGAGTAAATCTTACTTCTGTCAAGAAGGTTTATATAATCCTAAGCAGTCCAATCTAATAAACATTGCACTAGGAATTTGAATTTTATTATCAAGGTCAGTAGTCTTTCTAGGGTGCAAAATAACCTACTGGGAGGCAGAATGAAATTATTAGACTTTCTGTTTATCATGTTAAGCTAAAATATAAAGAAAATAAGCTTTAATTATATTACTATATGAATTGTCACCAGACCCATTATTTGGGTTATATAAAAGATAGACCCAAGTCTCATCTGGCATGCCAGGTGTCCCCTGCAAAGACTATGAGGGTCCAAGACAGGGGCTGACAGCTCTATCCTCCTTGTTTGCTCTGTTTCAGTACATTGCAACATGCTGCAGCTTCTGTGGACCAGGTTGAGTAGATTTGTATATTATATTATCTAGTTTTAATTACACTATCATAAAATGGACAGGTGGTTTAAAAAAATTTTTTTCTAAGAGCTGCAGACAGAAGATAATACTAATAGTGCAAATAAAAGTGAGCAACTCAACATAGGCAAAGCTAACACTTTGCCTTAATCTTGGAGTAGTTCTTCATCAGCCACATGATGAAGCAAAAAATAATGACAATGTATTCAGTTCTGACAAGGCATCAGCTAAAATTTCCTAAAATCATCAAGAAGGCTATTTGAAATATTTACAACTACAATTGTTAAGAATGCACTTTGTCCTAAGTATGTATTTTATTTTAAGCTATCAGTTAATAATAGTAAAAATTCTGCATAATTAGTAAATAATACTAAAATACTGTTTATTTCACACTATTCTCATGATTATTACCTCGTATTCTGTTGTGCAATATAGCAATATGCTAATTCTAGATTATGATAATAATTCATGGATATGCTATATAGTTATTAATATAAACGATAAATGTAATACTTGGTAAACCCATATGCAATAATGTTTATTGATGAGATTTGAAAAAAGTAAAAATTACTGTTTTAATGAAACAGTTTCAAATAGAAGAATGATCTTAAATTTAGTTTTAGAAAGATTAACTAACTGATTATGTTAGGAAGGGTGGATTTGACGAAAGAACACAAGCAAGAGTTACCATCTAAAATGTTATTGTGATGTAGAAGACAAGAGTTGAAGCAGATCACAGAAAATCAAGTAGACTTCTCTTTTGTATCTGCACAGCAAAGTAGTTTTGAGTACAGGAAATTGTCCACAGGGAATATAATTTTAAAGAAATAATATAATTCATGTAAAAAAAAAAATCATGAAAGCATAAAGAACGCAAGAACAAAGAAGGAAAAAAGCCTTTTGCCAGGAAGATAGATCACCCCTCCTTTGGCTGTCCAAGCTAAAAACTGGAAGGAAAAAAAGCTTTTCCCCCTCCACTAATAAGAGAATGAAATAAATATGAAAGAGAAGAGTTTTTTTTTTTTTTTTTAAGTTGGAGTCTCACTCTGTCGCCCAGACTGGAGTGCAGTGACCGCTCCCGGCCACTGCAGCCTCGCCTACTGGGCTCCGGCGATCCTTCCGCCTCAGCCTTCCCAGTAGCTGGAATTACAGGCATGCGCTACCATGCCCGGCGGATTTTTTGATTTATTGTAGAGATGAGATCTCGCTGCCCAGGCGGGTCTCAAACCCGGGGGCTCAGGCAATCCACTCACCTCAGCCTCCCAAAGGCGCGGGATTACAGGCTGAGCCACCGAACCCGGCTTAAGCTCTTTCTTTCTAGGCATAATTTAAATTTGAAAAAGACTTAGAATTACAGAACTTTTTCACAAATTATAAAGGAAAAGAAAACCGAAAAAACCAGGAAACACATCCATACATATATAAAAATTATAATAGAAATAGCATTTAATCAATAGGAAGATGATGAACTATTCAATAAATAATATTAGAAAAAATTTATTTTCATGTGGATAAAAATAAAGGTGTAAAGTCATCAAGAAGTTTGTGGAATGGATATTAGGCTACAATTAGGAAATTTAAAAAAATTTTTAACCAGAGAATTTAAAGCAATATAATGAAACCACAAGGTACTATCATATCCCAGCCTAGAATAGCAGACTGTTATACCCTAGGGCTCAGGCAACGGTGAGAGGGTGTTACCCGAGTAAATGGAATTGTTATGTAAGGTAATGTCCTTTACATTAGATGTCATGTTTTAAATGAGGCACAAGTCGGAGGTGTTAAAGAAAAATGGAAATTTTTGATCCAATATTATTTTTCTTAATTTCTTTGGGTTTTGCATTGCCTAAAAATAGAAGTAAAATAAGGAATCCTTGTGACACTATATAATAATATTATGAACAGACAATAAGCAGAAAAAAGAACTGTTATAGAGGAAAAAATAGAAAATATCCAAACCAAAGGTTTCCAATGAATTCAAATGATAACAATTCCACGTGCAAAGAGTTTTTTTTAAATTGCACTTTAAAAATGTAGTTATTATTGATTTAATTTAGATAAGTAATATACTTATTTTAAAATAAGCTTTCAGTGTTAGGAAAAGATTTCTACCAAGCTTCCAAATGCTTTACATGAAGTAGTTCTTGGAATAATTAAAAGACTATATCTTAGCTATTTTCCCCCTAAAGCAAGCAAAATTTTCTTGATAACTATTTCTTTCATATCAATTCACCAATCTTATGGAATTGTAACAAAATCTAAGCTTTTTTTTTTTTGAGTTGGAGTCTCACTCTGTCGCCAGACTGGAGTGCAGTGGCGCAGCCTCGATCGGCTCCGGCGATCCTTCCACCTCAGCCTTCAAGTAGCCGGGAAATTTCAGGCATGCACTACCACACCCGGCTGATTTTTGATTTATTGTAGAGATGAGGTCTCACTGCCCAAGCAGGTCTCGAACCCACGGGCTCAGGCAATCCACTCACCTCAGCCTCCCAAAGGCGCAGGATTACAGGCTGAGCCACCGAACCTGGCTTAAGCTCTTTCTTAAAGTCTACTGTGCATAAGACCTTCCTATATGATTTGTTTAAAATACAGATTCTTAGAATTTACAGAGATCTTTATTCACAAATATGAATAAAGAGAAAAGAAAACGAAAGAACCAGGAAACAGATCCATACATATATAAAAATATATAATAGAAATAGCATTGTAATCAATAGGAAGATGATGAACTATTCAATAAATAATATTAGAAAAAATTTATTTTCCATGTGGATAAAAATGAGAAGGTGTTACCTAAGTTCATCAAGAAGTAGGTGGCACATGGATATTAGGCTACATTGAGGAAAGTTTAATAAAGGGATTATTTACAGAGATTAAAGCAAGGTATAATGAAACCACAAGGTACAATATCATATCCCAGGCCTAGAAATAGCAGAGCTGTTACTACCCTAGACTCAGGACAACAAAGGTGAGAGGGTGTTACCAGAAGTGAAAATGGAATTGTTATGTAAGGATAATGTCCTTGACATTAGATGTCACGTTTAACTGAGGCACAAGTCGGAGGTAGCACTTAAAGAAAGAAGCTGGAATATCTATTGATAACCCAATATTATTTTTCTCCCTCTGTCCAATTTCCTTTGGTTTCGCATTGCCTGAAGAAAACTAGAAGCTAGAGATCAAGGAATCCCTTTGCTGTACACTATATACATAAGTATTTATGAACAGACAATGAGAGCAGAAAGGAAGAGAACTGATTAATAGAGGAAAAAATAGAAAATATCCACCAAAGGTTGCCAATGAATATCAAATGTATAATCAATTCCACGTGCATTAAGAGTCTTCTTTTTAACTGTGACACTTTAAAAATGTAGTTATTATTGATGTACACTTAAATAAATCAATATACTTATTTTAAAGATAATTTTGTTACTAGTGTTTAGGAAAAGATTTTCTCACCACAGGCTAAAATGAAATTGCTGTTCTATGGTTCCAGTTCTTGCCAAGATGATAAACTAGCACAACTTCTTGTTACCTACCTCAAGAACAATTTAGAATAAAGTATAGAAGGAAACCAAGATACACCAAAAACTGAAAATCTCTAGAGTGCACATTTGTTTGTCTGATGTAGTTGTTTTATTGAAGGATAATGAACAAGACTCTTTTGCTTATACTCAATCATTTGCTTTGGGATAGACTATTCGTTCTCAAAGTCTGTCCCCAAGCCAGCATCATTTGAGAACTTGTGAAAATTTAAATATTAGGCCCTACCCTAATAAAATCAGCATCATTTGAGAACTTGTGAAAAATTAAAATTATTGGGCCCTACCCTAATAAACTGAGTCAGAAACTAAGACAGGCTGTAGCCCACAGATCTGTTTTAACAAGCCCTGCAGGAGATTCTAATACTCACTGAAGTTTGGTGAGTATTAGAATCTCCTGCATTTTAGAATCTCAACACATTTTTAAACCGCTGGGATAAACAATACCTGTGTCTATACTAGATTGTCAGATTTAACAAATAAATAAATAAATATATAGTGCACCTAGTCAAATTTGAAATTCAGATAAGCAACAAATAATTTATTTTAGTGTATGTTAAATTCAAAATTTAACTGGATGCTCTGCATATTTTTGGGGGAAACACTAATTTATACCTGTAATAAGTCAAACCTTTGGTCCAGGTATCTTTAAAGTAAACTCAGTACACATCACAAGCACAATGATTTTGCTAAAAAAGGTGAAGATTAATTCATGACTACAGTATTCAGAATATGGTATTTCAACTGTCAGTGATTGGCATTGCCTGAAAGTCTGTAAGAAATGCAAATTGTCAGCCTACCTCAGAACCACTAAATCAGAAACTCAGGGGGATGTGTCCAAGGAATCTATGGTTTACCAAGCTTTCTATGTGACTCTTAATGTATGCTGAAGTTTTAGAAGCATACTACTGACTAATCTCAGGCAATGAATCTCACCTCTTTCTCTTTCAAATGTCCAAGACTGAACAGAGACTCCTCCCAAGCCTACATCTCCCAGGAAAGGATACAGGGAAGCTTAGACTTGAAGAATTATTTTGTGACGTACCAGAATTTCTGCTGGATTGTGTTCATTGTAAGTGAGTAGCTAAGACCAGCCTGCAGTCAAAGGGAAAATAATTAAGTTCTGTTTCATGGAGGAGTAATATTAAAGTATTTGAAGATTCTTATTTTGAAACCACAACAGACACAAAATTATGAAACTGAAAAGATGAAAAATTTTTTTTTTTTTTTTTGAGTTGGAGTCTCACTCTGTTGCCCAGACTGGAGTGCAGTGGCCGCTCCCGGCCACCGCAGCCTCGACCTGCTGGGCTCCGGCGATCCTTCCACCTCAGCCTTCCAAGTAGCCAGAATTATAGGCATGCGCTACCACGCCCGGCTGATTTTTTGATTTATTGTAGAGATGAGGTCTCGCTGCCCAGGCGGGTCTCAAACCTGTGGGCTCAGGCAATCCACTCACCTTAGCCTCCCAAAGGCGCGGGATTACAGACTGAGCCACCGAGCCCGGCTGAAAAAAAATTTTTAATCAAATACTAACAAAAGGAAAGTTGGAATGACAATATTATTTTCAAATCAAATGGATTTTAAACAAACCAAAATAACACAAATTATTAGAGACTGATAGAGCAAAAATAGAAAATGAAAGTTTCAATTCAGTAATAAAAATACAACACTTAATAAAATTACTTTAAATATATAAGGCAAAAGAGCAATGGAACTATGAAGAGAAAATTACTCTAAGAAAAATTCCGAACACCTCTCTTGATCATTGACAGATCAATAAGACAAAAAGATTATTGAGAACATAGAGGGTTTGAAAAATGTAATCAACAAGTTTAGCTTAATGATAATAGAGCTCTATGCAATAGTTGGAGAAAATGTTTATTTTTTTCATAAACATATTCAAATCATGGTTATATACAAACCCATAAAGAAAGCCTCAACACATTTTTAAACAATGTATATTTTTTAAACAATGTATATTTTTTCTTTTGGCACTTTTGAGTTCCTGTCCTGTATATTAGGCCTTTGTAAGATAAGCAGTTGGGAGATATTTTTTCCCATTTTGTGGGCTGTCTCCTCACTTTCTTGATAGTTTCTTTTGCTTTGCAGAAGCTTGTCAGTTTAATAAGGTTCCACTTGTCAATCTTATCTCTTATGGCATGGGCTTTTGATCAGGAATAGGTTGTCTATTTTGATTTCCATAAGGATGTCTCCTGTGTTTTCTAAGATTCTTAACATTTGAGGTTTTACATTTAGTTCTTTGATCCATTTGGAGTTGATTTGTGTGTATGGTGATAAATAGGGGTCCTGTTTCATTCTTCTGCACGTGGTCAGTCAGTTTTCCCAGCACCATTTGCTGAGCAGGTTCTTCCTTCCCCAGTGGTTGTTGATGGAGGTTTTGTCAAAGACTAGTTTGTTGAGAAATTGAGATTTTGCTTCTGGAATCTCTATCATGTTCCATTGGTCTATATGCCTGTTCTTGTGTCAATACCAGGTTGTTTTAATTGCTGTAAACTTATAATAAAGTTTAAAGTCTGGAAGTGGAATACCTCCTGCTTTGTTTCTTTTGCTAATGATTATTTTGGCTATTTGTTGTTGTTTATGTTTCCATATGAATTTCTGTATTTTTGCTTCCAAGTGGCCTGTATCATAAAAGAAAACAGATGCTGGCAAGGGTGCAGGGAACAGGGAACACTTCTACACTGATGGTGGGAAGGCAAACTAGTTAAATCTCTAGGGAAAACAGTGTAACTATTCCTAAAATAACTAGAAATTGACCTTCCATAAGATCCAGCAATCTCCCTTCTGGGAACATAACTGGAGGAATTTAATTCACTCTAAAAAAAAAAAAAAGGTACCCACACATGCATGTTTATTGCAGCACTATTCACAATAGCAAAAACATGGAACCAACCGCAATGTCCATCAAAACTGGACTGAATAAAAGAAATGTGGTACATATACACAATGGAATATTATGCAACCATAACAAAGAACAAAATTAAGGACTTTGCAGTTATTTGAATGGATTTAAAGCCTATCATACTCTGTGACCTATCACAGAAACAAAGAACTGAGTACTACACGTTCTCATTCATACGTGGACCCTGAACATTTACCATAATACAATAAGAAAGGGATTGGCAGTAGCAAGGCACTGCTTGGAGGAGGGAGGGTTCACAACATCAATAAGGGTACCTGATCTCAAATCAGGTGAAGTGGGGACCAAAGGGAGGTCCAAACTTTATTGGTTTTTTTTTTTTTTTTTTTTTTGGAGTTGGAGTCTCACTCTGGCACCCAGACTGGAGTGCAGTGGCCGCTCCCGGCCACCGCAGCCTCGACCTGCTGGGCTCCGGCAATCCTTCCGCCTCAGCCTTCCAAGTAGCTGGAACTACACGTGTGCGCTACCACACCCGGCAAATTTTTGATTTATTGTAGAGATGAGGTCTCACCAAGTTGCCCAGGCGGGTCTCGAACCCTCGGGCTCAGGCAATTCATTCACCTCGGCCTCCTAAAGCACTGAGATTACAGGCGAGCCACCGAGCCTGGCCATATACAAATAAAGTTTGTATGATGATCACTTGTATACCTAATTCTGAATTGTGTCCCACATCTTTGAAATAAAAAATCTGCATTCTTTGCATTATAACCTCTGATCAAAATATCATTAGGCTAAACATTAATAACAAATTTTTTTAGAATCTCCAGTTAATAATTTTTAAATGCAAGGATGTGCTAGAGAAAACAGTTACAATCAAAATTTAAACATACTCATAATTTAATTATGATTAAAAACAATACCACATACTAAAACCACCTATGAGAATCACCAAAAATGATGTATCATGGTATATGCATGGCCTTAAGTATTTACATAAGAAAAAAAGAAAACTTAGAAATTAATGAGCTAAGTGTTCACCTTAAGAAGTTAGCAAAGAAAATCAGAATGATAATAACAATAATAAACGGATTAAAAAGTATGGACAAAAATTAATAAAATAAAATACAAAATACAATAGTAGAGGTAACAAATTATTTTTTTGAAAAAAATGAAATAAATACCACTGGCAAAAACAAAAAAGAAATAAAGGAGACAAAAATAAGCATTACCAAGCTAAATTATGAAAATTAACACATATATAAAGTATAAATTTTAAAAAATAAAAGAATATGTCATCAATTATCTTGTAATTTAATTTAAAATGTGATTCTGATGATTAATTTATGCATCATCTTGATTGGGTCATGGGGTGTCCAGATATTCAGTCAAACATGATCTTGAGTGTTACTATGAGGCTGTTTTGGGGTTAGATTAATACTTAAATCAATAGACTGAGGAAAGCAGATTGTCCTCCCTATGTGGGTGGGCCACATTCAATCAGTGAAGGCCTGAACAGAAAAAAAGTCTGATTCCTCTCCAACTAAAGAGAATTTCTCCTGCCTGACTGCTTTTGAAATGAGATATTGAGTTTTTCTTGCCTTTAAACTCCAACTGAAACATCAGCTCTTTCTGGGTCTCAAACCTTTTGGCATTTGAAATAGACTTACACCATGGACTCTCCTGGTTCTCAGGCCTTCAACTGGAACCTCAAACTGGACTACACCTCCAGCCTTTCTGGGTCTCCAGATTGTTTCCTCACTCTGCAGATCTTGATATTTGCCAGCCTTCATAATATACTCTCTCTCTCTCTCTCTCTCTCTCTCTCTCTCTCTCTCTCTCTCTCTATATATATCTCTATCTATCCACATCTCCTATTGGTTCTGTTTTTCTGGTGAACCCTAATACAGTGATTCAGTAGATTCACTGAAAAAATATATCATAAGAATTCAGTGAAAAAAAGTTTGATTAGTCCTATAATTATTAAAAATTTTAACAATTAAAGAATCACAAAGCCAAGATGGTTGTAAAATTTATTTTTTATCAATCTTCCAAGATTAAAAAGAAAGAAAGAAAGAAAAGAAATCCCAAACAAAGGCAAACATTGTCATCCACAACCACATTGAGTCTATTCTGGGCAGACAAAGATAATTTTATTTTTAAAAATTCATAAATGAAGTTCACTACATTATCAGATTAAATAGAAGAAACCTATGGTAATTTCAATAGATGCAAAAAAAGCATTTGATAAAATTCACCACTCATTCAGGATAAAAATATATTGCTAAATTAAATTCTAAATTAAAAATAAGCCTTTTTTTCACAGTAAAGAATGAGACAAGGGAACCCAATATCATGACTTCTTGTCAATATTATAATGGAAGTGCTAGCCAATACAATAGGAATTAATAAAAGTGAAGCAAAAACATATAAATTCATAAAATTTTGAAGAAAGAAATTAAAAATGTCATCATCTGGAGATATGATTGTTTTCACAGAACAGCTAAAATAATGCACAAATAATGTTATAGAAATAATATAAGAATTTAGCAAGATAACTATGCTAATATATAAAAAGCAATTGCATATCTAAACAGCAGACACAAACTAGAAAAGTTAATTAAGGAGAAAACACATTTTTTAATAGTATCAGGATATATCTCATAATAGAAAATAAAAAAAAGTTTAAGACCTCTATAGGAAAAAAAACTTGAGAACTATATTAAAAAGGAGATAAGTAAATGAGAAAAAAACATACTAAGGTAAGGCAGAAATATCATAGATAAGTTAATTCTTCCCAAACTCATCGATAAATTCAAGACAATCCTACCAAAACGTTAACAAGATGTTTTTTAAATTGATATTTATAATATTTATATAGTGGAGTAAAAGACCAAAAATAATAGCCAGAACACTTTTAATATAGGTAGAGAGGAAGACCTTGCCTTACCAGGTGTCAGTACTTAAAGCTACATTTAAAAAGGTGATATGGTGCTGATGTGTTGGTCTATAATAGATAAGTCCCCTGTGGAATCAAAACCAGATTCATACATTTATGATACATTGGCATATGACAAAGGGGTCATGTCAGACTAGTGTATAGAAAAAGTGCCCTTTAAAGTTAAAATACAAAAACATAAAGCGATAGAGGTAGTGCTAGGTTGCCCACACTGATCTTGAGCCCTTGGCCTCAAGTGATCCCCTCTGCCTCAGTCTCTGAAAGCGCAGGGATTACAGGTGTGAGCCACTGTGCTGGGCCAAGGAGAGACTGTTTAATAAAGGGACTTGATTTTTTAAAGTCTTCTAAAAATAAATTTGTTTTTAATAAGTTTTAAAAAATCAACTTCACATTGATGTTAAAGAAGATAAAGCTCTTAGAAAATGTAGATAAGCACATTTTAAAAACAGAATAGGGAAAATTTTCTTCAATAAAATGAAATTTATGAATAATATAAAAAATCAGTACTTTTTGTTATGTTAAAATTAAGACTTTTATTCATTACAAGGGTCCTTACAGAAAATAGCAAAGCACATTTCCAAGTGGGAAAAGATAACCGCATCAAAGAAAAACCAATGATTACTATCAATAAATACATTTTAAAACCTCATAAAAAATAGCTAGAAAAATGCCCACAAACTAATGAAAAGAGCAGGGTTGGTGTGGGGAGTAAGAACATCCATTTCATAAAGAAGGATACACAAATGGTCAATAAATTTATGAAGAAATAGTTCACATATTTAGTGACAAGGGAAATGTGGTAATGACCATGACCACTTTAAATTATTTAACTGACAAAAATTAAAAGTCTAACAATATCAAGTATTGGAAAGAAGTCCATTGATGGGATGTCTTATACATTGAAGGAGGAAGTGGAAATTAGGGCAACTACTTGGAAAAATGATTTGGCTTTCCCCTTTAAAACTGGACATTCACCTATGTTTTGGCCTGGCAATTCGACTCCTAGGTACAGATGGAAAGTAAACCCTTATACATGGACACACAGGAGAGGATCCAGAATATTTACAACAGTTTACATGATCTAAAATTTGGAAACAGTCCAAAATGCTCAGCAGTATGAGAGTGGGTGACTAAAATGTGGCATGTGCACATAATGAAATATTACATAACAGTCAGGATGAGGGACTACAGACAATGTGATATTAAGAAGAAAGGTTATTTTGCAAGGATTACATGCCGCATATCTATTTTTATAAAATTAAATATAAATAAAAATAACATGTAATCTAATTTTTTTTAGCAATTCCTACACATAAAACAAATGTGTAAAAAGGAAACCAAGGGAATGAAGAATATGAGATTCAGGATGATCCTCTTCTCAAGTGAGGGGTGGCAGAAGAATGGAAGAAGATATGGTCATTGTCAAGATTCTAGTTTCCATGGTTCTTAATACAATGGCTATAACATTATTAAAAACAATGAACTAAATCAACAAAGTGAATCATACATAGATCAACAATGGACATATTTTGATTCATACAATTTTGTGCACCTAAGGTCTAAGGATGAAAGTAAATTCCCTGCCTCCCACAAGAAATTGAGATATCAATTACAGAAGCGATGGCTGCACTGAGGATCTGGGTAGACATAACCAAGAGAACTTTTGTTTTTTGTGCATAAGGGCAGTCTTTGACCTGTAAGAGAAGATGTTTCTTGTCCTTTGTAGTTGCGAGAAGTTCCCTGGAATTGCTCTGCCTCTTTTGGACAGTAATATAGTTCTATATAAGATGGCATATTTTATAGTCAGCTCATATAACAAAGAGTGATCAGAATATGCTACATCAAAGCCTTTTGATTTCAGTGAATAACACTGCCAACTGCCCTATAGCTCACTCTTAAAACCTACACTTGCCTTCTCATCTTAAGAAAACACTGTTTTTGTGGAGACCCTCTCTCATCTAGTTTGCAAGCTGAGATACTCAAAAAGAAAAAAAAAGTGTTCTCAAGTATAGGGTTTTGTAGCATAGGTTCTTAAATGTTATTATGGTCTGCTGATGAACAGCTTTCCAGGTTCCTAATGCTGCCGGGGATTTGTGCCATTTTTTTTTTTAATTTTCTGTCACTTCACTAGAGATTTAGGGAGAGGGAAGGTATAACCTCACATACTCTGTTAGTCATCTTAAACTGCATGTTCTCAGAAATTCATTTAGAATGAGGACAGAGTGCTAAGGCTAGTTTGGTCTCTTTGAAAAGAGAAAATGATGCTGATGATTTGGAAAGATATGTTCTAGTGGCTTTAGTCAGGGTTCTTAAATTATTTTCCAGACTCAGGCTGAGCTACTAGAACAGAACAAAACAAGCAGAATGAATCTAAAAGAAAATTGTGTTGCCAACAATTAAGACTTTAAATAGAAAGTCTACAACTCTCAGCACAAGTGCTGTATTCCTCAGACTATAGCAACTTTCAGACATGTGAACTATATACACATGGTAAGTACATTAAGAGTTGTTGAATGATAACAAGCTGAATTTTAAATAATCTGTTCGAATGACTATTTTTTTACTCCCTTGTTTTCTCTCATTGGAAATACTCACTTATATTCCCCAGGAATGGACTGAAAGTTTAATTTAATATTTTTGGAAGATATTCTAACCTACTAAAATAGGAGTTATACTGAAGGAGTGCACACAGGATTTTGCTTTATATATATGTGCATATATCTCTTTAGGAAGTCTTCTGTTGAAGCCATTGAAAAGTGTAGTTTGATTAGGTTACATATACAATATGCACCGACATTTCCAGACAGATTTTAGAAAATAAAATAGTAAGAAACTCAGAGATTTAATATTGCATGCTGTCTACTGGGACATCTAAAGTTTATCTTCAGCTCTGTTCAATGAACTTGACCCTTTCTTTTATCTTTTTCTTATTCACTCACTGTCTTTGGTTGCACCCTGGTTTTCTATTACATCTAAAGTCTAGATACTGTCTTATCTATGAGTCCATAGTTCTGATTATGACCTGCAATGACCTGACACTGCTTTTATTTCTCCCTTTCATTATAGTTTAACCATGTTGCCTTTGGTTTCTAAAACATGCCAAGATCCCTGCACATGTGCTTTTTTTTCTTTATCCCTAGAGTATTCATACTCTTTTACCTCTCCTAACTAGTATCTATTGATTTAACTCTCAACTGCAACATCTCTTGTTCTAAGAAGGCTTTTCTGATCTCCCCAAACAGACCCCTAGTAGCCTGAAGTTTTCTTTCAGAGCAATTGTCAACATTGTAGTTTTATGCATGGGTTATATTTCTCCTTGGTTCTTTTCTAATGTGTCTCTAATACTACATTGAGACAGGTATAATACTTGTTTTGTTTCCATATATGCAAAAATGCACAGTGACTAAAACTTAGTATGCTTTCAATGCACATTCATTGAATTCCACAAATTGAAAATAGAGTTTTAGATAAGTTAGAGCTAAAGTGCTCACTTGAGGAATACCATGTTTACATGGTTACATGGTCACTTGGTTACATGTCTCAGAAGTCCAAAATACTAAATAATTATCAGCGTTGTTTTTGTCAGATCTAACTTGGTAGACAGGCTGTTCTTATAGCCATGCTTTCATCTCTGGTATGACCCAATTCACTGTTTATTCTATGGATGGATTCTTACTTTTACTATTTAAAAAAGTGAATACTTGAGTGTATCCCTTAGTCATAGTATCTTAGGTAAGTCACAAAACTTTTCTGAGCCATGTTTCCTTCATTTGAGGAGTGAGTATAACACCTCTGTCACATGTTAGGGTGATTGAGAACTCTTAGACACAAAGTTTAGTATTGGTCCAAGAACACACAGCCATTCACAGATACTAGTTCATTTCCTTCACTATCCTTGTTGTGTGTGAGTTTAGACCAAGTCTGAGAGCAGAGTCCACACAAGCTCACTCTCACTTCTGCCACCAATTATAAGTTGAAAGTGGTGGTTCCCAAAACTACCCTCAGGCTTGACAATTTGCTAAACATACTCACTGAAAGTTGCTATACTCATGGTTACACATGATTTCACAGTGAAGTAATACAGATCAAAATTATCCAAGGAAAAAGACACACAGGACTAAGTCCAAAAGAAGTACAAATGTGGAGCATCCAGTCCTTATTGTGGAATCAGGATAGTGTTAACTCTTCCTAGTCACAATGTGTGACAGTGTGCATGAAATATTGCCAACTTGAACTGCATCTGATATACTCCACAGAGTACTTAGTTATTATTGGGACTTCATCACGTAGGCATGGTTAGTTGATTGAGTAATTATTCACAGTTGTTGATTTTGTTTCCTGGTAGGCTGATATTGTGTGATCCAGAACCCCCACCCTATGTCACATTGTTACCATTTGGCTCTACCTGAGGTCCTCACCCTAAATTATGTTGTTAGACTACCCAATGTGATTCAGAGCTCCAAGACAAGCAAAGATATCTTATCAAGCATGCCATTGCAATGACTTTGAGACTGCCTCTCAAAGTTAAAATCTAAGGAAAAGGTCAAACCTCTTTCTGGGCAAGGTTAAATTATGCACTACATAGTTGGATACCACATGTTCACTAATTGACTCCTTATACAAATGTTCAGTCTTTAAAACCATATTTCTTATTAATTCAGAGATCCATCTTAACTTCCTTGAAAAATTATTTTCTCTTGGTCATCTCTTCTTAGACTTTGACACAGACTCATCTACAAGCTGAATATGAGCATGTTTATTAATATATTTGTCTTAGTCCATTCAGACTGCTATAACAAATATCATAAACTAGGTAGATTATAAATGACAGAAATTTATTCTTCACTGTTCTGAAGGTTGGGAACTCCAAGCTCAAGGATTCAGAAGACACAGTGTCTGGTGAAGGCCACTTTCAAACATATAACAATTTCTTGCTCTGTCCTCACATGACAGAGCCAGCAAGAAGCTCTCTGGGGCATCTTTCATAAGGACACTAATCCCATTTATGAGGACTTCATCCTCTGATCTAACCATCTCCCAAACAGTTCTACCTCCTAAGACCATCAACTTAGGAGTTATAATTTCAACAAATGAATTGGGGTGGGGGGAACAAACATTCATACTATAGCAATATATTACAAACTCTGTTATGCTTTTCTCTGTATTGTTCTGAAATGATCCCCTTCTTCAACCTTATAGCAAAACAAGCATTGGAGCCCAAACCTAAAACATGTCACTGATTAGCACTGTGACCATATCTCTATCTCTCTCTTTATTTCAAGATTACTGAATCTCAAAAAATATTCTTCGAATGCCTGTACCTGTATTGTAGAGACTACATCTAAGAATCACCTGGGGAAATTGTTAAAACCTGAAATTTCTGGGTACAGCAGTCAGTATTCTTAGTTGCAAACAACAAAATTCATTCTTACAAGTTGAAGCAAAAAGGAACTTTTTACAGGATATCCAATTGCTCTTAAATCCCCCATAGTCTCAGAGACTGAGATTTTGGCTCAGAGAATACAGAGAAAAGACCAGATAAAAGTTGTGCAATTGGATGGCTCCCAGACTTAATTTCACCACTGTTGCTATACAAAGCATGAAGACTGCACACTAAATCCTGAAGCCAGAATATTGAGCAAAGTGTGTGCCTGTGGGATCTCAGCTTGAATCGCTTCTGAAGGCTCTATATCTCTCTGCCAGATTCCAGCAGCCTCAATGATAAAACAGTACTTTCCCCCTCTTACCAATCTTTCCAGAAATGAAGCCCATGAAGGGACATCTGCTGGAAGAGCCTAGAGTACATACTATAACTCCAGCCACAAAGCAACCACAAAAGGGAAGGTTCAGGTTTCTACATTCAGAAGCTGGAGCTTGTGTTGTGGGAAATAACTGAAATGTAGAAGTAGTATAGAAAACATCCTGATATATGGATATTTTGTGAAGGAAGTAACATCAATGACCTATTATAAGAGTAAAAGTCCACGTACTACTGTTCACTGCATCTTGGCATCAGAATCACTAAGAAAAACATAACTTAGTGAAGCAGTGGATGAAACAACACTTTGTCACATGGAAAAGAGATAGAGTAAGATCAACTTCAGTAGGTGGGCATTGGTTCCCCGTGGCCAGCAGGTCCTTTTCAATGGTCAATACAAAACAATTGGGCTGTATGTACATATCCTGTACTGCAACAAAAGAATCCTGTTTTCTCCCCACAGAGAACAGACATAGCAGTGGGATTGTCCAGGTGCCATGTGATGCACATGCTTAAGGAGAACAAAGAATATAACTTGAGCCAGAAATAGGGAAAGATATTTCTACACACCAAGTGACAAGTCCATCACAGGCTGTGAGGACTCTTGATTTTTTGGTTGGGAAGTGTTTCATGCCCAAGGTCCATTCTTATTCAGCAGAGTGAAGATCAAATGACAGATGCAAGAGACTACCTCCTCCAACAAATGTGATAAACACTCACCCATATGATCCCATGATTTCACAATCCAAATACAATGTACATCTTTCATATTTCAATTCCAAACAACACCAGCACCCTGTGCCAATAAATATAAAGCAGCTAGTCATTGTAAATGAAAGAAACCAAACTCTCAGTTGTATTTTCTTCCTCTAAGTCTGGTATCTTAAGAGATATCCTTTCTCTTTCAGTTCCAGCACAATCCTATTGACTAAATTAACTAATGGACTAAACACAACCTATGTGTTAAATTTTATGGTTACCTGCTGTAAACACATTTTATAAAAAAAATAGTAGGGGAAAATAAGCAATAATTTAAATGTTAATTACAAAATCAATAAGAAGTTATAAATAGGTACTGCTCTTATTTCTGTTGTGAGTCAAGAGGTATTGAATGGCATTTGTTACTTTATCTGCTACATCTCCATGTTCCCTTTGTCCTTTCAGCACTTAGGATGCTCTGAGCTCTTTTCCCAGTAGAAGTCCTAGATTTCATTCTTAAACTATCTATCACAGGTCTTTGTGGCCCTTCCTACATGAGGTTGCTTTAGTCTTCCATTAAGTTTTACCCTTGTGCATGGCAAAAGCAAAAGGTTTACCAGGGGTCCTCCTGAGTTTCAGAAAAACTCTTATGCTACCACCCCAGTACCTAGTGTATATAAACAGCCCCACTGCAGCTTGGAAAACAGAATCAATAATTCCACTTGGCATGAAAATTCACTTTTATCCGTGCTCACACAAGTCCTGAAAAACTTAAAATTTCAGTGAAATCATAATTGAATACCCAGTGGAAGCACATGGTCAAGGACAACTAAGACCCCTGACCCAGTAGAACCTGGGGTTTGGGTAAGGTAAGTAAAATCTTGCGAATGTATCATAAGATATAACAGTATAAAATCGCATTCTCATTTCCACCCCTCGCTTCTGAATTCATGTAGGCTGGCTATAGGGATGCAGCACCAGTTTTGCCAGAGTCATTAACATATTATTTTATTTCTATAAAGCCAATGAGTTCTGGATTATGGGCAATTATCACAGGACCTGTGAATTTCATAAACATAAGCCCATTTTGTTAATCCTTTTGCTGTAGAGTCAGTTTCTTGGTTTGAGGCAATATTGTTGCATAGGGCATTTACTCATTCATAGCTTACATTGACAAGAGAAAAATGCCTGGTAGTAAAGACAAGTCTAAATTCAGGCTATATGTAAGTCCCAGGAAGGACAAAACATTGACCTCTCCATGATAAAAGGGTTTTAATGTAAATGACCTGCTACTAGTAGGACAACTAGTCCTCCTGTGTTTAGTAGGATAAACTCAGGGTTCAGAGGTGAACACAGAAAATTGCAAAATTGGGCACCCAGTACTGGCAATAATCAAGTCACTTTGAAGGAGAGACATTCTTGCTGCTGTGCAATTCATATCTTTGTCTCCATGAGCTTATTGAACAAGCTTTGGTGTTACTGATGAAAAGGAAATATTATGCAATAGGAGAGTCATATTTTTTACCTTATTTCTGATATCTTTCCTTGCTTTGAGGAAACATTGATGATATTTACTTAGAGAAAAAATGATCTCATTCAAGGCCTATTCTGAAGTCCCTTTCGTAAAGTTGTTATCCCAAATTCTTTATCACTGATACACCAGATTTCTTATTTCTAAATTCCTGAATATCAAGGCAAACCAAAACTCACACACACACACAAACACTCTCTCTCTCTCTCCCCAAAATGGTGAAAGAAAAAAGGAAATTATCATAAAATAAATGGTATACTAAAAACAGTAAAAATGAAAATTAGCATTAATTAGAACAAAGAATAAAACAGCAATAACAAATAAGAAAAAAATGACAAAATAAAATTGAAATAAAAAATATAGGCCAGATGATGGGTCTCATGCCTATAATCCCAGCACTTTGGGAGACAGAAGCAGGAGGATTGCTTGAGTCCAGGAGTTCAAGGTTGTGGTGAGCTATAATTGAACCACTGCACTTTAGCCTGAGTACCAGAAAGAGACCCTATCTCAAAAAAAGAAATAAATAAACTGAACTAAAATCCAAAATTAAAATGAAGAGAGAAGATCTGAAAGACAGATGAATATGATTCAACATATACATAACTGATAACTAGAAAGAACAGAGTTAAGCAAATTGGGAAATGTCTATTGAAGTATATAAATCAAGAAAACATTTCAAATCTAAACAAAATACTTGGAATTTTCCAGATTTGAGAGTTTTCTTGTGTCTTGGTAAATATACTGAATTTTAAAGTTAAAGACAGAATCCTTTGGATATCAAACCAAGCACCAAATAATGTCTGCTAAAGTGTTATAGGGTGGAGTTGGCTGGCTCAAATTTTCTACCACAGATACTAAAAGATGGTGGATCTATACCTACAAAGCCTTCAGAGAAAGTTTGATCAATAATTTTCTATCTTCCAATTGAGTTGTCAAATACAAATATTACACTCAAATTTTTTGACTATTCAAATCTTAGAAAATGTATGAGCTCTGCTTGAAGAAACTCTAAAGAGAAAACATCAGTCAACTGAAGGATGAACAGAGAAATGAAGGCTAAAATGCACAAAGTAAGCAACGAATGCATTCAGCTTTAGGAAAAAAGACTAACAAAATGGTGGGGATTATGATTACAGAAAACAAGTAAAGTGTTATAGGAATGGTAATGTGGAAATACTATAACTAACACCATTGGAAGGAGGAAGGGAGAGAAAGGGAGAGGTAATATACATATATTTGATTATCTCACCTTTTTATTTCAGAATATCAAAAGTCCTAATTTAAATTTGAAATAGCATGCCATAAGCATATAGATATACTTAAATATATGAAAGTAAACACCAGATAAACATGAAGAAAAATAAAACAGAGCTTTAAAAGGAAGAAAGGGAGGGTAAGTGGACTTTTGTTTATTTTATCACCTTTTGCCTCTGGGAATGAGTAGACACTGTTTTAATAAGTAGGTAATTGGTATATTTTATAAAGTTGTCTTCTGAAATTTGTACCAAGTGTGTAAATAGAGACTTACAAATTGCATAATATAAGTAATGTATAATATAAATTAATTAGTAGGATGATAATATATGCATATAAAATGCATGCAAACAATGTGATAAATATCCCATAAGTTAAATGAAACTAAATAAAAGTGATGACTCCTCATTGCCCATTATATACTGCTCATACTCTGTAACATGGCATTCGTACTTTCTAACGTATCTTTTCAGATTTCCTTCCAGCCACCGTAGATATTATACTCTATTTTCCCTCAACTGGACTATCTATACATTTCCAAAAATATATATTTGCTTCCTGATTTCTATGCTTGTCATTATATTATTCCATCTGCCTTGAGGGCTTCATTTTCTCACCTTTTCATCCTTCTTTACTGAAAGGTCTTTATAAGTCTTCTTTGAAAACTTATTGGTACTGCTAGGTAAGATTGTTTTCCTTTTTGTGCATTGTTTTACTTCATATATAGGATTTAGCTTAATAGTTATTTCCTTTTAGGTCTTTATTCCCTCCTCCTAAGTTGCAAATTACTACATGGTAAAGACAAAAGTTTTATACATCTTTTTATTTCCAACACTGAGCACAATTAAAACAAGCAACAAATAAACTAAAATAATATCGATTATATATATTTTTACCATTGTTAAGATTTTGTTAATAAAAGTATTTTTATATGCAAACTAATATGCACATTATATATATGTGCATACTACTATAAGAAAAGGATTGGCAGTAGTGGGAAACTGGGGTGGGGTGTGGGATTGGCAATAGAGGGAATCTGCGGGGGGGGGCAAGCCTCATCAACAAGGGTACCTGCCCAATGAACACTTGTATAACTAACCCTGAAGTGTACCCCACATTTTTAAAATAAAAAAAATATTAAAAAGATAATATAGATATAGATACATATACTCAAGACTTTGAGCTCCTTGAAGGAAGGCAATGCAATGTTTTTATCCTTGTTTGTATACCCTGCAACATTTTGGATAGTGTTGACCATAGAGTTGAAATTCAACTTGTTGAGTAATGCTTACTATGGAGTTGAAATTCAAGTACTTGTTGAAACAAAGAATTAATTTCATTCATGGTAATTAGAAGAAAAATAAAATTCTGAAAACCCTCACAATTTTTTTTACTGATATCATATGAATCATATAAACAAAAACTTTTATTTACCCAGAAGTACTACATTATACTCTAAAAGGTAAGATAAATGGTTTATAAAGGCAGCCTGACATTGCCTAAGAGAAGTTATTTTGTTCCACACTTAATGATAGTTACTGTCAAATACTTAATTTCTAGGATTATTCATCTTCTCCCTTTGGAAAATTAGAATTTTTTTAATCTTCTGGTCTTCCCCCAATTCCTTATAATTACATTCGTCTAATTACTTCAAAATCCCCTGTGGCACATTGTTTGGTCAGATCAACCAATTCATGTTCATATATTATAAGATTCAGTTATTTTTTACTGCCTTTTAAAAAATTAATGATTTTGTAAAAGACTAAAATTCAAAATTACTCTGTAATTATCTCTACTATATTTCTTTAATTGTAAAAATGTTGAGTTCAAGTTTATCATTTCAAACAGATCAGTGTATCCTGGAATTTCAGGTTTTGTTTTTCCCAAACTGGATCAACTATTCTCTTTAGTGTGTTTCATCATCTCATTCCATGATTTATTGAGAATTTCATTTTTTTTTTTTTTGGTACTGACTCAATCTGTGTTTCCCCCTCACCATCCCTACCGTACCCTGCCCCTTCTGCTTCTTTGTACAGAGGCAGACTTTTACCACTATGCAGTGATCACTTCATTGTGTGGTTTCTTCTCTCTATTACTTATTTCCACTTGGCCTGCAGACATTCTTGAGGATATTACCCTTTATGGGCCTAGTTAACAAGGGTGTTTTCTGAAACTGGCAGGTTACTCAATAAATCTACTCATTTTTATAAAGTGACTAACACAGAAGTGTTTATTGTGATTTACAGATGGGCTGCAGAGAAATTGTGCACCATGACCTCTGAGTACCCCTACTACTCAATGTAACCTTCCTTGCTACTATGTATCAGTGCATGATAAGAAAAAGAAACAAGGACTCAATGTACTTAGTACACAAACTGCCAACACTTCAAGGAACAACCTTTTAAACAAATGTAACTACATAGCTAGTATATTTTAAAATCTTAACTGGTTTTTCAAAAGGTAAATTAGGGGTTCTATCTTGTTTTAAAAATCTATATTGATTTTACGTTTTAAAGCAAAACAAGATCAGTTCTTAAACACTGTCGGAGTTGGGCTCTGTCTTTTATCTTGTTCTGTTTATTTTCATTAATGGGGAAGTGGCTGAATAGGACACAAGCTATAGTATAATTTAATTAAGACAAAGATGTTCTTTGCCATCTGAGAATTTCTACATCAGTCAACATATTCACGTGATTAATATGGACCCTCATACTCTAGATCCAACAATTAACTCTTAAAAATGTTCTTAAACTCCACTCAGAAGTTTATAGCAGTTCTGAAGGCAACCCAACAAAACAACTATCTCATTACTTCATGGTATTCTGATGAGCTTAAGCTATAAGGAGATAATCTGGATTCCAAGCCAAGAAACCCAAAATTCAGTATCTCAATATGGAACACAGTCCAGAGTGTATTGTTTCAATCACAACTGAAAGATAAAATATAGGACATAGTAAAATTGAAGGTGGAGCTGAATCTGTGCAAAGAAAGCAAACTTTACAAAATGACTACAAATCAGAGAAACCAATATGTTTAAAGACCTCATGGATTTCTGGGGACAAATGCTAAGGCTATCCAAATGAGATGAGGATCTGCTAAACTTAAACACTGTTTTTTGTTTTGTTTGTTTGTTTTTGTTTTTTTTCCCTCTTTACTTCCCTGTTTATGAAAACCTTTGGCAAGGTAGGCAAGTGTTTGACAAGAGTCCTACAAAAGGAAAAAATAATGAATCTTTAGAGGTCACACACTTGGATTTTTATAACCAACTGAGAATAGAACAAGGTCCCATCTCTAATGACATCTTACATATTCTTTTTGAAAATGTAATGACTCTAGTTAGCTAAATGTTTTTCATTTACTTGTACGGGATATTGTCCAATAACTATTAAAAGACATCCTGAAAGGAATCTGTGAAGTAATCACCTGCCTAGTTGTTGATCTAAGATTTGAAGAAGTCTGAAGTTTCAAGTCAGCTGAGTCTAGAGGAGCAAGAAAAAATGAAGGGTACACACTAAAATCACAGAAACAAAAAACTGAGTACCACATGTTCTCACTTATAAGCACACCATGAACATGTATTATAACACTGTAAGAAAGAGTTTGGCAGTAGCAAGGTGCTGCCAGGGGAAGTGGCAGGAGGGGAAGCACAGGGTATCAGTAAGGGTACCTAGTCTCAAATCAGAAGAACCCTGGACCAAAGGGAGGCCCAAACTTTACCTGTGCACTTACCACTTATCTGCCTAATCCTCAATTGTATCCCATATCTATAAAATAAAATAATATAAAAAATAACCAAAACATTCAGGAAAAAAAGTGCAATTAAATTGAACCACTTTTCTCATTCTCTTTCTTTTAGTAGAACTAGTGTTTTAGCTTAATTCTAATTGGAATCATTTTTAATAAGTAGATTGTATAATATTCAACAATATTCTTTTCTATCAAATTTGGAGCAGAAAATGGCAGATGTGTAACTGAGATAATACTACTATTATTTTTTTCTAAACTATACACACTTGCAACTATAGCAAAGAGCATGCAAGAAAATTCAGACTCAGATTTATTCCTCACAAAACTTATTCCCTTTTAAGTTTAATTCAGTGTAAAAGTCATATCTGTGAAAACCAGCTAATATAAACCTTAACACTATTTTGAGCTACATTTTAGATAAGAGAGAAAATGGGTAGTTGTTTGTTTTCCCTTCTCTGCCCTGCCCTCCCAATTTAGCAAATTATTTGTCAATTATATATATTATTTTATAAATAGATTTATATTTATTTATCAAAGATGAATAAAAGCACTTGAATGAGCTTATCCCTTTTAAGATCAATGACTCTGGTGAGGCTAATTACCCCAACCCTCTCACTCTAAATTTAAAAAGACCTTGGTAACTGGAAGGACCAGCTTCTTAACTTACTGTGAAGATTAACAATGATAAGAGAGGTTTGGTGCTTCCAGGTTTCCCCCTTTAGTTACCTGTTTGTCACTTTCAGAATATACTGTATGTGTCCATGAGCTGCATCTTAAAAGATGGGGAATGGGGGTTGGGGGGTGGGAGGGGTGAATTCTTTCATGGAGATTAATAATAGTGGTGTGAGAGTGGGAAAGGGTATTTCAGGTCTTAATGAACTTGTACTTCCAGGAAAAGGCATTGGGGTTCTAGGGACTCAGCTGCCATGGGCCAGTCCAAATGATAGCCCACCTTTCTTTTTAAATGGTAACCAAGACTTCCTGTTGAAGACAGCACCATCTTTGACTTGCAGGCATTATTCTCCATCTGCAATCAACACTATTTTTACTAAAATGAAAATTAATATTGATTGAAACTATTTTTAATTACTTCTCCTGATGCTATTTATATTCTGTTTGTACCTGTTTGTGACTGTTATTCTATTCTTGTTCATGAATGTTTTCTCATGCTGTTAACAAGAAACTCTAGTCCTCATGACATAATTTCTAGTCACATGCTGCCTTTTTTCTTGTAATCCTGTAATCCAACTGTTGCCCCCTCACAAGTGTAAATTTACTCATCACTTATGCTAGAAAAACAAACATATTACACAAGCCAAAACCTAATTAGTGACTTTTTTAATGAAGTTATGTGATGTTTAGTGAAAAATTCTGCTAGTGCACATACAAATTGGCACAAATTTTTAGATCCATGAGGTGGTTTATACACTTTGGCTCAGAAACAGCATTTCTGGGAATGTATCCTAAAGAAATAATTCAGCAGATGTGAAAACAAACAAACACAGTGTTTATAAGGTAACCATTGTTAATTATTTAAAAATTATTAAAAGCTATCCAAATGCTCAACTATAAAAGAGTATATGCTATACTATTGAATAGAACAGTTAGATATTTTAAAATATAATTATCAAGAAAATATAGGAAACCAAAAAGGTTTATAATTGAGTGTTAATTTAAAAAGGATTATATAAAACAATACACTGTGTTTTATTGTTGTATTATATAAAATATAACTGTGCAGATTAGGAGTAGACAGTAATGTGCAAAAATAAAAGTCATTGCCATGCTAACTAATCTTGTTAGTAAATTTATTTATTTAGGAATCTAAAGAAAGTATTATTGTCACCAAATTTTGTATTTGTTTCTTTAAATTTTACTGGTAATTTTTAAATTATAAGGTGTGCTAATTTTCATGTTTCAGTCTTATTTATGCACCCTTCAGTTCCTCTGACTAAAGATAGTAAATGTTAACTGAAATACAATTTACAATTAAAAATTTATTTTTAAAACTGCAAAAACTTTAAAATGTAGAAGAAATGTAAGTTATTAACTATTCAAGTGACGTTTGTTTTTATAAGTTTATTTATACTTCTGCAAGTTATTAAAGTTTAAATCTGCACTGAGACTTTTGGTTTATGTTTTATATGTATGCACATATATACTGTTTTTCTTGAGCCATTGGAGAGTAAGTTAAAGACAATTGGCCTGCTTAGTAAAAATGCTTCAATGTGTATTTCTCTAGAAAAAGAACATTATCTTATGTAACCACAGTACAATAATCCAAGTCAGAACAGATTTCATTGTCTATTACTATTATCTAATCCATAATTTGTATTTAAATTCCATCAAATGCCCCAATATTTTTATAACTAGATTTGTTTTTTTCTGGGATTTGATCAAATCCAGGATCATATGGTACATTGAGTTGTCACAGATCCTGAGTCTCCAGTTGTTAAGAGCCCTTCACTTGGGTGTGTGTGATCGTTTCTCATGACTTGCCTCAATTTAGGTGTTTTAGTAGAAATACCACAAAAATGATGAAGTGACTTTCTACATTTCTTATTTTTTGTTAACAAAAAGAGAAATAGAAAATTTTCTTATCTGTGACTATATTCATAAAACAGTTGAGACACTACTGGTAAATCACAAAGTTTTACTTTAGAAAGATTAACCTAGCAGAAGAATGCAAGTGTGAAGTTGACTTTCTTAATGGATGAAAGCCAACCAGAGTATTTGGGATCCAAAGAACAGTAGATGAGAGAAATCTTTTCATCAAATAAGGAGTTTGAGTTTAATTTTCAGAAGCTTGATTAAAAACCATATTTATTTAGCCCTGAGAGCATTGAGGAGAGACACCTATATTTTAAATATAGTTTTGGACCAGAAAGCATGACCCATCAGGACGATGATTTCTCTTGTATTTCAAGAACAACCCCACCCCTCTTGGGCTGGTGGGACTGCTCAGCCTCAGTTCATTCATTCTTTCCAGACTAACCCAACTAGAGACCAGCTACTGGGCAAGAGCATCAGCAAACAAAGCTCTGGTGGATGCACAACTGCTGTTCTGTCATTACCAAGGATGGCTCCAGAGACAACCAAGTCACAGCTGGGTGCTCAAACCTGAAGAGGGGCTCCCAGCCCGACAATTACAAAATGTATCAAGGAGGAGTTATATGTGAGAAAATGTGAGCTGGATGCCATGGAATAAATAAAGAAAAACCCCAGGATCTCATGTTTTTCAGACTCTTTTGTGATTAGAATGACACTCACAATAAACCCCTTGCTTTCTTCAGACACTTCTGGGACATGATGCTACTTGATGTGTTTATTTAGTTCCACTGCATTATTCCAAAGGAAATCTCTAACGCAAGTAATACTTGAAGGTATGTAGTATGGGCAGATCTATAGAAAAGTGAATTCATTCAATCCTCAAGAACTACTGATGACTTTCCTGCCTGTGCCCCTATTTATTATTCCATTTATGAGCATACTTGTTCAACAAAAGAAGTACCACAATCAGCCTTACACATCCACAGAGGTGACATGTAATCTGACTACTATGAACCATGATATATATAAAATCCTAAGTGAAAAGATACTCTCTTTTCCACTGATCTTGCCACCATGATGCTCGAAATCCTCATGGGTATATTTTCTGCTGAGCATTACGGAACAGAAGCAGGTGAGGGGAGGTTCACCTAATGCCAACCCTCTCAGCATCTTAAAGACAAGAAAAGGTAAGTTTGGAAAAATCGTAAGAAAAGCCTAAGGTATAGGAAAGTGCCTGACATGGATAAAAATGATGAACTCTGCTCTCAGAACAAAGAAGAGGGGTCAGGTTGCCCTTCTTAGCAAAACTGTATAACAAGATCTCCCTGGAGAGATGTGTGTCAAATCCTCAAATAACTTAAGACATGGGTAGGGGAAATAAAGAACAACTGAGGCAGGGGAATAGCAGAAACACAGAACAAGAGAAGAAGGAAAAAGAAAAGATGTGGAACATTGTAAAAGTTAGCAATTGCTAATTAACAAGCTGCCCAAAACTTAACAGCTTCAAATAATTTTTGTTTTTGTTTTTACCAGCTGCGAGTCGGTTGGGCAGTTTTGCTGATCTGAGCATGGCATGGTCAGAGGGCTCAAGCAAGCATCTGTAGTCAATTGCCAGTTAGGTTAGTGACTTGGCTGACCTTGCATAGGCTCTTTATAGATATAAGCCCTTAGCTGGAAGTGATGGGCTGACTTGGCTGTGATCTATGGGTCTCATTCTGCAACAGGATGACCCCTACACAGCCCCATGATAAAGGCAAAGGAGCAATAGGAAGAGTAAAAGCATGCAAGACTTCTTGAAGTGTAGGCTCTGAACTGTCACATTATCACTTCCTTGCATTCTACTGAGCCAAGTAAGACACAGGAAAGCCTCGATTGAAGGGAAGAGCTGAAAGTCATATTGCAAAGGACGTAGATTCAGACAGAATTAGGGTCATTATTGTAATCAATCTGCCAGAATATTTAGGAAAGAACTAATCATCATATTTTGGTAAACACGTTGACTATCGATGAAGAGTAGAGTTGGAGAATGAGGCTGGGCTTGTAATTAAAGGCATAATTAGGTTTAACACATTTTAAACTGATTGCTAATGGGAGAATCTGAGCACAGAAGTGGAAGAATTAGGGACATTAACCTGGAAACATAGTGTAAAATTAATTGGAATAGGAAAAGCTATAGGTTGTGATCCCAGTATTGAGGCTATTATGGGACAGGAGTGGGAATTAAATGAATTGGATACCTTATCTCAGTGATGAGGCTACAGAGAGGCCAATCTTTAGGGTACTTTGTGGTAGTGTCTCAGTTCCTGCCAATGGTAGGCTCACGGGATTCTCAGAGGCTGAGGGAGCATAAATAATAGACATAGAGTTACAGAGGAGGGAGGAACTCAAAGGGCCAAGCTGTCTGGAATAAAATGACATAAAAAAAATCAGAAACTTACAGTTGTTTTTAGGAATGAAAACAAGGAGGACAAGAAGTCTTACTACAAGTTTCCTGGATCTAAGAACGTGTGCTCCCTAAAATTACTGAAAGAAACAGACAAAAGTAAACTTCTGTTTATAGACTATGCTTCAGAATTCTAGTCCATTTTCCTTTCTATGACATTATTGTGAAATATAGGGAACACTTCACATCTGGACTCATTCTGATCTCTGTAACTCCTGAAAGAAATTAGAAGTGACATTTTTTTCTATCCTTGGTTTATCCATTCATCTTGAGCAACACTTCCTATATCACAGCCCCTATGATCCAATTCCCACTATATAGTTGACAGATATAACAAAGTCATTTCTTCTATATAAAGACCTTCTAGGTAGATAAGATCACTAAATTAATATTTATAACAAATGACCACAGAATAACTGTTTGTTCACCTGATGATTGTCATCAACTACAGTTGAAAGTGTTAACTCTCCTTCCAAGTTTGTTCTTTTCCTACATAGAAACATATGTCACTGGTGAAAAGCAAGAAATTAGTATTAGTGAATAAGACTGGTGAGGAGGCAAGTGACCAAGATGAAGGATACCTTGGGGGTGCTTTAAACCCCACTTGCCTCCTACCACAATATTTGCGTCTTCCCAAGTCATCCATATAAACATAAACTTTGAATAAAATCATTGTGATCTTTGTTCTTAACAGGTCAACAGGACTTTGAGCACAATCAGTTGTTCTCATTCCTGTTGGATTGCTGCTTTAAGTTCTTCCTCTATGGAAACTTTCAATTGGCTGCCAACTGAGGTCTCAATGACTGGCTTCAATTTATGCTAAATATGTACATATAAGGACAGTTAGTTAGATATAGAGGATTAGTTAAACAGATGAACAGAGAGAGGGAGAGAGAGAAAGTAATGGAGAGAGAGAGAGAGAAAGATAAGATTGGCAAGTGGGATCTCATCAAACTGAAAATTTTCTGCAAGTCAAAAGAAACCATCAAGAAAGCTGGGAGACAGCCCACGAGATGGGAAAAAATGTTCGTTAACTGCATATCTGAAAAATGCTTAACATCCAGGATCTACAAGGAACTCAAATGTGCCAAAAGGAAAAAAAATCCCCATTCAAAAGTTAAAAAGTGGGCAAAAAACATGAATAAATCATTTCTCTAAAGAAGACATACAAGCAGCCGAAGACACATGACAAAAATGCTCAGCTTCACTAATCATCAGAGAAAGGCAAATCAAAACCAAATTGAGATACCCCCTAACTCCAGTAAGAATGGCCATCATTAATTAATGAAACAAAAAACCAACAGATTCTGGTGAAGGTGCAGAGAAAAGGGAATGCTTCTACACTGCTGGTGGGAATGCAGACTAGTTCAACTTCTATGGAAAACACTGTAGCGGTTGCTAAAAGAGCTAGAAATTGCCCTTCCATACAACCCAACAATCCTCCTTCTGGCATATACCCAGAAGAACTAAAATCACTCTACAAAAAAGATACCTGCACACACATGTTTATTGCAGCACTGTTTACAATAGCAAAAACATGGAACCAATGGTGCTGCCCATCAAAACAGGACCGGATTTTAAAATGTGGTACTTATACACAATGGAATATTGCACAGCTGTAAAGAAGAACAAAATTATGGACTTCACAGCAACTTGGATGGATTTAGAGTCTATAGTACTCAGTGATTTATCACAGAAACAAAGAACTGAGTACCACATACTCTTACTTATAAGCACACCCCGAATATTTACCATAGTACTATAAGAAAGGAATTGGCAATACTTGGAAACTGCCAAGGGTGGGGCACATAACATCAATAAGTGTACCTGATCTCAAACCAGGTGAAGTGAGGACCAAAGGGAGGCCCAAACTTTACTTGTATAATGACCACTTATACACCTAATCCTGAATTGTACCCCTCATCTTTAAAATAAAATTTAAAGGAGAGAGAGAAAGAGAGACAGAGGGAAAGAAAGAGAAAGAGAGCAAGAGAGAACAGATAATTTTGTCAAAACAGTTTTTGAAGAGACAAATGCTATCTGTACCTTGGACTCTGCATCTCACTGCACCTCTAAACCAATCATGCCATGTAGCCTACCACACCCCTTGCTGTGATCTGCTCTGGTTCCTTGACTTTTAATCCTCTACACCTCTGTCTGTAATATTTTAAAATTTTGGCTGGTCAGGATTTTCTGCAGGGTCAGTGTTGCCCTCTTATGATGCATGTCAACAGCTCTTCTGGGAACACCTGCTCTATTGATTGGACAGACTCTTGCCTTCTCACCTTGAAGAAGCTTTTAGTATAAGACTATATAAAGAAGTCTATTGACTAATTGAATATATGAAAATATTAAGTCAGCAGATTTGACATCAGGGCTTAAAATACCTTATATTTCCTAATGGAAGACAGGTGGGCATAGAAGAAAGAACACAGTCTTAGGAATTAGAAGTCCTAAATTTCACCCCTGGCTCTGCCACTTACTAGTATTAGTCATACAATAAGTTATTTATTGTGTAACTTCAGGCAAGTTACATAATACTTTTAATCCTCTTTTTTATCTGTAAATTGATGGGTAATAAAAACTACTTCATGAGTCTGTTGTAAAAATAAATGAGATAACGTATACAAAGTGCTGAACAAAATACCAACTACTACATTTTAGTTATACAGCAAGTAAATATTTCATTTCTCTTAATTATGTCATTATATCTGTTTACTGAATGTAAAATATAAAATAAATGATTGGGTGGGAGAAGAGAACATTCTAATGCAAGATACTGTTCAAATATTTCCTAATAAGTTACAGCTTCTGGTTTGCAGAGGTCATTACTGTTGACTGATCTGAATAACATTTCACTTTTTGTTCCAATTGCCTATTGTTGCATAACAAATAACCTGGAAATGTGGTCATTTACAATAGCGTCATTTACATTGATTACAAATTTTTAATTTAGGTGAGGATCATTGGCACAGTTATCCTCTACTCTCTACCCAGCCTCAACTGAGGTAGCCAGCAGGCCAGGGCCTAGCATCTAGCAAAGGCTCATTCACTCATGTGTCCAGCAGTTGTTACAGGCTGTGGGCCAGAACCTCACATGGCCTTCCCACCTGGTCTCTCTCTTACAACATGTGACTGGGTTCCAAGGATGAGTGTTCTAAGAGAGGCAGATGGAAGCTGTATCATCTTTATAATTCAGAAATCATATAGTGCCACTTTCACCATAGTCATGGTTCCACCAAGATTTAAGGGTAGGTCATATAGTCCCCATGTCTTAATGGCCACCCTGCAAGATACATATGTGACAGAGAATATACTGGCCGAACCATGGGAGGCTGAGGTGAGTGGATTGCCTGAGCCCGCGGGTTCGAGACCTGACTGGGCAACTTGGCGAAACCTCATCTCTATAATAAATCAAAAACTACCCGGGCGGGTCCGCGCGCCTGTAGTTCCAGCTACTTGGAAGGCTGAGGCGGAAGGATCGCCGGAGCCCAGCAGGTCGAGGCTGCGGTGGCTGGGAGCCGCCACTGCACTCCAGTCTGGGCGACAGAGTGACTCCAATTCAAAAAAAAAAAAAAAGAAAGAAAAGAAAAGTACAATCTGCAGTCGGGCTCGGTGGCTCAGCCTGTAATTCTGCGCCTTGAGAGACTGAGGTGAGTGGATTGCCTGAGCCCGCGGGTTTGAGACCCTCCTGGGCAACTTGGTGAGACCTCATCTCTACAATGAATCAAAAAATTAGCCGGGCGTGGTAGCGCACGCCTGTAATTCCAGCTACTTGGCTGAGGCGGAACGATCGTCAGAGCCCCAGCAGGTCAAGGCTGCAGTGGCCGGGAGTGGCTACTGCACTCCAGTCTGGGCGACAGAGTGAGACTCCAACTCAAAAAAAAAAAAAAAAAGAAAGAAAAGAAAGAAAAACACAATCTGCTACATTCTCCAACAAGAAAGGGATTCTGGGAGGAAGCATCACTTTTTTGCATCTTTTCAAACTAGCGTTATACTTTGTGCAACGATCATATTGGGCTGAATGCATACGTTGGGTTTTTTCCTTTCTAGTGTGGGAAAAGGACTTCAAAAACCTAAGAGATATTTCTTCAATCAAAACAAAATATCTCTTTTTATTTGTTTGATTATAAACATAACACTTTTTTAATTTTAAAAAAAAAAGGAAGAGAAAAAAGTAAGAAGAAAAGATTTTTTAAAATGTGGAAGTACTTATCTATCACATTTCTTAAACAGGATCATTTGTTTATAGCCTGAAAGCTGATTTTTAAAATCCTTTCATGGTATAGTGTTTCATTTTATGTATATATTAAAATTCATTTGACCAATTTCCTATTGCTATAATACCTCCATTGTTTGTAATTTCTTATAGTATAAAAATACAAGACAATGCACTTTCTAATAAACATATTTCTGAACACTTACTTAGCATTTTCTTAAGCTTTAAATTAAATTGTCTATAAATTTTAAATAAGGTTTCTTTTTTTTTAAGGAAAGTGCAAGTTTTCTGCACAGTTGTGTCCTGAAGGGCTCCTCCACTCCCCTAATTACTTTGAAGTCTCAAGCAGTCTAGTAAAAATGACAGCTTGTATTTTGTTGCGATATATCTGCACATAACATTATATGAATGTACCTATAGAATATAACTACATATAAAACATTTTGTATATGTATGTCAGGATTGATACAGGTGTTTTATGTAAAATATTTTATTTAATTCTCAGAACAATTGTATAAAGTAGATAATAATATCCATATCTTACTGATGATAACACAGGCTCAGGGAAGTTCACTCTGGGCTTGAACCTGACAGCAGAGTTTTAACCTGCCTTTCTTTCCACTATATAGCATTGTATTCCCATTGAAATGTATAGAAAAGATAAGGCAGAAACAAAAAGAAATAGTGTATTTATACACAAAACAGTGAGTCTTTTATGCAACTCCTTAGTACTGTCTTAAATTTGTGAAATGACTTTTTAAAAAATGTATCACCCTATCAGTTTTAGACTCTCCATGTCTACTTTCTTTGCTCAGTTTAAAGGACAAAGCAGATGTGCCTGCTGACCTTGGCCCCGACTTTGGCCCTTTTACTGACTTTCTCCTACCTTCAATCCTGCATCTCCTCTTCCCTTCTGTTTCCATCACTAATTCTCTTCCTTTCCTCTTTCCCTGAGCAGTGGGCTTTCCAGAAGCTAACCCTGTCTCTGCCTTTTATTCATTTAATACTCATCCTGGGAGAGCTCATCCATTCTCATAGCTTTAAACATCACTTCTAAGCTAATGACTCCTAAATTTACATTTCCAGACCCATCTTCAATCAAGGCAAACCCTCATTAATCACCAAACTCATGTTCCCTGTCACCAATTGCCTACTGGACATATTCAGCAGGGACATTTTACTATTACTGTGCCCTTAAACCCAAATACATCATCTCCTAACCAAAATAGAACCTTCTAAACTCCCTTTAGAGTTAGTGGCACCATCTTTCCACTTTTTGGCTCACTCCTGCTGCCTATCTCCACCTTAGTTCTGGAAATATACCATAAATCTGATGCTTCCTATACTTATTAAACTCACATTGTTATGCAAATCTAAAAGAAAAATATTCAATACATGCTTAAAGGTGTTTCTCAAAATTAGGTGAATTTGCAAGGATAAATACTTTTCAGCTTCCCCTTCTCTGAGGATGCTACTGACAGTAATGTCTAATAGTTATTGGTCATACTTTATGAATGAAGCTCTGTTCTTAGTACTTTGTACATGTTAAATTGCTTGATCTTCACAACTATGGGAGACAGCCTGATAACATCCCCATTGTGTAGACAGGGTATCTAATGCCAGATCACAGCAGAATGATTTGATTTTGCCACCTCTGTTCTGCTTACATATTAATCCCTTCAATCAGCTTTCCTTTAACTTTCCTCAGAACTGGGGAACAAAATAATGATTCCTATTCTATCAACCAATTTATGCACAGTTCCCTTGTCTCTTCCATGCCTTCACTTTCTTCTTCTAGTCATTACCAACATGGGCTCCCCGACCTCCCAGCTTCATTTATCTTCTGAACAGTTGTCAGTCAGATCACTTGCTCCCTCTCCTCCTTTACAATTTCCACAATCCTGATGCAGGCTTTTGTCTTTCACCTGGCCATCCAGTCCTAGCAGGGATTCCTGCTTCGATTGTCCCTCAGCCATAAATCATCCTGTGTGTTCATCAGGCAATTCCTCCAAACACAATCTTTTTACTTGACGTACACTTCTGCTGAGACATAAATAGTTTATGTATTTCTTAGTTTGCTCCCAAATTTACCCTCAAATTCTCATACTGCTGGTTATGAAAGTTTTTTGTTTTTCCCATCTACTTTTTAATTTTTTTTAACCTGAGACATTTAAAAATCTATACATATGATAAAATGTTATAGTACTATATAAGCATCATAAAAATGAGTGCATTAAAAATGGGTGAAATCTGAATAAGTCCTATAGTTTAACTCTCAGTTGAGAGTTTCCAGGTTTCGATAATAATATATCACAACTCTGCAAGGTGTCATCATTGAGGGATGCTATGTGAATGATACGTGGGAACTTATTGTACTATTTCAGCAACTTATTGGGAGTCTTATTTATTTCAAAATAAAAATTTAAAGTACCCTAAGGCTTTTTAAAAAGGGATGCATCCAAAGCTGTTATAATTTGGATTGACTGCAAGGAAAGGAAGAAAAAAAACCTTTTCTTTTTAGCCTACATAGTTTTGTGTTATTTGAATTGTTTAGAATAAATGATTATGGTACTTTTGCATGGTCAGGATACTGTGGCCATTAAATGCATGCCATTGGGCAAGTAATAAATAAATATACTGATGTACAAATTGTAAATGAATAAAACAAAAGGTGTCCCCAAAAAACTAAGATTGCTTTTAGTGTAAATATGTACATCTGGTTTTCAATTATCTAATTACCTATCTACAATTCAACATTATTTCATATTACTCACAAAATAATCCTTTTTACTCTGGCCAGATAGCTCACCTTACATGTATATATCTTGTCCACTCTTGTTTTTCTTTGCTCACTCTGTTGGTAACCTTGTGAATTTGGCTACGCTGTCCAGGCAGGCGACTTCCAAATATGTCTCCTCCTGACGCTCTTCTTTCACATAGCTCCATTCCTAAATTTCAACTGCTACTAGGCCTTTGCAAGTACATTTCTTGCTAGTATCTCAGATTTAATTTTTTAAAATAAGTTGAACTTCTCTCTCAGGATATGTCTTCCCTCAATGCATAGTGGTTACTGACACCATCATCTTCGGAATCAATCAGTCTCAAGTCATGTTACAGTCATCTCTTATTCTTTCCTTTCCTCTTGTTTTCTTCCACCTTTTTAGCATTGCTTTCCCTTTTTTGCAGATTTGAGTGTCCCTCTATCACACCATTTATTACTACAAATAATCTCCCAAGTCTCTCGTTACTCAACACCACATTCTCTACATCTTCATGGAAATAAAACTTACCATTTTTCTAAACAGGTCTTTTTAAATTCACCTTCCTAACCTACATAAGCAGATGATAGTGTTCTGGAGGAAAATAATTGTGTCTATCTTATCTTTATATCACTTATCTGGTATTATAGGCTCTATGGGCACTTAAGAACTATTTGTTGAAGCGAATCAACTTTCCTAATCAGATTGTAGTGATTGGAAAATAGATTCTTTTGCACACACACAAAACTTTGAACACATAGTAGGAGCATAATAAATATTCATTGATTAAAATTTGTAAACCTGGCTTCATTATTCAGGCAAAATGAAATGCAGAAAATAAGCTGCCATCTCAACCTGGCTTATCCTTCTAGAAATGAGTGAAGATGAATAATTCCATTGAGTTATATAAGATGAGTATCTGGTGTGGCATTCATAGAGAGGAGTAAATTAGATTTTTAAAATAGTTTTGGGGTTAATAATGTAAGATGTTATAAGTAACACAAGTAAGGAATCATTTTTAATGTAGTCTACGACCTTTATCTTGATGTACTGAAATAAGAGATTTATACATTAGAATGGGATAAACTGTTCATTTTCATCAAGGATTTGGAAACAAAGGGCAGAAACTCAAATTGGGAACATTCAGGTTTGAATAAGAACCAGCTTTGAGAATGCATTGCAATTTACCAGGCCCTGTGCAAGGCCCTTAGAAACTGAATTGGTCCAGAAGGAGATGATTGTTAAGAACAAGAAAGCTACTCTTTGCACATAAATACATAAGTCTAATCATCAATAATTTAAGAAGAAATAAAGGAAATTCAAAAACTGCCTAGGCCAATTTAATGAGATTTGGGGAAAATATATGATACCCTTTTAAAGTTTGCCTCAATACAACAGGGTCTCTTTAACACATCTCTCACTGGATTTAATACAGGTTAAACAGATTTAACCAATCTTAACCCAGATTTATTAAATATCATGTAGATTTTATAAACTCACTAGAGGTTCAGTACTAGTTATTGTGGAATTAGTAAATCTTCCCTTGTGCTTTTTTGCACTTTCTGAAATTTAACAAGGAGGTATGTGTAGCCAACACTGTTTTAATGTTTAGTGTTATATTGAAAAAATATACAATTCAAAGATTTATTCACCATGCTTAAGACTTAACAAATATTGTTTTAACTCAGGGAAATAAATATAAAATACAAATAGCCCTAATTGCTTACTGTGAGTCAAGCATTCAATTTACCAATCATTTTTAATATATTTAATAAATAGATTATTAAATTGAATGCAATGCTCTTTAGAGATTATATCAATTTAAGGAATTAATCTAAGCTATGATTTATGCACTTTAATGCCCCATTAATTAAACGTTCTTCAGATTTTAAAAGTCTACTTCAGGTTTAATAGGTATCAGGTCAATTTAGAAAAGCACTCAGAACACATGAAAGCCAATGAGCAAGGAAATGATTTGTATACTCCATACTATCTTGGTGCCATAAGTGGGAAAGATGTTGGAAGATGATGTGCTTAAAATGCTATTTAAAAGCATTTCAGAGGGAAAATGCTGCAATTCTATAAGCTTCTCTAGTGCTTCCAAGTGGGATGGATGGGAGTAAATGACACAACCTGAGGAAGTGGTGGTAAATGGAAGAAGATCCCGAGAGTAGATCTAGGAAGATGACTTTTGGTGGGCCTGCCTAATGACTAGTGTGCCTTGTTTGAAAGTTATGTGAATTAGGGCTGTAACTATAACTCCGGGGTTCTAGAGATGTGTTTTATTCTTCCATGTGTAGATGTCCTCGGGGCAACTATATAGAATTACATCTTTGTAATTCTAAGTATATTATTCCTTAGTTAAATTCCACAGCAATATATTACTGTTATTCCAATAATTGATTCCTGCTTGGTTTAAATATTTTTAGTGTGATTAGTAAATAAAGGACAGATTTATAAAGTATATTTAATTTTGAAGTAATACCTTGGATATTGCATCCTAATTATGACTCTATATGGCATGCCAATTTTTATTTAATGATTAAGTCAGAAGTCCCTGGATACTATAATAGGTAATTAGTGGGCTTAGAAACAACCCTTTCATTTTCCCTTTTAACACTAAAATAATAATAAATTCATTTTCAGGTATTTAGCAGCTACTATACACTGAAAATTATTTATTTTATTTATTACAAGTTTTCTGAAAGAAGTTTTAAATATATTCATAATATACATTAATACACTAAAGTTTAGAAATTAAATAACTTGTCCCAATTCAAATAGCTAAGCAAGGAGCAGAAATGAGATTTGAAATCAAAATTATGTCATTGCAAAGTCTATGATTTCTTTTACTATCCTATACTGCTTCAGTGGAATATTAGGTCAGTCAAAGTTGATTAAAACCATAAATTGAGTGACTATCTTTTTTTCCCTTGTCACAGTGCTGAGTAATAAAGGTACAGGAATAAAAAGACAGACCTGTTTTCAAGTAAATCACTGTCTGGTTAGGAAGACAGTCAGTAAAGAGAAAATTTGCATGCCATAAGACAATTATTTTGCTAGAGCAATTCACTGTGCTGTAACACATCCCCAAAGAAACGTTTAGCTATAACATATGCAAAAAATCAAGGAAAGTATCTAAGATTATTAAGCTGTTTTTTGGTTAGTACTAAAAAAACAAAGAAAGAATAAAGAAAAATGGTTTTGTGGGTAGAAGAAACTTTACATGCAAAGGCATGGTGATAGGACCCATAATGTATTAGGTATGAGTGAAGTCATTCACATGTCTTGAAAATGCATGGAAACCAGCAATACGATTTCCCCATACTTAAGATGAGGTGTTCAGATGCCAATTCGAATAAATGACATAAGGATATTTCTTTCAATAAATGGTTCTGGAACAAATAGATGTCCACATAAACAATATAATTACTGATCTCTCACTCAAGATACAAAAATTAATTAGAGATGGTACAGAGTCTAAAATGTGAAAAGACTATAAAACTCCTAGAAAAAGAATAGAAGAGTATTTTTTGAAACTTGAGTTCAGCAAAAAATGTATTAGAACACAAAAATCACTAATTATAAAATAAATTTTTTTTTTTTTTTTTGAGTTGGAGTCTCACTCTGTCTCCCACACTGGAGTGCAGTGGCCGCTCCTGGCCACCATAGCCTCGACCTGCTGGGCTCCGGTGATCCTTCCGCCTCAGCCTTCCAAGTAGCCAGAATTACAGGCATGTGCTACCACGCCCGGCTGATTTTTTGATTTATTGTAGAGATGAGGTCTCGCTGCCCAGGCGGGTCTCGAACCCGCGGGTTCAGGCAATCCACTCACCTCAGCCTCCCAAAGGCTCGGGATTACAGGCTGAGCCACTGAGCCCGGCTCTAAAAATTTTATTGATGGGACTTAATTAGAGTTAAAAATGTACACTTATCAAAAGGTACCATTAACGAAATAAGTTGGTAAATCACAGACACGAAGAAAATATTTGCAATATATAATATTGGAAAAAATTGTATTCAGAATATATAATTAATTTCTATAAAGCAATAACCAAAAGACAAACAATCCAAATGTAGATAGGAAAAAAAAAACAAAACTTAAACATATATATCACAAAAAATACATGAATAGATAATAAAGCACTCAATTAGCCATCAGGAAAATGCTGATTTAAATCACAATTAAAAAGTCGTTTAATATCTATTGAAATGGCTTAAATCAATAGACTGATAATATCAAATGTTGTGGAGGAAATGAAGTAACTCGAAATCTTCTATACTTGTAGAGACTACTTTAAAAAAACTCTGGCAATTGTAAAAAGTATAGGTATAGCCTAAAAGCAAACAATTCCAACCTTAGTTATATACACAAGAAAAATAAAAACACAAATTCACATAAGGCTTATGTCCAAAAATGCAAAACTTTAGTTGTAATCTTATTCTTAAAATAAAAAAATCCAAAATTCTAAAAAATTTATAGTCTTATTTTTAATAGCCTCAAAAGAAAAACAGCCATCCGGAGATATATGAATAAACAATTTGTGGCATATTCATGCAATAAAATATTCCTTGACAACAAAAATGAATAAATTACTGATATATATAATATGGATATATCTAAAAATATGATTCTACACAAAAAAACAAACATTACGGAATAGTGGGGGGTGCCAAAAATGTATACACATTTTAAGAGATATCTATGTATTACTTTAGTTCGCCATATTCAGAAGTGTCTGTCTCTTGTAATAGTGACAAAGTGGTTATCATCAGCATCCAGACACTTCTGAATATGGCGAACTAAAGTAATACATAGATCTTTTGTTATTGGTATATATTGAGTATTGCAATTTTAATAGTTTTCTTTTTCCTTTCCTAGAATGTGTATACTTTTGGGGGGGAACCCTCTGTATATATCATCAGAAGGCAATTCCCCCTGTGGGATTTGGGATGGCATTAACTGGAAAGTATCATGAAGAAACTTTCTGAGAAGATAGAAATATTTTATATCTAGTTTTCAGTAGTGGTTACATAGATACATCCAATAGTCAAATGCATCAAGTTGAAAATTAACATTATAGTTTTTAAAATTATATATCAATAAAAAAGTGGGCTTCAGGGGCCATAATAAGAACCCTCCTTGAATATGCCCACTCAGTTGCAATTAACAATTCAGGAGAATGAAAAAGAAGGCTAATTTTAATTTCTTCACTCTAGAAGAATATCATATTGATAGGCTTCAAGCTGGAGTTTAAAATATGTTCCATGTCTCACTTAATTTTTAAGTCCATTGGATAGTGAAGCTATGCATTTTCTTCTCCTGAAATAGCTGATAGGAGTTGGAAATTAAAATTCTCTACTGGGGGAAAAAAAAGAAAATGAGGATTTAGAAGACTGGGACATTCAAGTCCCAAGTCAGCAACGGTGCATGTTACCTCGGGTAAGTCCACAAACCATCTGGAGCTCAGTTTTCCAGGATAAGTCAAGTGTGTGTAAGGGTGAGGTAGGAGAAGCCATAACAACTAATGATGGAGAGTAATATAGTAAGAGAGTAGAGTGCAAAGAAGAGAGTTTGATCTTTCAAATGCCCAGAGAGACAGAAACTCTTCACTTTTAATTGCAAGACATGGACATTAAGGCACTTACTGGTCAAATAGCTTCCTTGGGATACTCTGAAACTGGTAATGTGGAATTAAACACCCAAATGAGGACTTAATGTGTGGGGCTGAGATGCTAGAAGCTGGACAGTCTGAAGAGGCCATGCAGTAGGAAAGGCAAGGAAGGAAAACCTTCTCTAAAAAGCAAGAATTAATATCAAAGTAAAAATTTAGAATCTTCCTTCAGGTCTCTTTCTACTAGGTAGAAATCCTATTTATTTTCTTAATAAATCCTAGTTTTAAAAAACCAAAATTTAGAGTCAGACTGACAGATTTTGAAATACCCATGTGCGTATTTAGTATGCATATGCTACAAATGAGTGAAACACATACACATGCACACACATTCTAAATATGAACTCTATTTCCGTAATCTTGTGGTAAAAGAACATGAATCTTGAATTGGTTGCCAGTTCCAATTTCCATAAAGGTGTCTCCTTCATTTTCTAAGATTCTTACAGTTTGAGGTTTTATGTTTAGGTCTTTGATCCATTTAGAGTTAATTTTTGTGTATGATGATAGGTAGGGCTCCTGTTTCAATCTTCTGCATATGATCAGTCAATTTTCCCAGTACCATTCACTGAATAGGTTCTACTCTCCCCAGTAGCTGTTGTTGGAGGTTTTTTGTCAAAGATGAATCTGTTGAGAAATTGAAGCTTTGCTTCCAGAATCTCTATTCTGTTCCATTCGTCCACAAGACCGTTCTTGTACTAATACTAGGCTGTTTTGATTATTGTAGCCTTATAGTAAAGTTTGAAGTCAGGAAATGTGATACTTCCTGCTTTGTTTCTTTTCCTAAGGATTATTTTGGCTATTCATGGTCATTTATGTTTTATGTTTCTGTATTGTCATTTCCAGGTCTGAGAAGAATGATGTTGATAACTTAATGGGTATTGTGTTGAATCTGTAGATTGTCTCTGGCAGGATGGACATCTTTACAATGCTGATTCTTCCTATCCACGAGCATGGAATATTTTTCCACTTGTTTGTGTCTTCTTGGATTTCTTTGAGCAGTGTTTTGTAGTTCTCATTGTAAAGGTCTTTCACTTCTCTGGTTAGGAAGATGCCGAGGTATTTCATTTTTTTGTGTGTGGCTATTGTGAATGGGATTGTGCTTTTTATTTGGTTCTCTGCCTGCTTGTTGTTGATGGATAAGAATGCAACTAACTTTTGCACATTTATTTTGTATCCTGAGACTTTGCCAAAGTCCTTTATCAGTGCAAGCAGGTTTTTGACAGATTCTTTTTTGATTTTCAAGGTATAGGATCATATTGTCAGCAAAGAGGGATAACTTAATTTCCTCTTTTCCTATTTGGATAGCCCTGATTTCCAATTCCTAATCAAAACCCTTAGTACTCATACCGGTAATAAGAAATAAGATAGACAAGTGGGACCTCATCAAACTAACGAGCTTCTGCAAAGCAAAAGAAACCATCAAGAGAGCAGGGAGACAGCCCACAGAATGGGAAAAAGTATTTGCCAACTGTATATTTGACAAAGGTATTTGCCAACTGTATATTTGACAAAGGCCTAACATCTAGGATCTACAAGGAACTCAAATGTTCCGAAAAGAAAAAAACAAAAGCCTCCTTAAAAAGTGGGCAAAAGACATGAATCTTCTCAAAAGAAAATATATGGGCAGCCAATAGACACATGAAAAAGTGCTCAGCCTCACTCATCATCAGAGAAATGCAAATCAAAACCACATTGAGATGCTACCTAACCCCAGTAAGAATGGCTATCATTAATAAAACAGCAACAACAGATGCTGGTGAGGATGCCGAGAAAAAAGAACGCTTCTACACTGCTGGTGGAAATGCAAACTAATGCAACATCTTTGGAAGACAGTGTGGCGATTTCTGAAAGAACTAGAAATTTACGTTCCATATGATCCAGCAATCCTCCTATTGGGAATATGCCCAGAGGAACTCAAATAACTCTACAATAAAGACATCTGCACACCTATGTTTGTTGCAGCTCTATTCACAATAGCAAAAACATGTAACCAATCAAGCTGCCCATCGAAGCTGGACTGGACCAAAAAATTGTTTACATATACACAATGAAATATTATACAGCCATAAAGAAGAACAAAAATATGGGCTTCACAGCAACTTGGATGAATTTAGAGTCTACCATATTCAGTAATCTCTCACAGAAACAAAGAACAGACTATCATATGTTCTCACTCATCAGCAGACCTTAAACAATTGTCATAATACTATAGGAAAGGGATTGGCAGTAGTGAGAAACTGCTGCGGGGGTGGGGGGGTGGGATCGGCAGTTGAGGGAAACTGCCAGAGGAGGAAGGGGCACACCTCATCAACAAGGGTAACTACATAATGAACATTTGTATACCTAACCCTGAATTGTACCCCACATCTTTAAAATAAAAGAAAAGAACAAGAAAAAAAAAAGGATTTGAATCTTAGAGTCAGAACAGGGCCAGTTTAGTATCCCAGATATTCACAGGTATGTTTGGTACAATAGTTCATGCATGTAGAGGAATACAATTTAAAAATATTAACCAATGTGATTTGAATTTAATACCTATTCATAGTGTTTTCCTGGTTCCTTTTAATAAATAATGATTGGTATGTATCTATTAAATGATGGATTTCCCTTTGCATGCATTGTTTTAAGAACCTTTGAATCAAAGTAGCATTTTTCTTTGGGAATATTTTCTATTGCGAAGCTGAACATATTATCTTGGATATATCATTAGCATCCTCAGCCAAAGACTTTTACTATTCTTTATTATGTATCGAAGGGAGTTTTTCAAGGTTATTTCAAGACAGACTCATATTTCATTGAGTATCACAAGTTTATAAAAACATCACCACCACACCAGCACGTATCCATGATTTGCTTCAGAATATTTAATGAGCTGCCATTTTCAAATACCTCTAAGGAAAGTATAATATAAACATTTATGTGCATGATGATTCACAAAAAGCTCCTTTTATGCATGTAATTAGAGTCTCCCGGTAATTTTCCAGACGACAGGGCAGGTGCTTTTACACTCATTTGACAGATGGGAAAACTGAGGCTCAAAGATTTAGTAATGTAAACAATAAAACCCAGGTATTAAAAGGTATGATAGGAATTTGACCTTGGTCTTCTGATTTAGATAAAGGACTTTTTATAGCCCCAAATGGTCTTTCTGATTTGCACTTTATTTCTAGAATCTTATATACTTTTGGCTATAAAAGCCACAGAGCTTATCTTTCACATGAAAAGTAACAATGACTCATGTCCTTGATTTCAAGCCACTAACCTTTAGTAGGATAGGAAAAGGGACTTCAGAATTTAAGACAAAGAGACCTGGAGGGAAAGTAGACTCAATACAAATAAGCCTAGATATCCCTAGTTAATGCTCTTTTAAAATAGATCAGCCAAAGGGATTTCTGGGGGGAAAAAAGGAGAAACCATCACTCAAAGGAGATAGTAATCTTAATTGAAATCAGAAAACCTTCAGATCTCTTTGTGTATAAATGTGTGTGCTGTAATAGTGAACACTTAGAATCCCTTTGGGATTTTAAAAATTCCGGACAGTGTTTCATCATTCTTATTTATTTATTTTTTTAAATTGGAGGTGGTTAGGGAGGAGGAAGTTCAGGGAACTCAGAATCCCTGAACCATACTCTGCTTCCTAAAAGTTCTTTCTATGGTGATTCACTGGGCTGTCTTGAACCCAGGATCTTGGGGAACTACAATGATTTAGTATTCTAAAGGAAAAAAGAAAATAAAGAATCAGAATATGGTATTCTTAGGCAAAGAAACTGTCATTGCAGGTATCCATGAATTCCTTTGGAGGGTAGAAATGAGGTTAGTTAAAATTCTGCAGCTCAACACAGTAAAGATAGAGAAAGTCACATGAGAATGTAGTGCAGAGATGATTCTGCTATAATTCAACTCACAACAGCTTTTGAAGAAACAATTATAGTATACAAATATAATGATGACAACCTGTGATACTGTGATAGAATAAGACATATATACTTGGTTTTGTCCTTTGTTTCTGGGACAAAGCTCCCAAAACCATTGGAATTTCCTGATAAGGATGAGAGTAACATTTATTCTTATTCATTAAAAAAAAGCCCCATTTAACTATACCTCGGTTTATGCTAATCAGTTGACTCTTACGGGATTGGCCTGGTTGCCTGAGGAACCAACCATGTGATTAGAGGGTTGGAAATTTTAGCCCCACCACCAGCCCTTTGTGAAAGGAGAGTCTGGAGATTGTGTTTAATCAACATTGACCAATAATTTAATCAACAATTTCTACTTAAAGAAGCCTTCATAAAAACCCTAAGAGGGCGTTGAGAGAGTTTCTGAGTTGGTGAACACCTGGAGGTGCTGAGAGAGTGGCATGCCTGGAGAGGGTATGGAAACTTCATGCTGCCTTCATACCATGCACTATGCATTTTTCCTATTTGCCTGTTTCTGAGTTGTATCCTTTATAATAAGCTGGTAAATATGAGTAAATACTTCCCTGAGTTTTGTGAGTCATTCTTGAAAATCATTAAACCCAAGAAGGGAATCACAGGAATTCCTGATTAGTAGCTGGTGGGTCAGAAGTCCAAAGGTCCAGATTTACAATTGACAACTGAAGTGAGGGACAGTCTTATGGGACTGTGACCTTTGCCTGTGAGGTCTTCATAAACTGTGGACAGTTAGTATCAGACTTGAGTTAAATTGTCCACCAAGCATTGGAGAATTGTTAAGGAAAGTTATTGATATGATTCTCCAGCTACAGGTAAAGAAGGTAGACATGACTTGGGTGAAAAATATATTGTCCCTGATTGTTTTCTTTAATATTGCATTCATCACTCTTAACTAAGAGAGGGACAGAATGTAGGATCTTGGGTTCTTACAAACAAAAACAAACAGAAAACAGGGACTTCTAATTTTAGCTCTGACAAATTAAGAATTTGGAAGTTATCATTCCCATTTTTGCAACAAAGAAAAACTGGTGAATTGAAAATTAATGACTTTTCTTAGACCCATAAGATAAATGAGTTTTCAAGGCTAAACTCCAGCCTACAATATGAAGAATAAAGTAAATTCAGAGTCACAGATGAAAATCTGCCTAAAAACAGCAGAAGCCACTAAGGGCACAAACAGGTAGACAGTTAAATATTAATGTTAATAAATTTCTAAAGCGTAAGTGTGTACAAGCTTGAATGAAAAACTTCAGAGCTGTAGTCTTAGGGAGGCTCTCATACTTCTGAGGAATTTATCTCCAGCAACATCCAGGAATCTCAACATGGTGGAAATCAGAGAAAGATCCTCCCCAGGTATAGTTTCGCACTTCTGAAGAAGAAAATACACAGTGTTCCAGAGGCTGAAGAAGCGATCCAGAGACAATGGACAAAACATGGGCTTTATTCAGCCCATGGAAGGTCCAGGAGCAGGCAATTGGACAGGAAAAACTGCTCCCAGTTGCAAAAAGCACACAGGTTATATAACATTCTACACAGGGTAGAGTGTGAGGTTAAGCATGAAAAGGGCAGGGCTTCCTGGTGTGCAGGCATAGTGTGAAAGCATGCTTTTTTCATATGTTGCTTGCACACAAAATGGCTGTGGTTTATCTCTAGGAATGGAATTTTTACTATTATAATGAACTAAAGGTAAGCTAAAAGTAACCAAAGTTTGGGCATTGATCCAGGTGGACCTGACCTAAAGTGAACCAGGCTATGAGGGGATGAACTGCCCCAAGAAAGGGTGCCCAAGAGCATTCACTAAGCATAGCTGAAGATGTGATCAGGAGGAGTGGAGAACACTTCATTCGGTAACAATGGGCTATGGTCTTAGCATGACCTGCACGCCCAGGCAAGGAGCTTGAGGAGAAGAGGACATCCTAGGTTGGCCAGCTACAGGACCCTTCCCCAAGCTCCAAACTCCTGTCTGGGGCTATATTCAGGGTCTGCTCATGTTGCTAATGAGTGTGTGTCATCTGACACCTGGCACTAGCAAGAGGAATGAAAAAAGTAATCCTTGTGATATATGTCCAGGGTCCTCCTTATAAGAAAAACATGCTCTTCAGGGGAAGAGAATTTGCCAGAACCATGTCCTAAAGCAATGGAAAAAGGGTATTTCTCCAACTCCAGTCCCTTCTAGCCTGTATTTCTCAATGAGAAGGGGGTGGAGTGGGAGATGTTGGATCATTAAGAAGAAAAATGTGAAGATCATAGGTCAGATAAATAGGACCACTAAAAGACTGAGATGGAATTAAAATGTTATAGAATGCTCTTTTTTTAATGCCTTAATGCCATATTTACATGACCCCAGTATAAGAATAAGTTGATAGATTCTTTTAACTCTTTCTTAGGAAGTCAAAGTAAAAAGAGAAGAAAGAAATCAAGGACACTGGAGGAATTTAATACCTCTGGTACTAATAACTACAAGAAACATCAAACATCAAAGAAAGTCCAAATTCCTTTTCAAATTAACATAACTCTTGATACTAAGCAACTATCTATTTCAGTTCCTGTTACTAAATATATCATACCAGCTTTCAACAAAATATTACAAAGGATGCTGAAAGGCAAAAAACAAAACAAAACAAAGACACACAGTTTGAAGAGTTTTGAAACAGAACCAGTCCCAGATATGACACAGATTTTGGAAATATAAGATAGAAAATCTAAAATAACCGTAATCAATATATCAATGACTCTAATGTACAAAGTAGACTACATGAGAAAACATATAAAGTAAGCAGAAAGATAAAAACTCTAAAAATGAAACCAAAGAAAGAAGTAGACATAAAAAATATGAACTTCGCAGCAACTTGGATGAACTTAGAGTCTATAGTACTGAGTGATCTATCACAGAAATAAAGAACTGAGTACCACATGTTCTCACTCATAAGTGGAGCTTGAACAATTATCATAATACTGTAAGAAAGGGATTGGCAGCAGTTGGAAACTGCTGGGGGTGAGGGGGGAGGTGGGATTGACAGTAGTGGGAAGCTGTCAGGGAAGGGAGGGGCATACTTCATCAACAAGGGTACCTGCATAATGAACATTTGTATACCTAACCCTGAATTGTACCCCACATCTTCAAAATTAAAAATTAAAAATTAAAAAAAGAGTAGTCTGCTCTTTATGAAAAAAAAAATCCTTCGAAGTAGAATACAAAAAAGTTAGCTGTACAGATATCCACTAAAAATTATTGTTTTACTAGAGGAAGTCATAAAATCATACCAACATGAGACAACAAAAAAAGTAACATAAATAATATATTTAAAGGGGTTATTGGTCACAGTTTAGCAAAGAATCAGTGATTTTACAGATTGGTCAGTAGTACCTTACAAACTGAAATGGAAAGGGAAATAATGACTTTTTAAAGAGAACAGAACATTAAACAACTGTGGAATAATTTCAAAAGATGCAACCTATACATAATTGTAATTCCAGAAAGAGAAGAAAGAGATAATAGACCAAAAAAAAAAATGTGGAAACTAATACGGGTGGAGAATTTCCCAAAACTAATGACAGCCACCAAATAACTGATCCAGGAAGCTCAGAGGACACCAAGCAAAATAAATACCAAAACAAAACAAACAAAAATGACGCTTATGCTCATTTCAGAAAACCAAAGAGGGGGAAATACCTTGAAAGTTGTTGGGGCAAGGGGATGAAGAACACTTTACCTTTAGGAAACTATAGACAAGTGTTACAGCGAACTTCTCAAGAGAAGCCAGGCAAGTAATATGAGAGTGAAATAAAATATGTAAAATGTTGAAAGAAAATCTACCAACCTAGATTTTAATATCCAGTAAAATTATCTCTCAATTAAGGAGAAATAAAGACATTCTCAAAAAAAAAAAAAAAAAAAAGAGAGAGAGAGAGAGAGAGAGAAATGGACTGCCAGAAGGTCTACCCTGCAAGCTGTATTCAAAGACTTTCTTCAGGCTTAAAGAAAACAACAGAGGTCAAAAATTGGACCCATTAAAACAAAAACAAAAACAAAAAGGAATAGGACCAGGAAGCAACTAATAGAAACATAAAATCTAAAAGATAAGTATTTATATATAGTCATAATAGGAACAGTGTATTTGGTAATTATGACACATAGATAGATAAGTGAAAAATGACAGTAAGAGTGTAAGAGATGGGAAGAAGGAATTAAAAATACTCTGCTATAGTTACTTGTACTATAGGTACAATGGAATTGTGTTATTTAAATGTGGACTTAAATTGCTTAAAATATATATTGTAAATAGTAGTTTAATTACTAAAGTATTTTTCAAGTATAATATATACATCTTAAGAAAGAGATAAAATTGTGCTCAGAGTCAGAAAGTTAAAAATTTTAAAAAAGGAATTCATTGGCAATAAAGAAAAAAAGTTGCGCTCATGGCTTTTATTACTCAAAATATATCCATAACTACTTTAAATGGCAATGTCTAAATAAATCAATTAAAAGGTGGATATTTAAATATGAAGAGTCTGATAAATTAAAATTAAAGAAATGAAAAATGTACAACGCTAACACTAATCGAAAGAAAATAGCTAAATTAATTTCATACAAAAGAGATTTCATGAAAAAGAAAAATTATTATTCTTAAGCTGACATAACACGGATCATTTACTAAATTATACCACATTTTGTACCACAAGGCAGACCACAACATATTTTAAAAATTAGAAATTAAGCCAGGCTTGGTGACTCAGCCTGTAATCCCGCGCTTTGGGAGGCTGAGGTGAATGGATTGCCTGAGCCCGCGGGTTCGAAACCCACCTGGGCAACTTGGCGAGACCTCATCTCTACAATAAATAAAAAAAAAATTAGCCGGGCATGGTAGTGTGCGCCTGTAGTTCTAGCTACTTGAAAGGCTGAGGCAAAAGGATCGCCGAAGCCCAGCAGGCCAAGGCTGCGGTGGCCGGGAGCGGCCACTGCACTCCAGTCTGGGCAACAGAGACTCCAACTCAAAAAATAAAAATATATAAAAATAAATAAATAAAAAAACTAGAAATTACGCAAAGTATGTCCTCATACCACAATAGAATTAAACCAGAAATCAATAATAGTATGATAGCTGGAAAACCTCTCAGATTTTTAGTAGTTAAACATCAGACTTCTAAATAACCTATAATCAAAGAAGTCTTCAGATAAATATACAGATATTTTGAACTGGTTGAAATAAAAATACAACTTATAAAAATGTATTAAATGCAGCAAAAACAATGTTTATAAGGAAATACATATATCATGAAATACATATATTTTAAAAGAAAAAAAAACTACTAGTAATAACCAAAGCTTCTACCTTAGAAAATTAAAAAAATAAGAACATTTCAACCTAAAGCAAGCAAAATAAAAAAATTAAAAAATTAGTAACAATAATCAAAGAAATTTAAAACAGGACATCAGTGAGAAAATCAATAAACCAAAACTTGGTTATTTGAGAAGATCCATAAAATTGATAAACCTCTAACAAGGCTAACAAAACAAAAAGAATAATTGCCAATATCATAAATGAAAGAGAGATAATGACTATTGAGTTCATGGGCATCAAAGGACAGAAAGAAACGCTATGAACACTGTGTGCAAACAAATTTGATAACTTAGATGAAATGGGTCAACTTTTTGAAAGACACAAACTATATAAGTTTACACAAAGAGAAGTAGGTAACCTGAATGTCTTGTGTCTATTAAACAAACAGAATTAATTATTAAGAACTTTCCAAAACAGAAATCATCAAGTCCAAATGGTTCTATTGATAAATTATACCAGCTATATAAGGAACAAATTATAGTTGGCATAATTTACAATATCATAATATTTCAATTTTCATAATATTATGAAAACAGAAGAGAGAAAATAGAAGAAAGAATAGCTCCTAACTCATTCTATGAGAACAGTATTACTCTAATACCCAAACTAGGTAAGGACTCACAGAAAGGGATTGGGCATGGTTACTCACATCTGTAATCCAGAACTTTGGGAGACTGAGGTGAGAGGATTGCTTGAGCCCAGGAGTTCAAGACCAGCCTAGGCAACATAGTAAGAACTCATCTCTACAAAAAAAAAAAAAAAAATTTAAAAATTAACCAGACATAGTAGTGCATGGCTGTAAAGTCCAGGAAGTCAAGGCTACAGTGAGCTGTGATTGTGCCACTGTAGTCCAGCCTGGGCAACAGAGTAAGACCTGACTCAAAGAAAAAAAAAAAACTTAAAAAGAGGAAATTAAAGACCAATATGCTCCATGAACATGGTTGCAAACATTTGAACAAAATGTTAAGAAATTTAATTCTATGAGAAAAATTATATACCACAAGGAAGTAGAATTTATTACAGATCAGGTATGTAAGGATGGTTCAGCACCAACAGACTAAATAAAAAACAAAATAAAACACTATGATCATGTCAATTGATGTTGAAAGGGCATTTGACCAAATCCAACAACCGTTCATTATTTTTAAAAACCATGAGCAAACTAAGAATAAAGGGGAACTTTCTCAATTTGATAATAAAAAAAATCTACAACAATCCCTAGAGTGAATATTATACTTAATCGTGAGAAACTGGACACTTTCTCCTTAATATCAGGAACAAAAATATTCTCTTCCACCAATCTCTTCAATATTGTACAGGAAGTCCTAGCTGATGCAATAAGATAAAATTTTAAAAAGAAATGAATAAAATAAATATAGCTTGAAAAGAAAAAAATAAAACTCTCTATTTGAAGATGACATAATTATATGGAGAACCCCAAAGAGTCAACAAAAATTTTTCTGGAACTAATGAGTGAGTGTTACAAGGTTGCATGACTCATAGTTAATATAAAAAGGTCAATTGCTTTTCTCTATATCAACAATGAACAATCAGAATTTGAAATATTTTGAAAATATGTCATTTGCAATATCACTATGAATACTCAGACCCGAATCCAACTAAATGTATACAGAACCTATATGCTGACAAATACAAGATATGGATAAAAGATGAGAGAAAATCTATATAAATAGAAAGATATTTCATGTTCATAAACTGGAAGATTCAGTATTGTTAAGATATCAATTCTTTCCAAATTGATCTGCAGATTCAACACAACCTATTGAAAATTCTAGCAAGTTATTTTATACACATCCACATATTGATTCTAAAATTTGTACAAAAAAAGGAAAAGACATAGAATAGCCAATACCATATTGAAAAAGTATATACTTGGAGGACCTGGTTTCAAGATATATTATAAGCCTATAGTAATCAAGATGCCATGATATTAGTAAATAATAAACAAATAGATCAATGGAACAGAATAGAGGACTCCCAAAATAGATCCCCACAAATACAGTCACCTGATCTTTGACAAAAGATCAAAGACTGTCAGTAAAGAAAGGCTAGTCTTTTTATCAAATAGTTCTGGAATGATTGAAAGCCAGATTCACCTAAACAAAGATCCTTCACAAAAATTAACTCAAAAAGGATCATAGATATAATAGTAATATGCAAAACCACAGGAGAAAATCTAGATGGCATTGGATTTGATAATGAATTTTTATATATCACACCAATAGTAAGATCCATGAACAAAAAATTGCTATATTGGACCTCATTAAAATTATTAAATTCAGCTTTATGAAAGTCACTTTTAAGAGAGTGAAAAAAAAGCCACAGAGAAAATATTTGCAAAACATGTCTGATAAAGACATATCTAAATATACAAAGAACTCTTAAAACTCAACAACAGAAACAGCCTAACTAAAATTGGGTAAAATATCTGAACAGATATTTTGTCAAAGAAGATATACAGATTGCAAATTAACATATGAAAAAAATACTCAACATTATTTTTCATTAGTAAATTATAAGTTAAAATAACTGAGATATCACTAGATACTTGCAAAAATGGCTAACAAAAACTGATGAAACAAAACAAATATTGACCAGGATATAAAGCAAGAGGAATTCTCATATATTGCTGGTTGGAATGCAGAATGGTATAGCCATCCTGGAAGATACTTTGGCAGCTTTTTTTAGAGCTAAACATGGTCTTACCATATGATCAAGTATTGTACTCCTAGGTTTTACCCAACTGAAATGAAGTTATGCCTACACAAAAACTGCATATAAATATTTACGGCAATTTTTAAAATAATTGTCAAAATTGTAAGCAACCAAGACATCTTTTAATAGAGGAATGGATAAATATGCTCTGGTACATACATAAAAAGAGATATTAAATAATAAAAAATGAAATATTGAGCCATGAAAATACACAGATGTATCTTAAATTCACACTGCTAAATAAAATAAACTAGCCTGAAAAAAATCTATATAATGTATGATTTTGATTATATAATATACAGTAAACAGCTCAGTGGTTATCAGGATTGGAGTTGGGGAAAGCTGAATAAATAAAGCACAGGGAACTTTTTCAGTGTGATAAAATTATGCTGTGACATTGTAATGGTGAATACAAGACATTGTGCATTTGTCAAAATCCATAAAGCCTTACAGCAAAAAAATATTAATAATAAACCTTAATCCATACACATTTTAAAAATATCGCTTAGGAGGCTGGAAATTGTAGGATGGAATGCAGAATATGGCAAAATACTCTAAATGTATTCTAAATTCATTAAACAACCTCATTGAAAAGGTGGGGGAATGAGATTCTGATCTAAGAAGCTTTAGAAATAAATGGAGTTTGTAAGACCAGAGGCAAAAAAAAAAAACTATACAAAAACACTGTAATCTAGCTGATAAAGTTGTTTTCCATGGGGATACAGATTAACAATTCTAGTACTGGTATGCATATATACTGGAATTGAACAAGTAAGTAAATGGATGGTGCCACCCATAATGAAGACAATTTGAAGAGCAAAATAAATAAACTTGAATTATAACCTAAAATATAAAGTAAATATCCATGAGTTCATACTACTGTAAATAAATAATTGAATAAATGATGAGAATAAAGAAATCTTACCTGAAAAGTTTTCCAAACAATTTATGTCATATGTAGGACATAGAGCATAACTCTCTACTTCCTTTTGGGCAGTGTATAGGATTTTCACCCAATAGTAGAGTACACAAATTGTGAAGAAAAATAAATAAATAAAACAGAGAAAACTGGTAAACACTAACTCAAGTCTGGGGACCAAGGTGAACATCAACAGTGATAAGTCATATTGATAATAAATACCTTTGTTATGATGTAATAAAATGACAGTCGCCTCTGTGGTGTTTTCCCCAAAACCACTTTACCTCACTTTTTAATTCATAGGCATTATACAGAATATCTGACCAATAATCTTCAAAGCTGTCAAGGTTATTAGAGTGAGTAACATCTGAAGAATGTTCATAACCATGAGGAGTCTAAGTAATATGGCTATTAAGTACAATGAGGAGTTCTGGATTGGATACTGGAACAGAAAAAGGACATTAGATTAAAAACTGAGGAAATCTGAATAAACTATAAACTTAAGTTAATCATAATATATTAATACTAGTTTAAAAATTGTGATGACTGTAAGATGTAGTAAAGAGGAAACAGATTTTGGTATATATGAGAACTCTCTGTACTATCTTCACAACAATTCTGTAAATCTAAATTGTCATAAAATAGGTTTATATTTTAGAAAAGAAAATGCAGTCATTTCAAATGGATTATACTTCTTTTTTGTCATTGTTGTTATGTAATTATAACAACTTTATGGAAAAGTAACACATCTCAACACTGCTCATTTTCTGCTTCCTGTGATCTCTGGATAGTCAAGAAACATCTCATTTTAATTCTCTGACAAACACATCTTATCACATGGTCCTAGCTTGCAAAGAAGACAATGGTTGTGGGCAATATTTTAAGATTCCTATAGGGAGTTTGGACAGGCATATTTTAGGAAGTGAGTAATGGAAGGAGACCTTTAAGATCCCCAAAGGTGATTCACTTATTTTGAAAGTAAGGACAAGGATATATAAGACAGCCTTCCTCCCAGTTAAACAAAGCTATTGTGGCAAGGAACTTCATTCAGGTTACCCAACTTTTTGATTTGTTTTGTTTTTCCCGTTTTGTGTTGTTTCTTCATTATTTACTTCACCTTTGCAACTTATGTACTTTGCTTTGAAATTGTTCAAACACGTCGACCCTGTTTCATGACATTATAATATAACCAAGCTTCCTAAATGATATATGTCAATGTCACAATTATTAGATTATTAATCCAATTCAATATATACCCGTTTGCCAGGATCAATTTGAAAATTTTAAAAAAACTTATGAGAAAAGATAGAAAAATGTGCTTTGTATAGCCAGAGCTATAGGTGAGGAGGAGAGAGATGGGGTTCCCACATAACTCAGGTGGCTCAGTTGAGGCCTAATGTATGCCTATAGACCCATTCTGTTACAAAAAAATCCCAGTTACAAAATAAGTTCTACAACTGCCCTGTTACATAATAAATTCTGCAATTGTCCTTTTAAAGTCCATACCAGCTGTCCTGGAGCTACATGAATCAATACCTATCTTTAGTCCTATCCCAACCCATGGCACTCCTTAACCACTCTCATTCTGAATCTTCCTAGTTGTCCCAATTTTTTCCTTAGACATGTAGTGCTGCATCCCTGCTTTGCTTAACTCTCTTATACCTATGTGTCTTTCTTATAAGGTTAATATGAGGAATAAACTTAAATGTGCCTACCACACAGAGTTCAACAAATTTAGCTATTATTATTATACCCAGTTGATAACTTTTAAATGAATAAACTTTGGATTATATTTTTTACTCCTAATTTTTGACATCTAGCTAGTCCCACTGTTTATTGGATTTAATAAAGCAGAGGAATAATTTTGAGACATCTATTATTCATTTTTCAAATATTACTGAACACCTTCTATGTGCTAGGCACTGTTCTGAGTGCTGAAAATACAACAGTCAACAAGAACCACAAGGACCTTGCTCTCTGGAAGCTTTCTTTAAAATGTGGACGAGGTTCCAGACTAATTTGCCTTTGTGCATATTATAATATGATGCCCCCTATTGGAGGACACAGGTCCATGAGTATACAACTTGGTAGGAAGTTGGTGCCTTTTGGTGAGGTAAATAGTACTCCTTCTTTTCCCAAGTACAGTTCCATGCTGGGTACTTAGCTTCTCCATCAGAACTTGGGCTAGATGCTAACTGTTCTAAAACCCCATTGAATAATTCTGTGCAAAAAGTATAATGGTTTTAGACTGCCCAGTGGGATGGAGGGGAAATGGAATAAGTAGTTGGACATACCAGTTTGGTTTCTAGGATGAAATCAGGGATAGAAATATGCATTTTAGAATTGCTAAAAGTAGATAATATTCAAATCATAAAACTAGATTGATTGATAGCATAGAACACACCCAGGAGTACACTCACATGCAGAGAATCAACAGAGGAAGAAGAGTCAGAACGAAGCGTCTGCGAAAATGCCAGCAGCAAAGAAGGACTAGAAACTAGGGTGCATGAAGAAGATACACAATGAGGCTGAAGCTATGAACCAGATCCAATTTGGTAGGAGTTATATGTATGTTGAGGTATGTGAATGGTATACTAAAGGCAGCACAGAAGAACTAAAATTGTAAACTCTTAAAAGTAACCTTATTCCTCTGAGTTATCACTGAAAATAATGCATTGGGAGTCGATGGTAATTGAGCATGTGCACTCTTGGTGAACTCAGCTTTACACTTACTGCAATGCTTATACAAAACATAGTAGAGAGGAATACTCCCTCCTTCTAGAGAACAGAGACTTGGAGGGGCACAGGCTCAAGACCAGGGTTTCAGTCTTTATTGTGAAGTCCACGAGCACAGATAAGTGACTGAAACAGCCCATGGTGGGGAGAATTATTGCAGTAAATATAAGCTAGAGTTTTTGAGAAATATCTGAGTCAAGAGCTACATCAATCACATGTTAAAAAAATAACAGTGGCAAAAAACAATATCAAAACAAGTGAGAGAATCGAGGGTCAGGAAAGATACTGGATAAAAGGTGGAACAAGTTGCCAATTAGCAAGTAAGGCTTAGAGCAGAAACTACAAATAGTTGCTGTCTAATGTTGACCAAGTTACTTACCCTCTCTGTCCCTTTGTTATCTCCTCTGTAAAATGGGGATAGTCACTGCACCTAACTCATAAAAATGCCATGAGGTGTAAATGGAATCGTGCACTTAAGGTGTTTAAAAGATTGTCTGGTGCTCAGCAGGTACTCAGTGCATATCAGCTCTTGTTAATTTTTATTGTTGTTGATGATTTTGTAGATCTGCTGGCACATGATATAAAGGAGTAATTAACTTAGGGAGAGTGAGGAATGAGAAAGAACAATTTGAGGCAGAATGAAAGGAGAAGGTTGAAACCACATTTTAAGACATATGTGTGCATAAACGTGCACATGAGAAACAGAGATGGACCCCATCACTGAAGCTCCTGGACTGTCCATAGATTACCAACAGAATCATCATTCCTTCTTTTCCAAAGAGACTTTTCATGAAGAGTTTAGAATGGCTTCATTTACAGAATCAGGCATTAAGTTAAAACATACAAGGAGTGACACAAAATTGTCTCCCTTCCAAACAAAACTGTGCTAATAAACAGGTGCAGAGACTATACAATACATCCCTCCAAGCAGTTTCTTTCATATGTTGAAACTGTCCGCCCTTTTTGTATTTGTTTACAGAGTGTTAACTGTAACTTTGCTTGTTTCTCCCCAGATGTTTGGACATCCATTAATTAGCACATCCTCTACAACATATTTGTGGATGCTTTTCTCCTAGTGAAAGGAAAAACTGAATTCCAGCTGGAAAGAAACTGCGATTAAGAAAACACACACACACACACACACACACACACACACACACACACACACACACACACACAAATAAAACTGTCTTTAGAACAGCTTGAAAGTGAGGCAGAAAGACAAGAAGAAAATGTGAGTACCAAGGAGCAGTGATTCAACAGGGCCCATAGCTAGCTTAAACATTTTCAAATGCATGTCATCAGTAAACATTTAGTTAACATGTGATTCCAGGGTCAAATTAATTCAGGAAAAAAAAAATCTTGTCAGAAGAAAAAATGAGGCCTTTACTCTTTAAAGTGGGACTTCTCAAAAACTCATTATTTTTCTTGACCTCCTGTATCATTCCAGTCCTGGTTGAGAAGCCACCAAGGTAACTGCAGAATTCAGTGCAAAAAAGGCAATGTTGATTTTTAAACAAACAGGCTATTTGGTTCAGCGTGTGTTAAGCTGTCTCAGTTTCCATACTATGACAAACCTGTCTGAGAAGGCAGAGTAGAAGGTGAAAGGAGTATTTGGTCGCCTTTCTGTAGGTATTCCTAATCTCCCCCTCCATCTCACACACTACACTATTCCTGAAGATCTGGCCTGCAGAAGTGGACACAATACTTCCCATTAAACATAATGCCATCGATTCCTTTATGAAACAATTATGTCAATGTCTTTTGGCTCCCAAGAATGAAGTAAAACTTTTGTAAGATTTCAGTTACATCTTTGGAGCCTACTTTTTTTCTTAGTAATTTTTTTAAGTCAAGTCTTCCTTCCTCTGGTCCAAGACACTGCCCTTTTTAATGGGCATAGATGCAAGGATATATAAAAGCCCAACCAGCAGAATCAGGGAAATCTCTCATATAACCCGAGAAAATGGCTCTCTGGAAAATTAATAATCTATATAAAATCTCATTCCCCAAAACTCAGCAACTAAGTTTTAATTTTTAATTGGTCAGTTTACATTTAGCCATGGTTTACTATGGTTAGCAAACATTATTTAATAGGATTAGTCATCATCATTTTGGCATTTTACCTTTGTATTTCTTAGAAAGCAGCCAGCCAAATGCCAGCAGAATCTTTTTTTTTTAACTTTTAAATTTTATTTTATTTTATGCTATTTTTGAGTTGGCGTCTCACTCTGTCGCCCAGACTGGAGTGCAGTGGCCGCTCCCGGCCACCGCAGCCTCGCCTGCTGGGCTCCGGCGATCGTTCCGCCTCAGCCTTCCGAGTAGCCGGAATTACAGGCACGTGCTACCACACCCGGCTGATTTTTTGATTTATTGTAGAGATGAGGTCTCACTGCCCCGGCTCAGGCAATCCACTCACCTCAGCCTCCCAAAGGCACGGGATTACAGGCTGAGCCACCGAGCCCGACTTAAATTTTATTTTAAAATTGTGGGGTACAATTCAGGATTAGGTACACAAATATTCATTGTGCAGGTACCCTTGTTGATGAGGTGTACTCCCCCTTCCCCAAGCAGATTCCCACTACTGTCAATCCTACCTCCCCGCCCTCCCCACTGCAGTTTCCCTCTACTGTCAATCCTTTTCTTATAGTATTACGATGATTGTTCAAGGCCCACTTATGAGTGAGAACATGTGATACTCAGTTCTTTGTTTCTGTGGAAGATCACTTAGTATTATAGATTCTAAGTTCATCCAGGTTGCTGAGAAGTTCATGATTTTGTTCTTCTTTAGACTGTATAATATTCCGCTGTGTATATGTACCATATTTTTTTATTCAGTCGTCTTTTGATGGGCAGCACGGTTGGTTCCACGTTCTTGCTATTGTGAACAATGCTGCGATAAACATACGTGTGCAGATATCTTTTTCACAGAGCGATTTGAATTCTTCCAGGTATATTCCCAGTAGGGGGATTGCAGGGTCATATGAAAGGGTGATTTTTAGAACTTTTAGGAATCACCACACTGTTTTCCACAGAGGCTGTACTAGTTTACACTCCCACCAACAGTGTATAAGTGTTCCCTTTTTACCACATCCTCTCCAGCATCTGTTATTTTTTGAGTTGATGATGGCGATTCTGACTGAGTTGGGTAGTATCTCAATGCAGTTTTAATTTGCATTTCTTTGATAACTAGTGAGGCTAAACATTTTTTCATGTATCTGTTGGCTGCACGTATGTCTTCTTTTAAGAACTGTGTATTCAAATATTTTGCCCACTTTTTAATGGGGCTGTTTGTTTTTTTCCTTTCAGCACATTTGAGTTCCTTGTAAATCCTAGATGTCAGGCCTTTGTCAGACATACAGTTGGCAAATATTTTTTCCCAGTCTCTGGACTGTCTCCCTGATCTCTTGTTGATTTCTTTTACTTTGTAGAAGCTTGTCAGTTTGATGAGGTCCCACTTGTCTGTCTTGTCTCTTATGGCATGGGCACTTGGGGTTTTGATCAGGAATTGGTTGCCAGTTCCAATTTCCATAAGAGTGTCTCTTGCATTTTCTAAAGTTCTTATAGTTTGAGGTTTTACGTGTAAGTCTCTATCAATTTAGAGCTGATTTTTGTGTATGGGAATAGGTAGGAGTCCTAGTTCAATCTTCTGCACGTGTTCAGCCAGTTTTCCCAGCACCATTTACAGAATAGGTTCTCTTCTCCACAGTGGTTGGTGGTGGAGGCATTGTGAAAAATGAATTGGTTGAGAAATTGAGGTGTTGCTTCTGGAATCTCAATTCTATTCCACTGGTCTACATGCCTATTCTTGCACAAATACCAGGCTGTTTTGATTATTGCAGCTTCATAATAAAATTTAAAGTCTGGGAGAATGATACCTCCTCCTTTGTTTTTTGTGGTTTTTGTTGTTTTTCTGAGGATTGTTTTGGCTTTTTGTGGTCGTTTATGTTTTCAGATTAATTCCTGTATTATTGTTTCTAGGTCCCAGAAGAATGTTGCTGGTAATTGATGGATATTGCATTACATATGTAGATTGCCTTAAGTAGAATGGACATCTTAACAATGTTGATTCTTCCAATTCATGAGCATAGAATATTTTTCCACTTGTTTATGTCATCTTTGATTTCTTTGAGCAGTGTTTTGTGGTTTTCATTATAAAGGTCTTTCACATCTCTGGTTAGGAAGATGCCAAGGTATTTCTTATATTTGTGGCTATTGTGAATGTAATTGTGCTTTTTTATTTGGGTTTCTATTTTTTTATTATTGGTGTATAGAAATGTGATTGTACATTTACTTTGTAACCTGTGACTTTGCCAAAGTCCTTTATCAGTACAAGGAGGTTTTTGACAGATTCTCTTGGATTTTCTAGGTATAGAATCATGTCGTCTGCAAAGAGGGATAACTTGATTTCCTCTTTTCCTATATGGATAGCCCTGATCACCTTCTCTTCTCTGATTGCTTTAGCTAGGACTTCTGAAACTATTTTCAACAGGAGGGCTGAGAGTGGGTATCTTTGTCTTGTTCCAGTTTTCAGGGAAAATGATTCCAATTTCTGTCTGTTTAGAAGTATGCTGACTGTGGGTTTCCTGTAGCTGGCTCTTACTATTTTGAGGTATGTTCTATCTATGCCTAGATGTTCAAGATGTTCTATCTATGCCTAGATGATCAAGAAGCGGTGCTGGATTTTACCAAAAGCTTTTTCTGCATCTAATGATATAATCATGTGGTTTTTGTTTTTACGTCTCTTGATGTATTTAATTATGTTTATGGCCTTACGAATGTTGAAACAGGCTTTCACCCCAGGAATGAAGCTTACTTGGTTGTGGTGGATGATTTTTGAGCTGTGTTGTTGAATCCAGTTTGCTGGGATCTTGTTGAGTATTTTAGCATCTATGTTCATCAAGGATATTGGCCTGTAGTTCACTTTCTTTGTTGGATCTTTACCTGGCGTGGGTATTAATGTGATGTTAGTTTCATAAATGAATTGGGGAGAGTTCCATCTTTCCCAATCAACTGGAATATTTTCAATAGGATTGGTATCAGTTCCTCCCTGTATGTTTTGTAGAATTCTGCTGGAAATCCATCTAGTCCAGGGCTTTTTTTTAAAGGTAGTCATCTTATGACAGTCAATTTCCTGGATTGTTTTTTGTCTATTTAGGGTCTCAATTTCTTCTTCTTTCAACCTGGGGAGGTTGTGTGAAGTCAGAAAGTCCTCCATTTCCTTTAGGCTTTCAAGTTGGTTTCCATACAAGTGTACTTAGTAGTCTCTGATAATCTTTTGTATTTCTTCAGGGTCAGTTGTGACTTCATCTTTCTGGTTCTGTTTGTGTTTATTTGTGCTTTTTCTCTCTTTTTCTTGGTCACTCTAGCTAGGGGACCATCAATCTTGTTTAGTCTTTCAAAGAACCAGCTTTTTGTTTCATTGATTATTTTGTATTATCTTTTTTTCTTCTATGCCCTGGATTTGGTCTTTTATTTTTGTGATCTGGATTCTTCTGCTGAAGTTAGGGTTTTGGTGGTCTTGCTTTTGTAGCCTCCTTAGGTGACTTGTTAGGCTGTCAACTTGTGATCTTTCCATTTTCTTCACGTGTGTTTATAGAGATATGAATTCCCCTCCTACTACTGATTTCATGGCATCGCAGAAGTTTGGGTAAGATGCTTCTTCATTTTCCTTTGTTTCCAGGTATCTCTTAATCTCTGTTTTGATTTCCATGTTGACCCAGGAATTGCTTAGCATCATGCTATTTAGTGCCCATGTCTTTGTGGATTTGGGGGGAACTTTGTTGGTGCTGATATTTATTTTTATTCCACTGTGGTCTGAGAAGATGCATGGCAAAATTTCAATCTTGTGAAATTTGTTTATGCTTAATTTATGGCTAAGTATGTGGTTGATATTAGAGTACATTCCGTGTGGTGATGAGTAGAATGTATATTCTGTGGTTGTTGGGTGGAGTGTTCTGCAGGTATCAATTAAGTCCATTTGGTCAAGAGTCACATTGGTGTTCTGGAACTCCTTGCTGATTTTTTGTCTTGATGATATGTCTAGGGTTGTGAGTGGGGTATTACAGTCCCCAGCTATGATAGTGTTAGAGTAAATATCTTTTTTAAGTTTGACTAGAAGCTGCTTTATGCTTGGTGCTCCTATGTTTGGTAGATGTATCATTAGGATGGATATTTCTTGTTGATAGATTGAACATTTTATCATTATATAGTGACCTTCCTATCTATTTTAATTTTTGATATCTTAAAGGGCATTTTGTCTGATATTAAGATAACAATGCCTTCTTTCTTTTTTGCCTGAAATTTTGCTTCTCATCCTCTTACTTTGAGTCTGTGAGTGTTCTTTCTGGTGAGATGAGTTTCTTATAGACAATATATTGTTGCTTCATGATATTTTATCCATTTTGCCATTCTATGTCTTTCCAGTGGTGTATTTAGTCTATTCACATTCAGGCTATTTATTGAAATGTGAGAGTTTATCCCTGTCATGAGATTCTTATAGAGTTGTTGTTGTTGTTGTTTGTTTGTTGTCTTTCTTTTGATTTTGGGTTGTTTCGTGTGTATTTTCAATCTTTTCCCTGTCTTCTGTGTTTAATACTTTCTTAGGTGTTTCTTGTAGAACTGGTCTAAAGGCAGTGTAAGTTCTTAGGGATTGAATGTCTGGGAAAGATTTTAATTCTCTCTCACTGATGAAGCTTAGCTTAGCTGGGTAGATTATTCTTGGTTGAAATTGTTTTTCTTTGAGAACTTTGAAGATTGGGCTCCACGGTCTCCTAGCCTGAAGTATTTCTGTAGATAAATCTGCTGCTATTCTAATTGGTCTTCCCTGGTAGGTAGTCTGACCTTTTTCTCTTGCTGCCTTTGGGATTTTTTTCTTTTATACCTACTTTGTTTAGGCAAATTACTATGTGTATAGGAGTTCATCTTCTCATTTGTTGTCTTGTAGGATTCTCTGAATCTCTTGTGTTTGAATGGCTGCATCACTGATGAGATGAGGGAAGTTTTCTTGAATAACTTCATGGAATGTTTGTTCCATGGTGGTCTTTGTTTCTCTTTCTGCCTCAAGAAGTCTAATTACTCTTAGGTTTGGCCTCTTGAAATAATCACTCATCTCTTGAAGGTTTTGTTCTCTCTTTTTAAGTTTCTTTTCTCTGTTTTTGACAGTTTGGGTTTGTTCTATACTTTGGTCCTCAAGCTCTGAGATTCTTCCTTCTGCTTGGCTAATTCTGCTTTCCATGCTTATCAGTTTGTTATTAATTTCATTCATAGTATTCTTTATTGCTGTTATCTCAGTTATCAACTCCATATTTTTCTCTTGTCTCTCTTCAATTCTATTTATTCTCTCTATTAATGTCTTAATATCTGGTCTAGTAGTTTTAGACCAGTCATTCTGAGGGTTCTTCATTGTTTGCATTCCAAAGTCTGTTTTCTCAGTGACTGACCTCCCATATTCTTCTTTTGGTTTTTCATCATTTATGTATATCCCCCCCCAACTTTTTTTCTTCTTCTTCTTTAATCCTGTTTTTCAGGGATGGCAGGGTTGCTTTTACTTCTGTTTGCTCAATCTCCTATTCTTCCTTATGTGGATCCTTTGACTTTGTTCAAGTCTGAAGCTGGACTGTGGGTTGGGGGTTGTGCTTTTTGCAGTTTTGAGATTTAATTGAGGGGGGAGCTGTGTTTCAAAATCTATCTGCAGATCCCAGTATCAACTGACAGATGTATGGGAACCCTGGAACCCACTTCTCACTGCCTTACAATCTGTCCATGCAGTGGGGGTATAAGTTTGCTCCCTGAAAGCAAAATGAGGTAAGAAAAAGGAAAAGAATGGAAAAAGGAAGGAGGGGCAAGAAGAAGGTTGAGAAAGAGAAGAGTAAGAGAGAAAACAGACAGACATACTAACAAATGAAAAGAGACACAAAGTCAGAAAAGAGTGAAAAAATCTAAAACATACAGACAATCATACAAACATACAAACCAACAAAAACCTCCTTATTGATGTACTCTTCCCATACACAAACAGGAAGTGTAAAGAAAAAAAATCAGTAAAATGACAGAAATAAAGCAAGTACGTAAACATGATCAAAAACAGAAAGAGAGAATAAAACTAAAACAAAAGCAAACAAAAATGAACAAAACAAACAGACAAAAATAAAAATAAAATAAAAGCAAAGAACCAAACTTGCTCTGAGGTTATTCCTGTAAGTCCAACATCCTTTCAGCTCTGATATCTAGCTCTCAGTTCAGGCTGATAGGGTTGCTCACAGCTTGGGACAGATGCCCCAGGCCTACTGTGGAAAGAAGGTGTATCAGATCTGGACTTATCCGACATGCTGCCTGTCAAATCTTCCACTCAGAATTGACCTGTCTGTGCCTGATCCAGCACGGGAGAGGAGCTTCCATCTCTTCCAATTTGATGAGATTACCGTAGGTCCCAAATTGGAGGCTGGACAGAGCTGGGTGGGCAATGCAGGTCTCTGCCTGGTCCTGGGATAAAGAAAATGGCTGCAGTCGGTATTTCTTCACCAGGCATGAGGCTCCTCTCTGGCTCTTCCTGATCTTCTCTCTCCACTGATCAGCCAGGGCTTCTACTGATCTGCTGTGAAGGTCTCATACAGCTCAAAGGAACCAGGTGATCATGGAAGTGCTGAAAGGCCAGGAGCAGTGGGCACGCAGTCCTTCGCCTTTGGAGCGCCAACAGAATCTTAACAAAACCCATTGTGTATTGAGGGTCAAAGAAATTTCAGCAAAACAACCAAAAGAAAAACCTATTTTTGTGATTGTTTGCAAGTGAGACAGGAACATAAGCAGAAAACGTAGCATGATGCTAAATATCTGATCTCATCTAAATCACCACAATAAGAGTGGTATGAATATGCTATTGTTATTTTCATGACCAGATAAGGAAGCTGAGACTCAGAGATTAAGTAACTTCCTCAGAGTCAGAGACCCAGATATAATACTTATAAAGCTCTTAGCACTGGTTGAGAGCATGGACTTGAAAGTCTAAAAATGTTGGGTCAGGTATTAGCGTGGTCCATGAAAGAAAAATGGAAGAAAGGAAAAACTAAAGAGTCAGACTAAAATAATAGCTTGATTGCACAGCATGACATTCAGACAACAGAGTCAAATGGGGGTGGGTGTGTAGAGAGGCAAGAGACATGCAGACATGATAACTTCAGAGAATTAATCAGACCTCAGATTCAGAATCTAAGGATAGGAAACAGCAATTACACAGAGACCAAACTGTCCCAGAATTTATTTAATATATGTGAGTTAGCTGACCTCATTGCTTTGGGTATAAACATTAAACCAAGAGCCCAATAGCTCAAGCTGGGAATCTGGCAAAACTGTCATATAATACTGGGAAGACCTGATAACCCTATTCGGTAGATTAAAAAATGATCAACTGGTTATTTCACATATGTATTCTTCTTAATACATATGTGCACACACACACACAGACCCACCTTATAATGTTGACATTATTGTCCTCATTTTATCATCAGGAAAGCAGATCAGCATAAGTGTGTAACTTGCTGCAGTCATACACCTCAGGAGGGGCACAAATGGAATTTGAATCTAAATATGGCTGACTTCAAATCCCTGTGCTTATATTGTGCTGTCCATTAGAAATTATGATCAACTAGATGTTCGTTCACTTGAGGCTGATATCAAGAATCAGAAGGAGCTCACAGAAAAATGATCAAAGGCTATAAGTAAATAAATAAATAAATAAAAATAAATCCCAATGGCTAAGGAGCTATAAAAATGTAGTCAAACCTACTAGTCATCAGGAAAATAACATTTAAAAAGTAGTAGGACACTCTTTCTTACCTACAAAATTGACAACAATTTAAAATTATTGATAATATCAAGAGTTGATAAGAATGTTAGAATGTGAATTATTTCATACACTGCTAGCAGGGGTATCAATTTACACAACTGTTTTGGAAGGCAATCTCACAGTATATATTAAATTTTAAAACGCAAATATTCTTAATTAATTAATTTTACTGTTTGGCATATGCCCAAGAAATATTTTTACAACTTTGTACACATGTGTACAGAGATGCTTATACAAGGACATTGGCTAAAGCCTTGTTTGTAATAAAAATTCCAAAACAATCAAATTGTCCAAATATAGGAAAGAGGTAAATCAAAATTTTGGTTTAGAACATTGCTACAGCTTAAGAATGAGCTATACTAATGTGTACTGTGTGGGAAAGTCTCTCAGATATATTGTCAAATTAAAATACAACAGTTCCATGTGGCATCATGCATGTCATTATACCTTTCTACTAACCCAAAGAATGTAAAACCAAGAATGAACCCTAATGCAAACTACAGACTGAGTGACAATAATGTGTCTTTGTAGATTTAGCAGTTAAAATAATGTATCATTCTAGTGAGGGATGCTAATAATGAAGGAACTTGTGAATGTTGTGGGTGAAAGGGTACATATGGAAAACCTCTGTACCTTGCTCTCATTCAACATAGTACTGGAAATCCTAGCCAGAGAAATCGGGCAAGAGAAAGAAATAAAAGACACCCAAATTGGAAAAGAGGAGTCAAATTGTTTCTCTTTGCAGATGACATGATCTTATATTTAGAAAAAACTAAATGACTCTACCAAAAAACTCATAGAGCTGATAAACAAATACAGTAAAATTGCACAATACAAAATCAACACACAAAAATCAGCATCATTTCTACACACCAATAATGAAGTAGCTAAAAAAGAATTCAAGAAGGCAATCTCATTTACAATCGCTACAAAAAAAATTACCTAGGCATAAATTTAACCAAGGATGTGAAAGAGGTTTACAAGGAAAGTTACAAAACACTGATGAAAGAAATTGAAGAGGATACAAACAAATGCATAGACAAGCCATGCTCACGGATCAGAGGAATCAATATCATTAAAATAAACATACTGACTAAAGCAATTACTGCAATTAATCCTCTGAAAACTAAGGGTAAAAAACAAGGGAGACAGCTAGATGTCCCCAACACCTTGTCAAAGGCTTTTCTGGTATCAGATTGGAAATCCAACTGTGATAGAATTGTGCTTTTTTATCTATTTACCCATTTCATTCCTATCTATTGCCCTGGTGGCCTTGGTGGCAGTGGATGTGGGGGATGACTTTGTTCCCAAGAATTCATCAAAGTTATGCTAGGAGAATGGATTGATACCAGCAGAAAAGAACAATATTCTTCACAAGCATCCCCAAACCTGAGTGTTTCAGCAAAAAAGGGCCAAGCCAACAGCTCCTGCTTGGTCTCTCTGTAAAGGATATTTCAAGTCTGGGATTGAGAGAGGATCTTGGATTAAGAAGTTCTCAATAGACTGTAATTTCCCAGTCCCTTGCAATTGTACTCCTGGGCATAGAACTTAGAATAATACTTTCAGTTCTTGTTGGCACTCAGAGAAAGGATAACCTATGGGCTGGTGTCTCCTAGGTTCCTGAAGAGTGGAGGGACAGACTAAACAAGAGATTAAAGGTTGTCACAAATAATTGGGAAGAGAGTGTCATCGCTAGCGGTAACAAGAGAAGGAACAGATCCTACTTTATGTCTTGTCTATGCATCGAGGGCTAAAGTTTCTTGATGAGAAGAGTAGCTTTAGAAATGCACACTCATAAAAATAGAAATAAACAGTTCAATTTATCAGAAAAAGAAATACACACACACACACACACACACACACACACACACACACACACACACAAATGGGACTGTGAGCTTTTTTCTCTGATGATTCTGAGATAGGGGAATCCCTAAGCCAGACTAGACCATGCCTCAAAACCTCTCTGTGGTTAAATGTGCCAATTGTAACTAGGCATGGAGCAGAAAGCAGCACACCACAACACCCCCTTGTAGACAAAGCCAATTACCTCAAAATGATGGGACATGATTAGTCATGTTAATTAAAAATAATTTTCGTTCCCATTCCTAAAAAGGTCAGACTGTCAGCTGTATGGAAAATTAAGCCTTCATGCATTTTCGTTTGATTTCTTATTCAAAGTCTAATTAGTCACAATTCGTTGTTAAAAGTGATAAATTTTTTTGATAATGTAGTGGTTTTTGATCATGTTGCCTTCGTTATCATGGCAGCATTATTCTTAATACTGTCACAGGGTGGTGTTTTTCACTCTTTTGAGCTAATGAAATAACAAGCTGATTCTTCCTTAAGCACTGCTGATCAAATCCAGAAAGATCACAAGATGCTTGCAGGGGAATGAAGGAGACAACTGTTGCCACGTCTGGATTTTATGTTTTTCATGTTTAAAACCAAACAAATGCTTATACTTTAGGGTCAGAGATCTGTGTTCAATCTAAGCTCTGTCAGTGTGTAACCATAGATGACTTACTTTCTCTCTCAGATCATAAGATGAACCAATTTTAAAATGGGGATAATAAAACCTAGCTCATAGGTTGGCAGAAAAAAATAAACAAATGTCAAATGCCTACTACAGTACCTGGCCTTTAGGAGGCTGCCAACAAATGTGAGTGAAGAGAAGCCCGTTGTGAGATTAGGAATCCATTTCCTCTTAACCAATGTGAGGTCTAAATGATAGTATCAACAAACAAACAAACAACAACAACAAAAAAACTCTACTTAGAGCCTCAAAATGTATAGCAGTTCTTTTACATATCTTATAACAGTCAAACTTCCTGGTAGCTTATGGTATATGTCATCTTGGAGAAATAGGGTGATTTGTTCAAAGTTGCTTAAGGAGTGAATGGTAAAGCTAGTCTACATATCCTAATTTTTTGCACTAAACTATATTTTTAAGAAAAGATGTTAGCACTCTGTGTAACACACAAGCCCTCTACAGAGTGTTGGCTTCCCGTGATGACAGACCATAGTCAAAAAGCACAATCCCCTTTAGTATTCACCTGTGTTTTCTCTGTTCTGTTTGGGGATCTGAAAACAAAACTCTTTATGTTAATTGAGGGCTTGGAACAAAGGCCTCGTGGCAAATATCTATCTACTTCAACACTGAAATAATCTATAAATTAAATTATACATAATCAAATCCTAATCTTCATAGTCATAGGAGGAATATTGGAGGGCTTACTCTTATCACCTTTTTACATCAAACTCTTCATACCCAGGATCTGAGAGAACAGGAAAAATGAACTTGATTCTACATCCAACTTTGGCATATTGTGGTCATGCTGATATACACTGATGTGATTATTCTATGTAAGTGCATTCATTGTCACTTAAAGCAAACTTAAGAAAATTAAATGAAGGTGAATAAAAGAACATAGTTTTGATGCGATATAAAAGACTTCATGTCTTAATAGTGCCTGTCAACAGGAAAAGCCCATCCAATGATGCAGTCAGAGGAGAAACCACTTAGGAAGCAGTAGTGTGGTGGATTAAAAAGCCTTTTTGTCAAATATAAAGGTCACTGAGGCAGCAAACTCCTTAAAGGGAAAGACGATGCATTTCATGCATGAAAAGTTCAGCCTAAAACAAGACATATTGGCCATACGAATGGATAATCTTATCTAAGTGGAAATGAACTCAGAGACATCATTTGTAGACTTCACAGCATTAAAAAAAAAAGCTGCCATCAGAAAGAGTGGGTAAGTTCATTATCAACCCAGATGCTACCCACAGACAAGTGTCCTTAGGAATTTTTGAAATCTAGATGACCTTGTCTGAGGTCATAACTTAAACCTTGCGCCTTCTAGTTTTACATCATGCAGGTGAAAGGCTTACAGGTCAGGAGCTTCCCTGAGTCACACAGAAAACCCACTCTCTTTCCTTCCTTAATGGAAAATATCAATTCTGGGACAAGTCCTCCTACAGGACACACTCATCTGCTCCTCTGGGTCATGACCTCACTAGTGAAGTAAAGCAGAACAGATTGCTGGTTCTTGTGTTAACTAACAACCATCACTGAGTGTGCTATGTAGGCCAATACAATAATCTTTTGTAGAAACTTGCCTGTCTATCAATGTACTCTCCCAATGCACTTTCCAGTGTACCAAATCATGGAACTCAATTGTGGTACTTACTTGTAGGTCAAGTAAGGGAATAGGGCTCCAGAAGAGAAATCCATCAACTGCCAAATTGCTTCAATAGGATCCTAGGATTCAGTTTGCCTCTCTGCTACAACAACAAGGTCATTATAATCCTCTAGTTTTGGAACTTTCCTACTCAGAGTGGTATCCTCCAAAGCTCAGCCAAATGATCCACTTTTTTTTTTTTTTTTTTTTTTTTGAGTTGGAGTCTCACTCTGTCGCCCAGACTGGAGTGCAGTGGCCGCTCCAGGCCACCGCAGCCTCGACCTGTTGGGCTCCGGCGATCCTTCCTCCTCAGCCTTCCGAGTAGCCAGAATTACAGGCATGTGCTACCACGCCCAGCTGATTTTTTGATTTATTGTAGAGATGAGGTCTCGCTGCCCAGGCGGGTCTCGAACCTGCGGGCTCAGGCAATCCACTCACCTCAGCCTCCCAAAGGTGCGGGATTACAGGCTGAGCCACAGAGCCTGGCATGATCCACTTCTAACTGGGCCATATAGTCTGGACCTACTCTCTTTCACACTTTATCTGGGTGTGGCACTTCTGTATCTGTACCACTGAACTGGATTAAATTTAAGCTGCCTTTGGTAATGAAGGGGAATTTCAGGCTGCCAAACATGGCTGTGCAGGTTGCACACTGCTAAAAAGTAGTTGTACATTGTTTCAGTTCCCCCAGGAAATATCTTAAGATGAGAATATCAAATCTTCTGTAATAAAGCAAGTCGGATTCTGGGGTATATTTGTCCTTCCCATGTCATAAGCAGATTTGTCTTTGTTAGGAAACCAAAATCTTAAATTATAAGAGAGTTATATTAATTGCCAGGGTTCTTTGGTTGTAAGCAATAGAAAGAGTCTCTGCTTTTAACTTATATCAAAAGGAATTTATTAGAGTGGAAACAGGTAACACTGAAATAAAAACCTGGTGAGCATGAAAAAAAAGGACAGAAATCAAGGCAGGTCTAGGGTCAAAATAAAAGGAGCTATTTGACAAGTATTGAAAATGCCCCATTCTTCCTAACCAGTGGTTACACTACTCAGGCAGAGTGCTTAATTAACTCATCTTAGGTCATATGAGTATTCCTTGACTATAGGCAGAGAAACTTGGTGTGTCACCAAGACTACACACAAGAGAGAGAGAAAATTCCCCTAAGAGATGGAAATGAACAGTCACCACACAAAAGAAATAAAGGATAGGAATCTAAGGGCAACATGGGTCTACCTCAACTTCAAAACTCTAGCTGTCCTTTTCTAAGAAGGCATTGAGTACTTAGTACTAAATGTCTACTTGGCAGCTGCACAAAGCTCTGTGTAAGGGGCAATGAGAAGACAAAAGCAGGGCATGGTCTCTGACTTCGCAAAATAAAACAAAGACACATGTAAGGAATATACCACCACATTTGTTCTAATGTATAAAATATTAATTATTTTTACTTTTTAGCATAGCAAAGTAAATCATTTTCAAACATTGATACTGGAAGTATAATTAGTAGTAAATTACTTGTGACATATCTTATAAAACTTTGACCCAGAGAACTGGTGGTCTTAAAAAGTGACTTTCAAACTCTGTTCTATGCAGTACCTCACTAGGGAGAGTGGGGTAACAGCCTTCTTATACAGAGGAGTGTTTTTATCCACTTGTCCCTTCCACAGAAGTTGTCAGCTGAGCATAATATTTTCTGGCAAAACAAATGTATGAACCACTCTTCTTAAGGGTCAGAGTTAAGAGACTCTGAGGTAGAAACTTCACAGATAAAAGGATTTAGAAAAAAATGTGTTTGGCGGGGCTCAGTGGCTCAGCCTGTAATCCCAGCACTTTGGGAGGCTAAGGTAAGTGAATTGCCTGAGCCTGCGGGTCCAAGACCCACCTAGGCAACTTGGCAAGACCTCATCTCTACAATAAATAAAAAATTAGCTGACTGTGGTAGCACACGCCTGTAGTTCCAGCTACTTGGAAGGCTGAGGCGAAAGGATCGCTGGGGGCCCAGCAGGTGGAGGCTGCAGTGGCAGGGAGCATGCCACTGCACTCCTGACTGGGCGACAGAGTGAGATTCCAGCTAAAAAAAAGAAAAAAAGAGAAAAAAGAAAGGTATTTGATCTAAGTGAGGTTAGTGCCAAGGAAAATGCTTTAAAAATGGTAAGGAGGCCCTATGCAAAGGAACAAAGGTGGACACATGCATGACTTTTTCCAGCACAGTGAAAAGTATAGGCCTAGCTGCAAGGGGAGCAGAACTACATCCGTTATGTATCTGGAAAAGACAGTAGCAATAGCATCTTTCTCATGAGGTTGTTGTGAGTATTAAATGAGCTCATGTTTGTAATGCTCTTAGCGTGGGAGCTGAGTGAATGGCACTTTAAAGAAAGCATTCAACCAGCACCAGCCATGTGTTGATTACTTTAAGTTCTTAAGCAAAAAGGATGTAAGTAGGGTTTGGGAAAACATTTCTCAAGAACCAGTGCAGGGCCAATGCGACAGATCCCAGCCCTGTTGTTTTGGGGAGGGCTAACTGTCTTGGGAAGGTACTCATATATGGGCACCTGGAATAAGTCTATGGCATAAGTCAGTCAAAATGAAGGGACTTGATGACAGCTTGATATATTAAGGGTTAACCTCAAAGTTTAAAAAATAAGTAAGTAAATGTACTTAAATCTAAGGAAGTCATATTGAAGGAAATTTGTTATATGAATGATGGAAATCCTTCAAAGCCAACTTGTCACTAAAATTTAGTGACAGGTGGGTAGCAGATGCCACCCCTAGCTGGAGAGGAAGGCAGAGATGTACATATTTTAAAGCCCATTGACTGGGATCACTGAGCAGAGAACTTGTCTGGGGGAAGTTGAAACCTCTGAGGAACTGGAAGAGAAGTGGTTACCATAAGAGGAGCTTTCATATATAGAGGTCCCGGACCACAGCACATGACTTCCTTCTTTCCCACTTCAGTATCCCAGAAGTGTTTCCCAATAGTTAAATGGAAGGTGATTAAGAACCTAGAAAATTATATAGGTGTGTGGGAGGAAGATCAGGAAAAAAGTAGGAATGGATCTCAGGGACAATAGGCCCAGGACAAAAAAACAGGTTTTGAAGAAGTATCAATAGGAATACATGACTCTCTAGAAATGTCAAAAGATAAACTTAGTCACATTACAATTGTTATGAGTTTAATTGAGCATTCAGAGTCATGAATCAGGCAGGATCAGACTGCATGCAGTTTAGCACTCCATGGGTGATGGGGAGCTGGGAGGACAGAGAGGAAATCTTTATATGCAATACAAAGATTGGTCATTAATTGTTTCAGGTAGAAAATCCCTAGTTAGAAGTTAGTTCCTGGTTTTTGATAGACTAATCCTGTTTCATTTTACTGTTTACATTGAGCTTCCATTGCTTACCTAGAAACTCAAGGCATGGAGCCCTCTCAGCCTAGTATCTTCCCAATTAAAATATTTTAACAAAACAAAGAGAGAGAAAAAAATAGGTAATTCCATTCTGACTGTTGTTTCAGACACAGATGATGACTGGGGCAAGGTGATTTGCATTGATGAGAAGGAAAAGGAACTGAGAAAAAGATGGTTGGCTAGAGGAAAGGGTAGAAATCATTAAACATCCAGCCTCTCCCAAGGAATTTCTCTTGTCCTGATACTTTCTGAGATACTCTTTCCCTAGGACCCTGCTGGGAGTTGAGTAGGATTTAATCCTTTATGGATCTCTATAGCTCTCTTTGTATATGTGTGTGTGAATTTGCATCTCAATACCCATATACCTCAGTTGACTCATTCTTTCTTTAGGTATCCTAACATCATTGATTAATCTGCTGCTGGGTGTTCTGCCTGCAGCTTTTGCTTCTTATTTAACCTTAGATTAAAAAAAAAGATGTGGTATACAATTCAGGATTAGGTATACAAGTGGACATCTCAAAGGTAAAGTTGGGGCCTTCCTTTTGTCCTCATTTTGCCTGGTTTGAGATCAGGTACATTTATTTTTTTATTAGTCAAACTCTCAGAAGGAGCTTGCCTTACTATGACCCCTGTAAGCTCCATGCTATTTCAGTGATTCCAGCTGGAAATTTGAATAAAATTAGCCAGTTTAGGACAGAAAGACATTGGGAAGAGAAGAGGGCTTGCACCATCGCAAATAAATGTAAAGCATTTTATTATTTTGTTTTGAGTAAGTCTTTAGAGGATATGCTAGGGCAACTAACTAATTTGTCTTACTTAGTTTCAGTAACTTAGCTAACAATGTATTAAATTAAATTTGATCATTGATTTATTGTATTATGACTGTGTGGTCATAACTAGCAAGTTTGTTGTTCTCAGCTGGTGAATAGAAAATTGGCATCAGGAACACTATCGTCTGTCTCATTTCTCAGGTATGATGTATCTTTGCCAGCCTTATGACTTTTACAGCCTTGGGTGAGTTGCACATCTGCGTTCATATATCCTGTGATTACATTTCCTAAACCTAAGGAAATATTGGCAGAGGACCACCATTTCCTCTATACTTGTAGCTGGAGTTTATGAAAAAAAGGGCATGGATTAAAATAATAATTTACGAATAATGTATTATAGTGAATAATATAGAAGGAATAAAAGAAAAAATGATGCGCATGTAGGTAGGGGGCACTAATTCATATTGGGATACCTGTGTGTTCCTTTATGGACATTCATGGGATGAGGATATCATTTCAAAGTAAGAACTAGCTTTTCACCCCAAGGGTAAAGGGCATGTGATTCCTTGGCTCTAGGTTTGAGCTAAACAATGTTGTATGTTCCTTTTAGCCACCTGAGCACCTACAAATTATGATTGAGTGTCTGGCCTCAAGCTGGCCTGGTTCCATATTAATAATGGGAAAATTCTTCTCAACCTTCTCCAAACCACAGGTCTCAAAATTAGGATACAGATCTTCTTAGGAACAGATCCATCTTAATAACATTTATGTGCATATGTCTGTGTGTGTGTGTTTGTGGATATGTTTACAAATATTCTCTTAAAGTGTAAAATAGCATTGGCAATAAACTTACATTTGCTATGTCTACTTTAATCAAAATCAGAAAAATAGAATGACCCAGAAAGGAGAAGCAAACTCACCCTCACTGCCAGTTTAATATTGAGGTCATCGTCCAAGTCATCTTCCAACCACCAGTGCTCAAATGGGCTCCTTTTCTGCTGTGCCAGGTATTTTCCTTCAAGCCTCTCTTAGGTTGGTTAGTGAAACTTTCTCCCAGTTACTTTAACTCTGCGTTGCATTATAAACTGTGGAGAAGACAGCATCCAGATGGCCCTCCATTTCTCCCTACTTAACAACAACAACAACAAAGAAAAAGAAGAAAACAACTTGCAACTGCATTAAGGAAGCAAAACGAAACCAGAGCTGGTAGACAATAAGTGGACCAAAGCAGCTCAATATTTCAGCCTTATGTTCTGTCTGTTTGAAGTGTTTCATGAGAATCTTGTTTAAAATCCCATTGAAAATAAAGTGCTCAAAAATAAAAGCTGTTTGGTCTTTTCAGGCAAACTGTCCTTTGTTCATGGCACATTAATGGAACAATTTTTAAATAATGACTTAATTTTTTTTTCCTTGTGAAAGATGCTTTCTGCAGTCAAAAGTGGGTTCTTTATTTTCGAGCCTGGCACACACATTCATTAGGACTAGTTGCATCCAAGTAGTGGAGGCTTATTTGTTCAGCAGGAAATGGGACATTAAATTTTAAGAGGATGATGCGTAAGCTTTTAGAGATAATATTCTCCCTGCCCTCTTCTGTTGATGCTCTCTTAGAAAATGCAACATTTTTTCTTTAAGAAATGATGAGTTTATAATAAACAGTTTATCACAAAGAGCATAATTTTTTTGCAACCCTCCATCATTTCAGAAAATCAAAATTGAGTTACAAATGGAAAGTTTGCAAATATGACAGATGCGCAAAATTAAACACCCATCAAGTTCAGACCAACAATGAATATTTCTGTGTATGTAAATATCCACCACAATATATCCATAGTTCTACACTGTCTTAGCAAAGCAGGCAACTGAGATGGTTAAAATCTATCTTTCTTCATTTTCCTCTTTCCTTTCTTGTCATTATTTTCCTCTTGTTTCCCTCCTGTTCCTCTCCTCTCACCTCCTCTAGGATTTCTTCCCTCAGTTTCCCCCACTCTCTCCTACACCATCACTCTCTTCCAGTCTGTCTTCTAGCTTACTCCCATCAGCAAATAAACAAATTCAGTATCTCAGTACAACTTTTCATTTCATCCAAACTATTCCCTTATTTTTCCTTTTTTTTTTTTTTTTTTGGAGTTAGAGTCTCACTCCGTTGCCCAGGCTGGAGTGAAGTGGCACACACGCAGCCACTCCAGCATCAACCTGCTAGGGTTCCAGCGATCCGTCTGCCTCAGCCTTCCAAGTAGCTGGAACTAAAGGCGCATGCTACCACACCCAGCTAATTTTTGTTTGTTTGTTGGTTTGTTTGTTTGTTTGTTTGAGTTGGAGTCTCATTCTGTCACCCAGGCTGGAGTGCAGTGGCCGCTCCCAGCCACCAGAGCCTCGACCAGCTGGGCTCCGGCGATCCTTCCGCCTCAGCCTTTCAAGTAGCTGGAACTACAGGCATGCGCTATCACGCCCGGCTAATTTTTAATTTATTGTAGAGATGAGGTCTTGCCAAGTTGCCCTTTATTGTAGAGTTGAGGTCTCGCCAAGTTGCCCTGGGGAATCTCGAACCCACGATTCAGTCAATCCACTCACCTCAGCCTCCCAAAGTGCTGGGATTATAGGATGAGCCACCGAGCCCGGCCTTTTTTTACTTTTTAATAACTAAACTTCTCCAGTGTTATGTATGAGTGCTGTTTCCATTTCTTTCCCCGCGCTTTTCAATCCACTCTCATCTGATTTCTGTCCCTACAACTCCATAAAATCTTATCTTGCCAAGCTTCCTGTTTTGGCAAATTCTACAAATTTTTTTTTCCTTTTTTATTTTATGCCATCTCTCAGCAGAATCCAACAAAACCAACCTCTCTTCCCTACTCCCCCCATGTGAAAGGTAGAAAACAAAGGACTCCTCAACAATGCTCATTGTTTATCTTTTGACTTTCACCTAAAGTCTCTTGCTCTCCAGCCTAGACCACAGCTTAGTAAATGCAGCTCAGTGCTGATATGCACTCATTCATATTTTTTAAAAAGATAAGGCAAAACTTTTGCTAGAGTTCACTGTGTTTGAGTATCCCTAGGAAACTGTATTTCCCAGTTCAGAGTTGCCTTTACCGTGTTGGAATCATCATGGTTACCTTTGAGTGTGACCAAAAAATAAAAATAAAAAATCAACATATTTGCTTCTATACTCCTGGTCTTTTACTTATATTTCATGTACTGAAAACAAAATGAAAACTCAAAGCAAATTTTCCCCTTTAAAATACCTGTAGAGGCTCTTTTGAAGGTTGCTCCAGGAATAAATTCTGGTCACTTATCACAGGACAGTTGCTCTGCTTCTTTGCTAATTTTATGTGTTTAAGTTAATTTATTAATGAAACAGATGGGGACATGGGTGTTTGAAAGTACTTTGCAGATAGCAATGGAAAAAAGAAAAATAATCCATCAACCTAGCAGGGAATTATCTGAGGACATAATTGAGAATTGTCTTTAGAACCCAGGGCTGCTGTTTCACTGGAGTATGTTTTCACTGAGTACTAATTGTCCCCTAGGGAATGTATTCTTTGTCACTTTTTTGTTCTTTGCTGCCTGTCAGTGTTCTCTGTCAGCTCTCCTCCCAACAGCATAGCCTGCCTGATGTTCCCACTTGTCATCTGCCTGCCGATCCACCTATGTATTTCTATCCTGTACAGCACTAGGAATCGCAAGCACTTTGACAGCAGAGGTAAATTAACACAAACGGTAAACATAAGGCATTGCAGCTTCATTAGAATCAGCTATTCATTATCCTTAGAAGGAATTATCAAAGATTCAACACGGAAAACCATCCAACAATGATTGGTATTGCCATGTTTCTTGAAACTGGGATGTGAAGAGAACAGAGGAATTCCAACCACAGGGTATATTTGAAAACCTGAAGCCTGGCATTTCACTGCAAGTAGAGTTTTTATTTTCCTGTGGCCACTGCCCTAGGGATCTTTTGAAGCTTGTGCCTGGTACTACAGATGACTACTTTTGATGGATTGCCAGTGGCACTTCTCCTCTCTAAAGGGTCCTCAATGCAACACAACCAGCTGTGAAGTCTGTTTAACCACACAGTATGCAAACTTTCAGCCTCCAAACCACCATCAGGTAAGTCAATGGATGCCCAGCTTCGTTAGTCGATGCAGCTTTGCATGAATTTATTGAGTGCATCGATGAGTATTAAGAGAGGCCCGTGTGCAGAGAGTAATGCAAAGGTTCCTCAAACATCCTCAGTTCCTGTTGTCAGAAGGGTACACTGCACAGTGAGTAACTCCATTCTTCTCCACCAATGATCAAGGCAGATTTGGGTGCCTACAAACTAATTCCATACTTTTCTCCCAGTCTCTATCCACTGAGATCTAGGAGTCACAGCAACAAACCTGCTTACCCTCAGTAATCACCACCACCTACCTTAAATCAACCAGGGTTTAATCTCATGTTGCTTCTTACTTCTGTTTATATTACTAGGATCTCTTGAATTACAGGTATATTTTGCTCTCTTGGTTCAGTCCCTGCAAGGCTCTGCATGCCAATCCCTCAGTTCCTACTCCCACCGTTCCCCAGTTTCTGAAACCCTCTCATTAGGCTAGGCTGTGTCCTTCTCTCCAACATAACTCTTATTCATTTATGATTTACTTAGGCATATGAGGACCTTCTAACACTCAGCGTTCAACTTATTGATCTTTTTTGTCCATTTGTTTTTGTCCTTAACCCTACCTCAACTCCCATTTCCAGGCTTATAATATAGGTCCCACCATTACCAATAACCACAGCCCTTCCACAATCATAGTTCTATGCAACCCACTCTCTGACAACGACTTCCTATCGTTTCAGATAATTATTTCAAGTAGCTTTCCTCCACAAAAATCTTGACAACATCCTTTCACTCTCTCTTCTTGATGGTTCCCCTTTTCTTCATTCTTGGTTTAAATTCTGTTGTATTTTCTTTTCTTTTTTTTTTTTTTTGGAATTGGAGTCTCACTCTGTCACCCAGACTGGAGTGCAGTGGCGCGCTCCCGGCAACTGTAGCCTCAACCTGCTGGGCTCCGACGATCCTTCTGCCTCAGCCTTCCAAGTAGCAGGTACTACAGGCACGCACTACCATGCCCGGATATTTTTTTTTTTAATTTATTGTAGAGATGAACTCTCACCAAGTTGCCCAGGTGGGTCTCAAACCCGCGGGCTCGGGTAATCCACTCACCTCAGTTTCTCAAAGCGCTGGGATTACAGGCTGAGCCACTGAGCCCGGCTGTTGTATTTTATTATAAGCACTCCTTACATGTTATTTCCCCTGCTCCTCTTTCCTTTGTTACACACAATTAGCAAAACCAGAACCCTAGTTAAGTCCAACTCTCAGCCTACTTTATTCCTATATCTGATTATAGAATACAGCTATTAAAAAAAACATACAAATGCATTGCCCTGTATCATTTTTAAATATGTAGTCAGTAGGCTCTTAAGTAGGCTCTTAGTAATGTCTGGGGATTGGATGCTAAATTCCGGGTTTATGCACTCTCTTACTCTCAGGGAGAACAATTTCAAAGTTTTCCTTCTTCTTCAAACCTCCAACATCTTCTCCCTAACTCTAACTCTCAGTTTATATATGTATTAAGGATTTCTACTTGATGGAGACAATGGTAATTCAATCATAAGTAGCACTTCTTCACCATCATACCTGCCCCCTTTTTAGCATCTTTACTCGAATTCCCTACCACTTTTTGTAGCAGCAAAATTCTTCAAGTTGTCGATACTCATTGTCTTTAATTCCTTTCCTCAAATTATCTTTCAAATAAGTGTCTTAAATTGAGTAAGTTATGTGCCCCCGCCACTCCACGAAAACCATGTCTGTTCAGTGACCTCTACATTATTAACTGCAAAGGTTAATTCTCAGCTTCAATTTCACTGGACTTGTTAAGCAGTATTTAGAGCAGTTGATCATTCTCTTCTAATTCAAACACACTTTTTTTCCTTTCACTTAGTTTCCAATAAACTATGCTTTCTTGTGATTCTTCCCATGACTTTGGCCATTCCTCAGTGGCCTTGGATGGTTTTTCCTTTTTGTCACAATCATTTAATTTGGGGTTGATGCAGGCCTCCATTCTTGCTCTTCTTCTTAATCTACCCTCAATTCCTTTGTGCTCTCATACAGTCTTGCAGCTTTAAACACCACATATATGTCAAAACCTCCAAAATTTATAATTCCAATGTGAACTTCTCTCTTGGAGTCTAGACTCCTGTGACTACTTTTCTATGTCTCCGTTAAAAGTTTCTAAAACACACTGCAAACTTAATATGTGTTGTCCATGTTCCCTCACCCTAAACCTGCTGTACTTCAATCTCTCATTTCACTTTCCCTTTTCTGGCCAAAATCCTTGCAGTCCTCTTTGATGTTTTTTTTCTCATTTCTCATAGTCATGCTATTACTCAAGCATGTCCTACACATTTCCACATAAGAGTCTTGGATCTTCTTGTTTCCTTATTTCTCTATTACAAATGGTATGACGTATTTTTTTTTTTTTTTTTGAGTTGGAGTCTTACTCTGTCACCCAGGCTGGAGTGCCATGGTACAGTCACGACCACCCCAGTGTTAACCCGCTAGGCTCTGATGATTCTTCCACCTCAGCCTTCCAAGTAGCTGAAACTACAGGTGCACACTACCATGCCTGGCTAATTTTTATTTATTGTAGAGATGAGGTCTTGCCAAGTTGTCCAGGCTGGTCTTGAAGTCAATGACATCTCTTTTAAAACTCACTATGTCCTTCCTTGCTTTATTTTATCCTTATTTATCAAGCATGTATAGAGAATACATTTGTGTAAGCACATAACATTTTAGGTTTGCTAAGTTTCATAGCAACCCTGTGAGACTAACTTTCATAACAATTTCTATTCTACAGATGAGAAAAATGGAAACACAAAGAAGTTAATAGCTTGTCCAAAGTCACATAGTGGCAAGAGGCAGAACTGACATTAAATCAAGATGTCTGGCTCGAAGGTCTTCACTCAGTCACTATACAAAGCTGCCTTTCCAAAGTACTTATAACCTTCTGCTAACCTTCTGGTATTATACACACACACACACACACACACACATACACACACACATCATTTATTTGTTTATTGTCTCTGTGCATCCTCAAGAATGTCAGCAGTATTAGGACAGAAATGTTTGAATGTTTGTGTCACTGCTGTGCTCCCATAATTCAGAACAGCCTCTAGAACTTAGTACCAGCTCAATAAATATTTCTTCCGTTAATACAAGGGCAATTTCACCAGCAGAGAGCAATGTAGTTCCAGAGTGAGCAGAACTTTCCATTGGTGGAGTCTAAGAAATACAGGGCACTCTGAGAAAATGGGCTGTCATTTGAGTTTTTAAATTGTTATTATTAAAACCATATGTTAAAAATTGGTATCAATGTTTGTATAAATAAGTGAACAATATCATTTTTTCAATTTAAAGTTTGCTGGAAGTGAAAATGAAAGTTTCAATTTACAAGGAGTAGGACACAAGGGCTAGAAATAAAATGGGATTTGAATCGGATTGGGAAAAAAGTGACACAGTCCTTAATTGGAACAAGGGCAGTTAGTGGAAAGCTGGATGACTACTTACACCTGGCTGTAAAAGTTAGAGATCCTGATGTGTGCCTCAGTGTTAGATGGAGTTGATTATACATGTAGGGAATTAGATAAGATGAGATGCGTTGATAATTAATATCTACCAATATTCATATTGATAGACTATGCAACATTTTATATGCATCAACTCTTCCTCTTTAAATATAAGTTGAGTCATTTGCAGCTTGCCATCTTAGGAAGTGCACGATTTGTCTTCAGCTCAAAACCAAAATAAAATACAATGATTAACCACCTCTTCCTATAAGACCCTTGCTGTGCTAGGTGCTTTAGGCAATAAAACACAATGCTCGGTCTTTGGAATCAGACTGCTTGGTACTGCCAGTGAGAAGTTGAGTGACACAGAGGCAGCCCAGACTAATCACTCACCTTTTCCAGTTCTTATTTTCTCTCAGAAATAATCATAATAATTATATCTATCACGTCAATGTTAATAAAAAAGTGTTAACTTAGTTGATGCAGTTAAAGTTATCAGCATATACCTAGAAAGTCATAAGTACTCCACAAATATGAACAATTAACATTCATCACACATCTGACACTTCAGTGAAGTAGGTACTATGAGCCCTTACTACGATCCCCTATAAGAAGAAAACTAAGCCTCAGAGAATTCAAGAAATTTGCTCAGAGTCACTTGCTCCATGAGTGACAGAGTTGGAATTCATGTCTCAGTTGACGTGACTTATCTGCCATATTTCACAGTTGTCTCTTGGAATACTTTCTAGAATAGAATCCTGATCATATTAATAATGAAATCACTTGCGTATTTGGTAATTACATCTGCCAGGGCTTGCTCTGAATGCTTCACAAGTACTAGCTCATTTAAACATCACAACAACCTCATGAAGTAGACCTTATTATTACTCCCCTTTTACAAATGGGGAAAAGTAGGCACAGAAAGGGCAATGTGTGACTTAAGTCACCTAATATGGGGCAAAGGTGAGTGTCAAATCCAGGCAGTTTATTTACAAACTCCCATCCTGTAGCCCGAGGTACTACCAGAACACAACTCCTTGAAAAAGAATGAGGATTCTAATTTAAAGTTTTCCTGCTTATAAACTTTTACAAGAATTAAACGTAAATTTTCCAATTTTTAAGTCCAGTTGTCATACAGGCTCTTCGACTAAGTAATTAACAGTAATAATAGTAATAACATCTTGTCCTGTGCTGGAAAACCTGACACTGACTAAAGCAGCAAATCTAAATAATTGATACTAATTACATGAGGTTTTTAGGAATAATCTGCCTGAAACAACTCTGAAATGAGAGGATTAAGAGGCAGAGATAATTCTCAGCAACTGCTGAAAAGGCATTCTGCAGACGCGTGACTGACACCAGCTTGTCTGCTTAGAGTTTTCGCATACCTTGTCTTCAATAACTTCATATACATTTTGTAACCAGGAAAGTCAGTCAGACCATTGGTCACTGAACAACTTATTTAGCCCCAAGTCCATCTATGCATTTCTAAACTCTTGTCCCTAAATATTTCTGCTTTTTCCTCCTGCAATTGCATTAATTTTACAATTACAGAAATATGGATCATAAATTATTGGTAGAATTAGTTTCCTAGGGCTGCTGTAAAAAAAGTACCATATATTGGGTGGCTTCAAAAAACAGAAATTTCTTTTTTCTTAGAATTTCAGAGTCCTCTCACAATTCTGGCTGTTTGTGTTTTTGTTTCCCCCTGAGGTCCCTCTCCTTGGCTAATAGTTGGCTATATTCTCTCTGTTCTTCCTGTCACATCATATTAGGTATATCCTAATCTCCTCTTCTCATAAAGACATCAGGATCAGGATTAGGGTCTACTCTAATGACCTTATTTTAATTTAATTACCTCTTTGAAGATTCTATGTCCAAATATAGTCACATGCTGAGGTACTGGGAGCTAGGACTTCAGCATAGAAATTAGGGGTGGGTAACAATTCAGCTCATGACACTGGTAGATTTTATTGTCCTAAAGCTATTTTCTTCTGTCACCACCAACTTAGTATCCCCTCTCCCATCCTGGCAAGTCTTTAGCAAGGCAGTGGGAACATCCGAACATATGGCCAATTACCATTTAGTCACCTGAATTCTTGTTCCTACAAAGATTGAAGCATCAAGTCACAGATTTCTCCATTCATAATATGCAGTGAAACTTTTAGGAAGGAAGAAGAAAAGAATGAGTACCTATTAAGTCTAGCAACAATGCAAGATCATGTATTTTACATATTCTATTTTATTTAAAACTCTCAACAACCTGATGAGATGGATATTATTTCAGTTGTAGAGATTAAAAATGAGCCACAGAGAGTTTAATAAGCTGGTTTTAAAAAATCACGCAATTAGTAATGGAAGAACTAACAGATTTGGAGTGAGAGAAAACTGACTGCAGTACAAAAGTTTAAATTCACATTTCTCCCAAGTGGGTCATTTTATAGCACAATAAAAGACAGTGACATGTAACATAATTGAATGCCACCAGTTTGTTTAACAATGGTATCCTTACAGTCTCTCCAGATACACATCATGCAGGCCCCAGAAGACCACACAAGTCTTTACTTTCACCTAACACTTCAGTGCAGCTATTTGTGGGCTCCGCTTCCCCTGGTCCAGGCCTTAGCATCAACACTTTGGACCAATTAATTCTGCTTAAAGATAAAGAAGATATCATAAGAACCCACTGGGAGAAAGTGTTTGGCAGGGATGAAATAGCAAACACTAAGGATTCTTGTTGCGTAGGAAGGGTTGGGGGAGAAGGGCAAGGTCCATATCTGAGATCATTACTCTGTTAGCCTTTGACAGTCAAGAATGGCAGAAGACAACTCATCATATTTTCCAGTGGGCGTGATGGTTACAGAAAAGGTAATTCTTAGTAAGTATGACAAGTGTCTGTTTCCATAGAATAATTCTGGATTTTACTGAATACAGAAGCATCCTGGTTAGGAACCTCTGACTAAGCCGGTTCTCAGTTTTCCTGCTAATTTCAAGGTAACTAGTCCCCTATTTTGAAGTTGAATTCAATTTCCCCAACAGCCTCTTTATTACAGCTGCTTGGCACTCATGATCACATGGATGGGAGGGAGGCACATGAGGATGAAAGACAGATTAGTAGACAGTTGTAGTAATTTCCAGGAGCAAAGGTTAGTTAAATATCCTTTCCTAAACTTAAGTTAAGCTCATATTAAGGGTCAATATTAAAAAGCCCCAGAGGGTTTATAAGTGAAACAGATGGGCCAAAGATTAAATCATAATAGGACACAGATGTGTGTCCTAGAGGCAATCAGTAAAGACAGGCACTCATTCCAGAGAATAGCACCTGCCTTCCCCACCCTTACTCTCCCACCACAGCCCCCTCAAGAAAACAAAAACAAGAAAGGAAGGAAGGAAGGAAGGAAGGAAGGAAGGAAGGAAGGAAGGAAGGAAGGAAGGAAAGAAAAAAAGAAAGAAAGAAAGAAAGAAAGAAAGAAAGAAAGAAAGAAAGAAAGAAAGAAAGAAAGAAAGAAAGAAAGAAAGAAAGAAAGAAAGAAAAAGAAAGAAAGAAAGAGAAAGGAAAGAGCTTCAGCTTCATTTGTGTTGGGGATCAAGCCTCAAACAAGACTTTGGTTACTCTGGCTCTCTCTCTCTATCTCTCTCTCTCTCTCTCTCTCTCTCTCTCTCTCTCTCTCTCTCTCTCCTTCTTTCAAGATAATAGAGAACAGCATTTTGAAGGCATAATCTCTGATAACACAAACTGGGACTTGTTTTGGCTTGCCTTAAATTTAATGCAGTTTTTATATATGGACACTTTTAAAAGACCTTTTTTCAGTCTTCTCCAGATAATTACTTGGTAACCCCCACTTTTGAATTCTGGCCAATCTTTCTAATATAATGCTGCTATGAACTTTATTTCATACTACACCAGGGAGGGGGAGAAAGAAGGACTGAGAAGTTGGAGTACTCAGATATTACATGTAATAACAGGGTCATAAAAATCAATGCAAAATTTAATGCAAAGATCTGTGGGCATCCAACCATTCAAGTTAGGAGATAAGGCAGATGGAAAGTAGGACTAAGCTTCCAAAAAGTAATGTAGTATATTTTCTCTAAATTTACTAAAAAATATACAATAGTACTCTTGTGTGCCAATCCATCTGTGAGTTAAACACGTTTTTAGCCATATTTTGAAACCCATTTCCTATTTGGAGAAAATAATCATTAATAATACAGTAAAAATAGCACTTATTGAACTTGCTCTATGTGGTAGGCATTGTGCCAGGAAGTTTTATTATGTAAATTCTCATAGCAATCCTGAATGCTTTTATTGTTCCCATTGCATAGGTGACAATTGACAGAGCTTATGATCCTAGCCCATGTCACACATTGGATTCATGACTATTTGACTTCAAAGCCATGATCTTTCCCAATTACATATCCAGATTCAGCTTTCATATACAGAGACCTGAGGTGGGCACTTTCATTCATTGCTGTAATGAATCTTGTGCAAAGGAATAATGGTTTTTTCTTTGAACCTTAGAGCAAAACTCAGACTATCAACTGGAATATCAGCTTTTTTTTTAAAATCAGCATTAATGGTTTCTTCTTAGTCAATATGAAGTGATTCACTTTGAGACTTAGGTGCTTCATCATTCAAGAGTCACAAGGGTAAGAAAATAAATTGCTTAGAGAAATGTGTGAATGTTTGATTATTTTACAGAATCTAGCATAGGGACTGATAAGATGGACTCTAGAGCCCTATTATTTGACCTTAACACCTTATTTTATCATTTCCTGGATTAGTGACCTTGAACAAGTTTCTTAATTTCTCTGTTCCATTTTTTTTTTCATCTATCTCCTTTTTCACTAGTACCAACCTGGACAAGGTGTGGTGAGAACTATTTGAGACAATGCATGCTTTAAATAGCTCACAGTACATAATAGGCCCTCAAAAATTACCATTTTTACTATCATCATTTTATTATTACTTCTCTTCTACTTTAGTTCTCCAACTAATTATATACCTGAAAGATATAAATAAGTGTGCTAACTAAAGGCCAGTTGTGTAACACATGACTCTGGGATACAGGTAGCTGTAGGGAGACTTGGGTTGACCCTTGGCCCAATGTGACAGAGTTTTGTTACTAGTAGTTTCTTACAGTTCCAAAACTTTCTATGTCAAATGTTAAAAGCAGAACATATTACATTTACAGTCAATTGATTTTTCACAATTGTATCTAGATGATCAATGGGGGCAGATTCATCTTTTCAACAAATGGTACTGGGACATCAGGATATCCAAATGAAAAAGTTGGACTCATATCTCACATCATAGACAAAACTTAGTTCAATGGATCATAGACATAAGCATAAGCACTTATAAAACAATAAAACTCTTAAAAGAAAATACATGAATAAATTTGGGGACCTAGAGTTAGGCAAAACCTCCTTAAATATGACACCAAAAGAGCAAGCAGTGAAAGAAAAAATGTAAACAAAAACCGCAGTGAGATACTACTTAACACCTACTAGTATGGTTATAATTAAAAATCTAATAACAGGTGATAGTGAAGGTAGGTCCTCACAGAATACTGATGGTAATGTGAAATGGTACATCTGCTTTGGAAACAGCCTACCAGATCCTCAAAATTTAACCAGACAGCATATGACCCAAAAATTCTACTTCTAAGTGTATAACCAAGGAAAATAAAAACATGTGTACATACCAAAATTGGCACAGATCTTTACAGCAGCATTACTTACAGTAGTCAGAAAAAGAAAACACCCCCCATGTCAATCAACTGATGAGTGAAGAAATAAACATTGTATAGCAATGCAATGCATATTGTTCATCAGAAAAAGAAAATACTAACACACGCCACAACGTGGATTTATCTCGAAAATATTATGCTGAGTGAAAGAAGCAAGTCACAAGACATTATATACTGTATAATTCTACTTGTATGGAATATCCAGACCAGGCAAATCTAAAGAGACAGAAATGTTTGATTAGTGGTTTCCTAGGACTGTAAGCATCAGGAGCAAGTGACTCTTAATCGGCACATCTTTTTGGAGTGATGGAAATGTTCTAAAATTAATTGTGGTGATGGTTACACGATTCTGTGAATATACTAAAAATAATCAAATTGTAAAAATAAAGTGAAGTTTGTAGTATAATATATATATGTATATATTATACCAGAACAAATGATACAGACCAAGTGACCTCATCGTGAAAGAGAGTCACAAGATAATAGTGGGATATTGGTAAAGATGAATAAAGATGGATACACTGTTAGTGTATAATCCTAGGTGTTAACATTGTGTGACAAGGCATTTATTTCATCTGGAGATATCACCACCTAATATTATCCCAAAGAGAAGAATTGGTAAAGATGAATAAAGAAGTGATCTCAAAATTAATAACCTGAGAAATAGATGAAGTTCAGTTCATGTTTCAAATTAGAAATCAATTTAGTCCTTAAGTCTTTATAGAGAAATAAATTCTGCCAGTATTCTTCTCTTTGGGGTGATATTAGGTGGTGATATCTCCGCATGAAATAAATGCCTTGTCACACAATGTTAACACCTAGGATTATACACTAACAGTGTATCCATATACGAATGTGTGTATATATATATATATATATATATATATAAAATCTGTATGCAGGGTAATTGAGTTATTGACATCACAAAAATCATGAAATAATTATCTTTATTTACATAAATTCCAGACCTAAAAAGATAGCCAAGTCCTGTGAATTCTTCAATAATATTTCTTACATCTACCTGTTCTTACTACCACCAGCATCTTTTTACTCATACCTGCACTGTTGCCATTATTGACCAAATACTCCTGTTTTTTGTCATTTACTTATTTTCAATCTATTCAATATGCTGCTGTTCAGTAATCTTAAAAGATGGCTTTTATCATTAACTCAACTATACAGAAATATCCGGACTGTCACTGTCTCTTTAAAAAAGTTTAAATAGCTTATTTTGGTACTCAAGGCTATCCTTCATCATATACCAAACTATTAATCCCCAATTACCTTCTAATTCTCCTCCTGAAGTACTCTCCACTAATGAGACTACCTGCAAATTTAAAAAAAAAAATCTGTTAGCATTTACCTTTCCATGTTGCCTTTCTCTCAACATATCTAAATTCCATCAGTCTTTTAAAAATGTAGCTGCTCCTTACTTTGTCACTTAATTCTATGTTTAAATTCTACATTCTACAAAGCTTGACTTTCACCAAGAACTATTCCTTAACTATTCTAGGCTACCATGATTTCTGGTTTAACACCTTTTTCTTTACTATTCATTAAACAGTGATCATATCCTGCTTTGTCTACTCAAGTGGATTTTAGGCATTTCAGCAGCATCAGTAATTCAGCTCTTTGAAAGAGTTTCTATAGATATAGTCAGTTCTCAATAAAAATAGTTAATGAGTAATCTTCAAAAGACCTAAATCATGGAATTGAAGAAGAACAAAAAACATAGGGGAAAATTTATAGATCATCTGGCCTAATCATTTTGTTATATAATTGGGTAAACTGAAGTCCAGTGTGGAAAAAGATAAGTACAAATTCAACATTTATTCAATGTCAGATCCAAAACTAGACTCCAGGTTCCTTATTCTGACTCTTCACTTCCTGCTCTCATCCCTTCCACCTAGAATATGTTTCCTAAATCTCAATGCTTTCTTTAATATATCATCTTAGAAATGACTAAGTTTCCCCAGTTTGTTCACAGGCGGACATGTGGTGATAGAAGAGAGGTGGGACATCTTTTACACATCCTGAAGTCTAGAGAAGAACTCAGGGAAAGAGGGAGTACAATCTGGTCTATTATAGTAGTCGCTCTTCAAGAATGAAGCTTGCCCTACAGTAACTGGAGATTGTGCCATCTGATATATCTTAAAGACCAGGTAACTTCCACCAAACAGTTTGAATAAATTCTGAATTTAGGAGGTATGCGCATTCTGGGTACAGTTTCCCATAGATACAATTACTCTGGCTTTCCTTGCTCCAAATTGTTGTTTGAATTATAGATGGCCAAGAAGATCTAGGAACAAAGAACCAATTATTTGCTTGGGTATTTCTTCTCTTATGCTTCTGCCTGATGGAGCAAAGTGGACACATTGCAGACAAAGGCACGCAGACCCATTCTACATTTTCAAATTCAGATGCCTTCAGGGAAGTACCCTTCTCTAGGGAGAAAACTTGGCTCAGTGCTTCTCAGGGTAACTTCTGAGTAGGATGAGAAAAAACTGTATTTACTACCAGGGTACAAATGAAGATATAGAAGGACATATGATTTAGAAGGGTAACTATTTGAGCTGGTTTCTCTAATTATTTTTCCTATATTATTTTCCTAATTACAGTGACATTTTAATTCTGAATTTGTTGTAAACTAACTGTGAGATCTTTGTCTTCTATCATAAGCTCTCTGAATCTTGGCTTTATTATTTCAAACGTGTTGAGAAATTAGGCTCCTTTTTATTCTAAGATCATATGGTTTTAATACCTGCCATGTCCACAGCACTATAAACTTTATGAGTTTTAAAAATCTTTTTTAATAGTATCTCAGGCCATCCTTATTACCTGTGAGCAGGAAGCATAAGTATCATTAGACCCATTTTACAGACAAAGTTATGGGAGAAATAAAGACCATAGATCATTTGCTAGCAGAAGTGGAACCCGGGTTTCTAGATTAGGAGTCAGCAAACTATAGCCCAAAGGCCAAATGTGGGTTGCTGTTGATTTTTGAAAACAAAGTTTTATTGGAACAGAGATGCACTCTTTGGTTTGTGTATCTTTATGGTTGTTTTTGTACATACTACAAGAGTAGGTTGAATAGTTGCAACAAGAACTGTACAGCCCACAAAACCTAAAATATTAACTTTGTGGCTCCTTATAGAAAAAAAAATTGTCAACCTCTGTTCTAGCATATAGGTTTGTGATTTTCTACCATAATGCCTAGCTCCTAGCTCAGCAAGACCACTCTAAATTTTCTAAAAAATTAGTAAATCACTTTTCTAAAAAATTAGAAAATCACTTGCAGAAAGGGGAGCAAGAATTAAATTCACCTGATTTAGAAATCAGCATATACATTACACATTTCTATTTTAAATGCAGTGGTGGAAAAATAAAAAAAGAAAGCCATTAATCACTTATACACCTGCATAAGAAAAGAGAAATGCTACAGTACAAATATACTGACTTCATTATTATTACTGGGCTGTTGAGCACTAGCAGCAGTAAAACACATAAAGCCACAATCACTAGCCTAAAGCCTTTCAACTGAAGCAAAGCACACAGCTTAAAAACAGAAGCGAACATTAGAAAAACTGGCGAAATCTCTGAGGTGTGATTGAGCTCTCAGATGTAAGCATTGAATAAGGATGTTCACTCAGTGTCACAAACCTCACTGTCACAGAAATATTCAGTGACTGAGTATTACGGGGTTTTCTGATTCAATGCACACATATGTATGTGATATTTCAAGTGTTACAACTCCATTGCCTTTGTAACTGTTTTTAATTACTCTTGAGACTGTTTCTCAGTATGAGCTGAGCATATGGGCACTCTGCATTTTTAAAATTCTGCTTTTGGAGTTATCCATGGGCTGAAAAACCCTAACATTTTTTTTTCAAGTGTAAACAAGGTATTTCAGAGCCCTTCATGGCAACAATGTGAGGAAATCGCCTACTGGTCTCCATAGGGTCACTACTATGAGAGCTCTTCCCTGGAGAACTTCACACAATGATATAGTTCTGGTTGCCGGAAGTTATTCAGTCATTCATTTGCCAAATATTTATTGAAGAAACATTGTGAATACAACTCTGGATGAAGAGAAGAATATAAAATGAAAGAGGATCCCTGCTTTATAATATCTATGTATGATAAGGTAGTCATTGAGTCATTCGTTCATTTTGCAATTATTTATTGAAGACCTACTACATGCTGAGCACTAGACAAAACACCACAGATAGAATGGGCAATACACACACTCACACACAAACACACATATGCAAGTATAAATGCTTATTTATGCCCTTTTTTGCTTAAATAATTTTAGAATGTAAGACTTGATAAAGCATATAACTAACAAAAGACTCATACATAGAACATATAAAAGCTTTCTATAATTGTTTTTTTAAAGATCCTTCATAGAAAAATGGGCAAAATATGTGAACAATGGATAAAAGAGGACAGAAGCTCAACTTCATCAGTCATTAAAGAATTGCAATTAAAACTACAATGTGATACCGCTAAATGCTCATTTTAGAACAACTAAAATTAAAAATCAGAAAAATACTAAGTGTGGCTGTGGCTGTGGGCAGCTAAAACTCTTGTTTACTGCTGGTAGGAGTGTTTCTTGTTAAAATTACCTTGGAAAAGTTTTTGCGTTGACTACTAAAGTAGAACATATCCTATGACTTTGTATTTCCTATTCTAAGAAATACACTTACATATTCACCAAAAACCACAAGCTAGAATGTGCTTACAAGTACTGCTTGTATTAACTTCAAGTTGGATAGTTTCCAAATACTCTTCAATAGAAGAATGGAATAAATAAATTCAGATGTATTCACCCAATGGAATAATATATAGCAAAGAGTGAATGGTGTACAGTTCTATGTAAAAATACCAGTGAATCTCACAAACATCATGCTGAATCAGAAGACAATAGGCAGAAAAGAGTAATAACTGTGTGATTTGATTTATTGAAGATACAAGTCAAAACTGATTTGTGATTTTGGAAGTCAGGATGGTGCTTACTCTTGGAATGGTCATAAAGAAATTGTAACCACAGAGAGGCATACGAGTGCCTTTAGAATCTGTTAGAACTCTCTTTTTATATTTGCTTTGTGGTTCCTGGTTACCTTATAAAAACCTATTGAGCTGTACATACTTTTTAAATTAAAAGTGTTATAAGGTGTCCTAAAATATGGAGTTAAAATAAATTCCAAAGCAAGTCCATGGGAGGAAGATATGCTTTCCCCACATGAAATGGTCTTGGTAGCGTTGATACCTAGCTCTAAAGAATGGGAATGGTTTCAACCCAAGCATTCCATGATGAGTAAAATGTTCTTTGTAGAAGAATGGACATAGGAAAATATGAATCAATTCGTGGAACATGAGATCTGTGGAAGAAGAATAAATAAAACTAGAAAAGTAAGCCTGAGCCGAATGTGGGCTGCCTTGATAGAAGTGCTTGGTTTTTGTGAAATAGGCAGCGGGGAGCCATTGAAGGGTTCTAAGCAGGGCAGAGATGATCAGAGCTATGTTCAGGGAAGATTAACTTGGCAGTTGTATTGCAGAATGAATTGGAAAGTGAAGAAACTGGGGAGGGAGACCAATTTGGATGTAATTGCAATTGTCTGGGTGATATGTAATTAGGCCTAAATTAGGGTGGTACTGTGAGTGGGAAAGAGGAGATGTATGTAAGAGGCATTAGAGGGGACAAAGCAACTTATTGGATTTTTTGTTCAGGGAGAGGGAAGAGTCCAAGGAGGCCATTCTGGGCAGTTGGAAGATAAATCATGCCATTAACTGAAATAGATAAATTAGAAGCTCTTCTGCCTTCCTCGATGCTAGAGCTGAGCATTGATGGGTTTTGTTTCTCACACACCAGAGTTGTCCCCTGGACATAGCAGATCAGTGTGGCTCAGTGTGAGATCTTAAGCCGCTCAGGAAAAATATCATGGTGCTTCTCCAATCACCCATGTATAAAACAAATTCTGACTTCCTTATAGAAATATTTTTTCAAACTTCTTTGCAAATGAGAGTGTCAATTTGAGTAGATTGCAAGAAAAATTGAATTGAAACTGTGCCCCTAAAGGGAAGTAGAAACTTCTGCTCCTTCTCTTCCCACTCATCTCACTGGCTAAAATGTAGATGTGATGGCAGCAGCTAGAGCAGCCCTCTAGCACCTTGACTGGAAGCTGCAGGATAAAACAACAAAATAGAGCCAGCCTGAGTTTTTGATGGTTGTAGAAGACTTCACTAGCCCAGATACTCTCTTTGGAGCTTTATGTGGCAGAAAAATAAATTCCTGTTTATGTCACTGTCAGTTCACATCTTTCCCTTTCTATTCTTGTAACTAAATTGATATCTTACATAACCCAGATTCCAAGCTTGTGATTTTGATTTCTGAGATACTTTTCTTATATAAACTATCATATTCTGAGGAATTATCAGATACTTGACACTATACTAGGTGCCAGTGATTAAACAATACATTAATGCTGAACATACTTCCTAAACGCCCATGGCCATTCTTGAAAACATGTAGTAATGCCTCAAACAGGGCTTAGCCATAACATAAATTCCCATTTATGGGGCACTTTCAAGATGCAAGCACTGAGTTTATATAAGCCTCCCAAAATATTACAAATTAGGTATTATTTTTATCTCCACTTTATAAATGAGGAAACTGAGCCACCAAGAAGTTAGAAAACATTCCCTAATCAATAGTAGTACTAAAGGCAAGGATTTTCTGTCTCCAAACACTATACTTAATGACTTGACAGGACAAACAGCCTCATTGAAAGAGCATAAAGATAGATCAGTCTGAATTTGTCTTGGCCACTGGCAAACAGAGTTTGAAGTCAAGCCATGGAAAATATCAAAGATTCCTGCTTCATATATGCAGGCTTTTGCGCTGACTGCTCATGATGAAAATGGTCAGTTCTGAAATCCCTCTCTTACTTGCAGCCCTGGACACACAACTTTTTTTGTTTGCTTGTTTTACTGTTGGGGAGGACAAGCTGAATGAAGCAAAGAAAAAGGGTTAGAAGTAAAAGATAAAAAGAGATAAAAGAACATCTTTACCTGAAAAATCCAGCTTGCCCTCCTGGGTTTATTAAACTAATTCATAAAGTAGCGTGAATAAGAGGTCTCTAAGGTATTTGTGGGAATATTGAGAGTTTGGGGGATAAGAGTACAACCCATGCAAGAGACAAACTCAAAATCATTCCCATGAAAAAAATGCTAAAGTTTTTTTTTTAAACACAGTAATAATAGATCTTCCCATATCTAGTCAAACAGTGTGTTCATTTATCCTATACACCTGAAAATAGTAAAGAGATAAGTTAAAAAGTTGATATTTTTGTTTATGCTCATAGGTCAAAAAGCAGGTTGTGGCTGAGGTGAAAGAGAATTTTAATTGTGCGAAGAAAAGGCTCGTATGGCTTCTTTGAAATCTGGCCACCATTCAAGTCAAAGTATTGATGCATTTAACTTTCTCACCTAACCACAGAGTAAGGGATGGAAGACTGATGAATGAGGAGCAGATCCGGACCTCTGTGCCAATCTGTAAAGATAGGAATGACTTCTGCTGCAGAAGACGCATGGGAAAAGAGAGAGCTAAAAAAAGGGATTTCCTCAGATATCAGAAAAGACAATTAGAAGTAGATAAAATTATAAAACACTTTATGTCTACAATTGGCTTTCTCTAATGGCAGGTGGAATGAGCTAAAGCAGGCAACAGTAAAAGAAACTTCCCCCGGTTTATCCTTTCTTTCTCTCTTCCCTCCTACTCCCTACCCTGCAAAGTCATCATATGAGGATAAAAACTCCTCAGAAGCTTCCTCTTCCACCTGCTCTCCAAGGTGAAGTACTAGCAAGATGGAGAGGCAGAAGGGAGTGCTGGGAAGTCAGGCAGTCTTTGTACATTAGCTGACCATCTTTTTGAGACTCTCTGAGTTCTGCTTTACTCCTGGATAAAACCTTCTGAGTCTGGGGGAAGTGTCTCTTCACCTCCTTATTTGTTGTCAAAGTAATATACAAAGATAACAAAGACGCCTTTAGTATAATTTAAAGCATTTTATTCAACTTTATAAAAATTAAAAATGATTTTCAGGCTGTTAAATAAAGTGCTGGTCCTCATTTTTCTTGTAAAATAATGCAGCAGTTCGGGCATTCTGCCCAATCCCCAAGAATATGATTCCAAGTTCTTATTGTGTCCATAGAAAATTCAATTCAAATTATGGTGTGTTTTCCTCTAATATAATTTGCCATAAATGTCTGTGTATCTGTTTCTAAATAACATCTGCAATCTAATCTAAGAGAAAAGTATACAAATCAATAAAAGGGATATGCAATTGCAAATAGCTTATTAATTTATATGCTCTTTCTGGATCCTTGAGAAATGACCAGAGAGGATGAGACAGAGCCAAACCTTGCAAATGTAAGTAGAGACAGTGCACTAAAACCTTCCCATCCTACTGCACAGCAATTTACTACTTTAGCAGAGAACATTGCCTACATACACAAATAATATGACACACATCACCTAGGCAAATCACCAACCACACAATTGGGAAAACAGGGTAGGGTTAAGTGTTATGAGAGCTGGAATATGAGCAGCATTCAATTATTATAAAAATAATGCTGCCTTCTATTTATACAGTGCCTTGCTCCTGCAGAGCTCATAGTACAGCTATATCTTATTGTGAATTCTATTAATATGTAAGGTTCAAAGTCATCTTTCATGCACAGATCATTACTGGTGTTCATTCTTACGCAGCTCCGAATAGGGTTACCTAAAATTAATCTTGTTTCAGCAGCAGAGACTCTGAGTATAAAATTCTATGGTCATGCAATGCCACTAGTCACCAGAGGAATAAAAACCAGATCCTACTTTTGTATTATATCACAATTCTACAATTCTTCCACTGCATGCCTAGGATGAGTGATTGAAGGGCCCTGCAACTCTGACTCTAGGTTACTAATGATTGTACCTGTCCCACCTGCTCTCCCAGGTGATGTACCAGCTAGATTGAGAAGCAGAAGGGAGTGGTGGAAGGACAGGTTGTCTTTGCATACTAGTTGGGCATGTTTCTGAGACTTTCTGACCCACGGTTTATTCCTTAAATTGAGCGCAATAATATCCTACTTCACAAGGTCATCAGGATAATTGGGGTTAGGCAAACTTCACTCAGTAGAGTGCTTATTATGTTAGAGCAAGAGAGAGAGAGCACACATGGAGGATAGAGGGAGATACTTGAACTCTCTTCTTGCAGTTGAAATGAAGACATATTTAATTTTAATCATGGAAATAAATAGGGAGTTTCCTATCATTACTACATTTCAAGTTTTCAAAGTGTTGTAAACTGTTGCTATAGAAGAGGACTTGAGATTGGGCAATTTATAAAGTAAATAGGTTTGTGTGGCTCATGGTTCTACAGGCTGCACAAGAAGCATGGCACCACCAACTGGGCTTCAGGTTGCTTCCACTCATGATGGAAGACAAAGGAAAGTTGGTGTGTGCAGAGATTGCATGGTGAGAGAGGAAGTGCAAGAGAGACAGATTGAGAGAGAGAGAGAAAGAGGAGATGACATATCCTTTTTAACAACTAGAGCAAAAACTCACCCCACAGGTACTAATCTATTTATGAGGGATCCACCTCCATGATCCAAATACTTCCTATTAAGTCCCAATTTAGCACTGGGAATCAAATTTCATTATGAGATTTGGCGGGGTCAAACAAAACAAACTATAGCACAAAAGAATCTATTCAAATGTATACAATTGTTCTTTATTAATTTGCCTTCTACCACAGAAAGTGCATTTTTGATTTACTTCTCCAGACCACAAATAATTTGGAATTTGGTGTCATGGGTGATCTCTCTTTCTCAGTTTTATCAAAAGTCCAACCCAAAGGTACTGTTTACTCAGTTTAATGTGTGCCCTCTTACTGCAACATGCACCCTCACACTTCTGTAAGTTGACATGTACGGTTTCCTCTTCTTAAAATGCCCTTCATCTTTATATTTACTAAAACAACTCAAATTAGTTTTCTCTTGCCTTTCACTGTTTGAAACACAGCATTGAAAGCCAAAGTGGTAGGAAAATTTACCTGCCTAGTTTTTGTTATGGAAACCAAAGAAAGGTCACAGAGAAGATAATCACAGAAAGAAGTGAATGAGGAGAGAGAATTAGAGGAAGGTGAGGACCAAGTACAGAGAGCAGAGAGGGGAAAATATTTTCCAATAATTGAGCTGGAGACCTTGAGGGTTAACAAATGTCAGGAGATTATTCTCCTTCCAAGGGAGGATGCATGAGCACAGAGACTGTGCCTTCTACCTGTGGAGGATAGAGGGACGTTCCTACTTTCTGCAAATCATTCTCAGGGACTTGGAGCCTCCTAGACTGGTCTGGACTGCAAACATATCAGCAATGACCAGTATGACCTTAAAACCAGAAAGCCATTCTGGAAAGTTCTGCAGTATGTAAGGAAGAACTGAAGGCAAGTCCTTGGATGAGGAGAAGAAGCCCCTCTGAATTCCTTCCTAAGCCAGAAGGAAGAAGTTTAAAGCCCTAAAAATTGATTAAAGCATCTATTCAACTGAATCTTTAGGTAAAATTTTAAAATGTTGAGTCTCTAGTGCATCCTGGGAAGTAGATATTAATTTAATAAACAAATGGAAATTCAATTTTACAAAGTGATGTCACCAACTTTCTAGGGAGCCTGAGTCAGAGAGTGCTGTAAAAATGTTACAGTGTCTGAATACATAACTGTTATCTAGGTAATTAACTCAGGGAGAAGTACACAGGTATGTATGGTCGTTCTTGGTCACCCAGACTGAGTCAGTCCCTGGATAAAAGCTGCTTGTTCTATATTCAGAGTCCTCGGTATGTAGCCCCTCTCTACCTCCCAACCATTTAAAAACCTGAACTTCTCCTTCACCAAGCCTAATAATACCTCCTCTCTCCCTTTCTTTCTCAGTAATAGACATTTTGTCAAAACAGGGTGTGTAAAAGGGATGGATAACTCAGTAAGAGTATGACTGGGACAAATAGGTGCTTTAAACTAACTTTCTGCCTCCAACACCAAAACAATGATTTTCAAGCCATGAACCACCAATCTTACCAAATCTGCCCCTGCTAACTTTCTATATTCATAGCATTGTTAGGGAAATTAAGAGTAGTGTTTCAAAAGGGTGTGAGATCTGTGAGTTCTTCAAACATAAGCTACAATTATGTTAAGTATTAATTGTGCACTTGTTAAAGTCATTTATATTCCTCCTCTCATTTTTATTATTTTTCTCCTTCCTGCTATTATGCACATGATTCTTTTTAAGGCTAGACATTATGTTATAAAAAATGAGATACAACAGAAGAGAGTCTTTTATGCAAATGCTAAGGGATGCACAAGAATAAATGAAAACAATTTATAATACATAAAGTTCTAAATCAGCTGGTGTTTAATAAAAAACAAAGTTTAGACAAATGTCCCCCATAAATCACTTTGATTTTATTTAGCATTATTTTTCTACACAATACAAGAACTTCTAAGTGAAGCTATAGCAATGACTTAGTAAAGTGTTGACAATGACTCCCCTGTGTGTTACAGGTATACTCCCTTTTTTAGTCTTCCTTTTCTCCAAGCAATTTTGATGGGATTTTATGCATATGTGTGTGTGTGAATGCATGTGTGCACAGAACATTAATTTTCATGGAAAATAAATCTGTGTCCATACTTTTGTAGAATGACTCTAGTTATTAGCTTAGTTGCCTATTAGCTAAGACCCAAGTCTTCAGGCAGTCCTGATACTTTTATTTTTCTCATACTTACAACTTGCTCATCAATATGTAAAATGGATACTCCCTTAAAATACAACCCAAATTCAGCCATTTCTCATCACCACCCTCAGTTCGTGTGAGCAACATTTCACTGCTAGACTTTTGCAAAATGATCTCATTCTTTTCTCTCTTGTTCCTCAGTTATCTAAAGACATAGGTATAAAACAAAGCATCAGAGAGTATCCTTCTTTCTTATCTCTTATTATGTGCATAATTATTTTTCTTAAGGTTGGAACTTAAATTATAAAAAATGTGATTTCACAAAAAAAGTGTAGAATTTAGATGGTGGCAAAGTGTCACTGCCACCTAAAATCAAGAAAAAGTCAGATAAGCTACAACTTCTCAGAACACATCAGGTGACTGAGGTCACAGGACAATCAAACTGAAATCCTTGGAAGACTATCACTCAAAGCCCCAAGAAGAAATGAGTTACAATGCAAACGAATTGTTAATGGCCAGGTGTAAGTTAGCATTTGAGTATGGCACCCCTGGGAGATGCAAACAATGGCAAAGTTTGCATCTGCTTTCAAGCTTTTTTTCAGTGGACCTGAGATTGGACGACCCTAAGGAGGAAAGAAGAGCATAGGCTGCTGCTGCTGCTGCTGGAAAGGCATAAAGTCTCATGTCACTCTTTAGACCTTTCCATCATACAGACCAAAAACATTGAGACAGAAAGGCAGAGCAACAGCACTGTCAACCGTAAAGTAGAGACACAAACTGATTGTTATTGAAAAAATGTTTCCCTGTATTACATCACACAATCATACAAGATATACTTCTTTAAAAAAGGTATCCAAATGTCCTAAATGCAGAATATTACATTGGTACCAATAAAGGTTTACTACCCCTAGGGGATGGGCAAGAAACTCTCCCCCACACATACAATACAGAGTTTGCAATCTGTCATAAAGAAAATGGGAGAAATGCTGAGAAATGGTATCTCTAATATTCTGGCACATAAAGAAGGACTAGATCAAAATAGAACATCAATATTATTGAAATGGAGAAGATTAGCCTAGTAAGTCAAAGCAATAAGCAAACAGTATGTAGTTGGGAAAAGAAAAAGAGTACCTACACCTCTTTGGTATAGGCAGGCAGTCACAGTGAAAGCTAAGCCTGAGAGACAGAAACTGAGAAAAATCATCTGTTACCTCAGCTTCTACCCTAGAGGTATTTGAATAAGCAGCAGAGGAATTTGAAGCCTATGGTGCACTGAAAGTAATCATAATAACAACCAAAAAACAAGCTTTGCTCAACTCCTAAGTTGATATACCACACACACTAACTGCCTGAGAAGAGGCATGCCCATTTCTAGGTGGAAATATTGTTTACTTCAGTTTCTGCTGTTCCTTATGAGAAGTCTGTTACTCAATAAAATAGCATGGAATACCCAGTCAGTGGGGGAGGAAAAAAAAAAACATTTTAAAGAGACAAAGTAATCAACACAATCAGGCTTAAAAATTATACAGGTGTTGGAACTATCAGACAAGGTCTTAAAATATCTATGATTAGTATGTTAAAGATCTAGTATAAAACATGCACAATATGCATGAACAGATGGGAAATTTCAGCAGAGAGATGGAAACTATAAAAACAAGTCAAATGGAAATGTTAAAAATAATAATCGTTTTTAAAAAGCTATCATGTTATAGATACATTGCTTGAGTGGGTTAATCAGTAGGACTAAAGTCAGCCAAAAAAATGATTAAATGAACTTGAGGATAAGTCAGTAGAAATTACCCAATTAAAAACACAAAGAAAAAAGTATATGAGGACATCCAAGAGCTGTTAGGAAAACATCAATTCATCTAAAATATGTGTAATTGTATTCCCAAAAATAGAAAAGAGAAAACATTTGGGTTGAGTAAATATATGTAGAGATAAAGACAAAGAATGTCTCAAAAATAATGAAGGATAGAAAAGTTACAGGTCCAAGAAATTAAGAAAGCTTTCTAGCAGGGGGGAACAAAATCAGACAAATAAATATAAAAACATATTATTCAAACTTCTGAAAACCAAAAATAAAGGAAAAAATCTTAAAAGAAGCCAGTGGGGTGAAAAACACTATACGTATTGGAGAACAAACATAGCTTACAGCAAATTTCTCAGTAGAAACAATGCAAACTAGAAGAAAAATGTAGTGACATCCTTAAATATCTGAACAAGAAAAAAAACTGTCAGCCTATATTTTTATATCCAGCAAATATATATATATATATTAAAACTTAATATGAAAGGAATACTTTTACAGAAAAAAGCTGAAAATCTTTATTGTTAGCAGATCTATACCCCAGGAAATATTAAATAATTTTTTACTCAAAGGAAATATGTTTCCATACAGAAACTTGACTCTGCATTAAAATATAATGAAGTCTAGGCAAGCTCAAAATAAAGATAAATATAAAAAGACAATTTTCTTATTTGTAGTGGCTCTAAAAGATAATTGAATAAAGTAAAAACAATAACTTTATTTTATGGTTTATAAATAAGAAAAGACATATACAATAGCAATATCAAAAAATCAAAAGGGAAGAATTGAATTATATTGTTGCAAGTTTCTTCCATCTTAGGTGAGGTGATAAATATTATTTGAAGGTAGATTGTGATAAGTTAATAAGGTATACCGCAAATCCTACAGGGAACATTAAGGAAAATTAGAAAATGAATAAGAGAACAATAATAGAGATAAAATGGAATCATAAAAATGTCCTTATTTTGCATTTTTCTAATATGAACAAATTTAATTATTATGGTTTAAATTCTAAATTTCAGTTTCTATGATTTAGTTGACTCCTCCAACCATGTCAAATATCAGTTACTATTGTATAATAGTTGCCAATAACTGCATAAAGTACAAATTTCACTACCAGTTCTTTAGTCCACAAATTACTTTATGAAAAATGACAGATATGCATCATGATCAGTGACCAAACAAACCACTTCTTTCTAAATCTTTCAGGGCTTGGCCACTGCACACCTGTTATTTAGTTTCTACACAGACAACAAAGTGAGTAGCAATTACTTTCTTGTTACCCAGTGATAATGCCACAGAGCATTTTTTAAAACAAAGGTAATCAAAAGACAGAATTGGCCAATAACGATAAAAATGCAGCTAAGATGCAAAAAGTGATTATGCTGTAAGTGAAATTCACGTTGAATTTACTATGAAAAAAGTAGCTGACCATCACCTGGACACATCATTATTCCAGTGACTTTAGACAGGCAACCAAAGGACCTTAGTAACAACAAACATACTGACATCAATGAGGAAGTGGGTTATGAGAAGAAATATTAAGATATACTAAAAAAAGTGGTACTGGCAAAAACTTCTCATTAAAGAAACTTAAAAAAAAGCTTCACGACATTAAAAACAAGAAAGACAAAATGTTGAAAGCTGATTCACACTTAAAAAAAGAGTATGACAGTTTCCCAAGACATAGAAAAGACTCTCACTTCATATAAGTTACACTATGATAAGAATACAAATACTCTTTAAATTACTAATGATACATATTTTCAAAAAAACTCACAGTTCTCAATGTTTTAAGTTACAGTATACTAAATAGTTTTTCCTAGTTTTTATTTTTCTAAATGTTTACAGCAGTAAGAAATATTTTAATATTTTGAGGGAAAAAAAAGGTTGTGAGACAATTGTAGATCATTCCCATGATTTTTAAGATTACTTGGAATGGTTTTAGTTTGTATATTTTTCTAGTACCACACTACTGTGCCAAGTAGGTAATGCTTATAATCAATCCATCCCAAAGAGGCAGAAAGCAGACCAAAAGGATAAAGAAAAAAAAGAAAAGAAAACAAAAGGAAAAATTTTAAATTAGCCAAGTGATAGATTTTAAGCCAACTATATTAATAACTTTATTAAACATAAGAATTCCAAACATCTCAAACAATAGATATCAATTTTAAAACTAGCAGATAGCAGGACATTTTGTATTAAAACCAGGGCCCAATTTTATGTGGTTTCTAAGAAGCATTTTAAGTATAAAATATACAAAGAGAACAATAAGAGTATAGAAAACTGTATGTCTTAAAAGCACTAACTTAAAGAAAGCTAGAGTTGTTATGCAATATCAGACAAAGCAGATTTCAGAACCAGAAAGATTGCAAAGAAAAAAGAGGCATTATACACTGTCAAAGGAGTTGTTTCACCAAAAAGACAAAACAGTCATTGATATGTATTCACCTACATCAGAACTTTAAAATATATGAAGCAATGCATAATAGTTTGTGACCAAAAAAAAAATTGTCTCTTAGGAATACTTCAGCAAGTAAACAATATAGTGGTGTGACTATAGATGACCTAAATGAGATTATCACTCAATGTAAACAAATTGATATTTCTAAATAACATTCTATCAAACCCATACTGTTTTCAAGAGTGTAATTAACACAGATGCTGTTTTCAAGGGCATATAAAATATTCGTGAAGATAAATTATATATATTGTGCCATAAATCAACATTCAACATATTTGAAATAATTTAAATTATATAAATTATGTCATCTGACTATAACTAACCAAGTGATAACAGTTTTTAAAGCAGAAAAATATTAAGTCCCCCAAATTAAGACATTAAACACAAACTTCTAAATAATCCATGAATCAACTAGAATTTGCATGGGATGTCAAAAAGTATTTTGAATTAAATGAGAATGAAAATAAAACATTAAAATTTGTGGAATGCAGCTAAAGCAGTGCTTAAAGAAAACAATTATAGAATTAAGAGTTACATTAGAAAAGAGTAGAGGTCTCAAAACCATAATCTAAATTTTCACTTTATGAGATTAGCAAAAAGAAAAAGAAATTATACCCATAGCAAACAGACTAAAAGGAAATGATACTTATAAGACTTTAAATAAATAAAACTGTAAAAAAAAGGAAACAATAGAAAGAGAGCAGTTAAGCAAAAGCTAGTGTATTGAAAGGATCGATAGAGTCGTTCATTTTATAGACAAGTATGCAACAAAATATAATCTATAGGCAAAATCCAGCTTATTGTCCATTTTTGTAAATCAAGTTTTATTGAAATACAGACACACCCACCTAGTTATGTATTTTCTATGACTGCTTTCCACTACAGAAGAGTTGAGTAGTTGAGACAAAGATAAATGATTTGCATATACAAAGGAATATATGGCCTATTATACCTGAAAATGATAAAATTATATCTTGCTCTCATCCAAATGATGAGGGGAAAAAGAGTAAAAAAATAAATGTTCAATATTAGAAACTTTGAAACAGTGAATTTTACTACAGATTCTATAGACATACAGGGAAATAAAAAATAACCCCTATGTCAATAACTTGACAAAGTAAGTGAAATAAATAATTTTATTGACAGACACAAACTACCAAGCCTTTTTGTTTTTCCTAAAAGAAAGGGATAAATTAAATGGTTATATACTACTAAATACATTGAAATTGTGGCTAAAATCTTTCCCACAAAACAATCTTCAGACCCCCAGATGGTTTTACTGCCTAATTCTACTAAGCATTTAATAGAGAAATAACATCGTTTCTGCTTGAGCTTTTCCAGAAAATAGAAAATGAAAAAAATTTCCAACACATTTTGTAATGCCAGAATTATTCTGAGATCAAGATAAAAACATTACAAGAAAATAAGCCTACAAAGCAATATCCCTCATAGTCATAGGAACAAAAATTCTCAATAGAATATTAGGAAATTTAGTCTAGCAAGCTATAAAAAGATAATTCACCATGACCAAGAGAGTTTATCCCAAGAATAGAAATTTAGTTCAACATAGAAAATCAATCAGTGTAATTCACTGTATTAATGGACTAAAGAAGAAAACCATTATAATCATCTCAATAAAAGCAGAAAAAGTCTTTAACAAAATTTGACGTTCGTTCATGATAAATACTCTCAGCAAACTCAAGTGGATAGAAATTTACTCAGAGTGACAAAGTTCATCTAGAAAAAAACCTACAGCAAATAGCATGCTTATGATGAAAGACTGTTTCCCTCTAGACTGAGAAAATAGCAAATATTTTTGTTGCAATCAGTACTATTTAACAACATCCTGGAAGTCCTATCTATGGCAATCAAGATGGGGTTTAGAGTGGGGAAATGTATACAGATTAAAAAAGAAAAAATCTGTAATTGTAAATTAATAGTTTTCTAAGTTGAAAATTCTAAAGAATCTACAGATAAGATATGAAGATTAATAAGCGAATTCAGGAAGATCACAAGACAAAACTCCAATTATAAAAATTAATTGTATTTCTACATACTAGCCATAAATAATTATAAATTATTTGTTAAAATACTTATATAATAGCATTAAAGCATGAAATACTTTAGTGTAAGTCTAACAAAATATGTATATAGTCTTTATGCTGAAAACCACAAAACACAGAGAAGAGGAATCAAAGAAAGCCTTAAGTAGATAGAAAGATATACTGTGTTCATGAATTGGAAGACTCGATATTATTAAAGGATCAATAATTCCAAAGCTAATCTTCAATTCCAAGTAATTCCAATGAAAATTTTAGCACAATATTTTGTTAAAATATGTAAATTGATTTTAAAAATTACATGAAAGACAAAGCAACCATAATAGTCAAAAACAATTATAAAGATTAAAAGAAAGCTGAAGCGCTTATACTACTTGATTTCAAGACATATTATAAAGCTTCAGTAATCAAGACAGTGTAGTATTCATGAAAGAATAGACATATAGGACAATGGAAAATAATAGAGAAACCAAAAATTAAATGCAAACAAATTTAGTTAACTGATTTTTGGCAAAGATGCAAATCAATGGAGAAAGAATAACCTTTCAACACATGGTACTGGAGCAATTAGACATTCATAGGTAAAAGGAAGGAAAAAAAGGAGGAAAGTAGAGAGGGAGGGAGGGAGAGAGACGGAGGGAGGAAGGGAGGGAGAGAGGAAGGGAAGAAGGGAGAAGGGAAGAAAGGAAGAAAGGAAGGAAGGAATTTAACCCAAACCTGATATTATAATTATTTTATTTTTAAAAATAGGAGGAAATATTTTAATCTTAGATTTTATTTTATTTTATTTATTGTATTTTTGTAACCTTAGATTTTAGAATAATCTCTTAGATATGACAATCAAAGAATGATTCATAATAAAAAGATTGATAAGTTGCACTTCATCAAAACTATATACATATGTTCTTAAAAAGACACTCTTAAGAAAATGAAAAGATAAGCCACAGACTGAGAGAAACAGTGATTTATCATTGAAACAAAGAACTGGAGTTGCGAGAGTTCTGGTAAGATGGCAATGGCATAGGTGGAATTGTGAGATTCTCCGAACCCCATTATAGTGGATTGCCCAGGGACCCAGACAAGCGGAGAGAAAGGATCCATGAAAGAGAAGCCGCCAGCTCGGCCATTCTCCAGGCAGAGATTTGCATTGCCCCACCCACCTATGAGCAGCCTCCACCTCGGTTCCTAAGGGACCAAGCATACATACCACTGCACAGACAGATTGTGAGGCAGTGGGAAATAGGTTCCAGTGTGCTCATACACCTGTTGGTGGATGCTGGAATTAGCATATAGATTCTGAATCACAGCTTCCCCCTCAATTAAACCTCAAAACTGCAAAAACTACAGCCCACAGCCCACACTCCAACCTCAAAGTGAACAAAGCCAGAGGACGCTCATAAGGAAGAACAGGAGATTGCACAAGCGAAGCAAAAGTAACCCCACCTTCCCTGAAAAACAGAATTAAAGAAGGGGAGGGAAAGGGGAGAGACAGAAAAATCTACACAAATGAAGAAAAACCAAAAGAAGAATATGGGTCTCTCTCAGACCCCTGGGAGGGCAGACACTGAGGAAACTGACTTCAGAATGCAAACAATGAAGAGACCCCAGAATGACTGGTCTCAAACTACAAACCTAGATATCAAGACATTAATGGAGATATTAAAAAGAATTGAGGAGAGACAAGAAGAAACTAGGAAGGAGCTGATAACTGAGATAACAGTAATAAAGAATACTGTGAATGAAATAAATAAAAACTATAAGAATGGAAAGCAGAATTACCCAAGCAGAAAAAAGAATCTCAGAGCTTGAGGACCAAAATATAGAACTAACCCAAACTGTTAAAAACACAGAAAACAAGCTCAAAAAGACAGAACAAAACCTTCAAGAGAGGAGCTATTACTTCAAGAGTCTGAACTTAAGAGTAATTGACCTTCCTGAAGCAGAAAGGAGACAGAGACCACACTGGAACAAACTTTCCATGAGATTATTCAAGAAAACTTCCCTTACCTAATCAGTTATGCAAAAATTCAAACACAAGAGATTCAGAGAACCCTTGCAAGACAACAAATGAGAACACTGACTCCTAGACAATAATTCACCTAAGCCGGGCTCGGTGGCTCGGCCTGTAATCCCGCGCCTTTGGGAGGCTGACATGAGTAGATTGCCTGAGCCCGTGAGTTCGAGACCCGCCTGGGCAGTGAGACCTCATCTCTCACTGTGGTAGCACATGCCTGTAATTCCAGCTACTAGGAAGGCTGAGGAGGAAGGATCACCGGAGCACAGCAGGTCGAGGCTGCGGTGGCCGGGAGCAGCCACTGCACTCCAGTCTGGGCAAGAGAGTGAGACTCCAACTCAAAAAAAAAAAACAAAAACAAAAAAAAAACAATTCACCTAAACAAAGTAGGTATAAAAGTAAAATTCTAAAGGCAGCAAGAAAAAGGCCAGATCACCGACCATGGAAGACCAATTAGAATAGCAGCAGATTTATCTACAGAAAGCCTGCAGGCTAGGAGAGCTTGGAGCCCTATCTTCAAAGTCCTAAAAGATAAACAATTTCAACCAAGAATAACCTACCCAGCCAAGATAAGCTTCATCAGTGAGGGAGAATTAAAATCTTTCCCAGATATCCAATCCCTAAGAACTTACGCTGCCACAAGACCACCTCTACATGAAACACTTAAGAAAGTACTAATCACAGAAGAAAAGGAAAAAAAAAACAATATTCTTCACAAGAGTACAGGAAAAAGAATAAAATACACATGAACCAACCCCCAAAACAAAAGAAAGACAAAAAACCAAGTGGAAGGACAACTCTATAAGAACTATATGATAGGGATGAACTATCACATTTCAATAATTAGCCTGAATGTGAATGGACTAAATGCACCACTGAAAAAGACATAGAATAGCAAAATGGATAAAATATCACCAGGCAACCATCTATTGCCTTCAAGAGACTCACCTCACTAGGAAGGTCACTCACAGACTCAAAGTAAGAGAATGGGAAACAAATTTTCAGGTGAATGGAACACAAAAGAAAAGAGGAGTTGCGATCTTAATCTCAGAAAAAATACCCTTTAAGCTATCAAAAAGTAAAAAAAGATAAAGAAGGCCACTACATAATAATAAAAGGTTCACTCCATCAACAAGAAATATCTATCCTAAACATATATGCACCCAACATAGGAGCACCAACTTTCATAAAGCAGCTTCTAGGAAAACTAAAGAAAGATATTGACTCTAACACCATCATAACTTGGGACTGTAATATCCCACTCACAACCCCAGACAGATCATCAGGACAAAAATTCAGCAATGAGATCCAGAACCTCACTGTGACTCTTGACCAAATGGACTTAATTGATACCTACAGAACACTCCATCCAAAGACCACAGAATACACATTCTACTCAGCACCGCATGGAACGTATTCTAAGATCGACCACTTACTTGGCCATAAAACAAGCACAAGGAAATTTAAAAGGACTGAAATTTTACCATGCACCTTCTCAGACCACAGTGCAATAAAAATAAACATTAACACCAACAAGGTCCCCCCAAAACCCACAAAGACATGGACACTAAACAGCATGATGCTAAACAACTCCTGGGTCAATAATGAAATCAAAACAGAGATCAAATGATACCTGGAAACAAATGAAAATGAAGAAATATCTTACCGAAATCTCTGTGAAGCCATGAAAACTGTAGTAAGAGGGGAATTTATATCCCTACAAACGCACATGAAGAAAATGGAAGCATCACAAATTAACAACCTAAGAAGTCACCTAAAAAGGCTGGAAAAGCAAGACCACAAAAACCCTAATTTCAGCAGAAGAATCCAGATCACCAAAATAAAGGCCCAAATCCAGTACATAGAAGACAAAAAGATAATACAAAAAATCAATGAAACAAAAAGCTGGTTCTTCGAAAGAATAAACAAGATCGATGGTCCCCTAGCTAGACAGACCAAGAAAAAGAGAGAAAAAACCCAAATAAGCACAATCAGAAACACAAAAGATGAAGTCACATCTGACCCTGAAGAAATACAAAAGATCATTAGAGACTACTACGTACACTTGTATGGAAACAAACTTGAAAACCTTAAGGAAACGGAGGACTTTCTGTCATCACAAAACCTGCCTAGGTTGAAACAAGAAGAAATTGAGACCCTAAATAGACCAATAACAATCAAGGAAATTGACTATGAAATAAGAAAACTACCTACAAAAAAAAAGCCCTGGACCAGATGGCTTTCCAGCAGAATTCTACAAGACATTTAAGGAGGAGCTGATACCAATCCTACTGAAGGTATTCCAGGCAACTGAGAAAGATGGAACTCTCCCCAAATCATTTTACGAAGCTAACATCACATTGATACCCAAGCCAGGTAAAGACCCAACAAAGAAAGAGAACTATAGGCCAATATCTTTGATGAACATAGATGCTAAAATTCTCAACAAGATCCTAGCAAACCGAATTCAACAACACATCTCAAAAATCATCCATCATGACCAAGTAGGCTTCATCCCTGGGATGCAAGTCTGGTTCAGCATTCGTAAAACCATAAATGTAATTAAATACATCAACAGATGTCAAAACAAAAGCCACATGAATATATCATTAGATGCAGAAAAGTCTTTTGAAAAAATCCAGCACCACTTCTTGATAAAAACCCTTGAACATCTAGGCATATGGGGAACATACCTCAAAATAGTAAAAGCCATTTACAAGAAACCCACAGCCAGCATACTCCTAAATGGACAAAAATTGGAACCATTTCCCCTGAAAACTGGAACAAGACAAGGATGCCCACTCTCACTTCTCCCGTTCAATATAGTATTGGAAGTCCTGGCTAGAGCAATCAGACAAGAGAAAGCAATCAGGGATACCCAAATAAGAAAAGAAGAAGTCAAGTTATCTTTCTTTGCAGATGACATGATTGTGTACCTTAAAAACCCAAGAGAATCTGTCTAAAACCTCCTTACACTGATAAAGTCTTTGGCAAAGTCTCAGGATATAAAATAAATGTGCAAAAAGACAATTGCATTTCTTTACACCAATAATAAACAAACAGAAACCCAAATAAAAAGCACAATTCCATTCACAATAGCCACTAAAAAAATGAAATACCTTGGCATCTTTTTAACCAGATACGTGAAAGACTTTTACAAGGAAAACTACAAAACACTGCTGAAAGAAATCAAAGTTGACACAAACAAGTGGAAAAATATCCCATGCTCATGGATTGGAAGAATCAACATTGTGAAGATGTCCATCCTACCTAAGGCAATCTACAGATTTAATGCAATACCCATCAAATTACCAGCAACATTCTTCTCAGACCTAGAAAAAACAATACAGGAATTCATATGGAAACACAAACGACAAAGAATAGCCAGAGCAATCCTCAGCAAAAAAAAAAAAAAAAAAAAAACCAGGTGGTATCACATTACCAGACTTCAAACTTTACTATAAAGCTACAATCATCAAAACAGCTTGGTATTGGTATTGGAACAGGCTTATAGATCAATGGAATAGATTTGAGATTCCAGAAGCAAAATCTTAATTTCTCAATCAGCTGATCTTTGACAAACCTCCACTACCTACCACTGGGGAGAGGAGAACCTACTCAGTAAATGGTGCTGGAAAAACTGGCTGACCACATGCAGAAGACTCAAACAAGACCCCTATCTGTCCCAATACACAAAAATTAACTCTAAATGGATCAGAGACCTAAATGTAAAACCTCAAACCATAAGAACCTTAGAAAATGCAGTACAAGTCCTTATGGAAATTGGAACTGGCATCCAATTCCTGAACAAAACCTGAAACACATGGACCATAAGAGATAAGATAGACAAGTGGGACCTCATTAAACTGACAAGCTTCTTTAAGCCTAAGAAACCATCAAGAGAGGAGGGAGACAGCCCACAGACTGGGAAAAAGTAATTGCCAACTCCATGTCTGACAAAGGCCTAACATCTTGGATCTACAAGGAACTCAAATGTGCAGAAAAGAAAAAAACAAATAGCCCCATTATAAAGTGGGCAACAGACACTTCTCAAAAGAAGACATACGAGTGGCCAACAGACACATCTGAAATTTTCAACCTCACTATCATCAAGGAGATGCAAATTAAAACTACACTGAGATACCACCCAACTCTAGTCAGAATGGTCATTATCAACAACTCAAAAAATAACAGGTGCTGGAGAGGATGTGCGGAAAAAGGAACACTTTTACACTGCTGGTGGGAGTCTAAACTAGTGCAACCTCTGTGGAAAGCAGTGTGGCAATTCCTAAAAGTTCTAAATATCAACCTCCATATGACCCGGCAATCCCCCTACTGGGAATATACCCTGAAGAACTCAAATCACTCTATCATGATAAACATACCTGTGCAGGTATGTTTATCACAGCATTTTTCCCAATAGCAAGAACCTGGAACCAACCATGCTGCCCATCAAAAGAGGACTGGATTAAAAAAATGTGGTACATATACACAATGGAATACTACACAGCCATAAAAAAGAACAAAATCATGAATTTCCCAGCAACGTGGGTGGAACTAAAGTCTATAATACTGAGTGACCTCTCACAGAAACAAAGATCTGAGTATCACATGTTCTCACTCATATAGTGGACCTTGATTATCCAACGTATTACCATAAGAAAATGACTGACAGTGGTGGGAAACTATGGGGGGCAGGGGAAAGGAGATGGGATTAATGGTAGTAAATATCTGTCTATGGACGGGGAGACACCTCTTATCAACAAGGGTGCCTGAACCTAACCCTTAACTATACCCCACAATATCATAATAAAAAATATTGATTCTAAAAAAAAAGAAATAAAGAACTGAGTACCATATGTTCTCATTCATATGCAGACCCTGAATACTTACCAAAATACTATAAGAAAGGGATTACCAATGACTGGAAACTGCCAGGTGAAAGGAGGAGACATAACATTAATAGGGTTACCTGACCTCAAACCAGGCAAAGTGGGGACCAAACTTTGCCTGTACAATGATCATTTGTATACCTAATCCTGAATTGTACCCCACCTCTTTAAAATAAAATAAATGTTTGAAAAAATCCTAAAGCATGGATTTTTATGCTACAGTAATAAACTTATTTCTTACTGGAAAAAAATGTGTTGATTGTAATGGTTCCCATTTTGATTAATAAAGACGTATTTGAGTCTAGTTATAATGTTTTAAAATTCATGATCCAAAAGCCCAATTACTTTTGCACCAACCTTATATTTTGGTTTTGCAGTTTTGCTAAGCTATACAGAAATGATCATTTTCTTTTAATTCCCCCAAAGCAAATGAAAGAGGCTTTTTAGACTAGAAGTGTCTATTTTCAAGCAATATCCTGCTGTGTTTGTCTAACCTTAAATAGATGCCCATGTGACCACCTTCTGATAAAAGGTGATGGAGGATTCTAGAAAACCATCTTCAGAGGTCAGGTGTGGTGGTTCACACCTGTAATCCCAGCACTTAAGGAGGCCAAGGTGAGAGGACTGCTTGAGTCCAGGCCAGCCTAGGCAACACAGAGAGATTTTGTCTCTGCAAAAAAAAAAATAGCTGTGTGTGGTGGCTCATGCCTATAGTCCAAGCTGAGATGGAAGGATAGCCTGAGCCCAGGAGGTCAAGGCTGAAGTAAGCTGTAATCTGTAGTCATGCCATTCTACTTCAGCTTGAACAACAGAGTGAGATGCCAACTCAAATAAATAAATAACCAGTTTCTCCAGAGAGAGTGGTTGAGGTCAGTACTGATCCCTAATGAATAATGTTTTCCAAGGTCAAATGAATGTAAGCTGAAGGACAGAGCTCAACCAAATTGTGAGCAAGGACACCAAGTCTCAAAGTAGATTTTAGGTACCATGTTGATGACATTGGTGGTGAATTGATTCTATAGTGAATAAGGAAATGACTGCATGAGCAAGAATATGAAATAGCAGTAATCAGGAAATATCATCATTGTGTCTAATACTTGTTCTCAATAGAGGACATCCTTTCAACTCAGATGGGATCCAGAAGTTAATCTCCCTGCCAAAATCCAGAATGCAGTGAATATGTAACCGTGTAGTCTTGCTTGGCATGGCTGATTTTCACAAGGGAAAGATGACAGGAAAAGAGATTGGGGAGGGAAAAAAAGAGATAGAGAAGGGAGGTAGGAGGGAAGAGAGAGAAGGGAGGAGGGAGAAGAGAGTAGAGGAAAGTTAAAAACAACTTTAGAACCATGTGAGACATAATAGAAGTCATTGCTTAGATAAAAAATGTCATATGACAACCAAAACCTTTTTCAGAACAGAGCTGATGAAGGACTCTCTACCAGAACTTCTGGAAGGTTGATTTGGGAACATTGCACACAGATTACCTGAATGTTTTAGGACCATTGCACACAGTTATCACACACAGACTGAAGAAACTGAAGTCAATTTTTAATAAGGAGTGATTTGAAGGTGACTATCAGAGTTCTGCCAAGTCAGTTCTAGAGTTGACCAAATTTGCTTCCTCATCAGGGCACTTGCAGTTTCCTCTGTCTGGAGGGCCTACCATGTGGATATACACATGGCTGATCTCTTGACATCTCCACATCTGATTTGTAATCTCCTTAGAGATATTTTACCTGACTAGACAACCTAAGGCAACATTCTCCTGTTCTCTCTGTATCAATAGGGCCAATGATAGAAAGCACTCTACATTTCAAACAGAGGCCATTGAATATAAGAAATTGATTGTAGAAGAATAAGAAATTGATTAGAAATGCTGAGAAGCAAAAAAATGAGATGAAGTAACCAAGTTTTTGGTAACTGTGAGAAGCGGCTATGACCCAAAGGACTTAGATGACAAATGGAGGAGGAGAGGTGACAGAGACCAAGATCACAGGAAGGAGCACCTACCCATGCAACAACCTGTGTTGCAACCTGGTAGAGAAGTCAGGCAAATGGGTTGGTGGGGCACATGGCAGGACAAGGCTCAGCAATGAGGTCGTTATTTTATATATACAGCCTTCCAAGTAGCTGGAACTACAGGCATGTGCCACCACACCCACTTATTTTTTGTAGAGATGAAGCCTCCCTTATGGTGCCTAGGCTGGTCTCAAACTCCTGGGCTCAAGTAATCCTCTCACCTTGGCCTCCCTAAATGCTAGGATTACAGGTGTGAAACACCACACCCTACCTGGGAAGTTGATATTTTAGGACCCTACATTACCGTTTTTCAGAAAGTGGTCACATGGGTTTCTTTTTAAGCCTAAACAAACATAATAGGCTATTGCTTGAAAATAGGCACTTCCTAAACATATGTGTGCAGATATCTTTTTCATAGAGTGATTTGAGGACAAAAAAAGAAAATAGGCACTTCTAATCTAAAAAGCCTATATATATATATAACATATATATAATTTTCTGAATATTGTGATGTTTTATATTATGATATTCTGTCTGGGAAGAGACTGTCCTTCCTTGGGCTAGTCAATTCTCAAAGATAGAAAAAGGGCTCAGTCAGGAAATGTCTTGGATATGCAGACTAACCATCTAGAGTCATATCTCCTCAATCTGTCTGTCAGGAGGCAATATTACTGTGTCTTAACCACCCCAGGATCAGATACCAAGAAATTAAGGACCACCCTATAGCCAAAAGTCTGCCTAGATTACTCTAAATAGTCCTTTCCCTTGGAAACCTCAATAAAGCCTCTGGTATATACTTTCCTCTCATTTCTGTTTTCTGCCTCCTGACTCCCCTAAGACTTGCCCATGTGGCCCCAGATGGCAAGCTATTCCTCCTGTGTCTAGGGTCTGTGAGTTTATTAAACTTGGTTTTCCTTGGCATTTTCCTGTGTCTCCTCTTGTGGCTGTACTTGACTGACCATCACATAAAAGAACACAGAACACATTGTAAGGATGGGTGAAGGATTCTGGAATCTATAGCTGCTTTTGAAAGAGAAGGCAAGCAGGATCTTCCTCCTGCCTCTGAACTCCTGGCAGAGCTTCCCTCTGGAAGAGAGCCAAGGGAACGCTTGTGGCAAGAGAGTCAGGAAATGTAGTTTGCCTGTTCCCAGTGCCTCTTCCCCATCCCACTCTCAATATGCAGAAGAGTATAGAAAGGCTTCAAGGGTGACTGACAACAAACAAGAAAATGACCCACATGGGATTATGTGACATTTGGGTGTATCATTCTCTGATATTATTCATTTATTTGTGTACTTACCTGTTGCTTGCCTCTTCCTCATAGAAAGGAAGAACGTGAGATCAAAGACATTGATTGTAACATTCACTACTGTATTCTCAATGGCCCTTAAAAAGCCCCGAGTAAGTTGGTACCCAGTACCAGTACCTTAGTCAGTAAATATATGAAGAAAATAAGTAATAAATATTTACATGTTTAAGTTACAATATATTAAAATGCTTCGTCCACGTATACTGGTTTGGATATTCCAAACAATTTATTTATTTAGAAGTTTTTACAAGGAGGAAGTAAGGAAAGAAAGATAAGAAAGAAAAAGAAAAGAAGGAAGGAAGTGACAGAGGGAGTGAGGGAGGGAAGGCTATAGGCTTTGTTCTATACCATTATTATTATTTGGACTGAGTGTAAATAAGATGATAAATTAATATTTTGGTGTCCAAAGAGAACAGACCATTTTATCTGTTCCTAAAGAGAAGAAGGACTTTCTAAATCTTTCCTGAAGAGTGCCCCTTCCAATAGCTGTCTTCTTCTACAAGTCAAGGCACGTCTTTGTCTCTCCAGGTTGACCTCCTATGATACCAATCTTTGTAGACTTCTTGAATGTTCTGGTCTTGCCCCAACACTGAGCCTTTGCATATGTGAAACACCCCATTCCTCTTCTCCAGTTGGCAAATACCTACAAATGCCACAGGGCTGAGTCGTTTCTTTGCACTTCGCTGAAGTTGTCTTCAGTCTTGGTATTATGACACTATAAGATGATGATTAGTTTACCTCTCAGACTCTCCCACCAGAATACAAGCATCTGAAGTCAAAAGGCTTATGTTTGCATCCAGCATAGTGCTTAGCACAAAAGAAACAGTATATAAATATTGAATGAAGAAAATGAGAAAGAAAGGAGAACGAAGGGAGAAGAAAAAGAGGGGCCTCTCCACTATATAAAGAGAGACACACTCCTTTTCTGAATGTTGTAGTAATTAAATTGGCCTGCCATAACCAATAAAAAAATTAAATCCCATTTTCCAAAAGTTAAAATTTCATTCAACAAAGAAATGAAAGAACTGTTAATGTTCTACTCTCTTAGACAAACATATAACCATATTATAGACATTTTAAAAGTCCTACTCAACAAATACTATGACATATTGCAAATCTCTGTCCCTTGCACTCACTATTGCTCTCAAATAGTTTTTCTGAAGTTTGCTCATGCATAGCACCAAGGTCCTTTTTTCCTTTCCATGTCAAAACTTATGATATAAAACCATCACAAGGAATGTTTGTCCCTGCTGACTACAGGGCAGTTCTTGGAAGAGGTGTTCTGTTTACAGGTACAAAAGAAAATCTGTGATTCTGATTTAAGGCACCACCCAGTTGGGCTGCTGAGGAGTCTCTCTCTCTCTCTTCCTGTCAATACAATGCTTAAGATTTTGGCCTTGATTTACATTCTGAGTCTATGGTCTTTCTCCATAGACATAATTGATCGTCTGTTACCATACTGCTATAATTTTCACGCAAGAGAAATATCCATTTATCAGTATCTATAATGCCTAGGATTCAACTTTCCTATCTGATTTCAAAACTCAGGATTTCACTTTTGCCTATCTTTAATCTTCTGCTTGCCAAGAATCCTCAAAGATTATGGACAGTGAGTCTGAGATTACATTTGCAAGTTCCTTTCATACCATGGTTTAGAATTCATCTGAGTTGAGATTTAAACTTCTTTAAACAGATAAGCACTCACTTCCTACTTTCTCATCTGTCTTGAGTGGGCATTGCATTGAGTGTTACATTTTTTTTCTTCTGCTCTTACCAGTTTAAAATCTAGTTTAGTTGTTAAGGAACTCCACGGCAAAATAAGCTAGAGAAACTTCCCTCTTCCTCCGACCACCTGTTAAAATTACATCATTAGCCAGGGAATGGGCCTAAAGCCCTTTGCTATCAACAAAGTTTTGTTTTGTTTTTTTTAATATTTAATTGATATTTTTTATTTTGATATTGTGGGGTACAGTTAAGGGTTAGGTATACAAATATGCTTCATTCAGGCCCCCTTGTTGATAACTGGAGTCTCCCTGTCTCCAGACAGATGTTTACTATCATTAGTCCCATCCCCCCCCATAGTTTCCCAACACTGTCAGTCATTTTCTTATAGTAGTGCATTGGATGATCAAGGTCCACTATATGAGTGAGAATATGTGGTACTCAGATCTTTGTTTCTGTGAGAGGTCACTCAGTATTATAGACTCTAGCTCCATCCAGGTTGCTGCAAAATTCAAAAGAGGACTGGATTTTAAAAATGTGGTACGTATACACAATGGAATAATATGCAGCCATAAAAAAAGAACAAAGTTTTAAAGCCCCTTTGTGTTTCGTTTACTAGCTTTATCTTGGCAACCTAAGAACTAGCATTCTCTGTTTTGTCTCATATATACATATACATAACCATATCTGCATTTCACCCTTCAAATATATATATATATATATATATATATAAATCCTTGGTTATGAGCCTTTCTTGAAAAATTTGCTCTTTAAAAATCTGCTTATGCTATAGGTCATACAATTATATAAAGAGAGTCACTCAGAAATGGTGTTTGATCAAACAAAAGCAAATAATACGGAATTAAGATAAAATATGTATGCCTGTGTCCCAGTATCAAAAAGGGAGAAATGGGTATGTGGAGGCCAAGGCAACTCCATCTTGGATGGTAATCCACCATTTTGACTTCTGATTATCCCCAGTTCCAGGAAGACCTCTGAGATTTCTAGTTTATCTATTACACCTTGTATAAGAGCATGTATTTGCCATGTAAACGACCCTTAGGTCAAAACAATCTTGATGTTATCATACTTCAGTTTTCCTACACATCTCCTCTGAAGCACCTACAACCCTTCCTTATAATATATAAGCTTTGGATCTGGGAAGTAATCGTGTGGGGATCCACTATCATGTGTCATTGTCACATGGCTTCTGTTCATAAGTCCCTATTAAGTGTTTCTTTCTAAGAAACTGGATTTTTCAGTCTCTTACTTTGGCCTCTCAGCTTCTTGAAACGTTGGGGGCAGGTTTGCATAGGCTCACCATGGAACAGGGAGCAACTTCATGATCTATGTTTGCCTCCCGTCTCTGTCTTCTCTACGCTTACTTCCTCTTTGGAGGCAAACATTGTGATGAGTTTCTTGAGTTAGGACTGTCCTGCAACTCTAATCATGCAACTCACCCAAAACCCAGATGCAGTGGGCTTTGAAAACACTATTTATCTTTTCAAAGAGAGAGAATATATAAAACTGCATTTCAACAAAATTTCAAACATCAACTATGTACAGGCTAAGAAAATTATAGAGGCAATTTTCTCACATTTCCTAATTAACTTCCCTTAGCTTAAGGAAATGATTAAGCTCTTCTTGAAACTCTCTATTTCTTATCCTTTCCTGGCTTAAATTCCTTCAGGGGCTCTCCAACACTGACAAAATAAAATCTTTCCTCTTTATCATTTGCCCTTTCTAAAAACAACCACATTTTTCAGTTCTCCTAATCGAAGTTTCCAACTTAAGCTTTATTCTCCCGCTTCCCATGGCTGCTTCTGATTTCTATGACTTTGCAAAGGCTGTGCTCTGTTGCTAGACCACCCTTAACCTCCCTTCACTTCTTAATAAACATCTCTTCATCCTGAAAGACACAACCAGATCTCATCTCTTCCGGGAAGAATATTTTTTCCCCTTTTCTCTCTTCTAAAGTTAATTTTCTCATCCCCTATCACATCCGTTTCTCCATATTTATTATTGTACTTACAATACTCCATTCTTCTTCATCATCAAAGAAAACCTTACTTATTTTCAATGAAACCTTGCTTCATCAAGGAGTTCTGTAGTGTTGTTGGTTCAAATCTGCTCACTGACTCACATACAGAGGAAATCACCTCTTATATTCACCAATTACCCTCTTGAATTTGATTTTGGGTTCCAGCAAAAGTTCTGTATTACATTCCATATTTCAATTATTATCATTTTTGTTTCCCCCACTAAAATACATGCCACTTGAGGGCAAGGACCTTGGCTCATGATCTGGCCTGTCTGTTTTCCCCAGCTTTATCACCTATGTCTCATTCCAAGGTTACCCCTTTGCTCTTCTTGATATATGTCATGCGTCCTTCCCTCCTGCCTTTGCATGCACCATTTCTTATATCTCAAACTGCCCTTTTAGTGTACCCCTCTTTGACTAATTCATATCTAATCTATCCTAACTTAACCTGACCTAGCCTAGACTGACTCATCTTCCTCTGGCTCCACTCCACTCTGTGCTAACCTTCATCTGACTTCCCATTATACCATATTGCCACTATTTACTGATTTTATTAATCTCCCCAAGTTTGTAAGATCCTGGAGAAAAAGGGCTGCGTTTTCATCTCTGTAGCCCCAGGACTTAATACTGAACTTGGTACAGATAAGCCTTGGTGAATATTTATTAAAGGAAGTGGTTTATTTCCCTCCTGACTTCATCTCCACTGCTGATTCCTGGTAAGCTGAGATAGGGAGACTGGCCTTTCCTATCTAACCCTTTCTTCCACCACTGCAAGGTAGAGTTACTTCAACAAGTCTCCTTAGTCATGGAGGAATTATTCTATGTTGAAATGAATTACGTGCACTTGAACATACTATTCTGTGGCATCTGCTTGGCCTCACCAATGAACAGGCTTAAACTTACATTTCTCTCTTCTGAGTAATCAGAAATAAAACCTTGTTTTCTTAGAATCCTTTTTTTCTCATTGCAGCTAGCTCTGAATTTTTTTGTTCTTTTGTTTGTTTTGTTGTTGTTGTTGTTGTTGGAGTCTCACTCTGTCGCCCAGACTGGAGTGCAGTGGCCGCTCCCGGTCACCGCAGCTTCAACCTGCTGGGCTCCGGCGATCCTTCCGCCTCAGCCTTCCAAGTAGCTGGAACCACAGGCGCACGCTACCACACCCGGCTAAGTTTTGATTTATTGTAGAGCTGAGGTCTAGCCAAGTTGCCCAGGCGGGTCTCGAATCCGCGGGCTCAGGCAATCCACTCACCTCAGCCTCCCAAAGGTGCGGGATTACAGGCTGAACCACTGAGCCCTGCCAGCTCTGAGTTTTTAATTTTTAAGTTGTCTTAACTCTAACATTACTCAGAAGCTTTTTCTGGGTCACTTCAATTCTTTCTACCGGACTCATGGTTCAGAACCTCCCACATCTCTGAGACACTGATTATTCTCATGCAACAGTAGCTGACAACCAGGGTACCTGCATTTAGATGGACCCCAGGCCTTTTGACCACAGCCAGATTGGAGCTATTCCTAAATACTCCTGCTAATTTTGAAAAAGGATTTTATTTTACAATAAAGTATTAGTCATTTATTAACAATTAATTATTAAGAAATTACTTATCTAATTTTAGGATACCCTAGCCATCTTGATACTTCATCAAAAGGATAATCATGAAATATCAAAGCTGCTGAAATTTAAGACCATTAACTTCTGTTTTTTCTAATAGGTATCCCCCACCCCTCTGTTTCTCCCATACATCTCCTTAAGGTCTGGAGATCCCCAGGTTCAGTCCTAAGCCCTCGCTTTTCTGCCTCTGAATCAATAGTTTTTAAATACCCTTTCACAATAGCCCTTTTTATCCAAACATATCTAATGCAGATTCTCAAGATATGTTTGACAAGGTTTGTATGTTCAGAGTCTCAATATATATTTGAAAAGGCTTATATGCTCGATGTATTTTTAACTCCATATCACAGCAATTACGCTTAAATAATAAATTGATGAGAATAAGACAAACTTCAATAAATTAAATTGTTTACCAGATGAGATTTGTGTGTGTGTGTGTGTGTGTGTGTGTGTGTGTGTGAGGAGGGCTCCATCAGGCATAGCGTTCAATTTATCTCTACATTTTGCAGTATTGAGATAATGCTGCTTTTTACAGATAAATTGTTGCAAACAGTACGGTTTTGGTTTTTGTACTTTTAAGCTGTTTTTCATGAGTATTAAGTGTTCTTGGACATTAGGTTTCACAGTTGAATCCCTTACAATATCACTCAAAGCTACCGAGATACGTTAGAAGTGTTTACAAAATAATACTACCTCTATGGGATATGTGATTGTATTTGCTTGTACTCATTGCCATGATAGGACACACAAATGCCTACATTTAAAGGAAAAAAAGAATTAATCCATGGCCTCCTATACAAAAAGACCAGATATATATCCCAGCAAGAAAAACTTAAATTTGGTATCTGCACAAAATGAATTGCATTGGCAAATAGTTAAAGCATAGGTTTGCTTGATTTGATATAGTGCATATTTGATGCTTTGTGTTTAATTTTTAACTTGATCTTTAATATTTTTCTTGAAAAGTTGTACATTCTAAAAAATAACAAGTATTTGTAGAACTCCATGATCTGGGGTTTACACATTGTTTGAGGACCATTCTACAGATGTATTTTTCTCATTTCTATCACCTTTTTGCAGGGAACAAATATATTTCCACATCTAGTCCTGGTCTCTTTTGTCCTAGGTGCTGCTGAGACTCACCACCTGATATCTAATGAATATCTCATATGACATGAATAACATCTCCTAAAACTATCTTCCCAACTATTTTGACAAGGTTTGGCACCTCTTTCTGTCTTATCTCCTATAACACGTATTCTCTATAACGTGAATTTTGGCAATTAATTAATTTCTGTCATGTAGGTTCTATAAGTAATTTAAATTTGCATATTGTATCTCTGAAACAATTTATGAAGCTTGGGATCAGTGCCCATTCTTCTCCTATTCCCCACAACACAGTAGCAACGCTAAGTTCAGAGGAGGTATTCAATACATTCTTGGAATTAAAATTGGATAAAACATGATTTTACTATAGATACATGATCCTTATTCCCAATATGCGCAGATTACAGTTTTAATATAAAATCATTATAGCAACAATAGCAACTTTTCACTGGCATTACTTATTTTTACTCAGTTCATAGTATTTCCCTGTTTTTGTCATGTTTTCCTTCAAAGGATGTCACTAAGATGAGGCAGAAACAGAACCTCCTACTATACCTGCACTAGAAACTCTAATAGCTGCTATCTGAGACTGATTTGCAATCTTTGTGATAGGAAACACCCTTAGCCCTGCAATGCTGATGGAAATGAGAACGTAAAGATCCCTTGTAGGGCAAAATGAATAATATTTCCAAATATCCATCCCTCTCACAAAGTCCCTTTAGGTTGCCTACGGGGACTTGGTGACATCCAAAGTTCCTTCCAAGTCAGAAGGAAAAAGGCTTCTGGATTTACATCCTTCTCAATAAGACAGGATTAATGCCTTGGCTTTAGGTGATTCAATAACTTTATACCCTTGGGCAAAGCATTTACCCAGAGTTAGTTTCTGTTTTTCATCCATATTTTGAAGTGAAAACTAAAATAAATGGTGCCAGGTTTTGCCAAATGAGAGGTAATTGGGCCCAGAAGACCCAAAACAAGTAATCTGCTGAAAAAGTTTCTCAGGGCCATGCAAAAAACTTAAGTGAATAATAATTATCAATTATTGTGCTCTTACTGTGTACCTACGAGGCTACTGCCCATATATTTCTAATTAATGAACATTCTGTGATTGAGGTTAATCGATGCATATTTTTCTAATAAAATAAACCCCTTCCCACCGGGGACACTGTTACTAAATGTCAATGTTAGTCCCAGTAGTCCTCATCTATGCAACTTCAAACATGCTTTCTTCAGCTCTTTGAGCCACTCCATGCTAGAGAAACAATTTTCTCTCTACCCTTCTAAGTTCTCAGTTGTGACCTCCCATAACAAAAAACAAAAAACAGATTAACCAGAGGAAGAAAACACAAAAGTTTATTAACATGCATCTTTTATGTATACATAAAAGAAAAATCATAAAGAAGAACAAAATTATGGACTTGGCAGCAAATTGGATGGAGTTGGAGACCATCATACTTAGTGATCTATCACAGAAACAAAACTGAATAACACATGCTCTCACTCATAAGTAGGACCTGAGCATTGATTACATTAACAGAAGGGAGGGATCAGCAGTCACTGGGCACTGCCAGGGGAGGGATGGAAGGAGGGGGAGCACATAACAACACAAAGAGTACCTGGTCCTATACCAGGGAGAGTAAGGACCAGTCAGAGGCCCAAAATTTAACTGCATGCAGCCTACTTGTGTATTTAACCCTTACTTGTACCCCATATCTCAACAATAAAATAGAATTTAATTAAAAAATTAAATACAAGAACAATCAGGGAAACCCTCAGAGAAATGGCTTAGAACTCTCACTTAGTATCAACAACAAAGGATAATACATATTTGAAAGAAGTCACAAGACAAAGAAAAAGGAGCTTCAATCTCTAGAGGTGGCAAATTTTGGGAAGGCATACTCATATAGTAAACTAATAGTAAACAAAGGCTAGTTAACAAGGTCTGTTATATAATTCCTTTGGTACTATCTCCTGACTGATAAAGGTCTAAAGTGATCTTAGCCCTTTCTGGAAGAGAAGGTAGGAAGGATATCTTCGTAAATCTGTGTCCACCTTTTAGACAAATAGGGAGAGGCAGAGAGGTTTTCTTGGAACAACTTCTTTTCAACTGTCTTCAGCACAAAATAATCCTCATGTCAAAGGGGCATATTTTGTGATGGTATATTATGCTATCCTTCACTATAGAAGATCCTGTTGATGAAAAAAATTCTACCCTCCAAGCATGGGAAAATCTTCTAGTCAACAGACTAAATGGTTAAGTAGAGCCAAAGTGCCAGACTTTGCTGGTCACGGGAATGCTGGAAGAAGTAGTTTTCTGGTTAAGATGAATTTCTTTCAGGATGGCGAGAAACGTGAATCATTATATTCATTCACTTTTCATATGTATAGCTGGAAACATAGAGTTCTAATCATAGGCACTTCACCTAATTTTGAAAAAATTTTGAACACAGCCTTCAATTTCCTAAATGAAGAGAAGGGGAAGAAGAAGAATAGCATAAGCCCATAAAAAGGGGCTTACATAGAGTGATGGAGAACCAGAGGACGGCTATTTCCTTGCAGTCTCACAGTTGCTGTAGCTTTATTAACTGTTTGCTTTTCCTTACAAAGTGAGCATGTATTTGGTGTTTTGAAATGCAGACTCTTTTAATCTGTTGTTTCATTTCATATGCATTTTCATGAATGTGTTTAACTTGATTCTCTCCTTCTAATGGAAATTAATCCCAGAAAGCACACACATTATTGAATAGAGAAAATAATAAAATGGCTAAATGAAGTTAAGCAAGTCTTCTTTTAAGTTACTTGGCAAGAACTGGCTCACTGAGAAAAATCTCTTCACCTGACAGTAGGCATCAGTGCAAAAGGTCTCATTGAAAAGAATGAGACAGAAGAGTTGGTTGAATACACAAGCATTTGGGGTAATATCATGATATTTCAAAAAATCTTAGATAGGCAAAGACTATGTGATTTCAAAAGAATTTGAAATTTGACAGTAATGCAATGTTAACAGTAGACTTAGATAACTGAGACTAAATGTTAAGTTGTGTCTTGATATGGATCTCGGGATCACATTTAATACAAACTACTCTTTTAGCTGAATGAAAACTCTCCTCTGTGTTCTAGACAACTGTGTGAACTGAGAGAAATAGAATCCTAAAAGTCTGGGGAATAAACCACACATGATGAAGAATAACAAACAAACAAGCAAACAAATCCCAGAGTACCTGTTTAGAAAACAGTGGATTGCAAGAAGAAACCAAAATGGTAAAAACTGTTAGTGCTCGTCAAATAGCCAACAAATATCCAACTTTTATTCTCCATTTCCCAATGGGGCTATATAACTGACCTATGGCATATGAGTGAAAGAGCCAAGCATCTCCCAAATGACTGCTTTACTCAAGACTTTAGCTCTCACTTCCCTGTAATGATGACAAGATTCAGAACAACAATACTCTAAGATGGAGGAAGGTCACCTCATGTATATTGAACACTGCATATATTAAGAAATTAACCTTTTTTTGTATTAAGTCACTGAGATTTGGAGATTTACCTGGGGCAGCAAAGAGGATTAGCTTGCCTTAAGTAACACAAAATTACTAGAGTCTTTGGATACTCTAAAGTTAGAGTATAAGAGGTAGTATGAACATTGTTTTCCTGCTATAATTGAAGAAGAACAAGACAAGCTACAGAAAGAATAATTAGGGTGCGATATTAGAATAAATAAATAAACTGACTCTGACAGTTCTGAGACATAGAAATGATCTACCAATGGCCAACTCTGAAGTGTCTCCTTCTAAAAGCAATTAGAAAAAGATGAGATGGAGAAATCTATTATTAATAATAATATTACTAATTATATTACTAATATATTACTAATAATATTACTAATAATTATTATTGTATGATGCCATGCACATTCAAAGCCTTTTCTCATATTAGCTTAAATGAAGTTCCTCCAGGGGCTCTGAGGTGACCAGATTATGTCATGAGCTTTTTATTCTGCTTCATAATTCTATAACATGATAAACATGTTCTATCTATGTTCCTCCAGCGTTTTACCAACAAGATAATTTTTTCCATTCTATCTTTGACAAAAAAAAAAAAAAGCAGCATCTATAGCTGAAAATGACCTAAACACACCAAAGAATGACTGGATAATGGCAATGGTTTATCTCATAGTATTTTGTGTCTGCCTCTCAGGCAAGCAATTCATCATTACAATCTCACTAGTGAATCACAAGACTCATACATTGCTACAAATCCTGTCTTTCAACGTGCCTAGATTGAACCATTATGCTTCAACCCAGTACAAATATAATCCCAGTGAAACCAGCTGACCTGTCAGAGGGTACATAGATAACCCTGAAATACATAACACTTAATACAGTGGGGGATCTGTCAAAAACAATAAAGATTGGTGTAAAAACAAGCTGCGAGTTATTGATCTGTTATATTACAGTTGCTTTGAAAATAACTGGATTTCACTTTTGCCCTTTAATTTCTTCATCTTAATCACATTCTGTCAAGACCAGGGCACACATATTATGCATAAAAAAGGTCAAAAATACCCTTGTGTACTGCCTGACCCAATAGTGAGACATCCTAGACACTGGCACACATGCATACAAAGTTGCCCACACACCCGTTTCTATGAACTGGATCATCCAAATATATTTAGTTTGATGGGACATGATGAGGTTTTAAGACAAATTTACACTTCAAGGCATAATAAAAAGGCATCAGTAGCAATAGCCTCTTTAGACAGCCTTCTTTTCAGTTAAGTTGAACCCTGTATCTGACTAGAGTGGGTGCTCTCGGAATCTTCTGAGAATTTTGGCCAGAATTATTAGATGGAGGCACACATTTTCACCACTATGATCATCAGAATAAATGTTTCTTCTGTCTTTATGGGGGTTGGTAAAATTCGGGAGCTAATTCTTCTGGAGTCTTGCTTTCTTTAGGGCTTACTGGGCTTTAATCATTAGCCAATAGAACGCTGGGGTTATTGACCTCTAATGCTATGCCTAGGAAGGTAACTCCTATCCACTTGATGATTCCTGTACTCGCATTCAGGGCACACTAATGAGATTTTTGTGAGGAAAATTAATAGTAATTATCTTCTCTCCAAGGATTCACATTAAGATTTTGACATGAGCTGGGCTTGGTGGCTCAGCCTGTAATCCTGCGCCTTTGGGAGGCTGAGGTGAGTGGATTGCCTGAGCCCGTGGGTTCGAGACCCACCTAGGCAGCGAGACCTCATCTCTACAACAAATCAAAAAATCAGCCGGGCGTGGTAGCGCATGCCTGTAATTCCAGCTACTTGGAAGACTGAGGCGGAAGGATTGCCAGAGCCCAGCAGGTCGAGGCTGCGGTGGCCAGGAGCGGCCACTGCACTCCAGTCTGGGCGACCGAGTGAGACTCCAACTCAAAAAAAAAAAAAAAAAAAAAAAAAGATTTTGACATGACCACAGTGACAGTGTGTTTCAAAATGCCCCTCAAGACTCTTGTGAATTTTGTGTAAATGCTTCTTTTTGACTTTCTTTTTTTCTATGGAATTTTCTTTGCAGGCATGCACATGCATGCACATACACACACACACACACAATAAGATTTTTACACAAATCATATATATAAGATATATATAATCAAAATGCCTCTTCTTACATATTTCATAGACCTCTCAAATTGGTCTTCTCCATTCGAGGTACATCTATTCTTTCATTTATTCAATATCTATTATTGATCTGAAAATAAAGGAAGGCCAATCAAATGGGAAAAAACAGAGTCTATTTATTCAGAGCTTGCTATAGCAAGGAAGTTAGCCACTGTCACTTGTGTTTTGGCAGAGAATCAAAGGCAGGCAGTTAAATAGGAAGCTTTATGGTGGAAAAAAAGGAAAGGCTTCAGGTATGTCCTGATTGGAGGATGTTGGCATGGGGAATCTTATTAACTAAAAGAAGGCACCCTATGATATTGGTTAGGTGTGTATATTTCACTTTCTTGAGTTGGTCTTAAGTTGGAAGTGGGGAGACAAATTAAGGAAGCTGTTAATCAAGTCCTGGGCATTTGGGGCCAATTGTAACAGAAGTTGTTTAGCTTCTTAAATTGTCACAGGAAATAATAATCTGGCTTCCAGAAAGTCTGACTTATAGCTGAAGTGTTTATTATAGATAAAATGTTGATTTCCTGGACAGATTGCTGCAGGTTCAAGGTCAAATTTCTGTTTTCATACATGTGGTGGGGGCATTGCCTTTTTGTATATTGTCTTTCTTTGAGCACCTACTATGTGCAAGACATTGCTGAAGGTTTTGGAGGTACAGAAAAAAACCAAACAGATAGTCTTTTCTGTCATGAAGCTTATGTTCCAATGAAAGAGTCAAACAATAAAAAACTATATACCAATGCATAATATAATGTGAAATTATGTGAGGAGCAATAGAAAACAAAGCAGATAAAGTAATAGTGAAAGATAGGGTCACCTTTATTTGAAAGAGAGTGGCCAGGATAGGTTTCTCTGAGTGACTGATATTTGAGTATTCAAATATCCATTTTTTCTTGTTCTCCTTTCTTAGGTTGTGCTTGTCCCCAAAGTATATTGATGCTGCTAGTGACCTCCTGACAATGCTTCATTTCCAGGCTCAAAACCCTCCCCATGAGAGTTGTGTGGTATTATGGAAAGACCATAGAAACAGAGTCTATTTGTTCATTTCAGACAGTAATATGATTTTGAGCACATAACACTTCTCTTGAGTCTTAGTTTCTTCATCTGTAAAATGCAAATAAAAATGCCTGTTTCTTTGATTTGTTGCAAGAAATTTTTAGTCAATAATTAATTTGACATATACTATACAGCTTATTAAGTTAAGAGTATTTCACCTGACATATAGTTCCAGTAATATACTAAAAATTTTTCATGGTCCAAGGGAAATATTTAGTACAATACCTGTCATGTATCCCTTCTCTTAATTCCATCATAGCCAGATGTCCATTTTCTGTTGAGGGAGAGATCACTTGAGTAGGATTCATGCTTTGGGGGAGAAAAAAATGAGGTCGCTAGACAAGACTTCATCCTTACTAGAACTCCATTGTCTTAGGCATATTTTTCAGTCAGAACTGCAGGAGTCATTAACCATTCAGGGAAGGCTGGTAACTTATCTTTACCAAGTGCGCAACTCCTGCCAAGGCCCATTCATTCACAGAAGTATGCAGGGTCACAGTAGTTTATAGGCTGCAAAGGCCATGCAAGACTTCATAAATACCACTTTGCGGTAGAAGCAAGATTGTTGATAAACTTTCTAATTACCATCTCAGATGGCCTCTTAAACTCTGAATTGTATCTTTGGAGTCTTATTGCTTCTGCTTTGTCCAAAGTTTTTTGTTTGTATATTTGCTGCATCAAAAATTGGTAATTATGAAATCTATACCCTAGGTTAGTGCTTCTCAATCCACATCATACAAAATAATCACTTGGAGAGCCTGTTACTGTACAGATCCAGGGTTGAGTCTGGAGAATTGACATTTCTGGCATGCACCCCAGGGATGCTGCTGCAGTTCTGGGGTCCATGCTTTGAGTAGCCCTGCCTTACATACAAGAGTGTAGATCACTCATATTCTCAAACTGAAAAGCATGAAAAACATCTTTTGTATGAAAGGCAACATTGAAGAAGTAGTTAGGATCCCTGAACATTAAATTTTCAACATGTGTCATAGATTTAAAGAAACACTAAGAATGTATATCTGAAATTGCCACTGTCCTAGAAAATTCAGAATGTCTGTTTCCCTGAACTACATGTCACTTTCCCAAATGGTCTAATTAGTTCCAATTTGCAAAGATGTTACAGAGAAAAAGATTTTTTTTCATGTCTTTGTTATCAGCATAGCAAATTCCCAAAGAGAAGGGAAAAAGAATACAAAACATCAACAGATGTTAACAATGTCTACCCCCTTCCAAGTCCCCACCCTGACCCTGGCAATAACTTTGCAAGATTGTGGAGAGTTGAGGAGGAAAGGAGGCTCCTGACCTCATCCTAAACAAGGCTGCAATCTAAGAAAATAAAACGGCCAAAAGGACGCAAGAAACATTGTCTTTGGTGGTAGATCGCCAGCTCCTGAGACAGGCTTGTAATATCTTGCATTAATATTTTTTAAGGAAATAGAAAGATAACTAATTCACACAGCTTGGCCCAGTGGGGTCTTTTATAAGGGTTACAAACAGCAATTAATAAGCCTGGTCTGATCCTGTCAAAAGCAGCTGCTTCATTTCCTTTGAGAACTTGAGATCATCCCTTCATTTCTCTTAATTACTCAACAGTGTTAAGTCAATCAATGAAACTAATACCATTCAAATCAGGGACCCCAGCCGGGCTCGGTGGCTCAGCCTGTAATCCCGCGCCTTTGGGAGGCTGAGGTGAGTGGATTGCCTGAGCCCGTGGGTTCGAGACCCGCCTGGGCAGCGAGACCTCATCTCTACAATAAATCAAAAAATCAGCTGGGCATGGTAGCACATGCCTGTAATTCGGGCTACTTGGAAGGCTGAGGCGGAAGGATCGCCAGAGACTGCAGGTCGAGGCTGCTGTGGCCGGGAGCGGCCACTGCACTCCAGTCTGGGCGACAGAGTAAGACTCCAACTCAAAAAAAAAAAAATCAGGGACCCACTATTGAGATGAAAATAATATACATATTTGTAACTCTCCTTTCTCCTACTAGGTCTAATAAAGACTTTAAAAATTCTATTATAATTTTTGTTTGCATCTTACTTTATTGCTGAAGTTGTTGGAATCATCACCCAGGAGACAGCATGCTGGAGAATGGAATGCCTGAGTCATAATTTCTTGAGTCTGCTTCTTGCCTCCTGCACAACTGGGGTGTAATGTTGATTTTCTCTTGTTACCCAGTTCTGCTTCTTTAGGGTTTTTTCTAGTGACTATATTTTGTTTAAATTGCAAGTTGAAAGGGAAGGGTGGGAGGGAGGGAGGGAGGGAGGGAAGGAGGGAAGCAGGGAGGGAGGAAAATATATTTTAAAAATCTCTTACATTTTCTGACAGAACAAATACTGAATTCAAAGTCAGGACACATGGGTTTTCATCTTAACTTTTCAACTAACTAGGGGAATGACCTTCTACAAGGTACTTGATACAAGATACTTGACTTTCAAGTTTTTTCCTTATCCATAAAAACATGTACTTGGTGTCCTTTCTGTTCTAAAAATGTTTATTTGTTAGACATTTTTGTTCAACTGCTAGACAAGGCAATGATACTCATTAAGTTTTTAGTTTTTATCTCTATTTTTAATTTTTATGGGTATACATAATAGTTGTATATATTTATGGGGTTTATGTAATGTTTTGATGCAGGTGTACAATATATCCAATACAATCAGGGTAGTTGGTATCCATTAACCAACCTCTCTTCATTCCTCCCTCCCTGCTACACTATATAGCCTCTAAAAACTGACATTCCACTCTATTTCTATGAGTTCATTTTTTAAAAAAATTTTAGCTCCCACATATGAATAAGGACATGCAAAAGTTGTCTTTCTGTGTCTTGCTTATTTCACTTAATATAATGACCTTCAGTTCCATCCATTTCATTATCTATTTTTATGGCTAAAATATTCTATTGTGTATATGCACCACATTTTCTTTATCTAGTCATCCATTGATGGACACCTAAGTTGATTCTGTATTTGTCTACTGTGAATTTTCTATAATAAACATGAGAACTTAGATATCTCTTTGATGTGCTGATTGCCTTCCTTTTGGATATATACACAGCAGTGAGATTGCTGGGTTGTATGGTAGTACTGTTGAGGACTATCCTGATACCATTCTCCATAGTAGCAGTACTAATTTACATTCCCATCAACAGTGTGTGATGTTTCTTCTTTCTCTGTATCCTTGCCAACATTCACTATTGCCTGTCTTTTGAATAAAAACCACTTTAACTGGGATGAGATGACATATAATTGTGGTTTTGATTTGCATTTCTTTGAAGATTAGTGTTGAGTATTTTTTCATATACCTGATGGAAACGTGTATATCTTCTTTTGAGAAATTTCTCTTCAGATATTTTACCCACTTTTTTATTGAATTATTCTTTTTTCTACTAAGTGTTTTGAGCTCTTTATATATTCTGGTTATTAATCCCTTGTCAGATAGGTAGTTTTAAAATGCTGAGTTATCTATCACAGAAACAAAGAACTGAGTATCACATATTCTCACTCATAAGTGGATCTTGAACGATTACTGCAATCCTATAAGAAAAGGATTGGCAGTAGTGGAAAATAGCCGCGGGGAGAGGGGTGGGATTAGCAGTAGTGGGATTCTGCCGGGGAAGTGGGGCACGCCTCATCAGCAAGGGTACCTGCACAATGAGCATTTGTATACTTAACCCTGAATTGTACTCCACATCTTTAAAACAAAAAAAAATTGAAAGAAAATGTTTTCTTCTATTCTGTGTGTTAGTTCTTTACTTCATTGACTATTGCCTTTGCTGCACAGAGTTTTTTAGCTTGGTGTGATCTCATTTGCCCAGTTTTGCAGTTGTTGCCTATTCTTTTGAGATCTTATTCAAGAAATCTTTGCCGGAAGTGTTTCGGCAGTGTTTTCTTCTAGTAGTTTCAAAGTTCCAGGCCTTAACTTTAAGTCTTTAATTCATATTAACTTGATTTTTGTATATGGTGAAAGATGGAGGTTTAGTTTCATAGTTTCATTGGTCTGCACATGGACATGAAGTTTTCTCAGCACCATTCATTGAAGAGAGTTTCTCAAGTGATTTGATTGTAAATGCATGGATTTATTTCTGAGTTCTCTATTATGTTCCATTGTTTGTTGTTTGGGTTTCTATCTTTATAGGAACTTTTTCTAGTGGATTTCTCTCTAGGTAACACTCATCATTCCTCCATGATGAAGATAACTTTTCTTGTCTCAGAAGAGATTTTTCTCATGGTCTCATAAACTGTGTGCTGCATACAACTATGCTCATTTACCTGCTGAGTATTTCCTGTGTGTCTCATAATGGATTGCATGACATATAAAGACAAAAGTTCTGTAATTATCTGTGGCTAACCTGAATGCAAATCATAAAATCCAAGATGCCCTTCCTTATGGAGTTCTATCTTCAGACATGGCCTATTTCTGATTTCCAAACTTCTGGTGATACAGTTTCTTCATCTCCTGGTTGTGATGTGATTAACAAATTAAAAAATAAAAGTAGAGTTTAAAACTGCTCATTTAAGCCTTGATCCATTTTGGTGAGTTTGTTCTTCCTGTTCCCTGCTTGGTTTCATGTATCTGTGTCTCTGAGGCAGCCATCACCCACTTGCAGATTCACTCACCTGTTCTGGACTTTTACCTTCTTGCATAAATGCAGTGATGTGTCCATAAATTTAACAGAAAGTGATATGAGATAGTAATGTATTTGGAAGTGAGGAGTTAGATAGTTGTATTGAGAAACAGATGAAGAGTTCAATAAAAACAGCTGTTTATTAAGGATACTTTAATTCACATTTCAAAAAATTGAAAGAGCCCTTAGATATTTTAGGGAGGAGTGAGTAAAGTAGTGATATGCTACTAGGTGATCATATGTTATATACAGTATATTGACAATTGGACAATCCACGTCTGCAACCCATTTTTGATAATAATAGTGATAGAATATTAGCCTGTTGGAAAGACAGGCTGTATGTGAATCTCCTGTTATGATGTATGTGCGTGACTAGGAAAAACCAAGGAGTTCAGCTTAAGAAAAGAAATATTTGAAAAAGACAAGATAACTTTGATCAAATATATAAAGGGCTCTTGTAAAGAAAAAAAACTGAAATGAAAAGAATGAACAAAGATAATGAGCTTATTCTGTCTCAAAATAAATAATTAAATTTCTATCAATTTGAACTGTTCCCTAAAAAATAAGCTACCATTTAAGGTCATGTGTTTGTTGTCACTGGAGATATTTTAAGACATGACCAACTGTGAATTTTAGGAAGAGATTCAGGGATAATGACAAAAGACTTTGGTTTGGCTTTTAAAAAATTCTCTGAACCTTTTTTTTATTATTAAGGTTCAGTGATATTTTATGCTTTGGAAACTTTTCATTTCATTCCACTCTGCCTCATTTCTTTCACAGTTCTAAAACACCCTCTCAACATTGCTTTACCATTTCTGTTCTTCCTCTCTTCTTTCCCCATGGGCAGCAGCAATCTCCTTCTTATCACTATATGTAAATGTGATTCAATTAAATTTAGTTTCAGAAACATTGGCTGAGGTCCTATTGCACTGAAGTTCTGTGGTAAGAATAATGGAGGGCGCGAAGATGAATAAGACAGAGATCTGGCCTTCCGAGAATTAGTAAGAGCTAACAAAAGGGAGAAGACAAATCCCAAAATAGCTTTTACACAAGATAGAAGATTACCATCGCAACTAAAAAAGTTAGTGGAGATTACTACTACTGGAATTACTTCAGGGAGGAAGTAGAATCTGAGAAAACCCTAAAGATTATGAAAAATGGATTTTAACAGTCAAAGATAGAAAAATGGGCATTTCTGACATAGTTAACAGCTTGAGTATAGATATAGAAGTAGAAAAGGACTGAATATGTTTGGGATCAGCAAATAGCCCATTGTCAGGACAGATGTCATTAGCATGATGAGATGTGAAAAACAGGTTTGAAATAGCTAGTAGAAAACTTTGAAGTACAATGGAAGACAATTTTTTTTAATTCAAAAAGAAATTGCAGATCATTTAACATGTAACAGAAATAATATGATAACAGTTGTTCTTATAGGAATATTAAAGTCCTAGTTTTATTTAGAAAGGATTGATATAATAATAGTGAAAAGTGAGAGAATCAGGAGATACTGTTGTAGGTTCAGAAATAGCAAGGGTTCAAAGAGAGAAATATTTGTGGCAATGCAAAGGAAGTATAGAATCTTGGCTTGAAACTTTTTAAAAACTATACATGTATAGTTATTAGATAGAAACTCAGAAAATACAAAGATATACTAAGACAAAAATTAAAATTGCCAATAATTCCACCAATCAATACTAGAAATTAACATTTAAATGTACATTTATTCCAACTTTTATTTACTTATTAATACATTTTATACAAATCTGATGGCAGTAGCCATACCACTTTTTATACTGCTTTTCAATTGGTAATATATCACAACTTTTTGGTTTACTTTTATATTCCTTGTTGAGATGCCAAGTATCTTATACATACATTTTATAATTTATTTAGTCACTTTCCTATTTGGGATTTCAGGTGAATTCTAATTGTTCTATATTATAACAGGGCTGAAATAAACCTCCGTGTATATCTATTTTTGACTCATTTTCTGATTGCTTCCTTAAATAAGTTAATAAAAATAGAAGGGTTCAGAGACTGCTGTTAAGCTTTTCTTAATAGTTGTTCCCTGCTTTTCTTTTAGTATTTGATCATTGAAACTTTGCTGAGCACATGAATGCTTACATTAAAGCAATATTTTCCTAACCACCTTTTCAGTCAGAAGCTCCAGGCACTGAGAGCAAAATAGAAGCTTACCATATGACTTCTGAAAGGTGTCATTTAAAAGCAAATTCTTCTTTTGGTCTTGCTCTGGAAGAGTGCTGATGGGATGGTGGAGCCAAAGGAGACAAGACAACAAGAGCATGGAAGATGCCTTTGCTGAGGTGGTCAAGAAACAAGACAGAAGGTTTCGGGGTCTATGGCACCTTCTAAAAAGTACCATTCCCATCCTGGGCTGCCCACCTCCAGATAGAAGGGGAAATGCACTTTTATCTTGTTTGAATCACTTTAGAAGTTGGCTTACAATCACATACAGCTGAACTAATCCTAACTATAACAATGACTTTGAAAGTTTGCACGTTTAAGGCTTTTCGTAGACACTGCCAAATCTGAATCTAGAAAGACTGTGCTGATGAATATTCCCACCAGTAATATATAAATTAGAGTACCATTCTCCATTTATCCTGGGGAACACTAGGTATTATAATTCTTTTCATGTCTTTGCCAATTTGGTGGTTGATAAATGATATTTCTTTGTTTTAATTTGCATTTTCAGGGTCCTTCTTTTAAATCTTTTCTCTATTTCCTTCCAATCCCCCTGGCATATGCCTCTCTTTGACTAGGATTTCTGAGACATCATCTATGTATAAAAACATAGCCCTGATGATGAACCGGTTGGCTTTGCTATTCCTTTAATATCTGTTTGCCTTCCATTCCAGAAAACAGGGATTCTAGTCCAAAGACAATGCATCCGGGGCTCTCCCTTGCCTTTCACAATTTCCTTTCATTGCCTACCTGATATGCTCCAGTACAGCATGCTTGGCTGTGCATTTAAAGAGTTCATGCTATTTTATAACTTCAAGAGTAATATTAGGGTACAGATGTAAGACTAATTGGACAAATCACAAGTGTACAGTGGATTTCAGCATCCATGACCATGTTTATTTCTTCTTCCTGCCTTTTCACCTTTCTCTTCTCTTTTTCTCATCTGCCTACCCGGCCAGTCCAAGGCCACTTTTTCTAAATACTCTCCATCTTTGAGGAAGTAAGTTATTATCTGACTATCTTAAGTATTCCTTCAGTGATCAGCCAAAATTATTATATTTGTATTCAAGGAAGGAAACCTCTTCTATATTCACCCTAGATTTTTACCATACATTCCCTTTGTAGTAAACCTTATTTTTCTTGCTATAAGGATAAGAAAGAAAATACAAAACCTGCTTAAAAGAAAACAACAAAACAGCAATAACAACTTCAAGAATAAATAATAATTTTTTAAAACTACAGCAAAATCCCAACCTAAACATTTAAATCTTCATGATGCATGTCTATTATCTTGTTTCAAATTTTTCCCTAACCTAGTCTTTTCCCAATAACTATTTTTATCAACTCTGCTTTGCTCCACAGCATTATGTTTGAGTTACCATCCCCCCAGACACCTTCCCCACAAAGGGCCCTGTGCATCTGATTTAATTCTCAAGACAACCTTTAAAGTAAGTACAGTAATTAGCCCCATTTTAAAGGTGAGAACACCAAGTCTCAAAGATCCAGCTATTAAGTAGTAGAAACAGAATTTAAACCCCAACCTCCTAAAATGTTTTGCATTTATCGATGACACTCTGCTGTCTCTTCCTAAATTCATCTAGCTTTTTATCTATTAGCCCATTTTTCCTCATTTTCCTATTGCTGTCTTTCACCGTTAACACCTCTGCCTGGAGGTCTTTCTGCCATCTGCATATTAACTTGAATTAGAGTGAACTCTTGACTTGTCATGGTCCATACATTTAATGATAAAGTGGCTCTACCACAGACTATTCATTTTGGCTGTCTTATCCCTTAAGGCTGGCAAGGCTAAATGGAATCATAAATGATATCTATTGTGATGAAAGTCAAAATACAGCCATCAGGTTCTCTGCAGTCTGCTCTTTGATGACAATAGCTAACAATAAGTCAGGGTGAATAAAGTGTCAAGCATTGTGCTGAGATTTTGCATTACATCATTTGATCCTCATATCAACCCTAAGAGGAAGGCACCATTATTGTCCCCATTTTGCAAATGAGAAAACTGAGGTTAGAAGATGTCTAGTAAACAGCTCATCTCACCAGTGACCACCTATCAGATCCATCTTTTAAATCCATGTCTGCTCAAATTCATAGCATCTTTTCTTAACCACTATAGTATAACAAAAGTTATATAATATTTTTAATAATATTGCTAATATTATATTAAAATAGCAGAAAGTCATGGGAAAAATAATAACCTATCCCCAAATTCAATTTTTTCATTCATATTATCTAATACATAACCATGTACATATCCAATTTTACCTATTTACATTAAATAACATTATGGATAGAATTATATTTTTCTACACTTTCCATTAACATTTCATCAAGCATGTAACTCTCTGGCAATAAATTTGAAAACCTGAGCTAAATAGATGATTTCCTAGCAACATAACAATTATGAAAACTGACCCAATAAAAAGTAGAAAATTTGAATAGGCTAATTATCATAGAACGAATAACAAAAGGCACTAGGATTAGGTGGATTTCCAGCTGAGTTTATCCAATCTTTAAATAATTGATAATTCCAATGTTATTTAAACCAACCATAGATGAAAAAATGGGCATTTATCCAATTCATTTATGTGCACAGTTTAACATGAAAACATAATAAAGATGCCACAGAAAAGAAAAATATTGTACAATCTCAGTTCAAAAGGAATATTAGAGAATTGATCTTGCACTGTTATCAAAAGAATAATAAATTATGACCAAATAAGTTTTATTCCAGGAAAAGGGGGGTGGTTAATATCAGGAAATTTATCTACATAATACATTATGTTAAGAAAATAAAGAATAGAACATGTGCAAATAAATCAATGCTGAAGTAATACTAGAGGAAATTTAGCATTCTTTCTAATAAAATGTTAAGTAAAAAAGAGAGGGCGATAACTAATAAAATATAATAAAATACCAGATGTAGCAGAAAATGTTATCCTAAAGGGTAATATTGAATATGAAAGTTAAAATAACAGGTCTGATAAGGATATCTCAATTGCCATTATAATTTAGCATTAACTTGAGGGTTTTAGCAAATGTAAAGACTTAAGTACAAAATATTGGAAAAAAAGAGCTAAAACTGTTTTACAATGATCACATTTCTTGCTCAAAATCTCCAAATGACTGAAAGATATAGACTTTATAATAAGATTTGTGGGTTAGGAGCAGCAGCCTGTACATAGAAATGAGAAGAAAATATTCCAGTCATAATAACAAAAGTAAATTATAAAAGACTTATAATGCTATCAGACATAGATGATAAAGTTATTTACTCTTTTGGAAGACATAAAATAATATTTAAACAAGTAGAAAGGCATCACATTGTTTTGGATAGAAGACTTGAGATCACAAGATTTAAAAATTTCTAAATTATTAAATATAATAACTTTTCAGTTTAAGCCCAAGGAAGCCCTTTGCATGATTATATAAAATGGCTCTTAACTTTTAGATAATAGCAACAAAAAAAGAAAGAAAGAAAGAAAGAAAGAAAGAATAGAAAAAAATGAATGGAAAGGAGGCACTGACCATGACTCAGACTATGCTAAAACCACTATAATCAAATCAATATGTCATTGGCCAGAAAAGACAATGATATTAAGAAAACAGAATAGAGAATATAGAAATATATCTTGGTCCATATGAAAATTTGGTTGGTATTACTGTTCAATTAGATAAGAATACACTTTTTTAAAGAATACCCTTTTAACCAAAGATGTTGGAACACTGGTTACCAATATAGAAGAAAATAAAATTGGGACTCGATATATAATACATGAAATTATTTCCCAGATAGACTAAATACTTAATTACAAAAGAAGTGAAGCAGCAAAATACTTAGTAACTGTCTTGAAAACAATATGTACGATCCAAGAGTAGGAAAAGCTTTCTAAAGAAGACTAGAAATTCCAAAGCTATAAGAGAAAAGATAGATATATTTAACAATGATATTAGTTTATTTGAACTGCTACAATAAAATGTCTTACACTGAATTATTTATAAGCAACAGAAACTTATTGTTCACAATTCTGGAGCCTGGAAAGTCCAAAATCAAGGTGCTAGTGGATTCAGAGTCTGATTACACATAGATGGCATCATCTTATTGCATCCTCAAATGTAAAATGAGTGAACAAGCTCCTTCAGCCCTCTTTGACAAGGGCAGTATTCCCATTCCTAAAGGATCCACTCCATGACCTAGTCACCTCCCAAAGCTTCCATCTCTTAATATGAACACAGTGTGGATTTTACTTCAACATATAAATTTTAAAGGTACATAAACATTCACACCACAGAAACTATGTAGAAGTTGATAACCTTGAATGAGAAATCATATAATAAAGCACACAGCAAATAAATATTCGATTTAGGGAAGAAGTCAAAACTTTCCTATAAATGATATAAAAGAGTTAAACAATTCATGAATATTCATTAAAATTTCACCAAAGAGCAAACTCCCAAAGCCAACAAACTTTTAGAAAGATATGCAAACTCATGGGTAGCCAGGAAAATGTACATAAGTAACAAGCTCACTTTACAAGGATAAGATACAAAAACATTAAAGATAAACTGCTATAATTTGATTTGTTCAATCCCTCTGAATCTCATGTTAAAATATGATCTCCAGTATGGGAAGTGGACCTTAACTGGAGGTGTTTAGGACATAGAGGTAGATGCCTCATGAATAAATGAATGGCCCTCACTAGAATGAGAGGTGAGTGAGGTCTTACTCTCTTAGTTTTCAGGAGAGGCAGTTGTTCAAAGCACTGCCTGGTACTTTCTTGCTTTCTCTCTTGACATGTGATCTCTGTACACATCCGCTCACCTATTCCTATAACCACGAGTGGGAGCAGCCGAGGGCCGGCTCCAGAAGAGAATCCCGGCGCCATGCTTCTTATACAACCTGAAGAAACATGACACAAATAAAACTTTTAAAACATAACACCCAGCCCTCCTCAGGTATTTCTTTAGAGCAACACAAAAGACTAAGACATAACTATTTAACATAGGAAAATAATAGGAAGGAAAAGCCTGTAAACCAAATTAACACTATGTATAAGTGAATGGCAAATCAGATGCTATACATCTACACCATGCAATTATTTGCAGCATTAAAACAATAATTAGAGTTAGTGCAGTTTACTAGAATTTTGGGGATATATTATTTGAGGGATTAAAGATACATAAATGTGAATATACAATGATCCAGTTTTAAAAAAAAGAACAAAAGCAAACAAAGCCCCCTCCCTATATATATATATATGGTTTTTACATATATGATTATGACATTATCATCATGGGAAATATATAAAAATATTTTCACTATGTGTTAAATACTCACTGAAGGAGTACACGAGTGTATGAGGCAGGGGATTTTATTGGCTGAGATGAGGAAAGACAACATGTGAAAAAGAGAATAAAGACTGCATCAAAAACAGAATGTATACCAAGTTGATGTTTTGTGTCTTTGGTAAAAGCTATGCCTGTATGCATCTTATTTTTTTTCTCCCCCATCAACTATACTGGTACATATTATAGGAAAGTAGAAGAAAATTAAAAACCATAGTTGTACAGATTATCATTATTTACATTATATAATTAAAAATTTCCTTAGGCCATGTAACTCCTTCTGGTGTTAGATATCTTACCTACTAGAATCTCAGGTCTTATTCTGTTTCCAGAAAGGACACTATGATGTACGTGGATGAGCAATCAAAAAAAGAGTTACATATCAGAATCAAAGCGCCGAAGTTGCCAATCCTTAGTATCAGGTCTTTCATGTCTCCCAATATAACCAGAGAGGAAAGTTTTGTGTGTTAAAAGTCATTGGGCCAGGTCTTGAATAGTACCAAGAGAGATCACTTTATATATCATCTTCTGTGAGAGAAAAGACATAATACCCCCACAATAACTGTTAACTTGTGAGCTAACTTGCAAAAGGCCAATGGTGACACAAACATATGTCTATTTTCTGAAAATGAGAGCAAATGTACACATCGTGCTTCCTGTGCACCAGCAACTGGACTAAGCCCTTTACTTACACCATTTCATTGGATTTTCAGAATGAGTGTAAGGTAAAGATGATCTTAATTAATCTGCATTTACAGAAGAGGTACAAAAAGGTTATGTCATCCTGCCCTGGGTAATGGGTGTCATACATTATAGACCCGAGCTTCAAACTGTCTTCAAACTTCAGTATCTGGGAACTTAACCGCTAAGCCATGCTGCAGCTCAATTCAAGCAAAGAATGAAATAAGAGAGCATGCAAGTTTAAAAGATGTATACTTTCAGACATGTGAACATTGGTTTGCAATGTTATAGACTCAGTTCCTCAATGTCCAGCAGCAGCAGCTCCTGAGTAGCTAAACATTGTGATGAAAGTGAACATTTACTTACCTGAGCAGATTCAGAATAACACGAAATCTGCTTTGTTTGGGGGAATGGGAGCTTTTCCACAATTTTTTTTTTGTTTACATTCCTGCATACATTCAATGACACTTTCATTGGTTTCCACCTAATTCTTTTTTTTTTTTTTAATGAAACTTACTTTATCTGTTGCAGTTTTGCCAGCTGTTGCGTTTCTTAAGGTCTGACTGGGGATTGCTACACTGAGATTTCCCCAAAGTTAACATGTCAGCTTGGTAGGGAAGGAAGTAATTCACTTGGTTGATGACAAGCTGTGAGGGGCTCCAGGGGAGGGTGCTGGATATTGGAGGAAGAACTGAAGGTATATGATCCCCCTTTTGGTTATATACTGCTGTGGGCCCAGCACAAAGTAGAACATAATAACTTTCTCCTGGGAAAGAATCCGTGTGGTCTTCAAACACAACCCTCAGAATAGCCCTCAACACTTAATCCTCATTTATACAAAATGAAACTGAGTTTTTACTGAGGATTTCATAAGAAACATAGGACAGATTTTTTATACTGCCTAGCATGCAGCATTTTGCTTTTAAATAAATTACCCTCCATCTTGTCTCTTCTTTTTCAATGTCTTCTCTTACCTGTTGCTGAGTCTTCTTATCTGTCTGGGGAACTTCTTCCACTAGACTGCCTTCAGTTTCTTCCAGCCTTCAGAAACTTCTTTCCACTGTGTTTCTCATTACTTATATAGAGCCAACACTTCAGCTCTGAGGAAAATAAGTTATTACACAAAGGTTAACTTTGAGCACAAAACAAAACAAAGACCCATCCTATATGATCCATTCTCCTTAGAAAATGGTAGGGCAAAATTTAATTTTTCCCTACCACAAAATGTATTTCTTTCTTGTCACATATTTTTATATCTAACAAGTATTCATTTATATATGCTCAACTGCTTGAAAATAAATTATATGTGTACAGGTCTTCTACTGTAACTAGGATTTCTTTTTAAAAGTTCCAAGTTTTGCAAGGTGAGATTATCTGCAGGATGGACTTTAATTATGCCATGGCCCTCGTGGAGTCTAGCCCTGATTACCATACAAAAACTGTGTCTTAAAGAAATAAATCATGGTTGGCTCCAGCAAGCTAATCATAGTACAGGCTTTCACTTCCCTTTTCTCTGGGAAAATTGACCCAATCTCAAAGAAAAATTCCAAATATATTTTAAGTAATAACTACACTATTGGAATAAGTGCAGAGGCTCGGGTAAAAGTCTTGACATACACAAAACCAATTTAGATGTATAGATTCCTTTGTGTTTCTTAACAACACAATCAGTCCTTCTAAAGTATGGTCATGTCTCCTATGTTGCATATCCCTGTGAACAGTGAAATTAAAAAAGAGGTAAGCTGCATGGCCACTTGCTGTTAGAAATTTATAAGGAAACAGAATAAAGAGTATAAAAGCATGCATAATTACTCTCAAGAACAGAAAAAAAATCATAAAAAATTTCACAACCAATTAGAGGTCTGCATACATGCTAATTGCTGCCTGCGAGAGGTGTCCCATCAAGAATGGCAGGCTTGTCTCTGTGAATGGGAAATGTGTGAATGAGTGAGCATGTTGGTTCTGAGGTAAAACAAATTCTTATCTCACAGGTTCAAATTCTCCAGGCTCATGAATATGACACATTAATATTCATTAAGTGGAACACATTATCATTTTAGAAGGAGATTACTGGGGACTCACTATTTTCATTCCATCACATTTTCCAATTAGGAGTCCCACTTTTGCAAATAATCAGCTTTCTGTTGCCAAGGGCTTTTCAACCACTTTCTGGCAAACGGGATTGGAGCTAAGTTCAGCATTCATTTAAGAAACAGGAAAAAACTGAAGTACAATTATCTTTTTTAATGACAGGTTAATCTTGCTGCAGTGAACCTGATCAGAGAGGAGCCAAACTCTAAAGGGAAACTTTTTGAGGAGAGGAACTCAGACAGTAAAGTTTTAGAAGGAGTTCACAGTTTTCTTGGTTGCCTGCAGTTATCCAGAAGTAAATGCATTTTGTAAAAGATCTTGAAACTCTCACTGAGAAGGGTGAAGAGGTCATGTAAAGGGAAACCCTAGTGGTATAGAAGGGAACACAAGAGCAGCATTAATAACCATCCCTGAAGGCTAACAACAGAGCAGGGAAACAAACAATGAACAAATAACTGCATTTCTACTAGATTAATGTTTCAGTTCTAAAGTTAGACATTTTTGTTAAGCTTTGTGCTATTGTTATAAATAAAGCAGTAGTCAAAGATTTTTTTTTAAATTTGGATAAAATTGGATATATTTATGTTTACTAAGCAAAGCAGAATTTTAATTTCTATGTAAACCATATAGTCATGAATTTATTATGAATAAATCACTGAGATTCCTTGTCTAATGAAGAAAACCTCAGTTGTTAGAAACTGTTAGGGGAGGGAGGTGGGATTGGCAGTTCAGGGAAACTGCCAGGGCAGGGAGGGGCACACCTCATCAACAAGGGTACCTGCATAATGAACATTTGTATACCTAACATTGAAATGTACCCCATATCTTAAAAAATAAAAATAAAAAAAGAAAATAGCAGAGGAGGAAGAGGAGAAAAAAAACAATAAAAAAAGAAAGTGCCTATACATGACAAAATGAAATGTATGTAAAAAATAGGATACAAGGAAAGATGAGTTTTTCTTCATAATAACCCAATAGTTCTTTGCCCTCTTTCCCAGAAGTAGCTACTTTACTATATGTTTGGCTAATTTTTTTCAGAAATAGACTATGCGCATATAAGCACAGAGTCACCACTTGTCTTTGCCTACATAGTTGGGAGCATGCTCTATGAACTCTACTTTTACAATTTTACTAAAAATCTATCTTGCACATAACTCTGTATCAACAGTTATAATTTAACTCACTGCCAGGGAAATAGACTTCACTAAAATCATCCAGTAAATAAGTAAATAATAATAACAAATTCTGCAGACAATGGGGAAATAGGAATCAGGAGTGGTTACAATATATTATCTAAAATGTTCAGTTTCTTCTTGCAGTTCATATTGCAGCAAAAAAATTAAAATGCCCAATTTTTAACATAAAATCAGTATAAAGCATGCAAAGAAACATGAACGTCTGACCCATACACAGGAAAAAAATAAAAAAGAAGCAGATAATAGAAGCAGAAGCAGAATAAGTAAATGTCAGATTTAACAGACAAAGGCTTCGAAGTAGCCATTATAAATATGCTCAAAGAACTAACATGTTTAAGAAAGTAAAAGAAAGTATGATGATAATGCCTTAACAACTAAAGAATATCAATAGATAGATAGAAATTATGTTTTTTCTAAAAAAAAGAACTAAATGGAAATTTTGCCAATAAACATACAATAACTAAAATTAAAAATTCACTACAGAGCCTCAAAAGTATATTTGAATTGGATTGCTGGGAGAAAGAATTAGTGAACTTAAAGATAATTCAATAGATATTATATGGGTACCTGCACAATTAATATTTGTATACCTCACCCTAAATTGTACCCATAATTTTATAATAAAAATTAAAAGAGGAAAAAAATAGGTATTATACAAACAGAAGAACAGAAACAATATGAAAAAAAAAAATAAGCAGAGACCCAGGGAACTGCAGAACAATATTATGTGGAGCAACATACACATATTAAAAGTATATCTTTCATAAATGAAACAAAAATAAACCCATTCTCAGGTAAACAAGAACCAAGAGAATTTGTTGCTAGAAGGCCAGTCTTACAAGAAATACTAAAAGAAGTTCTTCAAGCTGATTTAACAAAAATAAATTGGAAAACTCACAAATGTGAAAATTAAACAACATAGTTCTATATAACCGATGGCTGAAACAATAAACCACAAGGGAAATTAGAAATACTTTGAGATGAATGAAACAAAAATACAGTATATGAAAACTTATAGGATACAGCAAAAAATAGTGTTTAGAAGGAAATTTATAACTATAAACACCTATATTAAATAATATTCCAAATCAATAACCCAATCTTCCATCTTAGGATGCTAGGAAAAACTAATTTCAAAGCCAGAAGAAGAAAGAAAATAAAGATAATAGTGAGTATAAATGAAACAGATAATTAATAAACAGGAGGTAAGATCAATGAAACTAAAAGTTTGTTCTCTGAAGAGATCAACTAAATCGACAATCCTCAGGTAGACTGACAGAGATGGTAGGGGTGGGGGGTGAGACCCAAATTACTAAAATCAGAAATAATAGAGGGCACATTATTGCCAAATTTATAGAAATAAATTGTACTCTAAAGAATACTTTAAATAATTGTATGCCAACAAATTAAATAACCTAGATGAAATAGGCCAAATTCTAGAAAGACACAGACTACTAAACCTATCTCAAGAAGAAATTTTAAAAATCTGAATAGACCTGAAAAAAAAAGAAATTGAATGAATAATTAGAACAACACACACACACACACACACACACACACACACACACACACACACACGCACACACACAAAGTCCTGACTTAGATAGTATTCTGGTAAATTCTACTGAGAGTTTTTTGAAGAATTAATGCCAATTCTTCATAAAATCTTAAAATATAGAAGAGGAGGGAACACTTCACAACTGTTTCTGAGATTATTATTATACTGATACCAAAATCAGACATACAAGAAAACTACAGATCAGTGTATCCAGGAATATAGACACAAAAATTCTTAAGAAAATTCTAGCAAATCAAATCTAGCAACTTGTAAAAAGAATTATACATCATGCTCACGTACAATTTATCCCAGGAATTCAAGGTTGGTTTAAAACCCAGAAACCTATTAATATAATACATGATAGCAATAGAATAAAATATTTTAAATACATATTATTGCCTCCATAGATAATAGAAAAATAATTTGACAAAATTCAACAGCTTTTTGTGATTAAAAAAATACTCAATGAACTAGAACAGAAGGAAACTTTCTCAGCCTCAAAAAATATATCTATAAAAACCCATAGCTAACTTCATGAATAATGGTAAAAGATTAGAAACAAGACAAGGATATCCATTCTCACACTTCCATCCAATATTGTATTAAAAGCGCTAGCCAGACAATGAAGCCAAAAAATGAAATACCAGACAACCAAACTGGAAAGAAAAAAGAAACAATCCTATCTCTACTTGCATATAACATTACAATATAATTTTTTTACATAAAATATATATTTATATATGAAAACCCAAGAAATCAACCAAAATCTATTAGAACTGATTAAGAAGTTCAATAAGATGTCAGACTGCAATATCAATAAACCAAAATTCAATGTATTTTTTATATACTATGAATAAACAATCCTAAAATTAAATTAAGAAAATAAGTCCATTTGTAATAATATAAAAAAACTAAATATTTAGAAAAAATTTATCAAAAGAAGTATAAAAATTATACTCTTACAAATACAAATCATTTTTCAAATAAATTTAAATGATCTAAGTAAATGAAAAGACATCTATTCTCGTGAATCAGAAGACTTAAATATTGTAAAGATAGTATAATTCCCAAATGTATCTGCATATTGTGCAAAATTTCTATCACAATCTTAATTGGTTTCTGCATAAAAATGTACAAGATGACCCTCTTGTCATTTTTTTTTTTTTTTTTGAGTTGGAGTCTCACTCTGTCACCCAGACTGGAGTGCAGTGGCCGCTCCCGGCCACTGCAGCCTCGACCTGCTGGGCTCCGGCGATCCTTCCGCCTCAGCCTTCCAAGTAGCTGGAACCACAGGCGTGCACTACCATGCCCGGCTAATTTTTGATTTATTGTAGAGATGAGGTCTTACCTACCCAGGCGGGTCTCGAACCCGCGGGCTCAGGCAATCCACTCACCTCAGCCTCCCAAAGGCGTGGGATTACAGGCTGAGCTACCGAGCCCGGCTTTCTTGTCATTTTAAAGAGAAACTCAAGGCCTCAGATTAGACCAAAAATTTCAACAACGAAAAATAATTAGAAGACTCATACTTTCTGATTTCAAAATTTACCACAAAGTAAAAGTAATCGAGACAGTGTGATTCTGGCATATGGATAGACATATGGATAGACATATGGATTAATGGAATCAAATTGATAATTTAGAAATAAACCCATATTATCTATGGTAAACTGATTTTCTATAATAATGCCAAGACTATTCAACGAGAATTGAATAAACTATTCAATAAACACTGCTGGGCCAACTGGATATGCACATGGAAAAAAGAATTTGCACCCTTACCTTACCCTGTATGCTAAAATTGATTTAAATTGGATCAAAGATCTAAATAAGTTTAAAACCTTACCAGAAAGCATAAGAGTTAAATTCTAATAACCTGTGATTTGGCAATGGGTTCTTAGATATGACACCAAAGCACAATAAAAAATATGAAAACATAAATAAATTGAACTTCTTCAAACTTAAAAATAAAATGTTTTTACTTCAAAAGACATCATTAATAAAATGAAAAACAATTGAAAGAATGAAAGAATAATATTTGCAAATCCAACTATATATCTGATAAGAGACTAGCATATGTAAAGAACTCTTACAACTCAAATTGAAAATACTAACAACCCAATTAAAAATTGGACAAAAGATTTAGAAATTTATACAGAGAAAATATTTAAGTGATCGATAAATACGTGGAAAGATTATCAACATCATTAGTCATCAGGGTAATGCAAATCCAAACCACAATGAGATTCTACTTCATACTTATCAGGATGGCTCTAACTAAAGAAAAATAAAAATAAAAAATAAAACCAGATAATACCAAGTGTTGGCTATTATGTGAAGACATTGGAACCCTCATGAATTGCTGGTGAAAATGCAAAATGGTGTAGACATTTTGAAAAAGAACCTGACAGTTCCACAGAAGGTTAAACATGAAACTTCCATTTGACCTAGCAACTCCACACCAAGGTATGCACTCAAGAGAAATTAAAACATACATCTATATGAAAACTTACACATCAATTTCCTACCAGCATTATTCATGATAACCAAAAGATAGAAACAATCCTCAAGTCCATCAATTGATGAACAGATGGACAAAATATAATATATCTTTATAATTGAATATTTTTCAGCCATGAAAAGGAATAACGTTCTGATAAATACGACAACATGAATAAACCTTCAAAAATTATATGCTAAGTGAAAGAAGCCAATAACAAAAGACCACACATTATTTGATTGCATGTGTACAAAATGCCCTGACTAGGCAAATCCATAGAAACAAAGTATATTAGTGATTTCCTGGACCGGGGCAGTTGAAGAAGGGAGAGAAAAAGTTGGAGGGTGAGGTGACAACTAATGGGTGTAGGGTTATTTTGGGTGGTGATGAAAATATCCTTAAATTGATTGTAGAACTGATATCAGAAATCTGTAAATATATTTTAAAAATTGAATTATATAACTATATGGATGACTGTAGAGTCTATAAATTATATCTCAACAAATGTGTGTGTGTATATAGATATATAGATATATAAACTTTTCTTCATCAAAATTTTCCTTATTTGATCTATATTTGAATTTTTGGGAGAGACAAAAACTTGTCAGTTTCTTAGAAGATAAAACTGTTATATTTTCACCTAGATATGAAGATAGTCACAGTTCTCATCAAAAGATTTAAAATATTTAAGACATTTTTCTGTTGCTTTTTAAGTTCAACATCGTGAATAAGGAATTCTTTCTTTTTTCTTCATTTAGATATACATGTAAATACTAAGCAGACAATGGATGCAATTCTAAATTAGGTAGCTGATTATTTATTTAAGGTGGAGCCTAAGTGAACACAACACAAAGAAAGAATTACAACTATTTACACAGAATCTATCAAAGTTTCATTAGATAATTAAAAGTTTGCCTACGCCACTGTGAGGAATGTTGATTAATTGAATCATGAAAAACTACAGCTAGGAGAAACCCTAGAGATCACCTAGTCCAAATGATTAATTTTAGAAAATTAGGATACCAAAACCCAGAAAAAGGAAAGGCTGTGCTCAGTGTATGTGGGCAAACCTAGATCATGTATTCATATTGATTATTTTTTTCTGAGCTAATTATGTAGCTGTAGATAAGAGAAGGCCAAAATTATGTTGATTAAAAAGAGGGCTTTTGGGAAAGAATTGTAGACAATTTCAATATGGAGAAACCCTATCTTCAAATAAAAATTATTTATGCATTTAAAATATTGGTTTAATATTAGCATAGGTCTAATAATCAAGATGTGATTATGCACTACATAGAATATGCACTACATAGAATATGTCAATTAATGTTCATGCAGAAGAAATAGGAAGGAAAAGATACCTTTTATTAAGTGACTTTGGTATGGAAAACAGTTGAAAGGAACCCTGGGATATTTAGAAAAATGATAAATTCAGCAGAGAAGCAGAAGAGAAGCCCAAGGAAGTTTACTAGGACTTGATGTTAGATTATTCTAATTATTAAAAAGGTCATCTTTACATTGATTAAAAAGCTGCTTCCTTGAAACTTTAGATCATTAATCCTAGTTCTTCTCTCTGGATCAATGCAGAATAAGTTTGCCTCTTCTTCCACAGACTAGTCCTTAATATCAAAATAAAATTTTCATATATTTCTTTAATTATCTATTTTCCAAATCAATCATTCCCAAGTCTGTCAGTAAATTCTCATATAACAAGATTTTCAGAACATTCACAAGTTCACCCATGCTTCTGTGACGTTATCATCTGACACTGTGATTTACAGAGGTTCAAAGTAAATTTTAGCCCAAATATTCCACCCTCTAGTCTAGTTAGTCTACCTTCATGATTTTTGTCATCTCTGTTTAACATCTGCATGATTACTTAATACTTTTACTTCATTTCACTTGTTCTACATAAGTAATTATGTGTGTGCGTGTGTGTGTGTGTGTGTATGTGTGTTTAAACTCAGTCATTTTGAGAGTTCATGGATTTTTTTTCTAATAAATAAAGTAAATAACAAAAGTAAAAGTACTACTCAAGTACAATCTAAAATCAATTTATATATCACACACTTAGGTCATTCTGTTCTTTAGGAAGCACTGGTCAACTGAAAGACCCTCTGGAGTTGTTTTCACTCTCCCATCTTTATATTAGCTTGTTAAAATGCATTAGAATAAGCTCATCATATTTATTAGCTGAAGTATTGGAAGTAATAATGATCCAGTAAGTTAGAAATATCTTGGAAATAACATGGCAATGGCCCACAGTATGTATCTAGAGGTTGGGTTCCAGAGCTACCATGCCAGAAATGACAAAAAAAGGGGAAAAGTTGGAATCTAAAGAGGTCATGAAGGCAGAGCCTTGTATCTATGACGTTATCCACAGTATCCTAAAAGTTGATTATTGCTTTTGACATATGATCCATGCCCACTTTACATTTGGTTTAACCATTAAGTCTCACTTCTTTTGAGGTATGTATCATTATTTTTTCAGACTTCACTTATTTGTTCAAGAATGCATAACAAACAAGTGACAGACTAGATCATAACATCAGCTTTGGCTGACTTCAAAGCGCTTACTCTTTCCCCAGTTACGTAGTATTCAAGTCTAGCCTTGGTGTGAATTAAGGGCAACCCTAATCAGGCATCCTTTCTGCAACAGAATGACACTGATGATTCACAGTTATTGACTGTTGGAGACCTTGAGGTTAGACATGAATCTGCTCACTCACCATTTATTTGCATGAGAGTGATTCTACCCAAAGTTGCTGTGATTTCTTGTGGTAACTTCAAACTCAAGTTTTGACTGGAAATAAACTGATTCAACAAAGGAGAATAGTAATTTTTCATCTTCATTGAATAGCCTTAAGCAAATTCAACCCTCAACTCACTTTAGCAGTATAAATTTATAATTTGCATAGCATATATAAACTGCTAATTCTAAGCAGAGATGTTTTTGTTTGAACAACTTAGTCTGTATAATAGTGAGAAAGGAAGAAAGGAACAAAGAAATAATGCATGGGAGGAGGAAGTGAGGCTAAAGTGGAAGACTAGAAGCGCACACACACACACACACACACACACACACACACACACACACACAAACACACACACACACACACACACACACACACCTTCTGAAGGACCCTTGGCAACAGTGATCTCCATGTCTCACACCTTGAACTCTGCATAATAATGGTGCCACCCAGACATACCCCACATGTTATCCCTGAGTTTATGATCACATTATAGTGTGACTATAATTTATATTTGTAAAAACATTTTGAGTTTTCAGGACATTCTTAGGCCATATCTACAGAAAAGTCTCGTGATATAGATAAAGCAAAAGTCTTGCCTTTAGATACAAAATTAGAGCCTTAGAAAGATCAAATTTCTTTCTCTCTCTGCCTCCCTCTCAGCTTCCCTTCCTCTCTCTCTCCCTCCCCCCGCCCCCCCCACCACAGAAATGGTAAGCCCGGAAGAACAAGAACTCAAATCAACAGACTCTGAGTCCATATTTTGTATTCTTACTACTACACCACGCACAATTTTCTGTTTTGAAAAATGACTTTGGTATAAATGTAGGTACAATGTTGCAAGTTTACTGTTGCAAAAAAGGACAACATTTCCATTATATTATGTGTTAGTATGGAATGAGAGACAACAAACAAAAGTCCAAATAAATATGTAATGAGTCAAAAGTTGATAAGTTTTATGAAGAAAAAGAAAAAGAAAAAAGCAGGTAAGGGAGAGTGTAAAAGCAGGAAGCTGGGGATAGATGCCATTTTATATATTTAGAAATATAACATTTTAAAAGATGAATACAATGCATTTAATATTACTTGAGGAAAAGATATAGAAATATCATCCTTAAGTATTGCGTGTATCAATGAACAGATTCACACAGACTGACTGGCGTAGGAGAGTGTTAAGATCTTCATGTTCTGGTATATTCGAAAGGGATGTATACATATTCAGAGTATACCATAGTTCAAATTCTGAACGGATCCTAACTGAGACCTCCAGAAAGACCCATTGCCTGTCCTATACTTTGTTTCTCAAACCTGAAAGAATGCACTAAAGGCAAGGAATATCCCTGGAAACTAAGGCTATGTCTAGACAGAGCTTTCCAGAGAGAAATAAATTGTACATAAAAGAAGTGCTTGTCATAAGAACAGTAGATGTGGGATTCTCGAATACACTGAAGTTTACATTACCACTGTGGCTCAATGTTTCATCTGTCTCTTTCTAGGGGAAGGCAGGCTTCAAGGGGGTGACAGATTAAGGGCCTGGTGAAAGCCCTCCAGCTGACAAACATTGTTACCTTCAGCCAGCATGCAGCCATCCATCAGTGTTCTGAAGCAAGCGCTTTGGAGCCTCTGCGATAGCTCATTCACATCCCCTTCCCTTGATCATCCTACAGCAAGTCATATTGAAGTCTTCATACTGCCAACAGCGAAGTAGAGACACTGTTTACAAGTCTTCCCGTTATAAAACAAAGACTCAAACAATTAAATAATCTGGATAAACTAAGGAAAATATCTTCTATTTTTAATATGCATTCATTGTACATTTATCATGAGCCTACTAAACTCGAAAGCACCTACTATGTACTAAATCTTTATCCAGATATTTTCATGGGCCTCTTCTAACTTATCTTCCTTGAATATTGCATCTTCCTCCTAAATTTGTATTCACCAATTTACCTTTTAGAACAGAGATGGCAAATATGTTCAGTTTTCCTGGTGATGCTGATCAATTAATCATGCCTACCTGGAATACCAGGTGGAAGAGCTTTGGGACTCATTCTGCTTTTTGGAAACTAGAGCCATGATTGATTAGCATTGTCTGCCATGGACTCAGGAGATAAAAACTTTAGAACTAGTGCTATCAGTCAGGAAAGTGTTAGAGGAACAATAACAACAAAAATTGCAGATACCTAGCTGTGTCAGAAGTGTGTCAGGGATCGTGTCATTTTAAAGCTCAAATCAAGTTAAGAATTCACAAAGATTTGTATACCTAACCCTTAACTGTACCCCACAATATCATAATAAAAAATATTGATCATAAAAAATAAATAAACAAGGTACTGATACAGTAAAAAAAAAAAGAATTCACAATGAAGACTAAGCTTAAGCATCAGGCATTTGAGGTGTGAAAATAGCAACTGGTGGGTCTGTTTGGTCAGACGGTCATGAGTTCACATTCCATTTCTGTTATGTACCTTTGAATAACCTATTTATCTTCTGTGCTACTCAATATTCCTGTATACTAATACTAATGAAAATACCCACCTTGTACAGATGTTAAGATAAAATGAGGTCATGACAGTACTTGACAGAGGATAGGAGGCTCGCGAAACGACAGCTATTATTATTCTTAATCACAATTTAAGACAAAATAAATCATTCTTATTTCTTGCTTTTAAAATAATGTTTATAACTCCACCTTGGAATTATTGTACTGTGTTATAGTTTTTTCCCCCATTTTTCTCTGTTTTAGTGTGAGTTCTATGGGAACAGATACCATGTCCCATTCATCATTGATTCCCAGGATATAACTTAATGCCTAGTAATAGGCAGCAAAATATGTAGGTTGAATGAATAAATGAAGAAACAACAATAAACATGTGATAGCATCTATATTCAAGTGCATGTTCCTCATGTGCTAGAACATTTCATTAAAAAGCATAGCTCAGGTATCGAAAGAATCCCAACTCTATTTCTTGCTTTACTTTGTGACTATTCTAGCCCTGGACAGACAATAAAATAGTCATGCCACAGAGGAGAAAACTAAATCAAAAAAGGAAATGTTTGGGGGACTCTGTTCCTATATGTCATTTATGTCACATTAAACTATAAACTATACCTTAACTATGGAGACCATATGCCCCTTGATTTCTATGTCCAGTCCAACTTCCAATATTGTCACGATGTTTTATAAGTACATATATAGCTGTAATAATAAGTTCCATTTGTTAAATTCTCAAAACAGTGTCAACATAGATGTATGGCAAAGACCAAGGCCCGGGTTACCAGAATACTCTCTAAAACCTGAAGCAGAGCATATTCTGCTCGAGTCATAGGATCATGGGCCACAAGCATATGTAAGTAACTTGTGCACATTTTATGTCTAAAAAAGCATTTCTTTCCTCTTCTGTAACAGTCCTATTTGTTTGATTTTAGGTTTACATTACGTATCTGGGTCACCTTTTCTGCCCCCTCATCAGTGTAATCCTATTTATTTTGTAAGACACTGACTCTCTTACTTTCTTCTTTGATATCATATTCATGTCATTATTGTGGGTGATTTTAAGATCCATATATATAGCCTATCCAATCCCTTGCTGTCTTAATTTCTTGATGTCTTCATCTTCCATGTCTTTCTAGTTCCTGCCAGCCACCAGTTCACAAGTGTATATCTTAGACATTGCCCATGCCCTGGAGTTCCTCCATTTCTTGATAATTAAATTCAAACACCCAAATTTGCTCAGTTTTCTTTCAGTCAGTTTCTTCCAATAATTTCTAAAACATTTTATTTAAAAAACAATGTATTAAGACTCCAATTCTTTGGCCTCCACTCATTATATATGCCTCTTTGTTTCTTCACTCTTCTTCCTATTTTACTAAAGTCCAAGGTTCTACACTTTACCCACTATTACAAATATCCTAAGCCCCCTTGAACTTAATACCTTTCCACCACAAAAATCTGGCCAAAGCCCATATCTGGATGAGCACAGCTGCCTTATGTGTCTATGTGTCTGTATATAGGTAGCTGCATATTGCTGGATAGAATTCAATAATTAAACAGATAGGCTATTATAAATGTATGGTCACCAACAACAGCTGGGATGTGTCAACTTGCTTTTTCACTGTTTATAAAATTATTTCAAAATCCTCCATTTTACTCAAGACTCAGATTTTTGCTCTCCTTCTCATTCAACAGATAACTTTGGCTTTTGCTTCATAGGATGAAAAAAAAATATTCCAATGGAACAGACATTTAGCTTGTCAACCCAATTGCCATACTAACAATTACTTTTACTCCTTTATTTTTGTAGCAAAGGAAAGATTTAAAGTCAATAAATCCAGTTTTGGATCCTATCAGCTCCCATAACTTGGGAAATTGTATTCCTTTATTTCTCCTTTCTCCCATCTTGAATTTCCCTGGTCAGGCTCAGTGACTCAGCCTGTAATCCCAACACTTTGGGAGGACAAGGCGAGTGGATTGCCTGAGCCCGCGGGTTCGAGCCCAGGCAATTTGGTGAGACCTCATCTCTACAATAAGTAAAAAATTAGCCAGGCACAGTAGCATGCTCCTGTAATTCTGGTTGCTTGGAAGAATGAAGCGGAAGGATAGCCAGAGTCCAGGTCAACACTGGGGTGGTTGTGACTGTGCCACTGTATTGCAGCCTGGGCAACAGAGTGAGACTCCAAATCACACACACACAAAAAAAAGAATTTCCCAAACATTACTGGACTCTTCTTATAGGCCATGAAATATGCTCTTATTGTTCCTGTCTATAAACCAAACCAAAACAAGTCTTCTCTTGATATCCATCTCTTTCACATGTATGCTAGTTTTCTTTTCTAATTTATATAATTCTAATTAAAATAATTGTCTGTACTTATTGTGTACATTTCTACACCTCAGATTCAATTCTTAACCAATTATATTTTACTGCTCACCCTGGTATTTCCACTGTTGCAGCCTTCAAAAATCACTGATGATCCATGCATTGGTAAAGTCCCATTCTTGCAGTCCTGGATGTGTGTTTATTTCACAACAACAATGCATACTTTTCATAGTCACCTCCCTATTAAAACATTATTTTTATCTTCTCTTCAATGATGAACTATTCTCTTGGCTTTTCTTTCTATTGCTCTGAGCATGCCTATTCTGTCTCTTGTGTGTGATCCTCTGTCTCAATCAGTCTTGATATGTTGGTGTTTAGTCTTGATTCTCCAAAAAACAGGTGCCAAAACAAGATTTAAAATGCAAAAAATGTATTTTGGTGGGGGTTATGAGTGAAATTAAGGAGAGAGCCTGGGACAGGAATTCACATCTGAGTCTCGGTGATAGAGGAAAGGAAGACAAGAAGAAAGAAAACTGAGTGCAGGTATTCTAGATAGTAGAACAATTCTAAGGCAAGTTTGGTAAGGCTATCTGAGAATTATCAAGTCAAAGTTCCTCGTCAATGAAGTCCCACGTCTCCCAAGAATGTGTTTGTCTTAGTATCCCTACCTTTATCGGTCATTGAATGAGAGCACCCCAAGGGAATTTTAGAGCACATCATCTGGAGCCCTGTACTCCTTGCAGAGATCTGAGAGGTGTGTTCACATAACTGTCATATCCGAGGGTCATACTCAGACCTTTTTCATTTTTGATGTTACAGTGATACACTGGCAATTCAAATAGTGTGACAATTTATAGAATGTGACTGGATGTCTACTTCAGATTAAGTAGTCATAAAATCTGAAGAAGTCAGTCACATAAAATTGGGAAAGAATAGAATGTCAAGAAGCATAGTTGCAAAATCTAAAAGGCACGAAGGAGTTTGACATAGCACAGGAGGAGAAAGAATGCTAATTTGGCTAGATCATAGTAAGCAAGCAAAAGAGGAGTATAGGGTACAGTCAAGGAAGAAGACAGGCACCAGATACTCGTAGCTTTATAAGTTGTGGGAAAAAATTTAAATTTTATTCTGAATATCTTATCAGAAACTACTTAAGGGTTTTAATTAGGAAAGAGACATAGGAATTATATTTTTAAAATATCAGTTAAGATTAGAAACAGTATAAATATCTACACCTGTAGGACTAATATAGTCATACAATAGACTACCACACAACTGTTAGAAGATATAATGAGGCTTTATATGCACTGATATAAAATCATCATACTAACATAATGCTAAATCAAAAGGCAAGATGCAAGCCAGGCTCCATGGCTCAGCCTGTAATCCCGCACCTTTGGGAGGCTGAGGTGAGTGGATTGCCTGAGCCCGCAGGTTCGAGACCCGCCTGGGCAGAAAGACCTCATCTCTACAATAAATAAAAAAATCAGCTGGGCATGGTAGTGCATGCCTGTAATTCCAGCTACTTGGAAGGCTGAGGCGGAAGGATAGCCAGAGCCCAACAGGTCGATGCTGTGGTGGCAGGGAGCGGCCACTGCACTCCAGTCTGGGTGACGGAGTGAGACTCCAACCCCCTCCAAAAAAGGCAAGATGCAGAGCAGTTTGGATAATATTATATCATTTGCATAAAATATGAACGTGCATATACTACTCTCTAGAAAGTTGCACTGGAAACTGGTAGTCATGTTTGTCTCTGGGAGACACTTGGGTATCTGGGTGACAGAGGTTGATGAGAAACTCTCTTTTCCTTGTATATACTTAGTATATTTTGGATTTTGAAACCTAGTTCATTTATAGTAAATAAATTAAATTAAAATTTAGCATGAGAGTGGAATAAATTACCATTCAAATGGAGCACCACACCAATAGCTCTAATATAGAGTGGCCTCCTAAACTACATGTTTATTCGATTGACTACAGGGTATTTCCTCTTGGAAAGATTTCATCAAGCTTGACATGACCCAAACTGAAATCATCATTCTTTTCATCCTTCAAATTTTGGTTTGAACATTATTTGTCTGAGACTTCTTCCCTGGCTTGCTTTCTGTATCTTATCCTCTGGGATTGTGTGGCTCCTGTATACTCTCACCCAACTGTACTTTTACATGGGATCAAACATGCTCCCCAGTTAACTCAGCATTCTCATTGCCTAACAAAGAAGATGACTCAAAGAATATTTGTAATTTAATAAAGACAGTCCTTCACATAAATTACCTCCTAAGATGCATAACACATCATTAATTGAGCTAAAATACCACTTAGAGGAGCACTTTTGTAGGTTTGCTATCTGTTGTGGAAAGTAGTAATATAATATTTCCTTTCATTCATTCTTAAACTACTTCTTTCGATTTCATTATCTGCTTGCTTCCTAATTTTTGTCTTCTGAGATTTTTATGAACAAGCTATAATTACTGTTTCCATAATGTCAATTATTTTATGGACTGCAAAATGAAAGATTAATATCGAGAAGTGATGTGACTCAAGACACAAGGGATGGATATCAATTTATAAGGCTGAATAAGAAGAAATTACCCTTCTTCCTGGTTTAAATGATAAACAATTGACTAACTTATTACATAGATAGATAAAAAGATGATAGGTAGATAGATAGATAGATAGATAGATGATAGACAGACTAAAAGCAACAAACATAAACAGCTGAACTGGCAATCAAGAAAGGAAATCCTCAAGTGCATAGTCAATCATAGAGGAAGCAGAGTTGGGGCACAAGCAACAGCTGAATCTGAGGCTCCTAATAGCAATGAATGTCCTACTAACTTTGGGGGATAACACCATAGACTAATGCATAGAGAAAGCTGGAACTACTAAGCAGCATAAATCTGGCCTTTGCAAGGAACTATTTCATAACCAAACACAACTAAGGAAAAAAAACCCCACTCAGAGGAATAAATAAGAGATAAAGAGATGTAACATCTTCAATAAGCTGTGTGTATAAAAAAGAATTACCTGCAAACAATAGAGAATTGAGGATTACATCATATGTGGCTTTAAAGTAAAAATTTATACCTTTCCAGTGAGATATAATTCCTAAGCAAATAAAATAACACAAAAATCAGTCTAGGCCTTTGAAATCCATATATTCCTTTCTGTGTCCCACAACCTCTCCTCTCACCAAGACATGGGAGAATGCCACAGAAGATAATTAAAGCTAAAATTGAGTTTACATTACAAAATGTCATACCCATGAGTAAAGCAACTACCATGAGGGAGAGTCACAGAGAAACAAAGAGGAGAATGTGCACTCAAAAAGTAAGAGGGAAGAATAGTATGAAAGGACTTTTAAATAGGCATAATTAAAACACTCAAATTGATTTTATAAAGTGGGAAGGGAAGGAGAAAATAACTGAAGACAAAAACAAACAGAGAATGTTAAGAACCAAATAAAATTTCTAGATAAGAAAAAATGTAGACATTTTAAAAATAAAACAAAACTTCTGTGGTCAGTTGGAATGATAAACCGGGTCTAGCTGAATAAATCAGTCTGAGAAAATCACCTAGAATGCAAAATATTCTGCTTATGAAATTTACCAAATGCCAAATCTGTTTCCAATTCCAACTCTCTCACTTGATAGAATTGTGACTTTGGTCATGTAATCTCTTGAAGTTCCTCCTTTATTTTTTCAATTTCTAAAATTAGAATAAAAGACAACTAGAAACTCATGAGTCACTGAGATAATTAAATAAACTGATGGCTATGAGCATAATATTCAAAGTACACATATATAAAGCACTATCATCATTATTATAAAGCCCATATATAGTTAATAATTTTATCATACCCTTAATTCAATTCCTTACTCTTCTCTAGATCTCCTCTAAAAATAATATCTTTTTGGCATTTAGTTTTTAGAACTGTCTAGAACACGTCTTTAGCTTTTGAAGAAAACAAAATATGATAGAATTTAACTTTAGAGAGATTATTTATCTAATTCTATTATATGTTTTTGACCTTTTTAATGAATATTTGAGACTCTTCTAAAAGGTTTATCAGGATTTCTGTTCCCAGTTGTTCATTGCTTTTGAATGGCACAAATTTGTGAAAAGGAGAATGGGAGTACAATGTCATTTCAAATTTGCAGATAGGGGAAGATGTATAGAAACAGGTAGAAAGAATAGAGGCACAATTACCATTTTTTATTTTTTGGAAATACAACATAAGTGTACAAAAAGTTCAATCGAGTCAGTTTTCTGAATTCAAGCATTTTTAAGTCAATATTCATATTTGACACACATTAGCATATTAAATTCTCAAAAAGCCTTGCAGAAAAGACATTTGTTTCCTTTCAACTCAAGTTTTTGCAAACTAGTTTGCTATTGATCCTTTTATTTTGCTTTCTATAAGATACTCATTCAACATCTTTACAGGCCCATCTCAGAAAATCTTAAAAATTTTTTGACACCATCTCTTCATGTCTTGCTTAGTCCCATTTCAACACTTTATTGCTTCTGCTCTTTGACTTTCAGGCACGTGAAGATACTACCCTTTTACTTGAAGTGCATAGCCCAATGCCACCTCCTGAGCTGTTCTGCTGGTTTTAGATAGTATTCTTAGCAGACCTAAGCCAAAAGGCTGCTTAAGTTCTGATTGGCATCCACCTGTCATGTACAACAAGCATCTTGGTCTTTAAGTGCTTATAGGCTTAGAGGGTTGCAGTCGTTTCTCAGTGAAATGGTCCATGCACAATCTGGATACTCTGCCTGTTTGTTCTGCCAATCGAATGGATAAAAAGCACCTACATACATACACAAAGCACAGGGATTCTGAGTTTGGTATCCAAAGTTCTAACTCCCACTTGGCCAAACAGCTACCTGACCTCTGGCAAGTTAACTTCCAAGACTCAGGTTTCTCTTCTATAAGACAGAGATGACACGAATTTCACAGAGTTTTTGTGAGGTTTTGATATGATATAAATAGAGTTTCTGGAGGATTGTTGGTTTTCAATAAATAGCAGGTGGGTTTTCTTTTTAATGTTTAACTTTAAGATGTAGGGTACTGTGGCGGTGTGCAGCAAATGCTCAAATATATTTCTTGTATAATTGAGTGAATAAACACAGAAACACACGTAGCTGCTTTGGGATCAGCAGTTGGCCTCATGGAAATCACCTGGCATGACAAAATATCTCCCACTAACCCTGTGGCAGGAAGGGGGGTTGGTAGCACTTAAAGGTATTTCCCTTTGAAAGACAAGCTACAACTTTAAAGACCCACCAGGCACCAGGCAGGCTTTGTTTAAGAAAGGTCAAATGGCCAGAGACTGGCCATTTCATGGAAATGCAAAAGAGTAACTAATTCACAGACTTATCCAAAAACCCCCCTTCTGAAGTTGACGGTTTACAACCCTGCAGTTCCTGGAGACCATTTGTTCTTTGGAAAATCTGACTTTGCTGAGTACAACCTTGTAAGATTCCAAAAGAAATATGTAATCACTCAAAACAACCCCCTCCCTTACCTAAACAAGGGTATAAGACCCCACTTCTCCTGTTCTGGGGCGCTCGACTTGGACGCATTAGCTTCTCTAGCCCGCTGTGCCGGCCAGCATAATAAAGTTGCCACTTCCTATAATAGCCTCGGTGTCACTGTCTCTCCATTTTTCCTGCGACATATCTGGTGCATTGGCCAGGAAATGGAGAGTTTGGAGACGGTGTGTTCCACCTCCTTTGTCATCGAGGTACAACCTCCAGGGCAACAGGAAGGGCAATCTCGCCTGGCGCGCCACGGACCTTTTGATCTGTAGGAGGGAGGTCTCTCCTGGTGCACAGAAGCTCAGACCACGAAAGCACATCAGGGACCCAAGAGGCAAGAAACTGGAATAAGGACAACCACCTGACGGAAAGGACAGAAAGACCACCTGATGGAAAGGGTAGGAATAAGGGCTTTTGCATAGACCTGCCAATGAATGGCAGAAGGGGAGCTTGATCACCTCCTGGAGCCCAGTGGTAATCTCTAGCCTGAAGGAAAGGACTGAAAGGCACTGGAAGGAAACACTGTCCGAAGATTAACCCACAGGCTCTCAGGATTAGGATGGAGAGTTGAAGAATGTGCTGTGTGCTTGTGTGTGAATAAGACAGATGGTGAGAGGGCTCTGCATAAAGTTAGTCTGCATTGGGGGTGTACCAACCTGCCAATTGCTAAGAGGTGTCTGAGATATCTTCGCAAGGAGTATGACTGGAGGGGGACAAAGTGGATGTTTCCCATACCCCTCATTCTCTTATTTGTGTGTGTCTGTCATTTTAAATCTGCTAAAAAGCTGGTTGAATTATTATGCTTTGTTTAATGGGACATGTCGTCTTTTAAAAACTTGATTGGCGCATGTTTCTTTATGTCATTTTATGTCTCCCTTTATCTGTGTGGTGTTTTCTCCCAACCCATTGGCACTGTTAAAATTTCTGCCTTTTGTTGTTAAAGTTGTGGAAAAATTGCCCACTGCATATATGAAGTGCTACCGGTTATCTTAAATTCTTTCCGAGGACCATGCCCTCTCCCTTCCTTAGCCTGTGCTCTCCTTCATAAATTCTGAAGGAGTTCATTCAAATCCACCTGTAAAGAAATGTATAAATGTCTCTTATATGCTACTTAGCCTTTTGCTAACTCAGTGCAAGTTAATGCTAGCCTTGGAGAAAATAATTTTGTAATCTTTCTCTGGCAATTAAGGGAATGAATAGGCTGTTCTTGTTTTCAAATACTAAAAGCCAGGTTAGTTGAGAGTAAGTCTGTTTCTAAAGGTTTAGGACTTACCTAAGATCGTAATCAACTGCTCGTCCCTGTAAAACTGTTGGGAAGTCTCTTAGAGTCAAGTAATGTATGCTGAGTCCCTACTTTATATTGCAATGCTAAATAACACTAATGCTTGTGTTTTTGGCTATGCCTGACTAGTACACCTCTTACAAGACTAGTAAAGCTTTAAATGCTGAATACTTTGCAGGACTTAATAAGGCATGGGAACTGGCCATTCCCACCTGATTAAGTCACTTTGTAAGCTCGGTACTTCACCTAAGGGACAGGTCAAGTACTAGGCACACTCTGTGGAGCATAGAATGAGACCTAATCACTTTCATTTAATTGTCCACGTCTTATGACTAAGGCTGCTGTTTAGTAATTCATGAGGATTTTTGACAATTTTGCCTGTTCATAATTCAGAATAAGTGGAAACAGATCATTTTACATCTACGTGGTCTGTTCACTCTAAAAGATTTTGTACCAGGCCATTTTGTAGACATCATTGGAAAGTCGTGGAGCAAAAAAAAAAAAAAAAAAAAAAAAGGGCTTTAAGGAAGGCTGAGAACACTCAGCCTGGGAGAAGCCATCAGGGTTCCAGGAATTCCTGGCATTGCTATTTATTACTTTATTTAGTTATTTGTTTGTTTTAGAATTCTCCTTTGAGGAATAAATTGCAAGTGTTCAGAGCAAATTCCGGTTTTCAAGAAATGTGACCAAGAGAGTGTGTAGTGATCTGTACCCTCAGACACCCCAATGGGACAGATTTTGAATGATTGGAGCAAATTAAAATTACATGGTTTAATAATAATAATAAGTGCATTATTAAAAATCAAATTTGAACTCACTACAAGTTAGCAGATAATAAGATTTGGAAAAGAAAAAAACTATCCGGCAATTAAATTCACTTTGTAGACCTAAGGAAAAATAAAATGGTCAAAAGTTCTGTATGCAGAGGCATTTTAAAAATTTATTTCACTACTTTGCAATCAAGATTATATCCTGTAGAATACTAAGTACCAAACTCCAGAGGCTTAACTCAGGACTATGAATACCAAACTCCCAATTATAGAAAGCCTCTGAAGTTCTTAGAAATTGAAACATTAAAAAAATAAAAAAGGAAAAGTACTCTAAAATGAGCACCAGCCAAAGGAAAGGTAAATAAAATTGGCAGTTGCCACTAAAGTCAAAACTCCAGTCACCCAAAAGAGGCCTGATAAGGATAAACCTGCTAAGGGGGATGGTATCAGCTGCTGTGAATGTGGTCAATCTGGGCACCTAAAGCGCAATTGTTCTTGATGACCTAAGCCCCCAGGATCTTGTCCAATATCCGGACTAAAACGCCACTGAAAGAGATGGTGCGGCCTCTCCTGAAGGACGGGGAAAACACCTAACTCGATGATGGTGGCTGTTGACTGAAGGGAAAGGGGTACGGTTCAGTGCAGCACTCTGTATGCCATCAACCCAGAGAATCCTTGGGTCTATATGAATGTGACTGGGGTCCAAATTAATTTCTTAATTAATACTGAGGCAGCCGGGCTCGGTGGCTCAGCCTGTAATCCCACGCCTTTGGGAGGCTGAGGTGAGTGGATTGCCTGAGCCCGCGGGTTCAAGACCCGCCCGGGCAACAAGACCTCATCTCCACAATAAATCAAAAAATCAGCCGTGCGTGGTAGCGCATGCCTGTAATTCCGGCTACTCGGAAGGCTGAGGTGGAAGGATCGCCAGAGCCCAGCAGGTTGAGGCTGCGGTGGCTGGGAGCGGCCACTACACTCCAGTCTGGGTGACCAAGTGAGACTCCAACTCAAAAAAAAAAAAAAAAAAAAATACTGAGGCTAAGTTTTTAGCCCTTGTGCTCATACTGAACTTTTTTCTCCTAAAATCTGCTCTCCAGTGGGAGTTAAAGGTGTTCCAAAAGTTAAATGTTTCACCTAACGGTTACTAAAAGGTAAATTCAGATTATAACTGTAAAAGGTTATCTATAAGTAAATAAAAAGGAAAGAAAAAAGCAAAGGAAAAATATAAAAAGGTTGTTGGTATACAAATAAGGTTTTAATAAGAAAACAAAAAAGGAAGGAATATAAGAAAAAAAAATTTTTATCTAAGAGAAAATCTTATATGGCACATTTCTGTCCTATAATAAATAGTTATGAGAATTTTTTTAAAAGGGGGCTAAAGAACAAAAATAAAATAGTATAAGCATGTCAAAAATGGTATGGGAAAAGTTTATAAGAAAAAATATATATGCAGAAGAAATTCTATAAAGAATCTAGGCATAATAAAGTCTTTTCTGAATGCAAGTCTCCAAACATTTTTGGATTTCTCTTCAAATTTTATATAAAATTTACTTAAGTGCCTAGTTTAAATTATAGTCTAAAACAATCTGTCAGGCAACTATTATAATCCAGAAATACAAAAGTTGGTACTTGTAATAAAGTCACAGAAATTAAAGTTTATCATTTAAGTTAGGCTAATAACTTCAGACCTTGTAGCTTTTGTACAAAAGGCAATCAGCCACTGCCAAAAATTGTCAAAATGTGTGTCTGACTTTATTCCTTTTATTGAGCTAGAATCCAGTAATTTCATGCCCACATAACACTCATGCAAGAATTCCAGTCAGTGCCTGCAAACAATGCCACTGCTGAAACAAATCTGGACACCTCAAGTCAGACAGGGAGAGATTTTTGATCTCTGGCTAGGCAGGACTACACCCATTATCAGTTCTAAAGAAATTACAGAAGATGGACCTTCACCCCTCAGCACCCCAAATGATTATGGGATTGAAAAATCTCTAAAGAATAAATAATTGAGGCAGGGTAGCTAGCACAGGCTAGACAAAAATAAATTTCCTACAGGTAGGTTTTAAAAGGCGTTCAAACATTTCTACTCCAGGCCAAGTAGCAATCTGTCCCACCCCTTGGCAAATCCAGGGAAAACTCTATCAGATGTAGAACTAGGAGAGTACAATCTTTCAATTTGCAGTTTAACATAATAATCACTAGAAATCCTTTGGAGACACGAGTAAACTAAACATAGATATTTGGTATTGCATCACTTAGGATCCAAATCCCTGAAATGGAATTTGTTAAACCTTTGAAATTGTTTAACGGTAGTCCTTTTTCCTACACTTCTGAAGGAAAGGGAAGCCACAAACATAAATGCTCATAAGAAAATGTGTTGTCCATTTGGGACAAATTTTAATCACAGTTTATAAGTTTATTTCCCTAGACACTTCTTGGACCAGAAGAAACTCAAACACCCTATGGGAGTAAGTGCTGCTAAAAATTGAAGAAAGGAAGGACCCAACCAACAACTGTAAGAAAAGAAAAAAGGACCCTAAGGGTGGTCCTGTTCCTATACTAGTCTATAGAATTTAAATACCTAACTTCTCTATCATAATAAAACCCCTTTATGAAGCCTCAAAGGGGGGTAAACAGGAGCCCCTCCTATGGGAAAAGGCCCAGAAACAGGCCTTTAAATGAATTAAACAGGCTTCTCTTGAAATTCTTTATGGGCGGCCACCCCCTCTCATTAAGGAAATACAGGAAGACTTAAAGGTGTTAGGAAGTCTTACCCTAAAACAGCAAATGCAAGGCTTAGGTTCAGTCCTAAATGCCATCCATTGTCAAGTCAGAGAACAATTGCCAATTAGGTTAACTACCGATGCCCATTCCTTTAAGCCAGGTAATATGGTATGGGTAAAAAAAAAAAAAAAAAAAGGAATATATAACCTCTAAAGGCCCTCGGGAGGGGGCCATTTGCTGTTCTTTTATACAACAGAACTCAGCTGACCTTCCAGGACTGGGAGTGCACTGCAGATTCAGCAACACCCCTTAAGCTGACCCTCCAGAAAGTCAAAATTTCTCAAGTCCTACTCTAGAAGCCTGAGGACTGACTGACTGACACATGGCAGAAGATTAAGGATTCAGCTTAAGAACTCAGCGGACATTACTGATAAACCATTGTTTTGCTTTGTCAACCTTTATATTTGCTAAACTGTTTATCATTTTCATTGCTGTAGAACTAACTTTATTTGCTGTAGAATTAACAGAGTTGTCCCCATTGTGCATGTTAGAAAAGGGTTTCACTAGCATTCCCATTCTTTCTTATAATAGGAAATGTTCTTGTGCTTTTATGTATTTCTGCCCAATTTGGGTGTTTATTGCTTCCCTCACACACCCAGCATGTACGTGTATAGAAACTATCTGGCCAGACGTAAGAGCTTTCCATCGTTATTCATCGCAGCCAGGAGTTTGCTCAGGTGGCCAACAAGGCCTGTTTGGTATTGGGCATCTGCTTATGCAACTAAATTTTCTCAATGTACTAGAGGGCTATTTCGAACATATGAAAAGGTCGCATATGCCCAGCTCCCAGCATTATGAAAAGGCACATGTACCATAGGAATAATCCAGCCAGGATTTTTCCTTCTGCCTAACCCAAGGGGGATGAACTCGGTCTCTCAAACCACGAGATGCTCAATCCCTTGACCAAGTTCCTAATATAGGAGGGACTCAGGTTTGGAGAAATAACAAACGGCCACCCCAGAGAATTATAAATACTTATGGCCCAGCCACATGGGCACAAGTTAGGAGTCAGAAATGCCGCACACCTATATATATGCTAAATCGCATTATCAGGTTACAAACTGTCTTAGAAATTGTAACTAATCAAACAGCCACGGCTTTTGAGCTTGCTGCTCAGCAACAAGCCCAAATGAGCACCACTATTTATCAAAACTGCTTACTTTTGAACTATCTACTAACAGAAAAAAAGAAGTATGTGGTAAATTTAATAGCTCTAACTGTTGTTTGCAAATAGATAATAATAGTAAAGTTATAACTAATATAGCCACCAATGTTAGAAGACTTGCACATGTCCCGGTACAAAAATAGCAATTAATTTGAAAACATGTTCTTGGGTCTGGGAGGATTTAAGTATATTATTGAATCTATTGTCCTAATGGTGAGATCCTGCCTTATCCTCCCTTGCATAGCCCCAATAATTATAAACACCACTTCTAAGTTTGTGGAAACAGTTGTTAAATGAAAAACTGCGGCCCATATAATGTTAATGCACCAAATTAAGAATGATGATGCTTTAGATCCATAAAGAATCACGCATCAAGGGGTGAATGTGGCAGGATGCGGCAAATGCTCAAATATATTTCTTGTATAATTGAGTGAATAAACGCAGAAACACATGTAGCTGCTTCGGGATCGGCAGTTGGCCTCATGGCAATCACCTGGGATGACAAAACACTGTGGCAGGAAGGGGGGTTGGTAGCACTTAAAGGTATTTCCCTTTGAAAGGCAAGCTGCAACTTTAAAGACCTGCCAGGCACCAAGCAGGTTTTGTTTAAGAAAAGCCAAATGGCCAGAGACTGGCCATTTCATGGAAATGCAAAAGAGTAACTAATTCACAGACTTATCCAAAACCCCCCTTCTGAAGTTGACGGTTTACAACCCTGAAGTTCCTGGAGACCATTTGTTCTTTGAAAAATCTGATTTTGCTGAATACAATCTTGTAAGATTCCAAAGGAAATATGTAATCACTCAACACGACACCCTCCCTTACCTAAACAAGGGTATAAGACCCCACTTCTCCTGTTCTGGGGTGCTCAACTTGAATTCATTAGCTCCTCAAGCCCACTGTGCCAGCTAGCATAATAAAGTTGCCACTTCCTATAATAGCCTCGGTGTCACGGTCTCTCTATTTCCTCAGTTCAGGGTTAGGTATATAAATGTTCATTATGCAGGTACCCTTGTTGATGAGATGCCCCTCCACCCCGGCAGTTTCCCACTACTGCCAATCCCACCTTCCCCCCCCGGCTGTTTCCCACAACTGTCAATCCCTTTCTTATAGTATTATGATAATTGTTCAAGGTCTGCTTATGAGGGAGAACATGTGGTACTCAGTTCTTTGTTTCTGTGAAAAATCACTCATATTATAGACTCTAAGTCAATCCAAGTTGCTGTGAAGTTCATAATTTTGTCTGTCTTTATGGCAGCGGAATATTCCATCATGTTTATGTACCACATTTTTTTAATCTAGTCCTCTTTCGATGGGCAACATGCTTGGTTGCATGTTTTTGCTATTGTAAATAATACTGCAATAAGCATGCATGTACAGGTATCTTTTTCATAGAGTGATTTGAGTTCCTCTGGGTATATTCCCAAAAGAGGGATGGTGGGGTCATATGGAAGGTCGAATTTTAGATCTTTTAGGAATCACCAAACTGTTTTCCACAGAGGTTGTACTAGTTTACACTCCCTCCAATAGTATAGAAGTATTCACTTTTCCCTGCATCCTCTCTAGCATCTGTTGTTTTTGAGTTATTGATGATGGCCATCCTAACTAGAGTTAGGTGATATCTTAGTATGGTTTTAATTTTCATTTCTTTGATGACTAGTGCGAGTAAACATTTTTTCATGTATCTGTTAGCTGCTCGTTTTCTTTTGAGAAAGGTCTATTCATATCTTTTGCCCACTTTGCAATGGGGCTCAGTTGCCTTTTGTTTTTGTTTTTGTTTTTTTGCATGTTTGAGTTCCTTATAGATCCTAGATATTAGGCTTTTGTCAGATATACAGTTGGTAAATATTTTTTCCCAGTCTTTGGGCTGTCTCTTGCTCTCTTTGGCTATGAAGAAACTTGTCAGTTTGAATGAGGTACCACTTGTCTATCTTGTCTCTTATGGCATGGGCACTTGGGGATTTAATCAGGAATTGGTTGCCAGTTGCAACTTCCATCAGGGTGTCTCCTGCATTTTCTAAGGTTCTTATAGTTTGAGATTTTACATTAAGGTGATTGAACCATTTAGAGTTAATTTTTGTGTATGATGATAGGTAGGGATCTTGCTGTAATCTTCTGCATGCGGTGAGCCAGTTTTCCCAGCACCATTTACTGACAGGTTTTCCTCTCCCTGGTGGTTGATGGTGGAGGCTTTGTTGAAGATGAGATGGTTGAGAAATTGAGGTTTTGCTTCCTGTTCCATTCATTGATCTATATGCCTGTTCTTGTACTAATACCAGGCTGTTTTGATTATTGTAGCCTTCTAATAAAGTATAGGTTCTGGGAGTGTGATGCCTCCCACTTTTTTTTTTTCTGAGGATTGTTTTGGCTATTCAGGGTCATTTATGTTTCCATATAAATTCCTGTATTATAGTTTCCAGGTCTGAGAAGAATGCTGCTGGTAACTTAATGGGTATTACTTGAATCTGTTAATTGCCTTGAGTAGGATGGACATTTAACAATGTTGATTCTTCTAATCCATGAGCATGGAATCTTTTTCCATTTGTTTGTGTATCTGATTTCTCTGAGCAGTGCTTTTTGTTTTTGTTGGAAAGGTCTTTCACTTCTCTGGTTAGTAAGATGCCAAGATATTTTTTCTTCTTCTTTTTTTGTGTGTGTGTGGTGTGTGTGTGTGTGTGTTTTGTGTGTGTGTTTTGGGTTTTTATTGTGAATGGGATTGTACTTTTTATTTGAGTTTCTGTTTGTTTATTGCGGGGGTTTTATAGGAATGCAACTGTGTTTTGCACACATTTTGTAACCTGAGACTTTGCCAAAGTCCTCTATTAGTGCAAGGGGGTTATTCAAAAGTTTCTTGGGTTTTTTGAGGCATAGAATGATATTGTCTGCAAAGGGGGATGACAACTTCCTTTTTTCCTGTTTGGATATCCCTGATTTCCTTCTCTTGTCTGATTGCTCTAGATAGGTTTTCCCAATACTATGTTGAAGAGGAGGGTGAGAGTGAGCATACTTGGGTTTTTCCCAATTTTCAGGGGGAAATGGTTTCAATTTCTGTTGTTTAGCAGTGTGTTGGGTGGGGGTTTTCTTATAGATGGCTAAATCTTACTATTTTGAGGTATGTTACACCTATGGTAGATGGTTGGGGGTTTTTAATCAAGAAGGAGTCCTGGGTTTTATCAAAAACTTTTTCAGCATCTAATTATATAAGCATGTGATTTCTATTTTCACATCTGTCAATGTATTTAATTACATTTATGGTCTTGCAGATGTTGAACCAGCCTGCATCCCAGGGATGAAGAATACTTGGTCATGGTGGATATTTTTAAGATGTGTTGGTGGATCCAGTTTGCTAGAATCTTGTTGAGAATTTTAGCATCTATGTTCATCAAGGATATTGGCCTGTAGTTCTTTTTCTTTGTTGAATCTTTACCCAGTTTGGGTATCAATATGATGTTAACTTCATAAAATGGTTTGGGGAGAGTTCCATCTTTCTCAATTGCCTGAAATACTTTCAATAGGATTGTTATCAGCTCCTTCTTGTATGTTTTGCAGAATTCTCCTGGAAAGTCATCTGGTCTAGGAAATTTTTTTTGTGGATAGTTTTTTATGACATAGTCAATTTCCTGGGTTGTTATTGGTATATTTAGGGTCTTGATTTCTTCTTGTTTCAACCTGAGAACTTTGTGCAATGCCAGAAAATCCTCCATTTCATTTAGGTTTTCAAGTGTGTTTCCATACAAGTGTACATTGTAGTCTCTGATAATCGTTTGTATTTCTTCAGGGTCACTTGTGACTTGATCTTTTGTATTTCTAATGGCATTTATTTGGGCTTTTCTCTCTTTTTCTTGATCAGTCTACCTAGGGGTCCATCAATCTCATTTATCTTTTCAAAGAACCAGCTTTTTGTTTAATTGATTTTTTTTTGTATTATATTTTTGTCTTCTATAATTTGTCCTAAATTTGGGCTTTTATTTGGGGATCTGAAATTTTCTGCTGAAGTTAGGGTTTTGGTGGTCTTGCTTTTCTAGCTTCTTTAGGTGATTTCTTAGGCTTTTAACTTGTGATCTTTCCATTTTCTTCATGTGTTCATAGAGATATGAAATTCCCTCTTAGTACTGCTTCCGTGGCATCCCAGAGATTTTGGTAAGATGTTTCTTCATTTTCTTTCTTTCTTTTTTTTTTTTTTTTTTTTTTTTGAGTTGGAGTCTCACTCTGTCGCCTAGACTAGAGTGCAGTGGCCACTCCCGGCCACTGCAGCCTTGACCTACTGGGCTCCGGCGATCCTTCCACCTCAGCCTTCCAAGTAGCTGGAACCACAGGCACGTGCTACCACAACCAGCTAATTTTTTGATTTATTGTAGAAATGAGGTCTCACCAAGTTGCCCAGGTGGGTCTTGAACCCATGGGCTAAGGCAAACCACTCACCTCAGCCTCCCAAAGTGCGGGATTACAGGCTGAGCCACCGAGCCCCGCTTGTTTCTTCATTTTCATTTGTTTCCAGGAATTGTTTGATTTCTCTTTTGGTTTCTGTGTTTGCTTTCTAGGCATTGCTCAGCATCATGCTACTTAGTATCCATACCTTTGTGGGTTTTGGGGAACTTTGTTGGTGTTAATATTTATTTTTATTCCACTGTGGCCTGAGAAGGTGCATGACAGTATTTCAATCTCATGAATTTGTTTGCATTTGATTTATGGCTGAGGATGTGGTTTATAAAAATACATTCCATGTGGTGATGAGTGGAATGTATATTCTGCGGTTTTGGGGTGGAGTGTTCTGCGGGTATCACTTAAGTTCATTTGGTCTAGTATCATATTGAGGTTCTGGGTCTCCTTGCGGATTTTTTTTTTTTTTTTGATGGTCTGTCTAAGTTTGTTAGTGTGGTATTTTATCCCAAGCCATGATAATGTTAGAGTCAACACATTTTTTTAGTTTATCCAAAGCTGCTTTATGAAAGTTAGTGCTGCTATGTTGGGTGTATATATGTTTAGGATGGATAATTCTTTTTGATGGTTAAATCTTTTATAATTATGTAGTGACCTTCCATATATTGTTAAATTTTTATAGCTTAAAGGGTATTTTTGTCTGATATTAAGATCTCAACTCCTGCTTTCTTTTGTGTTCTGTTCACCTGAAAATTTGTTTTCCATCTGCTTATGTTGAGTATGTGTCTTTTCTGATTAAATGAGTCTCCTAAAGACAACATACTATTGCATCATGATATTTTATCCAATTTGCCACTCTATGTCTTTTCAGTGGTGAATTTACATTCAGGCTACTAATTGAGATGTGAAAGTTTATCCCTGTCATGAGGTTCTTATAGAGTTTGTTGTTGCTGCTTCTGTTTGTTTGTTTGTTTGTTGTGTTTATATTTATTTACGTGTGTTTTCAATCTTTTTCCTTCATTCTTGGGAAGGACCTGGTCTTTTTTTTCTTTTTTCTGTGTTTATTCGTTTCTATTTTATTTTTTATTTAATTAATTTTTTTTTTAGTTGGAGCACAGTGGCATGCTCATGGCCACCCCAGAGTCAACCTACTGGGCCCCAGTGATCCCTCCATCTCAGCATTCCAAGTAGCTGGAACTATAGGGATGCACTACCATGCTCAGCTAATTGTTATTTATTGTAGAGACGAGGTATCACCAAGTTACCTGGGCTGGTCATGAACCCGTAGGTTCAGGCAATCCACTCACCTTGGCCTACCAAAGTGCTGGGATTACAGGCTGAGCCACTGAGCCCGGCCTGTTTACTACTTTTTAAAGTGTTTCTTGTAGAGCTGATCTGGAGGCAGCATAAACTCTTAGTGATTGAATGTCTGGGAAGGATTTTAATTTTAATTGCTGGTGAAACTTAGCTTAACTGGGTAGGTAATTCTTGGTTGAAACTGGTTATCTTAGAGAATTTTGAAGATTGGACTCCAATCTCTCCTAGCCTGAAGTGTTTCTGTAGATAAGTCTGCTGTTATTCTAATTTGTTTTCCCTGGTAGGTAGTCTGACCTTTCTCTCTTGCTGTCTTTAGGATTTTTTCTTTTATAGCTACTTTGTATAAGCAAATTACTATGTGTCTAGGAGTTGGTATTCTCATTTGTTGTTTCGCAGTGGTTCTCTGAATCTTGTGTGTTTTAATGGTCATGTCTCCGATGAGATGAGGGAAATCTGCTTGGGTAATTTCATGAAATGTTTGTTCCAGGGTGGTCTCTGTTCTCTATCTGCCTCAGGAATGCCAAGTAATCTTAGGTTTGACTGCTTGATATAATTGCCCATCTTTTGAAGGCTTTGTTCTGTCTTTTTAAGCTTTGTTTCTATGTTTTTTAACAGTTTGGGCTTGTTCCATATTTTGGTACTCAAGGTCTGAGATTCTTCTGTTTGGTTAATTCTGCTTTGAATGCTTATCAATTTGTTATTTATTTCATTCACTGTATTGTTTATTGCTGTCATCTCAGTTATCAACTCCATTATTTCCTCTTATCTCTCCTCATTTCTACTTATTCTCTCTATTAATATCTTGATATCTGGGTTTGTGGTATGAGACTAGTCATTCTGGGAGCTCTTCATTGTTTCAGTTCTGAAGTCTTTATTCTAAGTTGTTGTCCTCCCAGGGGTCTGTATGAGACCCACATTCTTCCTTTGTCTTTTCTTCATTAGTGTAGGTTTTCCTACCCTGCTTTTTTTAACCTCTTCTTTAATTCTGTTGTTCAGTGATGGGGGATACCTTTTACTTCTTTTTGCTCAATCTCCTATTCTTTCTTATGTAGATCTTCTGTCTTTGTTCAATTCTGAAGTTGGACTGGGGGTGTGGGACTGTGTTTTCAGTTTTGAGATTTAATTAAAGAAGGAACTATGATTCAGAAGCTATCTGCAGATCCTAGTATCCACTGACAGGTGTGTGGTCCCCCAGGAACCCACTTCCTACCACCTTACTATCTGTCCATACAGCAGGAGTAGATGTTTGCAAAAATGAGATAAGAAAAGGGAAAGGAATAGAAAAAGGAATGAGGAAGATGATAAAAAGGTGGAGAGAGACAAGAAGAAGAGGGGAAATAGGCATAGCAAGTAATGTATAAACAGAAAAAAACAAAGGCAGTAAAAACAAAAAATCAAAAACATGCAATCATACAAATAAAAAAACAAACAAAAACACCCCCCTATTGATGTACTTGCCCTCAAAATTACTCATATGCAAACAAAATCTAAAAAACAATTAAAATATCAGAAACATAGCAAGTATGGAAACATAAACAAAAACAGAAAGAAACACAGAAAGAACAAAAAAAATCAAAAAGTAAAACAAAAACCAACCAAAAATACCCATTCTGTGACCCTTTCTGTGACTCCAGGTTTCTTTCAGCTATCACCACCACATTAAGGAGTGGCTCCAGTCTCTGGCCTGTCCCCTCCTTTCTCAGTGCAAGCTGATAGGGTTGCTCTCAGGGTGGGTCAGAGGCCCGCAGACTACTTTAGGAGGAGAATTGATCAGATCCGGACTCACCTGACTTGTCTACTGCTGCCACTGCTGTCAAGTCTCTAACTGAGATCTGACATGTCTGTGCCCGTGTCAGCATGGGGGAAGGGTGTCTGTCTCTCCAAGTTCCATGAAAAACTTGCCTCTGAATTCCAGATTGAAGGTTAGACAGAGCCGGGTGGGGCAATGCAGGTGTCTGTCTCATCTCAGGACAGAGAAGATGGACCCAATTAGCATCTCCGCGCCAGTGGGAGGGCTCCATTTCAGATTTCCATGTCCTGCCTCCTCCACATTTCCTGCTGCTCAAGTCTGGTCTGCTGCCACAGGTGATTATGTGGGCCCAATGCCAGGTGGTGAGGAGCAGCTGTTCTCTGCTGCCTCCTCTCAAGAGAGCCCCAAGGACAACAGATGATCCTGTGCACCAGGGGCTCCAATTTCAGGGCAGTGGTGGGTTTTACTCACCTCCAGAGGAGAACCCCAGGTGCATGAAACCAAGTTTTCCCTCATACAGACTTTCACTCACCCACCAGCACATACCCACCCACACAGAGCATCTTTATGGACATTTACTTTTGCGGAGACTCTCACACTCTGACCTGTTCTATCACCATCTTGTCTCCAGAAACCTGTGATTTTTTAAAAATTTAAAATATACAGACATGTATGAGTTTATGCAAATGGTTAAGTGAGATATTAGTTATCTATTGCTTCATACAAATCTACCACAATTTAGCAGCTTACAGCAGCATTTATTTATTATCTCACAGTTTCTGTGGGTCAAGAGTACAGGCACAGATTAGTTAGGATCTCTGTAACTCTGCAATTAAGGTGTTGGCCAGGATGGGGTTTCATCTGAAGGTTCAACTGAGGAAGAAATCATTTCCAAGTTCAAGTTCCTGTGGTTCTTGGTAGGCTCAGTTCCTTGCTGTCTGTTAGTTACAAACTGTCCTCAGTTTCTTGCCATGTGGATTTCACCATATTGCAGTCTACATTATTTTTTTATTTTTTATTTTTATTTTTTTTGAGTTGGAGTCTCACTCTGTCACCCAGACTGGAGTGCAGTGGCCACTCCCGGCCACCGCAGCCTCGACCTGCTGGGCTCTGGCGATCCTTCCACCTCAGCCTTCCAAGTAGCCGGAATTACAGGCATGCGCTACCATGCCCAGCTGATTTTTTGATTTATGTAGAGATGAGGTCTTGCTGCCCAGGCGGGCTTCGAACCCGCGGGCTCAGGCAATCCACTCACCTCAGCCTCCCAAAGGTGCAGGATTACAGGCTGAGCCACCGAGCCTGGCTCGCAGTCTACATTGTTAAGGCTAGCAAAGAAAAGGATCAATAGAGAGACTCCTTTAGCAAAGCAGAAGGTACAAGTTAGAAGTAACATAACAATTGAAGTGTTATCCCATCACTTTTGCCATATTCTCTTGGTTGGAAGCATGTCAGAGGTCTACCCACATACAAAGGAGGAGATTATACAAGATATGAATATGAGAAAAAGGGAATGATGTGGGACCATGTTAAAGTCTGTCTGTTACAGATGAAGGCAAATCACACATGCTGAATTTTAGTTCTATTTTCTGCCTTTATTTGCTGTGTCCCCCTTTTCTCTTTTCATATTCTTCTGCCTACATTATCTTCCATCTCTACATCAGGTGATCCATTTTATCCATTTGTATAGCCTCATGTTTTTCTTCAGCCGTATACATATAAATAGATATGTAGATAGATAGCGATATATATGTACATGTGTGTGTTTATATACATATATATTTTTTCACTTCAAAAATCAAATCATGTTACACGTATCTTTTACATTCTGCTTTTTTGCATAGTAATATGTCATAGAAATGTCTCCAAGTCATGTGATATAGGACTATACTGCATAATGTTCTGTAATATTCACAATATTCAATTATTCCACCACTAACAAGAATTAACAAAGTTTCCAGTTATTTGGCACAACAAATAATGATGCAGTAAATATCCTTGTACATGTATCCTTACCTACCAATGCATTTGTTTCTCTGGGATAGGTTCCCACAATTAGATGTCTGGGTCAAAAACTGTTTTTATTTAATAGATATTGCCAGATTTTTAAAAAAAAAACTATAATAATGCACATTTCTACTAGCAATATACTAAAGTATCCCTTTTCCCAGCATCCCTGCCAGTAATAGATGTTATTGCTGTGTTCAGTACTTGCCAATATGATGGGCATAAAGGGATAGCTCATTACTTTAATTTGCATTCACTGACAATTGCTGAGGTTGAGTATCTTAACGTTTGTCGGTCATTTGGAATAGCCTTTTGTGCATTGCTTCTTTGCAAATCGTTCTAATGGGATGTTTGAAAAGAGTATATAAAATAAATTTAACTCATATCACTTACATCAACTTTTTCCCAGATTTATCATCGTTTTTTATTCCCTCTTTTTAAAGAAATATTTTCACACAAAAAAGTATTAAAATTTTGCATAATCTATACACATGTTTTTGCTTTACTCTAAGCCTAAATAATACATGAAATAACTTAAATATTCCTTTCTCATATTTATTGTTTTATTGTTTTTAATTTAATTCTTAACACTTCTGTCATTATTTTGTGTTTGAGGTGAAAGAAAAATTGACTGTATTTTCTTTTGGGGGGTTAACTAGTTATGCCAGTACCATTTATAAATAATTTATGATTTTATTAGTTCAAATATTACTGTCATTATGTATTAAATTTTCATTAATCTTTGAATATAGCACTGGATTTTCCAATCTGTTTCATTAAAATGTATGTCTATTTATATGACAATACTATGATGAACAGATTTGAATGGATATTTTGAATTCTCTTTTGTGTAACTCAAGTTCTCCCTTTCCAGTCTTCTTTTGTATGCTATTCTTGGCAAATCTCTGACTTTTTTTCCCATTACATAAAGTCTTAATATATCTTTATATAACTAAAAGAAGATACGTTGGAATTATAATCGACATTGTATTAAACCATGATTTCAGAATAATTGGCATTTGTATGAAATTTATCAATTTTTTTCTATTTTTCAAAATTTTATCTATATCATTTTATGCAATTTTGTATACATTTTATTTATAAATGTGTCTATCACACTCTTGTTATGTTTATTCCTAAGATTTTATTGTTCTTTTTCTTATCATTATGAATATAATTTTTGCTTTTCTTCATTTCTAGGTCCTTATGGCTATGTAAGAAAAAAGTTTTCCTTTCTATAATTTTATCATATCTCAATTCACCCTATCAAATTCTCTTATTGATTGAGGGAGAACATTGCTTTCTGCTTTAATGATAGTCTCTTGAGTTTTAGGTATCAAATACTTTTGTTATCTAAAATTATATTAATATTATTTCAATTTGTTTTCTTACTGCATTTTTAGAACTTCCAGGAAAATATTCCCTAACAATGGCCTTCCTTATAAAGTTCTTAATTTCAATTGACACAATCTTAATAATTGGTGCTTGAAAATAATATTTGCTGTTCACTGTTGGTAAATTTAATCTATATATTTCTGGTCTTATTTTGCTTTATAAAGAAATGATTAATGATCTTTCTTCATCTGTTTTCCTGAAATAAATGTCTCTCTTCATAGTATGAAGGTGTCTTCATGTAACACAATTATAAGATATATTTGTTTATATTTTATTCAGATTTTTGCACATGTACTTATAAATAACAGTTTTGATTTACTTTTTTTAGAATCGATATTTTTCATTATGATATTGTGGGGTACAATTAAGGATTAGGTATACAAATATACTTCGTTCAGGCACCCTTGTTTATAAGAGGTTTCTTATTTCCAAATTCTTGTTTCCAGGTTGTTGCAAAATTCATGATTTTGTTCTTTTTTATGGCTGCATAGTATTCCATCATGTATATGTACCACATGTTTTAAATCCAGTCCTCTTTTGATGGACAGCATGGTTGCTTCCAGGTTCTTGCTATTGTGAACAATGCTGCAATAAACGTTTGTGTGCAGGTATCTTTTTTTTTTTTTTGAGTTGGAGTCTCACTCGGTCGCCCAGACTGGAGTGCAGTGGCTGCTCCCGGCCACCACAGCCTCACCTGCTGGACTCCGGTGATCCTTCCGCCTCAGCCTTCCAAGTAGCTGGAATTACAGGCATGTGCTACCACGCCCGGCTAATTTTTTGATTTATTGTAGAGATGAGGTCTTGCTGCCCAGGTGGGTCTTCGAACCCGCAGGCTCAGATAATCCACTCACTTCAGCCTCCCAAAGACGCGGGATTACAGACTGAGCCACCGAGCCTTGCTAAGGTATCTTTTTGATAGAGGGATTTGAGTTCTTCAGACTATATTCCCAGTAGGGAGATTGCAGGGTCATATGGGAGGTTGATATTTAGAGCTTTTAGTAATCGCCACACTGCTTTCCACAGAGGGTGCACTAGTTACACTCCCACCAACAGTGTAGAAGTGTTCCCTTTGCACCACACCCTCTCCAGCAACTGTTATTTTTTGAGTTATTGATAATTGCCATTCTGACTGGAGTTAGGTGGTACCTCAGTGTGGTTTTGATTTGCATCTCCCTGATGATTAGTGAGGTTGAACATTTCTTCATGTGTCTGTTGGCTGCTAGATGTCTTCCTTTGTGAAGTGTTTGTCATATCTTTTGTTCATTTTAGAATGGGGGTTGTTTATTTTTTTCTTTTCAGTACGTTTGAGTTCCTTGTAGATCCAGGATGTTAAGCCTTTGTCAGACCTGGAGTTAGCAAATACTTTTTCCCAGTCTGTAGGCTGTCTTCCTGCTCTCTTGATGGTTTCTTTGGCTTTGCAGAAGCCTGTCAGTTTAATGAGGCCCCACTTGTCTATCTTATCCCTTATGGTCTGTGGGTTTCTAGTTTTGTTCAGGAATTGGATGCCAGTTCCGATTTCCATGAGGGTATGTCCTTCATTTTCTAAGGTTCTTATGGTTTGAGATTTTACATTTAGGTCTCTGATCCATTTGTAGTTAATTTTTGTGTATGGGGATAGGTAGGGGTCCTGTTTCAATCTTCTGCATGTGGTCAGCCAGTTTTCCCAGCACCATTTACTGAATAGGTTCTCCTCTCCCCAGTGGTAGGTGGAGGAGGCTTTGTCGAAGATGAGTTGATTGAGAAATTGAGGTTTTGCTTCTGGAATCTCAATTCTATTCCATTGATCTATATGCCTGTTCCTGTACCAATACCAAGCTGTTTTGATTATTGTAGCTTTATAGTAAAGTTTGAAGTCTGGTAATGTGATACCACCTATTTTTTTTTTTTTTTTTTTTTTTTTTTGCTGAGGATTGTTCTGGCTATTCTTGGTCATTTTTTTTTCCATATGAATTCCTGTGTTGTTTTTCCTAGGTCTGCGAAGAATGTTGCTGGTAGTTTGATGGGTATTGCATTAAATCTGTAGATTGCCTTAGGAAAGATGGACATCTTCACAATGTTGATTCTTCCAATCCATGAGTATGGGATATTTTTCCACTTGTTTGTGTCACCTTTGATTTCTTTGACCAGTGTTTTGTAGTTTTCATTGTAAAGGTCTTTCACCATTTGTAGTTAGGAAGATGCCAAGGTATTTCATTTTTTTTTTTTTTTGTGGCTATTGTGAATGGAATTGTGCTTTCTATTTGGGTTTCTGTTTGTTTATTATTGGTATCAAGAAATGCTATTATGAAACCGGGCTCGGTGGCTCAGCCTGTAATCCCATGCCTTTGGGAGGCTGAGGTGAGTGGATTGCCTGAGCCTGTGGGTTTGAGACCCACCTGGGCAACTTGGCAAGACCTCATGTCTACAATAAATCAAAAATTAGCTGAGTGTGGTAGTACTCTCCTGTATTTCCAGCTAAGTGGAAGGCTGAGGCAGAAGGATCACCGGAGCCCAGTAGGTCGAGGTTGCGGTGGCCGGGAGTGACCACTGCACTCCAGTCTGGGTGACAGAGTGAGACTCCAACTCCAAAAAAAAAAGAAAGGCGATTGTCTTTTGAACATTTATTTTATATCCTGAGACTTTGCCAAAGTCCTTTATCAGTGTAAGGAGGTTTTTGACAGATTCTCTTAGGTTTTCAAGGTATACGATCATGTCATCTGCAAAGAGAGATAGCCTGACTTCCTCTTTTCTTATTTGAATATCCCTGATTGCCTTCTCATCTCTGATTGCTCTAGCCAGGACTTCTAATACTATATTGAACAAGAGGGGTGAGAGTGGGCATCCTTGTCCTGTTCCAGTTTTCAGGGGAAATCATTCCAGTTTTTGTCCATTTAGGAGTATGCTTGCTGTGGGTTTCTCGTAGACGGCTTTTACTATTTTGAGGTATGTTCCCCATATGCCTAGATGTTCGAGTGTTTTTATCAAGAAGTGGTGCTGGATTTTATCAAAAGCTTTTTCTACATCTAATGATATAATCGTGCGGTTTTTGTTTTGACATCTGTTGATGTATTTAATTACATTTATGGTTTTATGAATGTTAAACCAGCCTTGCATCCCAGGGATGAAGCCTTCTTGGTCATGATGGATGATTTTTGAGATGTGTTGTTGAATCCAGTTCACTAGGATCTTCTTGAGAATTTTAGCATCTATGTTCATCAAAGATATTGGCCTGTAGTTCTCTTTCTTTGTTGGGTCTTTACCTGGCTTGGGTATCAATGTGATGTTAGCTTCGTAAAATGATTTGGGGAGAGTTCTGTCTTTCACAATTGTCTGGAATACCTTCAGTAGAATTGATATAAGCTCCTCCTTAAATGTCTGATAGAATTCTGCTGGAAAGCCATCTGGTCAAGGGCTTTTTTTTGTAGGTAGTTTTCTTGTTACGTAGTCAATTTCCTTGATTGCTATTGGTCTATTTAGGGTCTCAGTTTCTTCTTGTTTCAACCTAGGCAGGTTGTGTGATGACAGAAAGTCCTCCATTTCTGAAAGGCTTTCAAGTTTGTTTCCATATAAGTGTACATAGTAGTCTCTAATGGTCTTTTGTATTTCTTCAGGATCAGATGTGACTTCATCTTTTGAGTTTTTGATTGTGTTTATTTGGACTTTTTCTCTCTTTTTCTTGGTCAGTCTAGCTAGGGTACCATTGATCTTGTTTATCCTTTTGAAGTACCAGCTTTTTGTTTCATTGATTTTTTGTGTTATCTTTTTGTCTTCTATGTCCTGTATTTGGGCTTTTATTTTGGTGATCTGGATTCTTCTGCTGAAATTAGGGTTTTTGTGGTCTTGCTTTTCCAGCCTTTTTAGGTGACTTCTTAGGTTGTTAATTTGTGATGCTTCCATTTTCTCCTTGTGTGTTTGTAGGGATATAAATTCCCCTCTTACTACAGCTTTCATTGCATCCCAGAGATTTTGGTAAGATATTTCTTCATTTCCATTTGTTTCCAGGTATCTTAATCTCTGTTTGATTTCATCATTGATCCAGGAGTTGTTTAGCATCATGCTGTTTAGTGTCCATGTCTTTGTGGGTTTTGGGGGGATCTTGTTGGTGTTAATGATTATTTTTATTCCACTGTGGTCCAAGAAGGTGCATGGTAAAATTTTGGTCCTTTTAAATTTGCTTATGCTTGATTTATGGCCACGTATGTGGTCGATCTTAGAGTACATTCCATGCGGTGATGAGTAGAATGTGTATTCTGTGATCTTTGGATGGTGGGTTCTGTAGGTATCAATTAAATCCATTTGGTCAAGAGTCACATTGAGGTTTCAGATATCATTGCTGATTTTTTGTCCTGATGATCTGTCTAGTGTTGTGAGTGGGGTATTAAAGTCCCCAGCTATGATGATATTGTAGTCAATATCTTTTCAGTTTACCGAGGAGCTGCTTTATGAAAGTTGGTACCCCTATGTTTGGTGCATATATGCTTAGGATGGATATTTCTTGTTGA